>OX411713.1:30479950-31679950 GCA_948252095.1 Dicycla oo | reverse complement strand
CCTTTTCAAGCCAACACTTTTCTATTCTAAAAAACTCGACCCGCGCAAACTATTTCTTACAGTTTCAAAAACCAAAAAAGTTTTTGACTACAATTTGTTACCACCCTTGCAACTCGAAGTCAAATGCTATTAAAACTTTTAATGACTTGAAGCATTCTTTCGGTTCTCTGTTCGAAGTGGTATTAATTAAAAAAGAGAGGCTGGATCAAGCACCCGTGGGTTTCAAGTTGGACCAGCTGTGATCCACGTCTGAAATGGACGTACAACTTTGAAGGCAAGACTGCTTGCCAAAAACAAAGTTTGGAGGCAAAAGTTTGCGTAAAATGTTGTGTTTTAAATCGAGTGTTTTATTGACTGGCTCTTTTTGGCTCTAGTTTGGTATACCTGTGAGATATAATAATATAATATGCATCAAGATTCAAGATTATTTATTTGTGGAAACATGAGTACACATACAGAGCATGCAAGTTATTAAATTACATTATAGTTATAAGATCAGTCATATTTGGCCTTAGTAGCGTACAAATATTTAAATTTCAGTAATAAAAGTTATCGGATAAAATATTAGATTACATAAGAACAAGATAGTAAATGTCAATTTTGAAAACAAATTAATTAAGTATATGGACATAATTACGTAATAATGATAAAATGTCAATTAAAATTATAATCATAGCAATAATATGTTGCTTTATGTACAGATTATGTCAAAGATAATATTGGTTAATTAGATGTTGTCATTAAGAAATTCTAGAATACTGTAGTATGCTTTCCCTTCTAGCAGTATCTTTAATATATTTTTTATTTGACGTGCTCAAACTCCCAAATAGTTGGAAGGAGCATTAAGCTCCTTCCAACTATTTGGGAGTTTATTGAAAATTTTAGGGGCCATACAGAAAACACTCTTGTGCATTAATGCTCTTTTAGATCTATGTAAACAGAGAATACTGTCATCGCGTCTACTATGGTTGCAATCGACCACTTCTGATTGACGTGGAAATAAGTGTCGATTTGGTTTTACAAACATGACAATGTCTAAAATGTAAAGGCAAGGCAAAGTTAATATTTTATATTTCTTAAAGTAGTGCTTACACCATTCGGTGACTGTATTTTAAACATAGTCCTGATGCACCTTTTTGGGCGTTAAAGGGTATATCCTTGTCGGTTGAGATGCCCCAGAAAATGATCCCATATCTTAAATGTGAAGAAACCAAACCATGATAAGCCGTGAGCAATGATTCAGTGTTAAGCACTGGGACAAGTTTGAACAGCGCGTAACAAGAACTACATTTTTTTTACAGAAGTTCTTCTATGTGTTCTTTCCAGTTTCTGTCAATCGTCACTCCAAGGAAATTAGTGTTCTCAATTTCTGTAATAATTCTATTATTGTATTGGACGTTAAGATTACTCATAGTTGATAAACGTTGACTAAAGTGCATTACGTTAGTTTTATTAAGATTCATTTTTAGATTATTATTATTCATCCAATTTATTATTGATGTCAGGGAATTATTAATGTCGTTATTGTAGCTATCTTTAGTATTACATTGAATTGTGATAGTGCTATCATCAGCAAAGAGTGTAAATGGTTGGTCTATATGTTTAAGTAAGTCATTTATATATACTATGAATAGTGGGGCACCCATCACACTACCCTGGGGGACTCTATACTTGACTACTTTTTCGGGCGAATGAAATATTTCTTCACATTTAGTTTTAACGTTTATCCTAGTTATTTCCGTGACCTGTTTTCTATTATCAAGATATGTTTTTATTAATATTAGAACATTGCCTCTTATACCGTTTGCTTCCAACTTATTTATTAAAATATTATGCCTGAAGTAATCAAATGCCTGCGTCATATCACAGAATATAGTGCAGACGGGATTGGTTCTATCAACATTTGCCATAACCTTATGTAGGAAATTGTAAATAGTCCGGTTTTCTCTGAATCCTTTTTGTCCGTTACTAGTATGTTAGGTTTTTCTAAATAAGCACTTAATTCTTTATATATATACTTTTCAAAAACTTTTGAGAAAACACTAATAATTGAAATAGGTCTGTAAAATTCCATGGATTCTCTATTTTCTTTTTTAAATATAGGCTTTACAATTGATTTGAAAGCATCAGGGAATATGCCAGTACTTATACATAAATTAATCAGAAGGCTTAGATGAGCACAAATTTCTGGAGCCACCAACTTAACTATTTTTGTTGATATTCCGTCATGACCCACGCTGTTCGTATTTTTCAATATTTTGATTATTCTTAACACGTCCTGTGGTATACAAGGGGGAATAAAATGATTTTGCTCTATTTGGGATTTTTGAAGTGACGTGATTTCCTGAATCAACAAGCGGGACTACTTTTTCAATAAAGTAGTTGTTAAATTTGTTGGCTATTTTCTGGGGATCTGTTATAATATCACTGTTTACTTTTATTTTTGTGATAAGATTTCGTGGTATGTTATGCTTTGAGTTATTGATAATTTTCCAACTAGTTTTAGATTTATTATCAGATTGTTTTATTTTATAATTATTCTGTGCACATTGCGTTAGTTGTATAATTTTCTTAAATAGTTTAGAGTATTTGGTCAAGCTATATTTATTAGTTCCATTTGGGTCACGTCTGTATTACCATAAAAGTTGTCGCTTTTTTTTTGCTGCACATTTTGATACCACGTGATACCCACTTTGGCTAGTTAGACGTGAACTGTTTTTGTTGTCCGTAATACTTAAACTTAAGCCGAAAGTTTTCTGAGTTGAGATTCTGAATTTCTTGATGCGCTATTAATAAATCATCTGATAATTGTTAGGTCAATTACAGTTTGGCTTGAATTTAGGGATGTGTTAGGTAAACTCATCAAAGTCGCATTGAAAAGCGCCGAACTTCTTTGGTGATGTGATTTAATGAGCTGGTGCGGTTAATTTTTCGGTATGTGATGTTGTTGCATTCCTCCATATTTTATAAATATTAGTCTTATGAAAATCTATGAGTAATGGAGCGCAATCTCAAAAGGCCGGTATTCAAGTTTAATAACTTAAATTTCCGAATGAAGATAGTCCTGTCAAATTAGTGACGACCTAATTTGTGATTGGTCGAATGAGTCATCTGTTCTTTATTTACGTTGAATAAATTCTGTCTTTGAATTTACAACCGTTAACTATGATGTTAATTTGTTATTGTGGGACGGCGTGCTGTGTTTTATTGTTTACTATCAACTTGTTGTATATAAGTAATTTATAGCCAACCTGATTATATGGTATTGGTCCTTAATCACTGGTGAAGTCACTCTCACACTGACACCTTCTTATTCATGAATGATAGCTGATTTAAGCTTAGATAACACTATCACTGTTATAACTATTCAATCCAAGTGTATCTATTGAACTTTAGAGAATATTTACAAAAAAAAATACATTAATTCTTAATTAATCTGAACAAAGCAATGTTAGACGTATGACAGCTGTCAGTCAACATCGTACATATTTTACTTCAGTCACTGCAGGATATGCAGATTTAGTTGCAGTAAATTATTTTTGTATATTGATTATGCTAATTGCGTTGATCACTCATTTCATCCTTAAGAGGGACGGACCAAAGGCGAGATAATCACAAAGGTGCCTGAGAATTTCAGTTAAATGGTAAACTAGCTTTTGCCCGCGGCTTCGCCCGCATGGAGGTCGGAAATTATCCCACGGTAACGTATTACCGGGATAATAAGTATACTATGTCCTTAATCAAGTCATGGCCTACCTATTCGCCAAATTTCATCCAAATCCTTTTAGCCGTTTTAGCGTAAAAGCGTAACAAACAAACAAACAAACTTACTTTTGCATTTATAATATTATAGTTAGGTTAAAAATTTCCCTTACTCTGCCCGTGCACACTGCATCGAAATGCATTCAATATCGTAAAAAATCCTTCAAAAACATTAAAATCTTAAATTTAATAGTAGGTACCTACAGTTGGAGTCCTCTTTAGAAATGCTTTACAGCATTACAGGCACAGGTATTTTTAATTGTTATATTTTGTATTTATTTTGTTTTTTTTTTTTTTAATGTTTATTTTGTTAGTTTACTATGCTCTTTTTTACTGTTTGTATTTCCTGTGCGTGTCCCAAATAAAATATTTTTCTTTTTTTCTTTCTTTCATTAAAAATGTAAAAAAAAGAACTGCAAGGAAGACGAAACCATAATCACGATTTGATTCTACCATTATGGCGGTTGCTTGCCATTCTCGTGATTCACTGAACAAGAAAATTCCTAAGTCACGACAAAACGTTCACAGATAATTTAAAAACGAATCATATTCGAAAATGGAACGCTGCCAGCAATCTGTATGATCTGTGACGCACGAGCGCTTTTACAAGCTCATCGCTGGCTCGACAAGTTACGTGACCGTGTGTAGTCGGAGTTCTTACTTCACTCGTGAACGAATGAATCGGGACTCGTTCAGTCATATTCAATGCATTGAATCTAGGCACTTTAGCTATGCTGCTATTAAGTAGTGGAAAGATAAAAATTTAAGGTTTTCTGCAGATTTATTTTTGTATTAAGTTTTTCTTTTCATAAAAGCTCTTGCTGTAGGTTTTTGAATGAACTTCACATCATTATAGATTCTCATCGTTAGCTAAAAGGGATCACTTCGTAGTGCTTTTATTTAGGTTGATTCTTTTAACTTCGAAGTCTTAGTTCTTTCCAGGAAAGTCTACTGTCAATTTGTATTTTGGGTGAATACTTGGGAGAATATCCCGAATCAAATGCGTGATCAAAAACTAAAGTTTATCTTCCCTCTTATATCCCTTTCTGATTTATAACAACCTCATCTACTTACGTCCTTCCTACAAGAAATACGAACAAACTAGAAGCTATTGTATTAGCAAGGCGCACGTTTTTCAAAGGACCAGTGCATAAATAAAAACTCTAGCGCGGACGTTCCACGGTAATTGGGTTTGGCTGTCCAATTCCGCGCTTCACCCGCCGACGTTGAATAGCCTCCGTACAAAAGCGGAGATAGTGACTGGCATCTTAGAAAAGATCGCTTTAAACTCAGGCTGGGAGAACAGCGTTTGGCTTTTGCTGGATGAAAAGCGATGATTTTTTGTTAAGAACGTTAGATGCTAAGCAGCTGAGCTACTAACCTGGCTGGGTGGCTAATATTTTTTATGAGCCTATTACGGTTTCTGGAATTCCGTACATCAAAAAAAAAAAAAAATTTAACCCTTATAGGATTACTCGTGTGTCTGTCTGTCCGTCTCTCACAACCAATTTACACCGAATCTAATAGACCAATTAAGTTGAAAGAAAAAAAAAAGTTTTGCAAACTGTACCGTGTGAAATGAAAGGGCTTACTGTGAGGGTATCAAATATATATATTTTTTATGATTTTAAAATATTTTTTTTAAAGTTATTTAAGAAAATAGACGAAAATTGACCATACCTCCATCTCCGAAACAAATGAGCCTAAAATTTTGAAAAAAAAGATACAGAACATAGTTTTATACCTATAGATTACAGTAAAATCTATAAGAAGTTTATGATGTTAAAATTAAATGGTAAATCTCTCAATAATGTGCGTACAATCTTATATTTACAGTTGGAATGACATGTTTTTCAACTACAATGCTAAGTTTGTTCTTGGGGTAAATTAATTCTAACTACAGAACCCTTCATTGTGCTTGGTCCAACACGCACTTGGCCGTTTTTTTTTAAATTTAATTTTGATATACTTCTGTGGACTTGTATTACTTGTGGTTTAATTTATTGTATATAAGTGGGTTCATGTTGTATACATACATTAGATATAGTCAATTCACTGTTATCTGGGGGCTGGGGCACTTCCGTGAAGTGCCCCAGCCAAGTTGAGCAAAACAAAGGCACAGCCGTACCATCCTTTTCTCGAACCCATTCGGGCCTTTTTCGACCCCCTGTAACTTCGTTGTGGAAAAACCTAGATGCCTAAATTTTCAGGAACCAAGAGGGCATTACATCTTTAGACATATTTCCCAATTACATTAAATTTGAAGCAGTAGTTTAAGAATTATTGCATGTCAAAGATCTTTAATTTTGTCACTGACTCACCGATCATCAAAATTCTAAAGTACTTCGAGCAGACCCACAAGCTCCAAATTTTGAACAAAGTTATTGTTTAGCCTACAATGCAATACAGTACAGTTTCAGAGAGATACTTGTCCAGCGCAAAAACCAGCGGGGCTGAAGTTCGTTCCTTGAGAGAGGCCATGGTAGAGCGGACAGATTTGACCTTAAGCTTTGTCTCCCAGTGGGGTGATGATAATCTGGTCTCTTTTAACGCCACCAAAACGCAGGCGTGTCTTTTTACCGCTAAAAAGAATCGTTTCGCCCAAACTCCTACTTTTCGGGGTACATCTGTTCCTGTAACTGATCGACTTGAGCTCCTAGGCATGGAGTTGACATCTGGTCTCAACTTCGGCGCCACCATCGAGTACAAGGCCCAAACTGCGGCCAAGAAACTGGGCATCCTAAATAGGGTGAAGCGATACTTTATGCCTGGACAGCTTTTAACCCTTTACAAAGCGCAAGTCCGATCCTGCATGGAGTATTGCAGTCACCTTTGGGATGGATCAGCTAAGTACCAACTAGCCGCGCTTGACTCGGTGGAACGCAGAGCTAAGAGGCTCATTGGCGACGTAAAACTGGTGGATGCCAAGCTTCATTGCTTGGCTCATCGCCGCAAGGTTGCCTGCTTGTCGGTCTTCTACAGATTGTACTTCGGAGAGTGTGCCCGAGAACTCCACGACCTCATTCCACCGGCCCCCTTCTACCACCGGACATCTAGACGCACTGCCAGTTACCATCCCTACCTGGTTGCTATTCCACCAATTCGCACTAAGCGCTTCCAAATGTCTTTTATAATGCGCACAGCAAAAGAGTGGAACTCACTACCTGCGTCTGTGTTTCCGAACGTATACAACCCTAATCTCTTCAAAGTGAGAGTGAACAGGCTTCTTCTGGGTAAGCTCACTCCATCGTCGACTTTGTCTCTGTCACCTCTGACCTAGACTAGAGTCAAGAGCAAACCCATCACAAATAAAAAAAAAAAAAAAATGCAAGGAAAAACTCAGAGATTCCGATATTTTAGTCCCGTTTTCTAGATATAAAATCTGAATAAGTAACTTTGTAATCCTATATGAATTCCATTAAACTGTATGTAATCACAAAGTTACTTTTACAGTTCTCAAAAAGACTTCATTTAAATTCAAAATCAAAAGCCATTTATTCAAACTAGGCTGAGAATCACAAAACATAACATGTACAAAAATGCACAAGTCTCGCAACTCAGAAAAAAGTTGTGAAATCGAATGTAAACCAAGTCGGTTAATTCAGTACCTATATATATATCTATGGGAGCAGCTATCCAACCACTTTGTCTTAACACCTTGTTAGTTAGCTAACAATATTTTATAGTAACCATATCAATATTACATTCTTTATTTCTTTAATAAATAGAGTGACTTGGCAATTGCACACGGCAACATAATCTACACAAAACAAAATCTCTAGAAAATGTTGTTAGCTATTAATTTAGTTGTATCAATTTATGACAAAGTGTTTGGATAGCTGCTCCCATAGATAGGTAAGTACTGAATTAACCGATTTGGGTTACATTCGATTTCACAACTTTTTACGGCAGAAAAACTGCGTTGCGAGACTAAACTTGTGCATTTTTGTACATGTTATGTTTTTGATGGGATTTACTTTTTTTGTTTGTAAGAAATAAAAAGAATTTTTATTTAATTTATTTTTTTAGCTTGTTTTAAGTAATAATAGCCGCACGGGTCGATCGATCAGGTTAAGCTACGCTTGCCGGGGTCGGTCTGTGGATGGGTGACCATCTTTACATACCGAGACTCCTCCGTGCCTCCGAAATTATGTTAAGCCGTTGGTCCCGGCTGTCATTCGTAGATCTTTGACAGTCGTTACGGGTAGTTAGTTAGAAGCCCGAAAGTCTGACAACCAGTCTTACCAAGGGGTATTCTATTACCCAGTAACTGGGTTGTGGAGGTCAGATAGGCAGTCGCTCCATGTAAAATACTGGTATTCAGCTGCATCTGGTTAGACTGGAGAAAAGGCTAGGCAGATGATTATATTTTATGAACCTGTAAATTCTGTAAGGAGATAAAATTACTTTTTATTAAATATTGGACAAGATGAGGTACCTTTGATATAATTTTTTGTTAAGATAGTTTAAATGGATTAAAATAAAATTATGATCCGTATTAGAACATAGGTACTCATCAGTCTCCACATATCCGCATTTCCCAACTTAGGTACATACATAATGTGATATCCGTGTCTTATAAGCAGCCTCTTAAAAATCCTAGAATAGCAGAACGATTGCCTCAATTTAATTTGAACCTTTTCCCCACATAAAAAGCCCAAATCGCAGAAATAGTGAGTAATCCATGAACTACATACACAAGTACACAAGGGAGGCTCGAAACATGATATTGAACAATATCGACCAATTTCAATTCTGTCGACCTTGTCAAAGCTATTTGAAAGTTTCGTACATAACGAAATCTATCCAGTCCTGCTCAACGTATTAATTCCTGAACAACATGGTTTTGTTAAACACCGATCTACTGTTTCCAATTTACTAATCTTCACCAACTTTCTTTTTGAAAACATGGATAGACGTTTGCAAGTGGACGCTGTTTACACAGATTTCAAAAAGGCCTTTGACAAGGTCGACCATGAAATTTTACTTAATAAAATTGCATATAATGGCATTCGGGGAAACTTGCTCCGGTGGTTTTCATCCTACATTAAAAATAGAACGCAAAAAGTTGTTGTGAGTGGCCATCAGTCTGATACAGTGTCTATAACTTCTGGAGTCCCACAGGGCTCAATTCTGGGACCACTCCTATTTAATATTTATATAAATGACATTGGGAAATGCTTCTTAGGTACTAAATTTCTTATGTATGCTGATGATTTGAAAGCCTTTAAAACTATTACTACTATAGAAGACTGTTTAAAGTTTCAAGACGACTTAGATAGACTCTCAGCATATTGTCTTGATAAAAAACTACACTTAAGCGTCTCCAAAGGTCATTCTATAAATTTCACAAAAAAACAAATTTATCACAAATTTTAAGTATAGGCTAAATAATGCCGTGCTGAGGAGCACCTCTGTTGTAAGAGATCTTAGTGTTCTACTGGATAATAAGTTGTCGCTTAATCAACACGTAGAAAATATAGTTAATAATTCATTTAAGATGTTTGGTTTTGTCATGAGATCATCTACCGAGTTCAAACGGCCCTCCACCAAGCTTTACTTATACAAGACGCTTGTACGCTCGCAGCTCGAATATGCGGTCCCAATCTGGAACCCGTTTTATAAGAAATATAATAGATATGATCGAGAAGGTCCAGCGTAAATTCCTTCGAGCCATGTACTATAGGTGCTGTAAAAGGTGTTTGTCATATTCGCAATTACTAAGCAAATATAATATGTTAACATTAGAATCTAGACGTAAGTTTCTGGAAGCCAACATACTACATGGTATTGTTCATAATCACTTCGATTCCATTGATCTCACGAGTAAGTTATGTTATGTGATCCCCCGCACTGTATATAAGCGTAGTGTTCGTGCAGGTACATTGTTCGCTGTAAATACCTGTCGGACTAATTCAGGACTGCGTTGCCCTGTTCGTCGTATGGTGGAATCGTATAATTGCAACTTCATTGACATTGATATTTTTGTATGTTCCAAATCGAAATTTAAGTCCAATGTTTTTAAAATTTTATCTAATAATAATAAGAAATAGTGCGAGTCCTTTATTTAAAATTTAATATATTTCAATTATAATTCCTTTATTTATTTATTTTTATTAGTGATAATAAGGGGCAATCCCAAATTTTTAATACATGTATATATGAATATGTATTTATGTATGCACATGTATATATATATATGTGTGTATGTATGTATGTGTGTATATATATATTAATAATTAAT
The DNA here is from genome assembly GCA_948252095.1 of Dicycla oo. Classification (NCBI taxonomy): domain Eukaryota; kingdom Metazoa; phylum Arthropoda; class Insecta; order Lepidoptera; family Noctuidae; genus Dicycla; species Dicycla oo. The sequence goes on along the minus strand of OX411713.1, from coordinate 31,669,944 downwards.
TACTTGTATTGTATTTTAATAATCATTTATTTTATATTTTACATATCTGAGTAATGCTAATCTAGTGGCACTTTTTACATTATCTTAATTTTGTTAACATGCGGATAATGTAGTGGGCTGCAATATTGTTAATACTACTTACGAGCCTATATTATTGTTACTTGTATACTTTTTATATTGTAGCTGTTTATTGTCCCATATTAAATAAAATAAAAAATAAAATAAAGCTGACATAAAATAAATTAACTTAACTTTTCATGACAAGTTGCCGCTCCAACTTCATGGCCACAGCGCTATGTAAAAGAAAACGCGACGGATTGGACGAGGCGAGTAGATTTTGTTTATTCTCTTAAGATGTAAAAAAATTGCAAGCTGCACCGTTATCTGCGGAAAGAAAGTAGATTCCACTTGAATTGTTTACAAGTTTGTTGAACAACTTGTATTGCAAGTGATGGATGATATTTGTCGGAGATTTATGTTGGTACGAATGTTTTGAAGATCAAATTAACATAATCTCTGAAATCAATAGGCATCTAACAGATTGAGTATCATCAATTATTAGCTAATGCTTATGATAATCTAATAATTAATCTCGAAACTCACGAAAAATGATCATCATCTGCCTAGCCTTCTCCCAACTATGTTGGGGTTGGCTTTCAGTCTAACCAGATGCAGCTGAACACCAGTATTCTGCCCTCATAAGGAAAAACGACGTATATATCATATTTTTACTAAAAAGAAAACAAAATGTTATTTATTTATTTTAAATATTTACTCAATAATTGCATCTATATTTCTCTCTCTCTTTCTCTGTTGTTTGCATGCGTGTCTATGTTTAATGTTCACTATAGACTACTTTTCTGTTCTAACAGCTTAGATTAGCGCACTGTTAGATTTGTAATATGTTGTGGAAAATGTTGTAGGTTATACATTTATAACTCTTGTATATTTATAACTTAGTATAAGATTTTAATGTGTAACTGTTTATTTTCCCGAATAAATAAAATACAATATTTCGATGGATCAAACGTTAATCCACAATTTCGCACCACAAGTTATTATTGATGTTAGTTTCCTTCGCACAGCGAATTTTATATTTTAAAAAGGACAAAATATTTTTTCCTCCATATTTTTGTAGAAACGTCCTTTTTCCTGGCGGCGGCAGTATTTTACATGGAGCGACTGCCTATCTGACCCACAACCCAGTTACTGGGTAATACGACACGCTTAAGTAAAGCTGGTTGTCAGACTTTCGGGCTTCTGACGACCCGTAACGACTATCAAAGATCCACAAAGGATAGTCGGGATCAACGGCTTAACGTGTTTTCCGAGGCAGGATGGGTCTTGGTATGTAAAGATGGTCACCCATCCATGGACCAACCGCGGCAAGTATATTTTAACCTGATCGATCGACCCGTGCGGCTGTTATTTATAATAACTGTTTATTTTCCCGAATAAATAAAATAAAATATTTCGATGGATCAAACGTTAATCCACAATTTCACACCACAAAGTTATTATTCATGTTAGTTTCCTTCGCACAGCGAATTTTAATTTTAAAAAGGACAAATGTGGACAGTTATGAATTAATGTGGACTCCATTGTGATCTTGATAAGTGATTATTATTTCCTTCTCTTATTTAAAAAATAACCTCGCCCTTTTACTTTCAACTTTCTTCTAATTTTGAAGTCGATGGCAAAGGTAAAACAATATATAATAATATGATGTTAGATGAGTTGGGTTCAGTAGGTGGCCACGCCAATCGCGGCAATAGTGGTATTTTTCCTCAGGTCCTCAGAAGTGCAGATGTATGTGACTTTTCACGCTAATATAAGGAACATGGTTTATTCAAGAGCACCGTATTCACACTAGGTATCGAGTCAGTACGATTGTTGGATTGTGATTAGATTCAGATTGACATTATTTAAACTGGTAGGGAAGACGGCATTTTTAAGGAGCTTGTATTATTTGTAGGATATAATAGACTAAATGAAGAAGTTTTAGCCCGACTAGGTTTATAATTAATCTGAATCGCCATGTCTATTGTATCCGAGATGGACACTCCAAGAGGAAAACATCGTGAGGAAACCGGTACTATGCCTGAGAGATATTTCTCAAAGACATGTGAAGCTAAGTCAGAGGCCCTTGGGCGGCATAAAAACTCTGACACCAGGTTAGTCACTAACCGCACGAAAAAGAAGAAGTAAGTAATAATTTAATTTTACCGAAAATCTTAGCCATGGTAACATCGGTGTTGTTTCAAGAAGGGATGGTTATGGCTATTACAATGACTAAGACCCCTGCCCTTCAACTAGGAAAATCCTGTATCTTGAAGGACAGTGTTCTTTAATGGGATTGACACGTTTTACTTTTACTCCAAAAGTACCTATGTAGACCAGGACTATTGACAGAATGTCCTTACGTGAGGTACTGAAAATAGACATTACTGAAGGTAGGAGTTAAAGTAAAAACAAACAAGTTACCTAATGGCCACGTGAGTGACTAATGAGAACAAAAACGATTGCTGCACGAAAAACGAACTTGAAAAATAGGCCGAGACAATGTTTCGGGGAAAACCGAATAAGATTTGGTTCCACATACATTGATCGGAGCGACTTCGGGTAATCGAATATGAATAATTTATATTTTCACAAAAGTCCTGAAACTCGATTGAAAGAAAGGGGTTACTGTAATATCGGGACGTGACTTTCACAATATTTCTGAATTGTAAAGTGTTTTAACTCAATGCGTTGAGACAGATTCGAAGAGGGTTCTATATTTACAAGCTTTTATTTAACTTGCAATGTTTGTATGTAAGTTGTCCTTTTCAAAATTTGCAAGTTAAATTTGACCCAGTTCGCGGAGTTCGATTGAGCTGAAATTTGACATACGTATGTAAAATTGGTGATATTTCTGCACCATCGAGCTGATTTCATGATGTAGCCGGAAGGTAACTAAAGTAACTCGGTAAAAAACCGGCCAAGTGCGAGTCGGACTCGCGCACGAAGGGTTCCGTTCCATTATCTATAAAAATGAGCAAAAAAATCAGGTTTGTTGTGTGGGAGCCCCCTTTAATATTTATTTTATTCTCTTATTTAGTATTTGTTGTTATAGCGGCAACAGAAATACATTACCTATGAAAATATCATCTGTCTAACTATCACGATTCATAAGATACAGTCTGGTGACAGACGGACAGCGGAATCTTAGTAATAGGGTCCCGTTTTACCCTTTGGGTTCGGACCCTATAAACGACGCAACCCTTTCGAATAGGGCTCGTTTGATTCGTCTTGACAAGGACTGTAGTCCTAGATGATATCCAGTTTTATAAAAGCTTGTTTAAAACATTTATTTTTAAATAATACAATTTTTCGTGATGATATACAAAATGCTTTATGCGAAGAATGTGTCAGTGGTGGAAGTAAAGATGTACAATATTGTTTTATTTAATGATAACGATATAACAATTACAATAAATTATTTTATAATGCACGCTAGAGAATGTGTGCTTATATTGCAATGCTTGTAAAAGGCTGCTAATTTATAAGTACCAGCATAATAGATATTTACAATAAATGTTTTGACTTCCACTTTAAATAATATTTTGTGTTTGATGTTATGTTATGGATACCCTAAGCATAATATTATCGAGGAGCCAATATCATTGACGGTGACAATAATTCGATACCCAAATTAGATAACATTGTGTAGGTAGGTACTTTTCTACCACCCACTCACAGAGAGGGAGGTCTGTGTTCTAGCAGTCGGAACGTTATAGCCTGATTATGGATTATGGTACTTATCTGACTACCATAGAAGTTGCGTCGTAGAGTTTCCATATTCGTCCATAATTTGACTCTTATTTTCATACGTTTGATCATTCCCCCACACAACTACCCACATCTCAATGTGGAAGAAAACTGTCAAAGTAGTCCCGCATAGATGGCGCTAAGGGTTTGTTATAAACGAACTGTCAAACTCCAAAGTAATTAAACAATATTTTATTTTTTAGTGTCTTATATCAATATAATGGGTCATTTGCCTTTGGATGCAAAAAATAGGCGTTGACAAATTCCCAAATAATTTTCACATGAAAAGAAAGTAGGAAAAGGCACTGAAATTAATAAACTTCAAATCAAGTGATTTTTCGAAACGAACGTGGGATACTTTTCAGTTGTTGGTACGATTCCTATTATTAATGATGACTTTTTTATTAATAATACAAAAGAGCTTCAAACCTGCTAACAAAAAAAATGTTTCTTTTCAAATAACCAAATATATGGTTATTTGAAAAGAAACATTTTTTTTAACAAGTTTATATCTTGTTTATCAGTACTATAATTAAAAAAAAACAAAAAATAATGAGTTAAGTTTATTTTAATACCTATAAAAACTTAATATTTTCCAGAATGCGGCTAAAAGTCGACAAAATTTTAAATATAATGTTACCTTACGACAAGCTCGGTGTAGAGTGCAAATGCAAATACACCCTAACGTTAACTAAATATAATGTTACCTTACGACAAGCTCGGTGTATGGTGCAATGCAAATACACCCTAACGTTAACTAAATATAATGTTACCTTACGACAAGCTCGGTGTATGGTGCAATGCAAATACACCCTAACGTTAACTAAATATAATGTTACCTTACGACAAGCTCGGTGTATGGTGCAATGCAAATACACCCTAACGTTAACTAAATATAATGTTACCTTACGACAAGCTCGGTGTAGGGTGCAAATGCAAATACACCCTAACGTTAACTAAATATAATGTTACCTTACGACAAGCTCGGTGTATGGTGCAATGCAAATACACCCTAACATTAACTAAATATAATGTTACCTTACGACAAGCTCGGTGTATGGTGCAATGCAAATACACCCTAACATTAACTAAATATAATGTTACCTTACGACAAGCTCGGTGTATGGTGCAATGCAAATACACCCTAACATTAACTAAATATAATGTTACCTTACGACAAGCTCGGTGTATGGTGCAATGCAAATACACCCTAACATTAACTAAATATAATGTTACCTTACGACAAGCTCGGTGTATGGTGCAATGCAAATACACCCTAACATTAACTAAATATAATGTTACCTTACAACAAGCTCGGTGTATGGTGCAATGCAAATACACCCTAACATTAACTAAATATAATGTTACCTTACGACAAGCTCGGTGTATGGTGCAATGCAAATACACCCTAACATTAACTAAATATAATGTTACCTTACGACAAGCTCGGTGTATGGTGCAATGCAAATACACCCTAACATTAACTAAATATAATGTTACCTTACGACAAGCTCGGTGTATGGTGCAATGCAAATACACCCTAACATTAACTAAATATAATGTTACCTTACGACAAGCTCGGTGTATGGTGCAATGCAAATACACCCTAACATTAACTAAATATAATGTTACCTTACGACAAGCTCGGTGTATGGTGCAATGCAAATACACCCTAACATTAACTAAATATAATGTTACCTTACGACAAGCTCGGTGTATGGTGCAATGCAAATACACCCTAACATTAACTAAATATAATGTTACCTTACGACAAGCTCGGTGTATGGTGCAATGCAAATACACCCTAACATTAACTAAATATAATGTTACCTTACGACAAGCTCGGTGTATGGTGCAATGCAAATACACCCTAACATTAACTAAATATAATGTTACCTTACGACAAGCTCGGTGTATGGTGCAATGCAAATACACCCTAACATTAACTAAATATAATGTTACCTTACGACAAGCTCGGTGTATGGTGTAATGCAAATACACCCTAACATTAACTAAATATAATGTTACCTTACGACAAGCTCGGTGTATGGTGCAATGCAAATACACCCTAACATTAACTAAATATAATGTTACCTTACGACAAGCTCGGTGTATGGTGCAATGCAAATACACCCTAACATTAACTAAATATAATGTTACCTTACGACAATCTCGGTGTATGGTGCAATGCAAATACACCCTAACATTAACTAAATATAATGTTACCTTACGACAAGCTCGGTGTATGGTGCAATGCAAATACACCCTAACATTAACTAAATATAATGTTACCTTACGACAAGCTCGGTGTATGGTGCAATGCAAATACACCCTAACATTAACTAAATATAATGTTACCTTACGACAAGCTCGGTGTATGGTGCAATGCAAATACACCCTAACATTAACTAAATATAATGTTACCTTACGACAAGCTCGGTGTATGGTGCAATGCAAATACACCCTAACATTAACTAAATATAATGTTACCTTACGACAAGCTCGGTGTATGGTGCAATGCAAATACACCCTAACATTAACTAAATATAATGTTACCTTACGACAAGCTCGGTGTATGGTGCAATGCAAATACACCCTAACATTAACTAAATATAATGTTACCTTACGACAAGCTCGGTGTATGGTGCAATGCAAATACACCCTAACATTAACTAAATCGTGTCAATGCAATTGTCAGTGCAGTGTAGAATGTCAGTGAGTGCTGACGGGCTTGAATCAAGAAATAAATATGCAAGTTTTCCTACCCAAACCGCGTCTATTATAGCTCTAAATTATATTTTTATACAGAATACATCATCCGGGCTCCGGCCATGGCATGTCGCCGATTTCATGCAAAAACCTCAAACCAGATTATGGCAGATCTACCCGAGCCAAGAATGACAGTATTTGATCCTTTTACACATACAGGGGTTTACTGGCCACGTTGAAATCAAGGCAAATAAAGGCCGATGCGTCAAAACATTGCTGGCGTACGTTGCCGTATTTGTTAGTCTGGCATCTGGAACTTGTGTTTCTTTCCTTGTTACAATGCTCCTTTTTTAACTTCTTCTTCAACTCGCGATACGCCAGGTAGTCTGAACCAACATAAATAGATGAAAAAATAAACACGTAAATACTTAAAAATCGTCCACATAATACAAAAGTTTTTATCAAAAACTTTTGACAGATAACAAACACGCTTCACCGCAAGAGAGCGCTGTGCTCTCTTGCGGTGAAGCTTCCGGGAAACAACTCCTTTGAAAAACTTCGTCCTTCATTTAAAGAAGGAAATCCCTCTAATTCGAAATAATATTTTTATCTAAAAGTATCCGGGGCCACGGTAAAGTTTAATAGAGTGGGCTATATAAGTTGTGTAGAGCAAAGCATGTAGCACAAAGCATGTTGCCCGTCAGCGAGTTTCCGAGCTATATGCTGGGACATACGGAGCTGGAGGATGGAAAGCTGCGAAAAATCAGCGGATGATTTGTTGTCAATGAAAACCGTATTGTCAATTTTTGATATACAAATACAAATACAAAAATCGTTTATTGACATAATTAGCATATTATACATTAAGACGTGTTTGCTCCCTTTAATACATTAGGCGCGGCAGACGCACATGCGCGTTTTCATAACTTTCTTCGAGTGCGGCGCGCCGCACCTGTGCGTTCGTTGTGCATCTCTATTGTTTCGAAAACATCGTAAAAAAAGGGTCGGTAAGGGTGTAGCATAAAGAAACGTTTGCATAAAGAATTAAGCAGAGAATGTGTTAAGTAAACAGTGCCTGCGTTATGCATGTGATATGCGTTTATTCATCAATCATCTTAGCCTACCACAGTCCGCTGCTAGACCAAGGCCTCTCCCAGGCTGCGTGTATTGCAGTTGTGTAACTAGGTACCTGTTTTTTTAATGTTTCATCAATTATTATATTTCCTTTGAAAATTTCACATGTTCCATAAATCGCCTGCCTTTTTACTGCACTACTGTACTGAGTGAAAAGGACATCGACACGCAAACTGTTACCCACCAAGAATTCATAACTTGAGTCTAGACCGTTGAAATTTTTTAGCTGTTCCAGATATTTTGACCGTGTAGATGTAGGTATTGCACTTTTGTATGAACCAGCAGATATTTTTGGAGTGAAAACGTCCTTTCGCTCGGTGTACTGGTGTTAAGTTCAATATTCCTGACCGACAAAAAAAAAAAAAAGATTTCAACTGCTAATAACTACGAGACTTTTAATGCTAGAGTAATGGTTGAGCATTCAAAAGATAGGGTATATTTATAATAATTTTGTGGATGGAATAATTTGCCAATGACGTCACACTGCCATTGCACGCGCATGCGCGCGTTCGTCTACTTTTCACTATGTGTCGAAATATATGTTTACAATATTGTAAACAGAGAACGAGGAAGACTGTCCCACCGTAATACAGTTTATAACTAGTACGGTGGTCAGGGTGAATCGGTTTGGGCACGCCACAATTGCGGCGATAAGTCCCCTCTTTGAGGAGTGGTTGGAGAGGCGTCACGGCATCCTCACCTTCCGCCTGACGCAGGTCCTCACCGGACACGGTTGCTTCGGGAGGTTTCTGTTCCGGATAAGGCGGGAGGAAACGCCCGGGTGTTACCACTGTGTGGATCGCCCGGAGGACACGGTGGAGCATACGGTGGAGGTCTGCCCGGCTTGGGCAGAGCACCGCCGCGTCCTCGCGGAGGCGATCGGCGGCGGTGATCTCTCGCGTCCGTCCCTGGTACAGGCCATGGTACGGAGCGAGAGTGCATGGGAAGCCGTCACCTCCTTCTGCGAAGCAGTAATGCTCGCGAAGGAGGAGGCTAAACGCGTGAAGGAGAGGCAATCTTTGCGCCCTCACGCCCCTAGTCGCCGCAGGAGACGCCCTGGGCGTCGGGAATCGGTAGGCGATTCCCGGCCACCGTAGGCGCGGGCTTGCGGATGGCGAGCAATGGGTAGCTCGCCGTCCGGTAAGGACCAGGCCCGGGTCGACGGCGCGTTGTGTTCCACGCGCGCCTCAAAGAGATGTCAGCACTAGCTGAAGGGGTCCGCTAAGGCCGATGCCCGCCAGGGTTGCGGGTTGTTCGAAAGAGTTACCGTGGCCCTGGCACAGGCAACTGAAGGAACACGGGTGGGTTTTAGTCAGTAGAAGTCTGACACGCGCTCCCGCTCCACCCAGAGCGGGAGAAGTTATTTGATGATTTCCCACCCAAAAAAAAAAAATAATAAAAAAGGGTGAATCGGTTTCGTAACAACCTGGTAATGTTTTGTAAATTAAGTGCACGTTTGCACTTGCGAATCTCCACTCAAGCCGGCCAATAAAGGCAAGAAAGAGGTGGGAGCTCTGTTCCTCGTCAGTGTTAACTCCAGCCGGCCAATTAAGGTAAGCCAGAGATGAGGACAAGATTTCTCCCGGGAAATAGGGTCCGTGCGGTCACTACTGCCCAACAGCTCGCCACATGCTGCCCTGCGGGTTTCTGTAACTCTCTTGGTCTGGCTCCTCATCCTAGACCCGTTCCGGCAAAGTAAATTCTACCGGCACAGACCTAAAGTTCAGAGCGCGCAAGCCCCACCACGACGTCAACATAGAGATACAGCGGTGGGAAAAAAATGATTATTATTATTAAAAGTTAGCTATCCTATGCGTCCGTATGTCGCTCAACACAAGACTGGTACTGCCGCCGGCGCCGCGCGCAACGCTAAGCCTCGTTTAATAATGTGGACATTGGACTCTCATAAGTCGGTAACTCTGCCATCTGATCTAGACAATCGTAATTAGTTGTCCGATTTATGTCATTGTTTTACCCTGTAGTGTTAAATTGAGTTAGTGTTTTTATTCTTTGGTATTGGCTTAGTATGCAGACCTACAGCTTTTGGTTGAGCGAGATGATTTTTTCAAATAACATTTGTCGAATGTCGTGATTACTCAGTTTTGGGATACGGTTATGGGTTGAAAGCTAAGCATCACCCTTAGGTTTCTTTAAATTATGTTTTTTTTTAAGGTATGTTATGTACTTTTTTTCATCTGGTTACATCACAATCTCACGGTGAAGCAGGATATTGTCATTCACTAATGGAGCCTCGTTAATAATGTTATTGACTCTCTTGACTCTCTCTCTCTCTCTCTCTAGATAGGTATTGGACTTTCATAAGTCCGCGATATAGACAATCGTAATTAGTTGTCATATTTACGTCATTGTTTTATCCTGTAGAAAATATGTTAGGGTTTTAAATCTGTGGTATTGGCTTTGTATGTGGTTCTATAGCTTTTAGTTTTACGAGATGTACAATTTTTTTTTTAATTAACTGGTGTTGAATGTCACGATTACTCAAAGGTTTTGGGGTCTGATTGCGGGTTGAATGCTGAACGTGACCAATATGTTTTTAATGGGTATAATAAGTACTTTCTTTTTTGGTGACATCACAATCTCACGCTGAAGCAGAATATTGTCATTCACTAATGGAGCCTCGTTTAGTAATGGAGACAATGGACTCTCAAAAATCGGTACGTCTGCCATCTGATCTAGACAATCGTAATTACTTGTCCGATTTATGTCATTGTTTTATTTTGTAGTGTAAGTGAGCTTTTTTAAGGTATACCTAAACCAAAATTATTTGTTTTCAAACAAAAAACTGTCCGTCCTAGGATAAGCGGCATATTAAGTGCAAAGGCCGTGCAGAGATTTGATCTTTATGCTCACCACTATTGCTTACTGAAAAACTCCTGATTTATGTATGTTGGGGTTTTTAGTGAGAGTGGTTCAGTGAGCAAGGTACAGTCACGAACCGGGATTGTTGAGCCACTAGTTTATCATCTTAACTTGGCTGTGTTACACGAATGCCGCCCGGTTTTCGTTATTGAAATGTCACATGTCAAATATCACGGGCGGCATTCGTGTAACACAACCAAGTTAAGATGATAAGCTAGTGGCTCAACAATCCCGGTTCGTGACTGTACCATAACTGGTTTCATTTCTGCATGAGGAGCGGACTTTGCGAAACAACAAAACAGACGATGCTGTCTCGTGGGTATGCCAGACGTATTATTCCGTCATCATAAGATACAACTACAATAGTCTCCAAACCAAAATCCGTCAAGGCTTAGTAGTGACGAGTACCCAGAAAAACTCTTTAACAAAGAGATTGTGTAACTTAAAGTAATTTTGTACACAAGGCCATGTAAGTATCAAGTTACACAAATTTCTTAAACCGACGTTGTCATTGTTAATTGGAGATGTATTTAAGTTGGAATAGTTTTAGAATTCTGTTAGATACTAAGTAGTTAAGTTTTGAAGGCGATGTTGTTTAAAGTGTAATCAAAGAAGTTTTGCGTAGCTGGCGTGGAGCTGCGCGGAATGTATAACAGATGAAAACCACTTAGAATGGTAACTTGTGTGTTTAAACTGTGTTTTATAATGATAAGCTGAAGAGTGTAGAAACCTACCTTGTACCCTTTTGTTTTTTTTTTTTTTTTGGGTGGGCAATCATCAAATAACTTCTCCCGCTCTGGGCAGAGCGGAAGGACGTGTCAGCCTTTTACTGATTGAAACCCACTCGTGTTCCTTCAGTTGCCTGTGCCAGGGCCACGGTAACTCTTTCAAACAACCCGTGACCCTGGCAGGTTACCTATAAGCTTCAATAAAACTTAAGAGTTGAATTGCAAGTGTTGATTGGTAGCAAAGGTAGCATAAAAACACCAATCATATTAGCAGACATTTTTCTTAGCGTATCGATGGCTATAGTTCGTTCGCGTTAAGAATGCAGTGAGTCATCAGTGCAACTGCAAGATCGGACCAACCGTTGCGTTCGAAGCAATGCCTTCAACTGTCATTGTGAACTTGTCTTTGTAATTTGAAAAGATTTGATTGGTTAGGGGGCAGGGCTAGGCCGACGGACAATGATGACTCACTGCATTCTTAACGCGAACGAACTATAATTAAATTTAAATTTCCTGTTTAGCCAAAAACTCGACAACGCTAACACCATGCGCTGACGCAGACATAAGGTCCTCACGTGTACAGGGCATACGGCGCAAGATGAAAGGTGGGCCATGGTTTGTGGGAAGACACCACATATACATTGAGGATCAAAACCATCCGAGAAACCCCACCTGTGGAGATGTTGGCCATGGCAACGTGTGCGCAGTTGAAAGGCTCTCTGATGGCTCGATGAAAGAATCAGGAGGTTTGAGCTTCTCTCGCCAAAGATCACATTTTCCGTTTAGGTGTTGCCATCGGATGGACTCATGCACCCAAGAAAACTTTAGCAGACATGAAATAAAACAACAAAATAAATTATATAATAAAATGCATTCAGAAAACCTTACACTTAATTGCTCGCACTGCAACTACAATCTTTCAAAACTCTGAACGAATAGAAATAAATACATCCTGTAGCAAAACCACACGAACGTTTACCGATCTAATATCGTGGTGTACGGTGCAGGTTCCAATAAAAAGTAATTAAAGTCGCAGCCAGCTCCTGGTAGATTTGTCTCCGCCAATACATGGACATATGAAGAGTAGTGTTGCAGAAGCATTTCTGACTGCCTAAAAAAATCCTGTTTGTTTGTATGTATGTAGTTTAAAGGTACATGCTTTGGGGCAGTAAAATAGAATAGAATTGTCATTATTATGTCATCATCTGCGTAGACCTTTCCCAACTATGTCGGGGTTGGCTTCCAGATGCAGCTGGATACCGGTATTTTACATGGAGCGACTGCTTATCGGACCTCCACAACCCAGTTACTGGGTAACACGATACCCTTTGGTAAGACTGGTTGTTAGACTTTCGGGATTCTGACTACCTGTAACGACTGTCAAAGATGTACAAATGATAGCCGGGACCAACGGCTAATGTGCTTACACTATATAAATTAGAGATAAATAAAAAAATTAAAAACTTTTTAGCAAAAATAAAACCGACTTCTTACTTTAATTTGGGTAGTCGGTGTCTTTGGTTTTGTATTGTCGTTTTTTGCCACCGGCTTCTGAAATTAAAGTTACTTTTCACTTTGTAGTGTTTTTTTTTTGGAAGTTTGTTTTATTTATTGTTTTATTTACCACTACCTGTTATGTAAATAACAGTAATAGCAAGATATCAAAACATCATCCACATAAACTAAGTAGGAAAAATACGCATTATTGAAGCTAACTAAAAAACTATCCAAGCAAAGTTAATAAAATTCATATGGGACCACCTAGGAAGTAAACCCTTTCAAACAAAGAAATAATTTTCCAAATTGGTGCATTCGTTTTTGAGTAATCGCGTAACAAACATAAAAAAAAACATTAAAAAAAAAAAACAAAAAAGAAACAATTGAGAACCTCCTGATTTTTGAAGTCGGTTAAAAAATGAGATAAAATGTAGAAATTTTAGTAGCCCAGATGTTGGATTGTTACTAGCGTCATTCTAGCCCACATGAAGCTAATCAACAGCTGATTAAGACGAGAACGCTGTCTAGACTCAAGTATACTCTTAATTATCTACAAAGACTCAATGCGTACCAAAGAGTATCCCAGGGTTACCCAGTAATTAGGTTGTGGAGGACAGATTGGCAGACGCTCCATGTAAAATACTGGTATTAATCTGCATCCGGTTAGACTGGAAGCTGATCCAAACATAGCTGGGAAAAGGCTAGATAGATTATGATGAGTCAATGCATGCTGAACTCTGATCGATTACCTTGTTGCAGCAAACAGAAACTCGTCGTATAATGACACCTGAAAGAGAAAACTGAATTACAGAGAGCTGCAAAACATGAAACCCTAATACTAAACAAAATTCCAAACAAATAGAACCAATAGAATACAAATAAACAATAACAGGACCCGTACAGATACCGTATCTGCCGGTTCACGCTCGTTGCGGTTCGGGTTTGGCCGGACGGCGCGAACTTGGTCAAATCTGCCGATGGCTCCGGAACTATTACTGAACCGGATTGAATTCAGCCAAATTTATTCGGAAGCCAACGCGTTGCCCATTCATTTTATTTGCCTTTTTTTGTTTTTGGAAAGTTTCTGTTTAATTTTGTTTGTGGATTTTTATTCATTTTTGTGGCGCGATTTTCGGTGGGCGGGTTTAATTTTAAGCTGTTAGAATATTGATTGAATATTTTTGATTTTCTAATCAATCTGCAATCTACCTAGCCTTTTCGCAACTATATTGGGGTCGGCTTCCAGTCTAACCGGATGCAGCTGAATACCAGTATTTCACATGGAGCGACTGCCTATCTGACCTCCACAACCCTTACTGGGTAAAACGATATCCCTTGGTAAGACTGGTTGTCAGACTTTCAGGCTTCTGACGACCCGTAACGACTGTCAAAGATCTACGAATGACAGCCGGGACCAACGCCTTAACGTGCTTTCCGAGGTACGGAGGAATCTCGGTATGAAAAGATGGTCACCCATCCATAGACCAACTCCGGCAAGCGTAGCTTAACCTGATGGATCGACCCGTGCGGCTGTTATTACTTAGCCACGAGCTCCTTTTTTATTTTTGATTTTCTAATACAAAAATTAAATTGAAACAATCAATCACTTAATTTGCGAAGTACCTATGTATAAGGATACATTTACATACTTCATAGTTTTTCAAATATTCATTGTTCAAATATTCGGAGTGCACAGTAAAAATTAACAATTTTTATTGTTTACAGGTATCAGGAAAACATCCAAAATGGCGGAAACACAGTTTAGGTAAGTTCTAATCAAGACTCTGTCCCATTTTATATTATGCAAGTCTTATTTACCCTATCTACTTACCCTATCTCCATACCCAAAGTAGTGTGTCGTCGCTAAAGTAAAGAACAATACTTCTTTGAAAAGCTGCCAAACACAGGCGTCGCCCACAAGCGGTGCAGTCTTAACAAAAAACGTCGGGAATGTTCCCAAGCCGCAGGTAGTACCTACATACTTCGGCGAAAATTCCCGAGTTGTTTTTTTTAAACCGCCCAAAAAGTCGAGCAACTCATTAGCCGATTGAGCGCAGGTTTCCGTTTTTCGCAACTTAGAGCCGGTTTTGGTTTACAATCTTACTGTTTGTTTTTGATTTTGGAAATGATAATTAGACGAGTTTTGATGTAGCAAAACGAGAAGCAAAACATCCACTAAGCAGCCCTGCAACAATCATATTTCATCATTACAAATATATAAATAAGCTCTACTTATTTAAGGGGAGGCAGAAACTACAGTGCCCTCAAGCGCCTCAACCCTCAAGTGCTATACGATCCTCTTAAAAATGAGATATTAACGGGCCTTTTCAGGCAGAAAAGATGCAGCTGAATACCAGCATTTTACATGGAGCGACTGCCTATCTGACCTCCACAACCTAGTTACTGGGTAACACGATACCCTTAGGCAAGACTGGTTGTCAGACTTTCGGGCTTCTGACGACCCGTGACGACTGTCAAAGATCTACGAATGACAGCCGAGACCAACGGCTTAACGTGCTTTCCGAGGCACGGGGGGCTCTCGGTATGCGTGCGGCTGTTATTAATTAGCAACGAGCCCCTCTAGATTCAATACATAATATTAAGATTTATTTGAGCATTACTTTTTTAGGGTTCCGTACCTCAAAAGGAAAAAACGGAACCCTTATAATCACTCATGTGTCTGTCTGTCCGTCTGTCACAGCCAATTTGCTCCGAATCTAATGGACAGATTAAGTTAAAATTTGCTACACGTATGTATTTCTGTGACCCAAATACGGACGTGTGATGTAAATTAATGAATTTTGAATATCAATTCTGGGGAATATCAGTATTGTCATTTTCATCAGAATTTTGAATATCAATTCAAATTTTTGAGAGTCAATTTTGAGGGGCAAATAAGATAAAAAACTAAAAAAAATTGCAAAGTGTACTGTGCGATATATTAAATAAAAGGGCTTACTGTAAGAATCTCAAATACATGTTTTTTATAATTTTAAAATAAACTGTTTTAAAGTTATTTAAGAAAATAGACGAAAATTGACCATTCCCTCTTTATCTCCAAAACTACTTAGCTTACCACTTAATTTTGAAAAAATACAGAAAATAATTCTATAGCTATAGATTACAGAAAAACCTTTAAGAAATCTATGGTCTTAAAATAACATGGTAAATCTCTCAATATTGTGCGTACAAATATACATTTGTCCATAGTTAAACGAAAAGTATCCAACCCACATTACACCTAATGTGCGTTGCATCCTTTTCGTTTAACTATGGACAATGGACATTTGTAGTTGGAATGTATGAGAGAACATGTTTTATAACTACAATGTTAAGTTTGTTCTTCGGATAAATTCATCCCAACTACGGAACCCTTCATTGTGCGTGGTCGGACACGCACAAGACCGGTTTTCCTTTAATCATCATAATATCACAATTATTTTTTAAAGAAATGGCTTCTCACACAATCTTACGATGAAACAGAAAATATTATTTATACATAGGTATTAATATTATAAGCAACATCATACAGACTAAGTATACTCCTAAGCTCACGTTCACATCACACACTCACACACCCAAACACACTGACACTCTACACTTATTTTTTTTTGTTGATTTTATGATAATTGTTTAGATTTTTGTTGATTTATTACGTATTATTCGATATTATTACTTAATTATTATTTTATTTTATTGATTTTGTTGTGCAATGTATACTTAAGTGTTTTATTTTGACTTATTATTTTTATTTTCACTGATTTTAGTTTAGTTCAATTTAGTTTATATTCACCTGTAATGCAATACTCATGTAAGTTCTACCAAAGTGTCGCAATTCCGACTCCCATGATACAGGCATATGTATAGTTTTGGGGTCACCGTCTAATCTTCTTGTATAGCCTGATTATTAATAAATATGAATAAGGACGGCCTTCATCAGAATTATTTATCGTGCAGCGTGGGTATGTGGGTAGTCCAAGTAGGGTAATTTGAATGAAAAGCGTTGTCTTGGAAACTTAAACGATTTTACTTGAAATAATGCTAAAATTACGTAACAATAATCACTTGGGCTCTAATTAACACTCAATCACTTGAAAAAGTACTTTGATTAAGACGATGGATAGCGATTCGTCGAAAACGTGGTGTAGGTACTTGCGACCGCTCTATAGGATCTGCCGTACCAAGATGGCCGCCCCGCTACCATCGACGCGACGCTCCGCTAGAGTGACAGTGACAAGCTGTCACTCTTGACATTGGCATCCTAATGTGCGCCGACAAATAAATGAATAAATAAAAATAAATAAACCTTAAACCCGACACAACATCGCTTTAAACTTCTCTTTAATTTCTCGAGTGCATTTTTTTCTGTATCTGTGCCGACTGAGTTTAATTTGATTTTAATTTATGTCTTCCTTTTCGTGTTTGCCAACTATACATTACTTATTATACATTTATTATTATTATTTGTAACTATTAATACTTGATTATTTTATATAGTTTAAGCTTAGCCCATATCGCCTGAAACACAGGATTACCTAGTTCAGGCATATGTGTTTTATTAACCTAGTTTAAGATTTTGTATTCTTAGTTATTATCATGAAATTCTAAATCCGTACATAAATTGATTTGATTTGATTAGTAGCAAAGTCAGTAGTATTCTAACACGAAGTTGTGCCCTCAGAAGACCACAAGGTGTAGCCAAAATATAGGCGTCCCTCTAAATTATTCATACGCACAGTTACGTGGCCCGAGTTCTAATGCCTTGGAAATTACAAACTTTTTCACTAAAACCTTTTGTTTCGCAACAATTCAGGTTATTATTGCTAAGTGGTTTTGTTTTATGAACGAACAGATTATTATATTACTTGTTATACTTCGGAGACTTGATTAATGGGAATGGTTTATTAAATATTAAATACTTGGAAGTTAGGTGTCCCATAAATAAAGCTAAAAGTCGTTCATTCAAAATGTCGCTGGTTTGCGATAATAGCGACGGAACTAAAAATTATCGATTTTAGAGAATGGCATTTTTAAATTTCTTTATAAATGTTAGAGCATACCGCAAAATGTAAATAATTTAGTGAGGGTTTGACTTTACTGATTAAAGGAACATTTATCGTATTTGGCGTCAGTTTGCGATAAAATATCAAAGATTTATGATCGTTTGGCATACAGTATTCAATTTGACAGAATTTTGAATTACGTTGATATTCTCGCAAACCAGCGATGTATAATTTAGACATAAAATTAATTAGGAAAATCGTAATTTTGTAAATAATTTGTATATATTTGTATATAGATACAAATCTATACAAATAATTTACAAAATTATGATCTGGTTAAATGCCAAAACAATGTATTTCTAGTTAAAAATTAGGGACTGTTGAGTTTCTATTAAGTTTACAGACAGTCTTGTTTTGTTACTATTATTTCAATGAAACGTCATAATAGAAACTCAACAGTCCTTAATTCGGTATATCGTCTTTCGAGAACATTACATCTCTAAATTGCTTTAGATGAGCTGTTATGTATAACCATTCACCACATCCGTGTTTCCTGAGGGCAAACGCCAGAGACATACACAATAATAGTATCCAAGATCTACGAGTAAAAAAGGAGGAATTAATTCGTCATTAGATTTAAATAATTATCTATCTATCTATGTTTTTACGAAAACAATATCACTTTCAAACCGTTTAAACTTTGTGACTTTTATATCTGCAGCTGTCGATTGACGAGGTTTTTAATTAATGCTAGGTACACACACGCTGGCTATTTCAAAGTCTCACGTCCACCCATAGATTTCCACAGCCGATATGTCGCTAGTATTGTCAAAATCTGCACATCGACGTGAGATTTTGATATCGCCAACGAGTCGCCGGTGACTAAAGTCACATCGTGCGTACCAGTCTGCCTGTAACAGTCTGCCTGACATGATTATGTCACTTTTACAACCACAAGACCAAGAAACCTATACAGATTGTATCACTGGTTTATCTTACCAAATAAAAAATTTACATGCCCATATACTTAATACTTAGTGATACTGACATTCGCAGATCTACGGCAACAATTTGGAATTGAGAGCTCCTTTATGTTTTTGCAGTAAGGTTGGTTTTTGTAGTTGAAGTGTAGCTGTTGACTGTACTTAAGTTTTGCGGCGATGTACTCGTAAAGTGCAGTTTTATGGCGCGCCCAGCAGTAAAGTTGAACCTTTTGCGTTAAGTGCAGCTTGCGTAGTTAACCACCTGACTATGTATCAAAATGATACATAGTCACGTAGGTGGGTCACTATTTCTATTTTACTTTGTCTGTAAAGTTGTATAGTTCTTTTTCTCATTTATTTATTTATTAAAACTTTATGCACAAGTAAAAAAACAAATACCGTACAGAGGCGAATTTAATGCCTGAGGCATTTTCTACCAGTCAACCTTAGGGTGATGCAGAGAGAAAACATGGCAGGTGCAATATAAAGGATAGATAATACGAAAATAAGAATAAATACATCGATATATACAAATAAATAGGGTGAAGCGATACCTTACGCCTGGACAGCTTTTAGCTCTTTACAAACCTTTGGGATGGATCAGCTAAGTACCAACTAGCCGCGCTTGACTCACTTGGTGTAACGCAGAGCTAAGAGGCTCATTGGCGACGTAGAACTGTTGGATGCCAAGCTTCATAGCTTGGCTCATCGCCGCAAGGTTGCCTGCTTGTCGGTCTTCTACAGATTGTACTTCGGTGAGTGTGCCCAAGAACTCCACGACCTCATTCCACCGGCCCCTTTCTACCATCGGACATCTAGACGCACTGCCAGTTACCATCCCTACCTGGTTGATATTCCACCAATTCGCACTAAGCGTTTCCAAATGTATTTTATAATGCGCACAGCAAAAGAGTGGAACTCACTACCTGCGTCTGTGTTTCCGAGCGCTTACAACCCTAATCTCTTCAAAGTGAGAGTGAACAGGCTTCTTCTGGGTAAGTTCACTCCATCGTCGACTATGTCTTTGTCACCTCTGACCTAGACTTAGGTCAAGAGCAAACCCATCTCAAATAAAAAAAAAAACATACATACAAAAATACATAAAAACAGAATAAACTTTGTCAAGAGAAATAAGGATCGATTGAGCAGAAATAACAATCAGTAGCGGAGAAAATGAATCCAACAAATCAGCGCAAAGATGTTTCTGCCAACTTCTTACGTATATGCTCACGTATCTTCACTTTGAAAGACAACCGATTGGTTGCCATCCTGATGTTCAGATGGAGAGCATTCCAAAAAAATACCGCCTGGACAAAGACATTTATTCATGACACTTTTTAATCATTTATGTGTCAATAGTCATAAACTCTTTCTGCCTGTCCTCTCTTCCGTTATTTCTTTATGGTTTCTTACCACTATATAACCTTTATGACACATCTTATGACCATCAATCATTACCAACTATGGCAGTCCACTCATGGATACGGGTCTTTGTCGACTTGTCCCAAAATATGTAGCTACTTTCCCCGACCTTAATTTAGAGTAGATAAAGTCAATTAACAATGGATGGATATTACTTGTTTTCATTTTCTATTCTTTCAAATATTGCAACATTTTTTATTCGGTATCTGAAACATTAAGGAAATAAAAACTTACAATAGAATAAAAGCGTTAAATTTTGTCAAGCTTTCTGCAGTCATAACGTGCCTTGGCGAGGCCATTAAACCGGCGAGCCTCTCAGGAGAGCTGTATGCGCCGTTTATGTGGCCGTACCGTGCCCTCCTCTTTTATTTACACTTAGCAACTGTCACAGTTGGTGTAGATTTTGGCAGAAGCCAGTTGGTCAAGTCAACTTCTTAAAACTTGTCAAAAATTTATGTAATATCTAGCTGTTCATGCCCGGCGTCAGCTAGGTGAATTCCATGTCTCTATCTTTAGTGGTTTAGGCTCTGTTGTCATGCAAAAACACCATCTTAATTCCCGACTACAAACACAAAAAAAAAAAAGAAATAGCCAAATAGCTGTAAACGTTCTGAAGTGATGTGCTTACTTACCTACTGATTTTTATTTAGGATCTCAATATAGGCAACATCATTTAAAGACTGGTAAGACTGGTCTAAGCATAGCATCGCTGGATATCCTACGCGTCCAGTATAATCTGGGGGCACGGAAGTGCCTTCGCCAAGTCGAGCATACAAGGTACGACCGTACCATACCATCTTTTTCTCGAAGCCATTCGGGCCATTTTCGACCCCCTGTAACTTCGCTGTGGATAAAAACTAGAAGCCTAAATTTTCAGTGACCACGAGGACATTAGAAAGAAAGAAAGAAAAACCGTTTATTCACGTGGAAATGACATTATAGATACAGATGCATACAGATGTTTCCAAATTACATTAATTTTCAACCAGTAGTTTAAGAATTATTGCAAGTCAAAGTTCCGTAATTTTGTCACGGACTCACTGACTCACTGACGCCCTGACTCACCGATCATCAAAATTCTAAGGTGCTTCTAGCAGACCTACAAGCGCCAAATTTTAATCACAGTTATTGTTTATCCTATAAAGCAAGATATAACTCTGACGTTCCGAATTTTTAGTTCCGCTTTCTAGATATACAATCTGAATAAGAAAGTAAACTTTGTAATCCTATATAAATGCCATTAAATTGTATAAAATTACAAAGTTACATTTACAGTTCTCAATTAGACTTCATTTAAATTGCTAATGTTCATCGCGAACAGTTTAATGATAATAATAATATCCTGGGACATTATTCACACACGGTCATCTGATCCCAAACTAAGCAGAGCTTGTACTATGGAAACCAGATAACTGATATACTACATATACTACCTTTTTTTTGTAAATACATACTTATATAGATAATTACACTCAAACTCAGAACAAACAAATAGGGTGAAGCGATACTTTACGCCTGGACAGCTTTTAACCCTTTACAAAGCGCAAGTGAACAGGCTTCTTCTGGGTAAGCTCACTCCATCGTCGACTTTGTCTCTGTCACCTCTGACCTAGACTAGAGTCAAGAGCAAACCCATGACAAATAAGAAAAACAAAAACAGACATGTTCATGCACACAAATGTTTGTCCTGGATGGGAATCGAACCCATGACCAGTGGCATGATAGACGGTATCTCAACCAACCACGCTAACGGGCCTGTCAAATGTTTGTATGTTTCCAATACGTATAGCCTATGCTGTTACGATACAAGAGTCACCAGTCACAAGTTTGTTACAAGAGTCAAGGGCTAAGTCTTAAATTCTTTAATAAATAGAATGACTTGGCAATTCCACACGGCAACATAATCTACACAAAACAAAATCTCTATCTAATATTGATGCTTTATGCTTTTATTTGTTTGAAAGTACCTATGTGGAGGACTATTTAAATTACCTAGTAGATTATGTTGCTGTGTGCATTGCCAAGTCACTCTATTTATTAGAGAAAAGAAATGTAATATTGATATGGTTAATATAAAATGTTGTTAGCTAACTAACAATTTATGACAAAGTGGTTGGATAGCTGCTCCCATAGATAGGTAGGTACTGAATGAACAGACTTGGTTTACATTCGATTTCACAATTTTTTACGGCAGAAAAACTGCGTTGCGAGACTTGACATTTTTGTACACGTTATGTTTTTGATGGGATAATGGTTTCAGGATGCTGTTGGGACTCCTCGCTACTGCAGCTCGTCGGAAATGTTCCCGCAAGCTCGTACCGACGGTTTTCATGCGATTATTCGTAAAAAAACAGCATCTCCACTGAGGAGAGTGAGAGACAGTCGCAACCGCAGCCTGAGAACTATAGCGGAGAGCTTCAGCGATCCAATTGTTAAGCAGTTTGTGCAGAGAGTGATTGGTACTAACACTAGATAAAGAGTTGATTTAATATTATGTAACTAACATTCTATGGATCTTATTCCGAAATAAAAATATTATTATTATTACAGCACATGAGAGGTGAAACAGATGTATTTCCCGTCTCATATAAGAGGTCATTAATAGCGATTTAGCAGTGCGTCCTCCTGTAGCTATCAAAAACAATATAGGTACAGCTGTTTTTGTAATAGGTGTCCCAAAGATTTATCATTGTCATTGGAAATAAATGCTCTGAGTTTTTGAGCTCATCTCCTTCGTCTCCTTGAACAAACGAAGGGTGTCACTATAAGTCAAAACGTCAAACAAAATTTGTTTGTAAAACTTTTTGACAGCCAGGGGTGGGTGAGCCATTTTAAATATTATATTACTACCTTTTGCCCGCGCCTTCGCTCGCGTTAATTTAGAATAGCGGTTTATAGGGCGTGAAAGGTATCAAGCAAACAATCTTACTTTCGCATCTATAATATTATAGTTAGGAGGATGAAAAACCGATCTATCGACAATCTACGACTCACAAAATGTATTAGGTACTTAAATAAAAATAAAAAAATAAAAATAAACTCTTAACACACTACTAAAGTTTCTATAATAATAATTATAATTCAGTCATAATTTGAAAGACACGTGGTGCCATCTAATATCATAAGAATGTTATTGTGCTTTTTCTCGGGAATAGTACTTTTTTTCGGGATGAAAGGTACCCTATGTCCATTTCTGTGCACCTGACAACGTATATGCAAAATTTCTGGATGATCGGTTCAGTGGTTTAGGCGTAAAAAGGTAACAAACAAACAAACAAACTTACTTTCGCATTTATAATATTAGTTAGGATATTTATATACACATTTGTGTATGTTCGTATGCTGCACCGGTTGACGTCATCACGTCAGCGCCGGCAGTCGCTGAAAACTGTCTCTGTCTCGCATGGGATCGCAGCATTATGCTGAGCGATGGCCGTTTTGCGTGGATGTGACGCATATTTTCCCAAAACTTGTTCGTTTGGGTTTGTGTTTACCGCAAATAAACGTATTTTTTTCTTTATTATAAGCAACGAAATTCTGAATCATCATTCGCGTATGCAGCTCGCTAGAAAGGTCAAATTTGCAAACATCTGATGATGAGGGTACCCTGTTGACATCAACTATTATAGTCATTTTGTTCCTATTATTTTGACAGCAGCTCTTTATGTTCATTCGGATAACATTACCTCTAATGAAACCTCTTCCGATAAAGAACACATATTGCCTTTAGATTTATTTATTTATTTATTAGTTAACCCACAACTTTTTACATACTGCATTTATATCTATATTTATCACTATAACTACATATTATAAAACAAAACCTGTTTTGTAGGTATTCCCTTCTAGTCCAGTCAGTCAGTCTATGGCCGTTGACATCAGGGTGACTTTTTTACTAAATACTAGGTACTTAACAAAATAGAAAATGATCAAGAAATTGGAGCATGTATGAGTCTACAAGGCCGATAACATTTTGAGGTTCACAAAATAGTGAATCTATATAAAAGAATAGAAAAAAAAATAATAATAAAAGAGACTGGGCGAAAGTGGTCTAGGGACCAACAGCGACATGTTCGTATAACTCGATCGCGCCCTCTGTCGCCGCGTCTGTCTGTCTATATGTTTGCGGTGATCTCAAAAACTACTGAACGGATTTTAATGCAGTTTTCATCAATAGATAGAGTGATTCCAGAGGAAGGTACGTATAGTTTTCCGACATCCACACGGGCGATGGCACGGGCAAAAGCTAGTATACATATAAATTAAAGTCGCTCTTTGTGTATGTCTATGTGACCGCGCTGTTCTTCTAAACTACCCGATGCGGTTTCCACCATCATTTTGAAAATTTATTCCGAAAGGTTTACGTGTATAATACATTAACATTCAACCAACATATATTAAAGAAATCACGATGTTTTGTCAAACCATAAAAACAGCGAAGCAGGGGTGGGTCGCTAGTTTACAATAAATTGCCTCAATAAACATTTATAAGTGCAATTGTGTATATGGTTATACAACATATTATTATAATTAAAAGGATTAGTATTAATTAACATTGGATTGAGATTACAAGGGTTGGATTTACTGGATATACTCAAAGTTTCGTCATCAGCTCAGTAAGTTTTCACAGGCATATAAGCGCAGAAAGTTCTTATTTGCACGATCGGTTTCCTAGTGGCATTATATTCAGGTGCACCTAGATGCATACTAAATCTTATGAATCAAATTGGAATGCTGCCAAATCTGTCCAAATTACATCTCTGGAACGGCTCTAGTCAAAGACAAACTTATTCGTAGACACCTCAAGGGTTTCGCTTTACTCTTGCAAGAATAAATCGCATAAGTACTAAGTTGTTATAAAAAACAAGAATGAACGTTACAAAATATTTTGGCCTTGTTTTCTAATGAAACATTGTAGCCTAGTTAGAAAGAATACCCTATAGTTTTATTTTTTCTTGAAAGACGCGAGAAACTTGTCTTATTTTTTAAAGATCTAGGTACTATGTGTTGATGATCAACTTGGCCACGATTGACATAAGACTGATTCTATGTTCGTTATTAGAACTACTCTGAGGGTCTTACATAAGGAATACTGCTAGATGTTGTAATGTAGTGCAACTAAAGAAAGGAGGCCAGCTTTTTATTCACAGTTACGGCTGTCAAATTCTTTTTTTTCACGACTTCACTACGTCATGTGATAGTGTGATTTTTATGAGTTTCAGTGTTACCTTTTGTTTTCGATAGTACTAAGATTTCTTAATTAAAATACACTGATTACTTACTGAATTTTTAGATGTAAACGTCATAATAGACTTTGGATAATTTTGAAGCGCTCCATCGTAATAGTTTGTCTTTTGTATCTTCGTTGCGTTATGTACAAATGTGACATACAGACTTGGCCACTCGCACCTTTCACCAAGCTCAATTGAAAAGGTTTCGCGGACTTTTGTAACAAAAATCTTTAAATTTATGAGTTTTGGATTGTTTTCCTGTATAAAAGTTGCTCTGACACAGGCTCAGTTTAACATGAGTTCGACTCTAAAACCAGCAGTACCCCCCATCGTGACAGAGTCATACGGCGACTTTACGAGTGCCGACAGTGATAAGAATTGTTAATTTTATAGAGCGAGCGGGGACGTGTGCATCAAATTCAATGTCTTCGGCTGAAGTTTGTTTTAAATGCACGAGATATGGTGGAGAGATGAATTTTTGACGAAGTAGGCCGGTTTGTTTTGGTCGTGTACATTGAAGTTGTGGTGGAAGTATATATATAAAAAAAAACGCGGTAAATATCCCGTTTTAAATAACTTTGGTGGTATATTAACTGCTGCAAAAAAGTTTCGCGAGGTCGACTGTTCGCAGAACTACTAGTAAATTAATAAGATAGCTCACAAAGCGCATTACGTGAAATATACGGTGCCTTGTTGCGGTGTGTTGTCGTGCTCAACCTGAGTACGCACTCAGCGGATTAAGTTCTCCTCACTACCTCTTAATCGATCGCCGTATTGTGCTGCGATGATGTTCGCGGGATTCGGTTAGGTACATGTCAAACATACATAATGCTTACGAAATTTTCTTAGGAGATTGACAGGCCGCCTCGGGCTATGATTATACTTCATACTTGCTACTTACTAAGTGCATATAAACTGTTTTTGAGTGTGTTGAAAGCAAGTTAGTGTTTTGTAGACAGTCTTTAACTAATTTCTGGTCAAATAGAACAGCTGAAAATAGATTAATGTTAAACTTGCATCAGAGTTCAGCGTGCATTGACTCATCATCATCTGCCTAGCCTTTTCCCAACTATGTTGGAGCCGGCTTCCAGTCTAACCGGATGCAGCTGAATACCATTTTACATGGAGCGATCACCTATCTGACCTCCACATCCCAGTTACTGTTACACCAAGGTTATCGTGTTACCCAGTCTTACTTGGTTGTCAGACTTTCGGGCTCCTGACGACCCGAATGGCTGTCAAAGATCCAAAACTTGCATATAATAAAGAAATCACGATTGTAATGTCATAAAAACCGTGCGAAAAAGGGAAGTTATGATAATATAATAATTCAACGTCAAACTTAAGTTTGTATAAAAACAATATTGCTCGTAAATTACTCAAGCTTATTCATTCATTATTCAGTCAATAAAATCATCAGAACTTAGTGTGGATGTCCCAATGCACAAACATTGGAACGGGGACAGAATACCGAGAGCACCTCAAAACTTTGCGACGCTCCGCTTCGGTAATAATCGCTAGTTCACAGGGTTGACAAAATGGGGAAAATGGGATGTTGTGTTGTAAATCCAAAATTAAAATCAAAAATCAAACTAGGCTGAGAATCAACACTTTTCGAACGTCAAAATTACATAAGACAGTCCCCCAAAACGCCCGACCTTCACCACTTCCTAGTGCTTTAGCTGGGGAGAAGAAGTGGCGCAACAAACTCCCCAGCTGTCTGTTCAGTTAAAAAAAATTGATTAAATTCCATAGTACGCAAAATAATTTAAATTACGCAACACAAAGCATTCAATTAAATTAAATTATTTGCCCACACAAAACATTGAAAATTATACTAATGCAGAAATACAATTATAAGGTATGAGGTTTAATGGAATTGTTTTACCTAGAGTTTAATTCCGTCACTATTTTTTATCTACCTAATTGAGTGATAATGTTGGTAAAAATAGTTACAGTCTTAAGTTTTTTTCACCAATGAAATATTTGCAAAGTAGACCTACGTTAGTAATATGTACCTACCAACGAGAGTAATTTATTAATTTTAACGCTTTCAAAAAATATACGAGTTAGGGCGGGAATACACATGCCTGTAGCTTGTACAAAACTATGCTAGTATCTGGCATGCCGTTGTGTCATTAGCAATCAGAATTTGTTGTGGCACACGGCATACCTTGCATAGTTTTGTACAAGCTACAGGCATGTGTAATTTCACCCTTAAGCACAGGATTTTTGGTCGACCATTTGGTTATATTTATGTATGTGAACTATAAGAAGTAGAGGTGAATATAATATATACACAAGAATAGTCAGTGTCGGCCCTACCATCTTCCCGAACAAAACAATTGACACTACCTACAAAACTCTCGCTATTGCCGGGAAAAATTTATGAGGTTTGTTCTTTCAGATAGTTTTCGTGTTACCTATTGCTATAGATTCTGTACCAAACGGTAAATCGTGACTTTCAATCTAAAGTTGAAAAGTAAATGAAAACTATAATGGCTGATAGTGAGACGTTGGAGAAATTGCGGCCATTTTGCGGTTTGGTGTTATTGGGTGCAATTGATTATATTGCTGCACTTAAACGCCCTATTGCACAACCAGTTTCAGTTTCGGTTCAGTTATTAGGGAAAATATTGAATATTTCGGAGTCATTTTTGGATTGAAGTTCTTTAACGCAGCTTGAAGTAGGAGTAAACCGGTAGACATTGTCACGTAACGATAAAGCGTTATGCCCGAAACAGTCGGTTTCAAGTGACAAAAGTTTTTGTTTTTTAATAAACAAAAAGTTTAGTAGGCGCAAGACCGCGCCGTTTGTTTTTGTGAAAACATATCATTGAAATTTTACTACGGTTTCCAATACTGCCGTAGCCATTGTATTTTCTCGACACTAGACTTAGTAGGCTCATTGCATTCGTTATAGTAAGTTTTCATCGATTATGATATTTTTCATTTCTGAACAGATTTACGGCCGATTTGAGAGGACTTCTGACATTATTTTGCTATTGTCAACTTCATATTAACTTTTAACCCTAATTTGGCCAATTTTTCTGTTGTTTCTCTTTAGTTCCTAATA
Source organism: Dicycla oo (assembly GCA_948252095.1). NCBI lineage: Eukaryota > Metazoa > Arthropoda > Insecta > Lepidoptera > Noctuidae > Dicycla > Dicycla oo. The sequence goes on along the minus strand of OX411713.1, from coordinate 31,641,471 downwards.
GTGCTTTGCTAACTCTTGACAAAGACACCAGAATAACTGATCTAGCTAAACACGTTTTTGCGCTATACGGATTGATATTTTGAAACATATTGAAAAGTAGAGGGTTGCGCGCATGCGCCTGCACTCGCAGTGTGACGTTACAGGCAAATTATATCCTGCTTTAAAATTTGTCATAAATATAACCTATCTTTTGAATGCTCAACCATTACTCTAGCATTAAAAGTCTCGTAGTTATTAGCGGTTGAAATCTTGCATGTTTCTGTCGGTCAGAAATATATTGAACTTACCACAAGTACAGCGAGAGAAAAGACGTTTTCACGTCAAAAACTTTTGACACTTGGAACTTGAAATCATACTAGTTGGCTCTGTTAATACATAATATACGATAAAAGGAACTTCGATCCAAGCGGGTATCTCACGACACTACTGACTTTTGTTTTTAGGATGATATTGCGGTGAAAATGCGTCTTATATCTACTGCATGGAACTATGACTGTCTTCTTCTTCCAAATTATGAAATCTTCGAGACTTTTCACATAGGTAGATACATCAGGGTTCGTACTTTACCTACTTGTGTAGCATTGCCAGCCTAGCCATGTAGGTGTCGGCTACTAGGTCTCATCATATTACCTATAGTTGGATATGAAATTATAAAAATAATCGATATTCAATATCCTAACTAATATTATAAAACAACTAAAACTATTAAAAAAAAAAACTAAAATATGGCGTCGAAAAATTCATCCGCATCGCTGTCGTCTGGTAATGTATCCAAGAGACTGGCGGCATTGCCACGTTGTATGGCAATGCTTAGCCTCTGGCCAAGGTAAAAGCCTGCCCTTGGGTCACGGGAAGTGTCAACCAGCCGTTTGGAGATTTCCTTGAACAAACCATGAGCACACGGAACCCACGGCCCGAGGGTTTCAACCCCAAACGGCTCGAAAATATAGTTACCGATAAGGTTATTATACTTCCGCCGCTTGAGGTTTTCCGCAGCCGCAGCAGCAGCGCCAGCACAGCACGCTGTGCCAGGAAGATGGGAAGGCGCAAGAGTATCGACACACGTTGCGTTTCACACTAAAGGCCTACCCACCTTCCATGGAAATAAGGACATCCCGACTTTCGTATTTTAGTTTTTTTTTAATAGTTTTAGTTGGTTAGGTTATTATTTTTGTAACTTTATTTTAGTGTTAGATTATTTCTCATTTCAATGTTTAATTAATATAATACTGCATATTATAAATGCGAAAGTGAGTTTGTTTGTTACGCTTTCACGCTAAAACGGCTGAACGGATTTGAATGAAATTTGGTACATAGGTACGTAGACCATGACCTGGATTAGGACATACATAGGATACTTTCCGACATCCACACGGGCGAAGCTAGTATACTATATATACTTAGAGGTTGATAGTAACACCCAAATAATACCTGAAGTAGATATTTATGCACGCAATTCGGACTCCAAACAATAAACTCAATGTATTATTACTCTGTGTAGTTTTAAGCGGTATTTAACCGACTTCCAAAAGGAGGAGGTTATCAATTCGTCTGTATGTTTTTTTTTTTTTTATTTTTTTTTTGTATGTTTGTTACGCGATTACTCAAAGACGGATGGACCGATTTGGAAAATTCGTTTTTTGTTTGAAAGGGTATACTTCCGAGGTGGTCCCATATAAATTTTATTAACTTTGCTCGAGGAGTTTTTGAGTTAGCTTCAATAATGCGTATATTTCCCACTTATTTTATATGGATGTTGTGATGGTGTTTTAATAACTTCCTATCACTGTTATTTACATGGCTATATCTACAATTATTGTGCTCAATTATGTATTCGAATTTGTGTGGGGTAGGTTCCACAACTAAAAAGTGAAAAATAAAAACTTTTTAGCAAAAAATAAAACCGACTTCTAAAACAAAACACTACAAAGTGAAAAATAACTTTAATTTCGGAAGTCGGTGGCAAAAAACGAAAATACAAAACCAAAGACACCGACTTCCGAAATTAAAGTTATTTTTCACTTTGTAGTGTTTTGTTTTAGAAGTCGGTTTTATTTTTTGCTAAAAAGTTTTTATTTGCTCCTTAGGTCAGAACTATTTTCTACACATATTACTATTGTCTCGTTAATGTAGGTAAATACATTTTTTAGACATGCTATTTTATTTTTTGGAACGAAGTTCTTTTACGCGGTTCCGGTAGAAGTAAACTGGTAGAAAACATCACGCGAAAAAGCGTTCATACTTTATACACGTTACGCCCTTCCCTATAAAGTCGCATACTTTAGATAAAGTGTGAAATGGGTCAAAATGAAATTCCAAGTGCTGCAATTTATTTATTTTTTTTAAATCATGGTTGTCGTTTTCATGGTTTTCAAGGGTGTTAAAAGCCTATAGTGACGTTAAAATCCAAGATGGCGGCCAAGAACATTTCAAATTGTTCATCATGGGTATCGTTTACATGGTTTTCGAGGGTGCTAAAGCCGATAGTGAAGTCAAAACAAAAAACCAAGCGGCTGCAAAAATTATAAAAAAAAAAGTCATGGATGTCGTTTTCATAGTTTTCATATGTATTAGTTTAGAATCATTATTTTTAACGCACCTGTATGAATGTAGGTTTGTAGTAGGGTTCAAAGAATGTAGGTACAATCTTTGAAAATAACCTTTTATATTTCTATCTCTATTATAGTATAGTTACTTACGTAGATATACGGGAAGAATAAAAAGTACGGTTGGGATACTATCCAAAATATTTAGAAACATCGCACATGTTCACCAATTCGTCATGTAAAACATATGACGATCTATTAAATGTCTTTCACACTAGGTAATCAAAAAATCTATTTAGTAATTATTTAGTACACAACTTCCATTTAATATCATTCAATGGAATATAAAAACACGCAAAATTCCACCTTTCCGCAACAGGATTCTTGCAACTTTTTAAACGTTTTTTTTTTAAGCATGTTGGTCGTTTTCATGGTTTTCGACGGTGTCAAAAGCCGATAGGTACGTTAAAATCCAAGACGGTGGCCGAGAATATTTCAAATTGTTCATCATGGGTATCGTTTACATGGTTTTCGAGGGTGCTAAAGCCTATAGTGAAAAAATGAAAAACCAAGCAGCTGCAAAAATTATAAAAAAAAAAAAATTGTCATGGATGTCGTTTTCATAGTTTTCATATGTATTAGTTTAGAATCATTATTTTTAAATCACCTGTATACCTATATTCTTTGGAAACAACCTTTTATATTTCTATCTCTATTACAGTATTGTTACTTACGTAGATATACGGGAAGAATAAAAAGTATTGTTTGGATAATATCCAAAATATTTAAAAACATCGCACCCTTCCACCAATTCGTCATGTAAAAATATGACGATCTATTAAATGTCTTTCACACTAGGTAATCAAAAAATTTATGTAGTCATTATTTAGTACACAACTTTCATTTAATATAATTCAATAGAATATAAAGACACGCAAAATTCCACCTTTCCGCAACAGGATTCTTGCAACTTTTTAAACGGTGCAGGTTTTAATTCACGCGGAAATCCGCATGTATTCAAAAAAGACAACGCGGAATCCGAGCACTGTGTCCGTACGAAGCGTACGGACGGACGCATGATTAAAATTTCAGGTGTATATCGGAGCTTCACTAGTGGGGGTCTTTCATTTAAATGATGTTGTGTAAGTTTATTTTTTGGATGATTTGAAGCTTTTGATTGGTTTTGGTTCATCAGGCCAGATAGGTGATCTTTTGCTTGAGATTTTTAGGGTAACCTTCAGTTGGACTTGACATCAAGTTAAATAAATTCAAATATTAATTTATCTTTGACTAGCTTCAGCCCGCGACTTCGTCCGCGTGGAATAAACATCATAATTATGGCACTCGACAATAGAGCAGCATTTTTTCAGCAGATTTTTTTGTAATCTGATCAGTATTTCTAGAGATTAACTCTTACAAACAAACACATTTTTATAATTTACCTCTTTATTTTATGAAAGTACTTAATGGTTACTCAAATGGTTTTATGAAATTATTTGGAATGACGCTTGAAAGTTATTATTTTTGCTTGACTCATTTACTCAAATTGGTATAAAAAGGCGATTTTCAAATAACTTGTAGCGATACTGAAGTAGAAGAAATAATATTTATTCTGCGAATATCTCTGAAATTTGACAAATGACTCGTGTATCCTATTTTCTCCGATAACAACACGCATCGAACTATCTATCTTTGTGTAAACAATATTGCTTGAAGCGTTAGGCATCGCACGGAACTAATTAAAGAGTCTTATTAAGATTTAATAGGGTATTCTTTGCGCCGTAAATAATGAGCAAAACGAGGCAATATTCTCTACGGAAGATAAATGTTTTATTTATATTTTATGGCTTAATTAGCATTAAAATATGGATGGCGGAATAATTTTAATGTTTCTGTTTTCTTCGAGTTTTCCCAAGTGAGTCTGCTCGGGTTGGTTTTCTTTTTTACTCGATGAGTTGATTATTGTCAGAGTTTTGCTTATGTGGATTCCTTTTATCCAACTCTACGCGGTTAAATTATTAAAAAAAAAACAGAACCCACACTTAACAACAGAACAAATCACTTCGTCGGCCATCCATCTGTCTGTCAAGACCCTTTTTCTCAGGAACGCGTGAAGGTATCCAGTTGAAATTAATATTAACAAAAAACTGTATGCGATTAATAACTTACTTTTGCAGTTGGAGAATTGACCGTGACGGGGTATGGGAGAACATTTTTTCAACTACAAAGTTTGTTCTTGGAATAAATTCATCCTAACTAGGGAACCCTTCATTGTGCGTGGTCCGAAACGCACTTGGCCAGTTTTTGCTGATTAATTTAATTGAAGCTAACATAAAAGTGTCATTGATTATATTTTTCAAAATATACTCAATAATAGTGAATAATGTAGCGCAATTTGAGTCTTACGTGCTTTAAAAGCTCACTTAGCTCAGAGAAAAGGTACGATCAGCAACAAAAGTCGATTAAAACTGGTACTTTTACACATCATATAAATTGACACAAAACGATTCTATAATCTGCTTTTTAGTATTTCATGTAACGGCTAATAGCAAATTTTATATTCTTTCATTTGTAACTCTGTTCAGATTCATTAAAGCATACTGCTCAAAATTAAGATTCAAAAAACTAATGTGTTAATTGGCTTTTGTTGCTGACTGTAACATGCATATTGACATCATGTTCGTGAACGGGCGCCGTCAGTTGAGACTGGTCATCTCTTAAGGCGAAAGCTCTAGGTAGCCCGCGAAATTTAAACTATCTTACGTTTCTTGCAGTTTGCAAGTCAGTATTAGGTTGTATGTTGATTAAGGTGTGATTCGCGATCGTAACATATTAGGTTGGGGAAAAAGTCTTTTCGCATTATAGTATGTATGAACTTGTAATAAAATCTCTTTGGCTACACTATTTGTATCTGGCTGGTTTTGGTATCATTGAAAGTTTAAATTTTAAAGAACATAATTCCAAATTCAAATTAGGAAAGTGTGATTCTCATTTGTTTTTCGTACCGTCAAGATGAGTGAATCTAATGAAGAAATTCGATACATTTTAAAATTTTACTACAAGAAAGGTATAAATGCAACGCAAGCCGCGAAAAAAATTTGCGATGTTTATGGACCTAGTGTAGTGTCTGTGAGAGTAGCACAAATTTGGTTTAAGCGTTTTCAATCCGGAAATTTTGATGTCAAAGATGCACGTCGCTCTGGTCGCCCTATTACGGATAAAATGGATGCCATTTTTGAAAAAGTGGAGCAAAATCGGCATATCAGTAGTTACGACGTAGCTGAAGAACTGGAAATTGACCACAAAATAGTTTTGGCGCATTTGAAAAAACTGGGTACACAAAAAAGCTCGACATTTGGGTACCTCACGAGCTCACAGAAAGAAACCTAATGAACCGTGTACTCATTTGTGATTCTTTATTACGACCTAATGAAACCGAACCATTTTTGAAGAAGCTGATAACTGGTGATGAAAAGTGGATCACGTATGACAAGAACGTGCGAAAAAGGTCGTGGTCAAAGGCTGGTCAGGCTTCACAGACTGTGGCGAAACCCGGGTTAACTCGCAACAAGGTGATGCTGTGTGTGTGGTGGGATTGGAAGGGCATTATTCATTATGAGCTGTTACCACCAGGCAGGACCAACGATTCTGAACTCTACTGCGAACAACTGGTGAGATTAAAGCAAGAAGTTGAGAAAAAGCGGCCGGAATTAATCAACAGAAGGGGTGTGGTTTTTCATCATGATAACGCTAGACCTCACACATCTTTAGCCACTCAGCAAAAATTAAGAGAGTTTGGCTGGGAGGTGTTAATGCATCCGCCGTATAGTCCTGACCTTACATCTTCAGATTAGGCAGTGTCAAGTTAACATCACGAGAGGACTGCCAAAACCACTTGTCGCGGTATTTTGACCAGAAGTCCCAAAATTTCTATAGCAATGGGATCATGTCCCTACCTACAAGATGGCAAAAAGTTATCGAACGAAATGGTACCTACATACTTTAGTTAAATGTAAATAGACTATATTAAAAAATGTTTTGAATTTTCTTAAAAAATGCGAAGAAACTTTTTCCCCAACCTATTATATGTATTTACAAAATTATAATAATTAGATTCAGTAATACAACTCCTTAAGTGACTATAATCCTAAATGTCAAGATTTCATGAAATAGTCATTCATTAGGATTATATGAACTTAGAGAATTGTATATTGATAATTTTAGTGATTATATTTCTATAAATACAGATTTATTACGATCGCGAATCATATTCAGAACAACATACAACCTGACACGGACCTGCAAATTGCAAGAAACGTAAGAAAATTTGAATTTCGTGGGCTACCTGGAGCTATCGCCTTAACTGCCACGGCTTATTTTTAATCTTATTTATTTTTATTGATTTAGTTTTTTTCTTGTAATTTGTTCTCACATATAGAAGCAAAAAGAATAATGTATCTAGGATTTTGTAATATCTTGATTTAAACTTAAACTCAAAACATTTATTTCAAATAAACCAATGACACTATTGAATTGTGAATTGTAGTAGGTACGTATGGAGAAGCATGGGCGAGAAACGCCATGGACAGTCTTTTAAATCAAAATATGGTTACAAAATATTGCTTACATCATTCATGTTGAAATTATACATATGAGAACGATGCACAACGTTATAAGCGTCCGTAATAAAAAATAAAAAAGAAACAAATTAAAATTAAATTAATTTACAATAAGTCGTGGCAAAAGAGTAATGCATTGAGTTTGAGTAGGGTTTCATATAATTTTTGGTAGTTTGACGACAGCCATGTAAAAAACACCGAAAAATCACCATAAATCCTATGAATACTAAATCACCCTTAAAAATATTCGCCACATAACCAAAAGCTCTCTATTTCCATTTGTTTGAAGCAGTCCATGTAAAAACTAGTATATTTTAAAGCATGCATTTCAAAGGGCCGGAGCGTGCGAGTAAATTCAAATTACCTTGACAAATAGCCTTTCGGTTTTACATAAAAAGCAGATCCACCGGACGGGGCGCTTCGTACAAAAGGCTAGGATATAAACTAAAATGGTGAAATAGAATATTATATGTAGGGTATATTTGTAGGGAGAATTTTACATATTTTTTTGTAGATACTAATATTGTGTTATTGGTCTGGTTGTAGAAGAACTCGGCTACTAGGTTTTACCTCCACTTGAAAAAGCGTCATTTCTACGTAAAAAATGAACAAGTAAACAAACGATTTAATAGTGAAATTCTAAATAGAAGTCTTGACACGACTGTGAGTCTGTGATTATTAATCTAAAATTGTTGGTTGTATTATGAATAATTAAATCGGAATTTACTAAGTATTGAAGTTATTATAACATTCTATAGTTATACTGCATTTTTTTTCAAGTTAAAATCTCAGAAACTAATATAACAAAAGCGGATTCCCTTCAGATAAAGATAAATGTTGTTAACAATGCAAAAGACTTGACGTCGTAAATTATACTGTAATCGTATAAATAAATAAAGCAATGAAAAATTACTTTAAAAATATAAAATACGGGCTTATCTGAATAACTCGTACTTGCCAGTTTTCGGTGTTTAATTTTTAAAGTAAAATCAACGAGAAAGAGAATCCTACAATTACGTACCTCCACAACTATGTACTGTTCACGAAAAAGAACACAAAGAAATACAGCACGGAACGTACCTAATTCATAAACATACATTTTATTTAAAAATGAAATACTAAACTTGTGTTTTGCATACTCGCATGACAATTCAATTCGCATATTCATTCTAAGTCTGTCTCCGCTGAAACAAATTTAAAAAATATTGCTGCAACATACAGCTCGCTTTTGCGTATGGACGAGTGCATCTAATTTTCTGTATTGAAGTCATTCATCTATTACTCTATTTCTCGTGTTCGGCCGTCGACCGGGTGTCGTGGGCGGGGTGTTTCGTGGCCGGTATTGTATTTACAACAATCGTCCCATCCAGAAATTGGAGTATTTTATAATGACTAGTTGGGCCTATTAGAAGCTTTCATTATTTTACAATGCATGTACTCGAAAAGAGCGTTTTCCAAGTAGCCGAATTGTGCGGAAAGTACCACTTTTTCGCCCTAGGGTTTTATTTTTTGTAATTTTTAACTCCGTCAGCCCAACGCAAAGAGATTATATTATTTGAGAAAAGTTTTACAAATTAGTAAAGTACAGATTATCATTCATATAAGGGAAAATAAAACTAATACTTCATTAAACACGTTGCTAATTACTCTACATTTAGATTTTGATCAATAAGTTAACTATATACCTATGGCGGAACGTATAATTTGGTCGTGCCTTTTTGGCATACGATGTGGCAGCTCTTTGTAGTAGATATGCTGAGCGCGCATTTATTTAAAATAAGCCCGCCATTTTATTAATTTCTTGCATAGTTCGGAGTTGATCTGTGTAAATCTGCTAAAATGTCAAGTTCAAGTAATGAATCAATAATTGAACCCCGGAAAGTGTTATTCAAGGAGCACAAACCGGCTATATGAAAAAAAAAAAACTTTTTTAATATATATATTTTTTATTTCCTCGCACAATGCATAATAAAACATTGTATGATACACGTGCATAAGATGATTTCCTACTCGTGTCGACTTATAAACTCGTCGGAAATCCCCTACTTCCCGCACTTGTAGCAAAATATATGTAGATGGGTAAAAATATTGCATTTAAAACGTTTCTGTCTCTAATTAAAATAGATAACTACGATAAATAATGGTTGGTAAGAAAGCAATCCGTTTTATAATATACCCGACATATTATAAACATCCAAAACCCAGTGACAAAGCGCTTGAAGACGTACGTACCAGTGCAAAATCTCAACAAATCCTAGATTACAGCGGGGCAATTTTAACACAAAAATACAAGTGCAATTTGAGCGGCCATAAAGCGAGGCCCGAGTTCAGAGCGTCTTAATAGTTAGTTGGCAAGCTTTGTTATTCCCGACACCGGAATGTGAATCTGTGTAGAGTGTGCGGTCGTAATCTGGGACATACTGTCCTGTAATTGCGATCCTAATTGTTCCCCCTTCCCCTTCTTTATTCTGTCCTCCTTGTTATGTGCCACGTTGCCGTTTGTTCGCCACTGTCCAGCCTGACCGCTCTTGTTTCGTATTGTGTAGGCCTATGGTTGCAGAATTTGATGCCTTGATTATAGTGCGGTCTTTGTGCCATTGTTGTGGGGTTCCTCATGGGTCGATGGTGTTGTTCTACTGTCAGAAGGCCTGTGTTTGTTTGAAGATATGTTTGCCATGTACACGATAGTCTAAAGTCAGTAAATTGAAAAAATACAGTGATAACATTTTCAACGTGGAAGAATATTAGCATAAACTCATATGATTTTGAAATATTAATTCTCCACACCACATCTTACGAAGCCAAACCACAAATCTCCACACACATTTGGCTGAACAACCTCAATAAAAAGATTACAGATGCAATCTCCACACAGAGCAAGCAAGCGGAACACTGGTTGTATCTGGTCCAGTTTATGCCATCTGTTGGCAGGCCTGGTAGGCCTGCCGCCAAGCACGATACATTCCGCTAATGGCTAGATTACAAATCGTTGCGTTCACTCAGCCGCTGGCATGGACCGACGATTTAATACAGTGTGTGAGCACAGACCGATTGCGGGATGAGGATTGCAGAGTATATAAGTTTGAGAGATAGTTTTGGGTTTATTGTTTTTAGGATTCCGTACCCAAAGAGTGCGAAATGGAACTCTATTACTAAGCCTCTGCTGTCCGTCAGCCCGTCCGTCTGTCTGTCAGTGGGCTGTATCTCATGAACCGTAATAGGTAGACAGTTGAAATTTTCACAGATTGTCTATTTGTATTGCCGCTATATCAAAAAAAATAAATAAAAATTAATAAATTAAAGGGGTCCCCATAAAATAAACTTCTGATTTTGAAACATTTTTTTCTTACTCTGGTATTTGGGTTGTCATTGTCTAGAACTCATCGAGTAGAGTACAAATATAATTTTCATTTTGTTTTTATCTTCAAAAATAAAGAAATAGCTGGTCGCAAAAATTTTCAGTATTAGACCATTTTTGTATGAGCTCTATCGCAACAGCTAAACAAGTTAGGAATTTGAAACTTCTGTATATCATGTAACATATTATACTGTATGTAATCAATAAATGCTAAACACGTCGTCGCGTCGATACATAAGGAATTTTGTTTAAATATGGGCGATTTTCTGCAACTGTTAAAAATAGCTTTGTAATTCACAGTATCTACAAAGTTATCTTTGCGATTGTAAGAATTTTAGATGTATATTTTTCGTTTACTATTTTCATGAAAATAGAATAAAGTTAAAAATTAAAGGGGGTCCACATACAAGATACATGTTTTTATAAACTAAAGTATTTTTTTAAAGTTATTTATACAGGATGCTCGGCAAATGAACCGATACAATTTTTGGGGGATTGGGGGACCAATAGGTTAAAGTCTAGTAATAAAAGTATAATTTTATATGGAGATTTTAATATTAATACTTTACATGTTTACATTAAGTAACTGACTTCTCTATGCGCTGTTGCGCCACTTCTTCTCCCCAGCTAAAGCGGTGAAGTGGTGAAGGGCGGGCGTTTTGGGGGACTGTCTTATGCAATTTTGACGTTCAAAAAGTGCTAATTCTCAGCCTAGTTTGAATAAATGACTTTTGATTTTGATTTTATCTGTTTAGGTTTTATAATTTATATAACTTGTTTTTTGAACCTAGTAGGATCACGGTATCTTTGTCAACATGTCATAATAATATATTTAGTAATTGTGATGCCAAAAATAAATTAGTGCTAAGTGACTGAACGGCTGACCACTGTGGTTTATTAGCTAGCTTCCAATCCAAATGCTTCAATGGCATACCATTACAAAAAAAGCCTCATAAAATAGAATGCAAGAGGTCATCTTATACCATCAAAGTTATACCATTATTTAAATCAAGTAATAAAAATGACATTGGCAATTTTAGGCCTATTTCTATCATATCTGCATTTAGGAGTTGCTAACACATTTTAATTTAAATGGCCTCCAACAATATGGCTTTCAAAAGGTCGTTCGACTACGGAAGCGCGTGTTACTCTGCTGAAACATATTGTATATTTAATTTGCATGGGAGAACTCGCAAAATGCTATGTTAGTTTTCTGTGATCTCTCGAAAGCCTTTGATTGCGAGCACCATGACACGCTTTTGCGTAAACTACATCATTACGGTGTCCAAAACGAAGCTCTTAAAGTAATAAGTTCATATTTACATGATAGGTTTCAATGTCTAGATGTAAATGGTGGGAAATCTTCCGGCCTACCAGTTCAGGTAGGTGTACTTCAAGGCTCAATACTGGATCTATTCTTGTTCTTAGTGTATATCAATGACTTACCATTCTATTTAAAGGGTATCTGTGACGTTGTACTGTTTGCAGATGACATCTTTCTTATTTTTAAAGTAGACAGGAATCGACAAGATTTTGACAACGTACACACAGTGCACTCTCAATGGTTACGAATTGGTTTTTGATAAATAACTTAGTTCTTAATGCCAAGAAAACGAAATGTTAAAGTTTACCATATCGAATGTTAAAAATCTAGGGACCAACTTCGTCATAAATAAAGAGGTGCTTAAAACTGTAAACTCGGCAGTTTTTCTGGGTTTTTACCCAGAACAACTGCAAAGTTTTAAGCACCTCTTAGATGTAGATGCCAAACTTCAGTGGGGCCCACATATATTAAACCTAGCGGGAAGGCTCAGTTCAGCCGCCTACGCCGTCAGAAAAGTAAGACTGACGTTGATATAGCTCGGTTAGTCTATTTAAGTTATTATCATAGTGTTATGTCCTACGGTATTCTGCTCTAGGGCAAAGCAGCTGACATTCAAAATATATTTGTTCTTCAAAAACGAGCTGTTCGAGCAATTTACCAGCTCGGTGCCAGAGTTTCTCTGAGAGATTTTTTTAAACATATTGGTATTCTCACGGTGGCATCACAATTCATCTTCTCCAACATCGTATATATTAGACGAAATACACTAAAAACAGTAATATTCACAATGTTAACACCAGAAATAAGGACAAATGACGTGCTCCATATCACCGGCTTCATAAGGTACATAACTCATTTGGTTGGCCTTAGTATATCCTTTTATAACAAGCTACCCTCTTCTTTGCTAGATTTGCCCTTCAAAGCGTTTGAAGCTAAAGTAAAATGTAACATTTTGTTCAAAGGCTTACTATTCTATCAACGACTACTTAAACGATAAGAATAGTTGGTCGCTGTGATTAACTTAAGACTATATTTATGTTTTTTCTCCAGAATTAACTTACCTTCTGACAGAATAAATGAGTTCATATAATTATTTATTTTCTTTGACTGTAAAGGTTAATTTATTTTAATTTTATTTATCATTGACATAATCTACTCATTTCAATGTTTTTTTTTTATGAGTTTTATTGCAATATGTGGTTAGGTACCTAGTGACCTCGACAATTGATTGATTGATTATTATTGCCTGAGCAACCGGCAGCATGCTCCTTTAGATGTCACTTCTTGCGGTAGCGTCGGGGGTCGGATTGCCTCCTTCCCTCAAATATGGCTGAGCTTACCTAACTTTAACATTATCAAGCATAGCCCTCATTACCAAGCTGTACACATATTTAAATAGACTGCCGGCGGATTTGAAAATTTTGTTGAACACTAGCTCTTTTAAAGCTACGCTCAGATAATTTCTGTTAGATAAAAACTTGTACTCAATGGACTAACTGTAATTTAATATTAATATTCCAATTTTATATTTTTTGCTAATGCTAATATTTATTATTGTTGTTTTATTAATCATGTTCTTTTTTTAATTTTATTTGTTTATATTGCTGCATGTTCAATTTTAGAATTTAATAATAATATTATAATAATTCATATTTGAATAATAATTACTGTAATATATCAAACACAATATCAATTATTACTGATAAATAATAAATAAATAAAAAATTCTTTGCGTTATGCTCGTGAACGGGTGCTGCTTGTGGTGACTGGTCGTCTTGCTTATTAATAAAGAGACATCATTAATAATAATAATAGGTATGTATGGTACCAAACCTGACGTCTTAGAAGTGGTCTCTTAGTCTGTTTCCTTGAAATGCTTGGCACATAACCTCGAAAAATCACTAGATTTGAAGTTTTTTTTTTTTAATTTCAGTGCATTTTCCACTTTCTCTTCATGCGAAAATTAATTGGGAATTTGCCAACGCCTATTTCTTTGCATCCAAAGGCTACACAATGACCCATTATGTTGAAAAAAGTAACAAAACACAATATATTGTTTAATTTCTATGGAGTTTGACTGTTCATTTGTAATAAACACTCAGCGCCATCTACGCGGAACTAATTGACAGTTTTCTTCCCCATTGAGATAATGGTTTTTTAGTTTTTCCTTTGAATTACCCAAAATCTCGCCTTTGAATCGTTATCTCTTATTTGTTTATGGTTGTAATAGAACAAAATAACTTTTATTATCGGTCCATGCGCTGAACACCCTGTTTAAGTTTTGTTGGTTGTACGGGAACCCTTCGTGTGCGAGTCCGACTCGCACTTGGCCGGTTGTTTTGGAGTATGTTTATGGACAGTTTGACGTAAATTCATGGGTTCTTAACCTATTCTTTCATATCATTCAGAGTTTTGATATTAGAGGAAGACTGAAAGTAGCACCGGAGACTGAAAAGTAGTGCGGAAATAGGTTGTCGTGGCCCCGCATCCCATGCCCAGGCATGTGATGCGGAGGAATGAGGAAAATATCGTGAGGAAAGTTTTGAGTAGGTATGTATGTCGATGGCTATAAGAGTAGACTAAAGACACGATGAATATACTGTGTGAAAGATGATATGGCTAGAAGGGGGTGACTACCGAGATCACGACTAATAGACGACCCCAAATAAATTGGGATAAGTGCAGGAGAATTTTGATATTGGTTATTACCTACTGTTTTTTAAGATAACACTTTCATCCACTGCATGATTGCCTATGTAGTCAAAGTCAGCTTGTATAATGTTTAGCCAAAGAAAGGAAAGATTAGTCCTTGAAAGAGGTATACGGTGAACGAAATTAATAAAATTATTTTTCTAGTAGAAAACCTCAACCTAGATAGGTCTTTGACCAACCTATTGTTGTATATCTATAGACCAGGTAATTCAAGACTTTCGATAGAACTTTAAATCCCGGGAGAACAAAAGTTGTTTCGCTGGATTTCTCAGTAGATGACTTTTCTAAAGTTACTAAAACTATACTGTTCCATAATGCTTGGTACACAGATTCATATTCATAGGATGACGTCACCAAGACGTCAGTGCTTCATAAAAATTCAAACTACCTACACCTCTTTTATGACACTGAATCATGGTTTATTTATTTCGTCTTCGTCGAAACGTCTCGCCATGCAAATGTCTACGCTCAATTTGCAATCCCAAGTAATATGAAAGGCATTCAGAATAGTGCATTCAGTTTAATTGTAGAGAGTTAATATAAAAACGTACCTTTTTCTAATGTTCTTTTCAATCTATTTTCACGATCAATCTGATTAGCTTTTTTCCAACTATACTAGGGTCGGCTTCCAGTCTAACCGGATACAGCTGAAATACCAGTATTTTATCTGGAAAAACTGCCAATCTGACCTCCACAACCCAGTTAATGGGCAACGTGATACCACATGGTAAGACTGATTGTCAGACTTTTGGGCTTCTGATAACCCGTTACAACTGTCAAAGATCTACGAATGTGAGCCAGAACCAACGGCTTTCGATCTATTTTGACAGGCCAGATGGCGTGATTGGTTAAGATACCACCTGCCATGCCGCTGGTCGTGGGTTCGATTCCCATCCAGGACAAACATTTGTGTGAATGAACATGTCTGTTTGTCCTGAGTCTGGGTGTAATTATCTATATAAGT
Organism: Dicycla oo; assembly: GCA_948252095.1. NCBI lineage: Eukaryota > Metazoa > Arthropoda > Insecta > Lepidoptera > Noctuidae > Dicycla > Dicycla oo. The sequence continues at coordinate 31,625,948 of OX411713.1, read as the reverse complement.
ATGTATTTACAAAAAAAAAAGTAGTGTATGTAGTTTATCAGTTATCTGGTTTCCATAGTACAAGCTCTGCTTAGTTTGGGATCAGATGACCGTGTGTGAACAATGTCCTAGGAAATTATTATTATTATTTCCATATTTCTCGGGACCCTGGGGTCCCGGACCTTTGGAAGGCGTACGAGGAGCTGAAGCCAACTCGCAGAGGCCCCTTACAAAATTTTAAATGATGAGGAGGCACCAACCGACGAATATCCCTATATGCGCTATGCAAATGCACCCAAGGACAACCCCCGATTGGTGCAGGACTATTGCTGTACGTGAAAACAAAACATATTGGGCTATGGGTTTGGGTTGCTAAAGTGCATTGGGTTACTTAAACTATGGAATAACTATGTCCCCTGCCTGACCAATGTTATACAATTATACACGGATAAAATGGCAGGAGGTGACTTGCACACTCAATAATGGGCCCCCGGAAACGGCCGCTAGCACATAGTGACGTAGCGACAAGGGGGCAACACTTCCTGAGGTGCGTGAGGAGTAAAGAGGTATTCCACGGCTATCAGGACAATCCCGGAAGTACGGTCAAGATCCCTACCAGCACCTTACTGGAATACTTCCTTCCTCCGAGCACGTTTGCTCTTGCGAATCTCCACTCAAGCCGGCCAATAAAAGCAAGAAAGAGGTGGGAGCTCTGTTCCTCGTCAGTGTTCACTCCAGCCGGCCAATTAAGGCAAGCCAGAGATGAGGACAAGATTTCTTCCGGGAAATAGGGTCCGTGGGGTCGCTACTGCCCAACAGCTCGCCACATGCTGCCCTGCGGGTTTCTGTAACTCTCTTGGTCTGGCTCCTCATCCTAGACCCGTTCCGGCAAAGTAAATTCTACCGGCACAGACCTAAAGCACGGAGCGCGCAAGCCCCACCACGACGTCAACGTAGAGATACAGCGGTGGGGTTATTATTATTATCTCTTTTATTCATTTTTTTTACATATAAGTTATATTTTTAAATATTAGAATTAAAAAAAAAAAACATTTAAAAATATAAAAAATAGAATTCCACCGGCATGGGGAACAGGGTCCAAGCTACCGGTGGTTAGGGTCCCAGAGACAGCAACCTCCTCACAATACGCGCCGTACCAAGGAGTACTGCCTTCTGAATCAGGCCCTTGAAGAAGAAAGAAGCAAACTCATGAATGAAAAGGACAAAAAATATCTTTCGTCCTTTTCATTGATGAGCTTGCTTGCATTTCCTTGTTTCTACCTCTTTTTTATGAGTGGCCAGTTACTAAAGCGTGGCCAATTACTACAGCAATTACGTTATGTGCCATTATCTTAGTTATAGTATTATGTCATTTTTCGGATATGTGGGTGCGTATTTTTATACAATTATTTACGAACTTACAAAATATTAATAATCGACATTATACAACTTAAACAATGATTAATTTTTACTAATTTCTTATTTTTTAAATAACATCTCTATTTTGATACCTAGGCGTACTTAACTAAAACATTTAGAACATACAAAAAATAACCTTTTAAAAGCTGACAATCATTTGCCTACGACCAGTATTTAAGAAGCAATCGACGAAAACATTTTTTTTTATTTTTCCTAAAAAGTTGCATTTTTGTAGTTGCCATTTTATTTTCCGGGGACGGCGATTTGTTTACTGGAAAAACCCTGCATCGTAGTATAGATTATCTTTTAGTAACAAAAGCTAACAAAACAAATAACGCTCCGTTAGCTACTAGTTTCAAGTAAAAGCATTTTGTGCTGTTGCAATGTGATTGATGCAAACGAATTAAGTTACAAACTTACAAGCTTTAACTTAGGGGAACTTGAATGGTAGTAACAGCTTGCTTGTTTAATTTAATTGTATTATCGTTTACAAATTATGTTTACAAAGCATTGGTGTAATTATAATTAATTTTCTATGCTGGTATTATTAACATCGATTGAGATGATGTTGAGTTAGTGACGTCATTTAAGAAAGAAAGTAATAAATGTTTATTGTCACAGTCTAAGTATTTAAGAGGCCGCTGTTTAATATGCATAGCCTGTAGCGCAACCTTATTTAAAGGGCTTTTATTATTCTAAATAGCGCGTTCAGTTAGTATTTTTAATTACTTTTGCAAAAAAGTAACTAAACTTTTTAATATTTAGGCTGTAAGTCTTCATCAAAGAGAATTTATGATAAAATTAATTTACATATTTTTGTAAAAGGTTGCAGTTAAATGTAAAATGCTCATCATACCTAATATAATATTTACAAACTTTCGCTACGTAGGTTGAGCTAAATAATATTTTATAGGTAAAAATATCTGCTCTATAGCAGAACGGGATACTATTAATTAAATTGATTAATTGTAGGTAGCTATCACAGTCAAGTTAAAGCAACTTTTCACCATATTCTATTACCACACGCAATTCAAATGAATGCTTTGGACATCTAATAAAAATTTATTTAGGTACACTAAATTTTAATAGTGGGACTAAATAGTCAAACAACAGGTGACCCTGTAGAGGTACTTTGATAAATAAAGTACACCTATTCCATATAGTCATAGGTTTTCAAGAGTAAAGGATGCCACTATAAATGCCGTTTACTCCGTCAATGTACGCGGTCCTCAAGTGAAATCAAATATTGGGCCTTTCGATTTATTCTGAAAGTGTTTGATGCTTTCTCCTTTTTAACTCTTTGGCAGCCAATTTTAAGGTTTTATTCTGTTCCGGGCTCCGTACCTCTAAAGGAAAAAACGGAACCCTTATAGGATCACTCGTGTGTCTGTCTGTCCGTCTGTCACAGTCAATTTGATCCGAATCTAATAGACTGATTAAGCTGAAATTTGATACACTTATTTATTTCTGTGACCCAAACACGGACGTGTAACGTAAATAAATGAATTTTGAATATAGGGGTTAATTTTGAGGGGCAAATAAGAAAAAAAAGTTTTCTAAACTTTACCGTGTGATGTTACCGTGCACACGCACGGTAACATCACACGGTATAATATCAAATAAAAGGGCTTGCTTAATTTTTAAATAAATAACTTTAAAGTTATTTAAGAAAATAGACGAAAATTGACCATTCCCCTCCTTATCACCGAAAGTACTGAGCCTAAACTTTTGAAAAAAAAAAAAAAATACAGAAAATAGTTCATTACTTATAGATTACAGGAAAACTTATAATGAGTCTATGGTCTTAAAACAACATTGTAAATCTCTCAATATTGTGCATATAAACTCAATTTGCAGTTGGAATGTATGGGAGAACATGTTTTTCAAATATAATGTTAAGTTTGTTCTTGGGATCCATCCCAACTACGGAACCCTTCATTGTGCGTAGTCCGATAGGCGCTTGGCCAGTTTTTTTTAAAGAGGTAGGTAATGTGCGCTACCACATTGTCCTGCAAGACTTGAAAAATATGAAGTAATTTTGCGTTATGACGCGTTGTTCTCTGTCGAATTTAAAGGTAGGTAGGCACCTTTGCTTTGAAGGAATTCGTCACAAGTGTGGCTTATCACCACACGTGATGGATTCCTCAAGATAAGGCAGATGGCATATTTCAAAAATGCATTTACGGCGCATGCCTTTCGCTGTCTGGGCGCACCTAAATTCAAGTATGAAGGTGAGAGAAAACAGGTATATGTATGTATGTAACTAGCTGACTTGAAAATGACGTGAAAACACTTAAATTGACAAAACCTTTTCATGTGTTATTACACAAATTTTGTATTATCGATTTTCTTATCTTAATTATTCTGTCTCTCTCTATTTCTATTGCTCTCTCTTTTACCCTTTAATTAACTCCAGAAGAACTTCACCCAAACAATTACACCAACATTCAACCCTCAAGCTGCGAAACTCCAAAAATCTTGTTCACTTCTCTACTGTCACTACGGTTATACAAACAGCCTTAACAAACGGTGCCTTAATAACGAGAATCACCTCAATAGAAGGCAAGACAGGTGCTAGCACCAACCACTGAGTACATATGAAGCTACAGAAGGCCAGCTCCATACAGTAAGTGAAAACAGGCGCACGCGTACATAGACGAGTATGTCAATCTAACCAGTCTGGCAGTCTAACCGGATGCAGCTGAATACTCGTACCAGTATTTTACATGGAACGACTGCCTATGTGACCTCCATAACCCAATAACTAGGTTTCGTATCGTAGGGGTATCGTATTGATACCCCTTGGTATCCCCTAGCCTTGTCAGACTGTCGGGCTTCTGACGACCCGTAACGACTGTCAAAAATCCATGGATGACAGTCGGGGCCAACGGTGTAAAGTGCTTTCCGAGGCACGGAAGGGTTTCGGTATGTAAATGTGGTCACCCATCCACGAACCAACCTCGGCAAGCGTAGTTTAACCAGATGGATCTACTTGTACGGCTGTTATTATTGAGCCATGAGCTCATAGACACATACGCATGTGTGAGTCTTTAACTACATAATATCAATCAAATGCTTGTCGCGAAAGCGCTTGCACTCGCTATAGCTACAGTCAAGGAATGAAAATGCCTAAGGTTAAATTTCGCTTGTTATTTTTTCGGCAGATTTTGAATGAAAATGAGTTCGATAAGTTGACATACGCCAGCTATGTCGCGAAAGGCATATGTTTGAAAATTGCTAAACATTTTCGTTCCTTGAACGCACGTGAGCCTAGGAGTGTGTGCATTTGCGCTTGTTGAATGGAGCCTACCTTCTGTATTTATCTATTCTGTGTCCCAACGTAAATAAGCTATACGAACAATTTGTGGCGAATGGTTAGCTGAACCAAAGCTCGCTGGTTTACTCAAGAATTGGTGCGGCTTAAATCTACGGTTGAAATCTGGATTCAGTTGGAAGATATTTTTTATTAACTTTTTGGATTGTTTTGTTTAAATGTAATGTACTTCTGTTATTTAATTTTAGTTATAATTGTATGATTGTGGAGTGTATTTGAATCACGGAACAGAAAAATACAGTGGAAGTGGCGTGGCACGCGTGCCACAAATAAGCGCTGTTACGCTTACTTCGTCCCAGTCGTGTTCTAACATCGCGTCGCTAGTCTCGCGACAAATTTATTTTTCCGTAGCTAGGTAGCTAGCTATTGTTCCATTTTGGAGTGCAAAAATTATAGTAGGAGAAAAAATCAAAAAAATTGAATTGTTTCGTACCATCGCTAAGTACGATTTTATTTGTTTTCTAATAAGATCATTCAATTTACTAATATTTTAATATAACATCTAGTTAAAATCAACCTTATACTATTAAAAGTTTACCTTGGATTGATTACTCACTATTTCGTTCTCGAAAGTACTTCACTACTCAATTAGTGATTGATGTAATCGGGTCGTATATTGGTTTAATAAGTAATTTAATATTTATACATTACAATACAAATATAAGGTTGCTTAACATTCATACACGAAACTTTACTAAACTTTATAGCAAAAATAACGTAATTAATTATTATAATTTAAATAATGCTTGAGACGTTGCATTGCATTGACCAGCCGGTCATTTCAGTGTGTACGATCATTCATAAACCGCCATGCCGGTTCTCGCCTCAATGACAGCACAACAAATACTTCAACGCCACTCCAGTGCCACTGGAGTGGCGGTGGAGGTCACTTTATTTTTAAATAATACTACGTCATTCTTCCTACAGTGTCACTGAAATCCCAATAAGACTATCTATTGATATCGATAATGTAATTCATAATTCAATGTGTTACTGCACTGGTGTGGCCTTGGTCGAGAGCAATAGATATGGCGCGAATTTCAACCTTATGGCTAACGCAATTAGATTTATAATTGCGACCACTGAGAATACTATAATCTATGGTCGACTAGCGGAATTTACTCGTCAATCGAATCTAGTTTGACTTTAGATTAAAAAACGTTATAAATACTTTCTGTACTAAAGCAAAATAAATCCTATCATAGAGCATGATGGTTTATCTTCAGATGAAGGATCTGTGATTTATGCTGGTTTTGACTAAAACTATAACGACAAATCAAAAGAACTGTTTATTTGTAGTGAAATAAATGATTATTGGTTTGTTTGGGTGAGTTTGGCGCCAACTGTTCCTATAGTAACTTTGTTGCATTACACTTCCACTGTCTTTTCTGTTCCGTGATTTGAATCCTTGGTTACTAATATATACTAAAAAAATGTGTCTCAAGTAAATAATAATCCGTATCTCTTCGTTGACGTCGTGGATACTTGCGCGCTCCTGAACTCCAGGTCTGTGCCGGTAGGGTTTATTTTGCCAAAATAGGTCTAGGGCCAGGAGCCAGACCAAGAGAGATGCATAAATCCGCAGGGCAGCATGTGGCGTGATGTTGGGCAGTAGTGACCCCACGGATCCTATCTCCCGGTCCGTGCTCGATCAGAGCTCCCAACTCTTTCTTGCCTTTATTGGCTGGCTTGAGTGGAGATTCGCAAGAGCAAACGAGCTCGGAGAAAGGAAGTATTCCAGTAAGGTGCTGGTAGAGATCTTGACCGTACTTTCGGGATTGTCCTGATAGCCGTGGGATACCTCTCCACTCCTCACGCACCTCAGAAAGTGTTGCCCCCTTATTGCTACGTCACTATTATATGAGCTAGCGAGTGTTTCCGGGGGTCTATTATTGAGGGTGCAAGTCACCCCCTGCCATTTTATCCGTGTATAATATATAACATTGGTCAGGCAGGGGACATAGTTCTTCCATAGTTCAAGTTACCCAATCCACTTTAGCCACTCAAACCCATAACCCAATATGTTTTGTTTCCACACACAACAATAGTCCTGCACCAACCGGGGGTTGTCCTTGGGTGCACTTGCATAATGCATACATGGATAATCGTCGGTTGGTGTCTCCTCATCATTTAAAATTATCTAAGGGGCCTCTGCGAGTTGGCTTCGGCCCCTCGTACGCCTTCCAAAGGTCTGTGACCCCAGGGTCCCGAGATATGTCAATAATAATAATATCCTGGGACATTATTCACACACGGTCATAAAATCCCAAACTAAGCAGAGCTTGTACTATGGAAACCAGATAACTGATATACATACACTATTTTCTTTTGTAAATACATACTTATATAGATAATTACACCCAGATTTATGACAAAGAGACATGTTCATGCACACAAATGTTTGTTCCGGATGGGAATCGAACCCACGACCTTCGACATAACAGGTGGTATCTTAACCAACCACGCCATCTGGCCTGTAAAAGAAAAGAGTTAATTTTTGCCGGCTTTTGAATTTTTTCTTTTGTTTCACTTTCCAATGATTTTGAAATAGTTCATGGAAAGTTTATTTATCCTTGTTGAGTTTCTGTACTAACATAATATTATAGTAACAAAAACCATTTCAAATTCTTACTTTAGACGCTGCGAAGACGGTGTGAGATTCTAAGGCGTAAAAACAGCGCCAATAAAACTTTTAATGAGCCAAAACAGAACATCTTATCCAATATCACCAGACCGAAACCTATAACATGCCTTAACAGCATGTAAAAAGAGACCCAAAACACTAAAATAAACAAAGAGATAAAAATTCCCAAATGGATTTGCGGCAAGTGCCCTCAAAATCACAATTCAGCCCTTTGGCGATTACATGATATCGGCTTTTTGCGTTATATTCGCGAAATTCAATAATACCGGTGCTCATAAAGGGTGGCAAAAAAAGCCGGTATTTTGGCTCACTAAACTGTTATTGTCAACCACTGAAAATAACTGGGATGCTTTTTCTTGTTTTTTTTTTATTTTAAAGGTCCTTTCGGATCGCTTTTCGATGGTACGGTATGTTATGCGAAGCTTGTGGTTGGCAACACTTGCGTTTAGGTAGCTTTAAAAAACTCATGTCAAAGTATACGTAAAAATATCTGTTTTTTCTCAAGGTTCGAAAATTAAAAGCCAAGAAGATTATATATATTTCTTAAAAGTTTTAACACGTGGCGGATTACTGCTACGATCGCGTAGCTGTGTCATCGTCGCGTCAGCTACGGCGTAGCTACATATTGACGCGTCAGCTACGCCGTAGCAAAATATTGGGGCACGAAGTTATCTTTTTAGTTTACTTCAAAAAGGAATAGAATATTCCGTGAATCCGGTTAGGGATGCTTTCGATATTTTTCTATAAGTTTTGATGTAATTTCAAGTTCATTATTCAGTCGAAAAAATAACTTTTACCTTACCAAAACTTTTGAGAACATGCACAATGCACAGTTAAAAACTGTAAAAAAGGTGAACAATTTTAAAGTCTGCAATGGTGCGTAAACAGGGTCCGGTTAGCCTGTCCCGCGAGTTACGAACGAACGCTGTTTTGCTCAGTTGACTTTTATAACGCGTGAATATTTACAGTGTAAAAATATGCTGCTTCATGCCATGGAAATACTTCCATTTGTGGGTATTCTTTTGACCGTGATCGTTACATTCTCTTTATTGGTGGCATGTTACATACAATAACTACCACGTAAAACAATCCAACCCACTGAACCATGGTGACTTAAGTCCCCAAATAAAAGCTTTGACATGGTTTATAAGATTTTTTGTCATGTCATGTCTTATTTTCAACATGGTCCTTTTTTTTGGATTTTTTTTTATTGTGTATTATTAAAAAAAAAACAGTTTACATGCATTTGTTAAACCTTAAAACATACCACACATCCCATCATGGGTTTAACAGCGATATGGCTAGACACGGCAACTTGGTGCCACTACTTACTTAATTATTAATTAGGTAATAAAAAATTAGGTAGGTATATATACATATTTTTCTCTATATCGCACTGCAGTCTATAAAGAATATTTTTAATACTTTTGAACAGTTCTTCGAATTTATTACATTGCATATTTCCATAGGTAAATCATTCATATACGATGGTAGCAAATATATAACTACATAATAAATACCACTCATATTAGAATGGTCTACGGCAACCTCACTTTCCAACATCATACGGAACTGCAGACCTATCGCCAGGGATACTTTAATCTCATATTAGGTAACACAGACAAGACGTTCCAGCCAAATGTCTCCATTGTCCTCTAAACACCGTTCCACACCTAAAACTCACAGACCCGAGTCAGGTACTCTGAGATTCAACTCTTGTTCCCATCGCGGAGTAATCGTGTTCCTGAAATTGAGTCTGCAAGTTTCGGCGTGACGCGTTATCGGATTTGTTCGGTACGCGCTCGGAATCTGGGGAAACGTCCCGCCTACTCACAAATTGCATCGGATACTGAAAACGTTGGCTTGCTTTTCAGTTTTTAGTTCCGTTCTTTTGTTAATAGACGGGTAAGAGGATTTGGAGTGACCGTGTGTGGGTTGATGCGGGTGGATGTGTGATAGGATTGATGAAGGTTTAAGCTGATGGGCAAAATTAATTCATTTATGTAATGCTGCATTTAACTAACATCCTCATCCTTCGGGTATAGTATAGGATCCGAAGTAAAACCTTCACACATCTGTTTACCGGATGAAAATGTTTTTTTTAGGGTTCCGTATCTCAAAAGAAAAAACACGGACGTGTCACGTAAATAAACGAGTTTTGAATACGGGGGTCAATTTTAGGGAGCAAATAAGAACATTAGAAAAAAAAAGTTTTGCAGACTGTACCGTGTGAAATATCAACTGAGAGGTCTTACTGTGAGGATCTCAAATGTATTTTTTTTTTATAATTTTAGAATAAATCATTCTAAAGTTGTTTAAGAAAATAGACGAAAATTGACCACCCCCCCCCCTTATCTCCGAAAGTACTGAGCCTAAAATACCTATACATTACAGGAAAACCTATAAGAAGTCTATGGTCTTAAAACAACATGGTAATTTTCTCAAAATTGTGCATACAAACTTAAATTTGCAGTTGAAATGTATGGGAGAACATGTTTTTCAACTACAATGTTACGTTTGTTCTTGGGATTCATCCCAACTACGGAACCCTTCATTATGCGTAGTCCAACATGCACTTGGCCGGTTTTTATTTCTTATCAAATATGATATGTTGCAAATGGGTTGTCTAATTAAATATGTTCACGGACTTTTTTCTGGTCCTAACCTAACTCACCTGTTTATACCTAGCAAGCCGGTAATAGGCCCAGATAAAGGTAGGCAACCTAACTATTACACGTTTTGTATGCTTTATTAAACTTTCGTTTGGAATCTATTGTAATTTGTTTGATAAACAAGTCGGTGAAAAATAAAAAATAAATACTGACGGTATTTTAATGAATTATAAGCAATGAACATATTATATTTGATAAAAATCATTTTCATCCGGTAAACAGATGGGTGAAGGTCGACTTTACCTCGGATCTTAGACTAGTAGGTATGGATAATAAAGCATACTTAGGTAATATTTGCAGAGTCAGTGAGATTTATGTATATTATAGATAGAGAGCCGTTAAACCATTCGACTACAGTTTTGACTTTCTTTATTATAGTAGCCAACAAGCTAAAATAAAAGAGTAGGATGACGGTTGAGGTGCATGATGAGAAGGCAAAAAAATAATAGACAAATAATATTGTGCAAGATCAGTTTATAAAGTAGTCCATGAGTTCGTAAACATTAATATATAGTTTCCTCAGAAGAATCAAGAACTGCTTATGTAACTGTTGAAATTAGTTCTCGCTCTCAAAATCTCCAAACTCACAAATTGTAAGTGTATTTTTACAAATTCATTAAACTTAATCTTTTAAAATATAATTTGTTTGAATTTAACACCACTGTGAATACACTCTTGCAGTTGCACTGATGACTCACTGCATTCTTAACGCGAACGAACTATACACCAACAATTTAGCAAACAAATTCAAACGTGCAATCAGTTACACTCCCATTGCCTGCAATGCCTGACATTACCATAATTATTCTATATTAAAACAGTAATGTAATATTAAAACTCCGAAGACGTCGCCTGTTTAAAATAACAGATGGCAGCACATGTATTATTCATGGGGTGGTTTTAGTCGGAGTCCGATAAGTTTGAAAGGCGTTGGATAAAGTTGATGCTGGATGGTGACATTTACATTTTAATTGAACGCATTCCAGATGGACAGATGAGGTAATCTATATTGGTTGCTTTTAAATTTGAGCTATTAGTTTTTATATTTATTTATAGTTCTAGCGTGTTGTTTTGTGTGTCTGATTTCAAGACCGTGCACGCAGGTTATTTTATAAAAACAGGTATTTTTTTTTAGATTTAGGTCTAGGTTTTTTTTAGAAGTCAAAATGTGTATGAATAAAAAATATGTATAAGTAAAAATCATTTTAAAAACATGCTTTTATCGAACTAAAAGTACTAAATAAAACTTACGTAAACAAACAACTTTAATATTCTCTTAAAATCTTGAGGCGTGAACGTCCTTCTTACACTTATAGATAAGCCTCAAGCTTTTAAGAAAATATTAAATTTGTATGTTTACGTAAGTTTTATTTAGTACTTTTAGTTCAATAAAAGCTTGTTTTTAAAAAGATTTTTACTTACGAGTATATTCTATTTTTTTCATGTTCTTCCCAGCAAACCCTTTCATTTGACACCCATATCATGGGAGTGCACAAAAAATAATTAGTCCGCCGTCTTGGGCCGTCCGTCATATTGGATTTAGAATGACTTCACTTACCTTACCATGCATTGTCATCCAAACTAAACGTGTATGAAAAATTTCATCTCAATCGTTTGAGGATAACTGCTTTAAAATTTAGTTACAAGATTTGACCCGAATATACATACATACATACTTACATCATCGCAAGCAACTTTCGCTTGAGTGCTGGAATGGATGGAAGATTGATTTAACTGTAAATGTTAATGACTGCTGATAAAGCAAATCCTGATGTATTAATTATATTTTATGGTACACACTGCTTTTTTATTCATTTTCAGATTGGAGCCGCTGCATCTCCTCGAGATGGAAGCCCTCTACTCGTACGAGTTCACTCCGACCCTATTCATGCTTGGCGAGGGGTATTCTGGTAAGTACAATATGTAATTATAATTTTAGCTAACATAGTATTATGATGGCAATATTGTAAAACGCTAAGAACGAAGGCTGGTTGCAACAATTTTGTATGTCAACAGAATTTCGTGATTCGTATGCTTTTTTAATACAGAATTTACAGTGTAAAAATATTAAATACCTATAGTCAGTACTTAAATTATTCAAAAGCTGAAATTTTAGCTATGGAATAAAATAATAAAAAAATGCCTAAAAATTAGGGACAAAGCTTTAGTAAAGTAGCAGGATCTAGATTTCAGAATCAAACTGAAATGCCAAATGAGTGAAAGTAAACATTTTTTTTAAACATTCCTACCAAAACACCAACCGAGTTCCTACTAAACGATAACTCTGATAGACAGTGAATCAGATCACGAACCAATCAGCGTATAATACGTGTTTGCGTGCGGTGGCTTTAGGCATTAGTTCTCACTATCGATTTGGTATGCACATGCTTGACACTTGGATAGACGCGCTAAATATGTGAATTTCTGTGTATACAGGATGGTATATCCTTTTAACGGGTCATTGTACTCATCATTACAACAGGTCTTCCTAGTATAAGAGGCAGGGTTTACATTGTCTGCGCATAGATTTATGTCCTCTAGAGTTAAGCTCCTCAGTTATGTTTTTGGTTTTTATTTTCTTTTCTTTTCTTGTATCTGTGTATTATTGTTGGTAAACCAACATTATTATTATTATTATCAATTAATTTAATTCCAGAAAATATTATTCAAATTGCACATATTGCCAACAAGTATTTTTCTTTTGATTTAGCCGGTAAGAGGCTACTTTTACCGGCTAAATCAAAAGAAAAATCCTTTTTATATACAACATGTTTTTTGATATACTTTTCGATATACTCTTGGGCCATGAGACCATCATATTAAACAACATTTACTATGGGACCAAACCTGAAATCGCGAAAACATAATCAGCTGTTCCCTACATTTTGACGAGTTATGCGAACATCAATGTAGGGAACAGCTGAATATTTCCGCGATTTCAGGTTTGTTCCCATTGTAAAAGTTGTTTATAATGATGAGTAAAATGACCCCTTGAAAGGATGCCCATGTATTTACTTTCATCCTGTATATTGTCCTTATCGAGGCTTTATAGGATTGGAAAAGGGAAAGTCTATTGTTGTATATTAAATGTGTTAAGTTATGTCTGTTTGATAGATATCCAAATAGGTAGTTTAAAATAGTGAACAACATCAAGTTTACCTGTAAAATATGTCACTTATTTAAAGGGAATTTTTACTGTTGGAACGGTCGGTACTTTCCTTACATTTATCATACATATGTAAGCGATGTTACCACTTTCTATCATATGGGCCGATGTCCCATTGGCTGACCATATAAAAAACACAAAAAAAAAAATAACATAAAAAAATCGTTTTATTTTGGTCCCTAGGGTCTATTACAAACACAGACTACGTATCTACTATACTCGTATATCTGTGTCACTGTAGATAGGCCCCAGGCGGTGTTTCGAACTCTTTTAAGCTCTTATGGCCGCGGGAATACTGGGAGTTAGTCGGTAAGCTTAAAAATCAATTTGAATTAAAAACTATCGCGAACTGTGTTCAATTCTTTTTTATCATTTAACGAGCTTTTTCTTTGCGCTTTACAAAGATAAAAAGTTGAGCCTATGATTCACTTTGTGACTAAGTTCAATGTACTTATGTTTAAGAATGTTTATTGTTTTAGTTATTGTCATGCTTTATTAGACTTTATGTTATTGTTTGTTGTGACTCAAACACTATTTATTGTAAAGTTTAGCATTAAAAGCTCTGAATGATGTCTATATACTTCGAAAAAGTATACATAATATTTCAACGTAGTCTTGTACGTACGTAGACATGTACCCACATGAAGTCCTATAAATAAATAAAAGTTATTCGTGTATGTCATCTCATAAACCCAAAGATACATCCTTTATTATCTACCCTATTACCAACATTTTCCACAAAAAAAAAAACTTAAGAAAATACTCTTGAATTCTCTGCCAAACGAACGTCTGGCCTCACACATAACACAGCAGCGAGTGAGACTAACAACGGCCGCCATCTCGAGGCTCTCGGCACAGCTGCTGCTCCCGAGACGTCGTGAGCTCTTTGCACGGCGCTAAAAAGAGCATAAACCGGTATAGCCGATTGTGAAGACGTGGTTTAAGGTGTAAACGGTAGCGGGAGAAGTCGAGTAAGTATGTATTATGAACGTTGAGGTACAATGAGGAAAAAAAAAACAAGTTTTGTTAGTTTACATAAATTACCAGTATTTGTGGAACGCAACCCTTAAGGTGAAGGTGATTGCGCTGTGGTTGGCCGCGAAATTCAAATTTTCTTGCGTTTTTTATTTTTTCAATTTGCAGCTCAGTGTAAAGTTGTTCCTACGAATTGGTCTGATTTCGGAAATCAGATGATGCCGGAGGAAATCTAACAGAAGGAGATGTATTGATGATTCTTATGGTTTTAATTATATAAATACGTATTTGTTATTGTCGCAAATCATATTTTGATCAATATACAACCTGACACCGACGACCGAGGAAAATTTGAATTTCGCGGACCACCTTAGCGCATCCCCCTTAGTAAATAAAACTAAATACAGTTTTGATTCAGTATGTTTTGTTTTATATAATTTCAAGTACCTAGATAGCTGTAGAAAAGGTGTATTATTATTATATTTTCACGGCTCCACTACCTACAGCAGCCATTATTGTGAAATAGACGTACCGATTCCCCACACTCATGTCCATGCTTTTCATTAGGTCATCATTCTTGCAACGGTGTCCTTGAAAACAAAAAAACAAAAACCGGCAGTCAAAATAACAGATAACGATAGTTTAATTTATGTTCAACCTTCACATAAAATGGCATGCAGAAATGCCTGCTTAAAGATGAAAACTACCTTCGCATTCTATTCCTCCTCTCCCTTACGCCGCCATCTCAAGTCGAGGACAGTACTAAGTGCTCTCCAGACAACTAGTGTATTGCAGATAGTTGTCCAGATTTACGAGCCCCGCCGCTCATCGTAACATGGAAGACTTAATTCGCACGTGCCTGATCCGGTACATTGATTCAGTTTGATAGTTTATCTGGTGGGTGTTTTGTGATAGATGTAGATGATGAGATACTGCTAGGATTTAGATGTGGTAGTAAAAGGAAGTAAAGTGTTATTCATAGTATCTAGATAAGAGAAAGTAGTTTTTTTCCCTGCCAAGAGCGAATAGGTACAGTCAACCGCAGGTCCATGGCAGTAATTCGACATTGAAAGTGCCTTTGTGAGATAGCAGTAATGTGACATGGCAGTAATGTGACATAGCAGTAATGTGACATAGCAGTAATGTGACATAGCAGTAATGTGACATAGCAGTAATGTGACATATCAGTAATGTGACAGAGCACTATTGTGACATAGCAGTATTGTGACGTAACAGTAATGTGACATAGCAGTAATGTGACATAGCAGTAATGTGACATAGCAGTAATGTGACATAGCAGTAATGTGACATAGCAGTAATGTGACATAGCAGTAATGTGACATAGCAGTAATGTGACATAGCAGTGATGTGACATAGCAGTGATGTGACATAGCAGTAATGTGACATAGCAGTAATGTGACATAGCAGTAATGTGACATAGCAGTAATGTGACATATCAGTAATGTGACAGAGCAGTATTGTGACATAGCAGTAATGTGACATAGCAGTAATGTGACATAGCAGTAATGTGCCATAGCAGTAATGGCGATTTTCTTAGCTCAAGTGTTATCACTAGACGTGTTAGTTATTTTTTATTTATTTTAAATAGAACGGCCGAAACCAATGACACTATTTAAACATACAATTTATTGAACACTGTCATGCATTCTTCTCACAAAAATTCAAACATTCTTACAGTATCATCTTCCATTCATTCGCAAACATATCAAGGTCTGTGTTTGAGTCCAGGAGAGCGTTAATAGCGGCTAATGTCCGAGGAATAGGTGACTTGGAGTGTGCAACAGAACAGCAAGTTGGAACAGCCAGGAAGCGGTGTTTTCTGCTACGACAGTAATGGTCTGGGACAAATAACTTGCAGATTTTATTATGCAGATCAGGAGCATCAATAATCCCCCTAAAAATTTTAAATATTACAGGCATCTGATCACGCAACCGTCTTACTTCTAGAGAATTGAAACTTAAACAACCCAACAGGAATTTAGTGGGATACAAGAGAGGATAAAATCCGTGCAAGTGCTTATAAAGTTATCTAAGGAATGCTTTTTGAACTTTTTTCTAAAGCTAACGCATACTGCTTCTCAAAAGGATTCCATACGCACGCACTAGACTCAAGTTTGCTACGGACCAATGCCCCAAAAACAAGCTTGATAACGTGGGGGTTATGATGAGATATTTCTTCAATGAAAAGATGGGATACCAAACGCATTTAGGTAACTACTTTAGTGGGCACTTCATTCAATAGTTTTTTTTTTTTAAGGAACCTGCAGTGTATTGCAATAAGTTGCCCTATACGAGCCCCGCCGCTCATCGTAACGTCGTCGGAGACTTAATTCACACGTGCCTGATCCGGTACATTGGTTCAGCAATGTACCGAACATTGACAGGCCAGTTGGCGTGGTTGGTTAAGATACCACCTATCACGCCGCAGGTCGTGGGTTCGATTCCCATCCAGGACAAACATTTGTGTGCATGAACATGTCTGTTTGTTCTGAGTCTGGGTGTAATTATCTATATAAGTATGTATTTACAAAAAAAAAAAAGTAGTATATGTAGTATATCAGTTATCTGGTTTCCATAGTACAAGCTCTGCTTAGTTTGGGAACAGATGACCGTGTGTGAAAATGTCCCAGGATATTATTTTTATCAGGATATTATTATTGATTTAGTTTGACAGTTTATTTGTATGTAGTTTATCTGATGGGCGTTGAAAGATGATGAGGATGGACTGGGTTTATGATACATCTAACCGTAAAATGGATGGATTTAAACGAATAGAATGAAACTTTTCTTTCATAGTTTTTTAAAACGTCACTACATATGCCTACGCACTTGGGTTTTTTGCAAGACGATAATTAACATACGAGTATAATATGTGGTGGGCATTGATGATGCTTAGTAGCCTCTTAAATAAATGTGGGTATTTCCAAAGTGGATATTCTATTAAACGTTAACCTTGATGATATTCTTACTTCTAGATAGTTCCATTCAATCTGTTATGGTGGTAATTCTAGCTATCATGACTTCTTCAGATTCGATCCGAGTTACTGACATCCTAACTATTATATAATTGATTTTATAAACGCAAAAGTTAGTTTGTTTGTTTGTTACACTTTTACGCTAAAACGGCTGAACAGAATTGGATGAAATTTGGCATATGGTTAGACTATGACCTGGATAAAGACATAAGCTACTTTTGATCCCGGTAGTACGGTCCTGTGGGATGATTTCCGACCTCAACGCGGGCGTAGCTGCGGGCCAAAGCTAGTACGTAAATAAAGATTACATCTTTTATCTAACCTTTGTAGGTTAGAAGTCAGGCATGACTCATCGGAAGAAATAAAAGCATTTTATACACAAAGTAGATTTATTGAGGTCCAATGCCAAGAAAATCCACGTATGCAAAGCTATTAAATTACCATTCGTAGAGTCCGAACAAGTTTGAAATCGACACGAGTTTCGCTATTATTTTCTTAGTAATTTAACATGTGAAAACACAGCTGATGGTATCAAATGTTTGATTATAAGTCGATTGAACACTAGCACGAGGGCAGGCAGCCTCATCATCGGCCTGATAGCGGTGAAATGTACGGGGCGAAAGTTTGGCGAGTAGACAGAATTTTGATGATAAATGGTCGGTGAAAAAATTATTAAATACTCTTGCAAACTGTACTGAAACTGCATTAAATAAAGTGGACGCGATACAAATATATGAAGCGCCAACTTTCTCAAGAAAGCCTTGCTAATAAACAAAGTAAATGATTACTGGTACCTACAGATAAAAAACCGGTCAAGAGCGTGTCGGACCACTCACAATGAAGGGTTCCATAGTTGGGATGAATTTATCCCAAGAAAAACTAAACATTGTAGTTGAAAAACGTGTTCTCCCATACATTCCAACTACAAATGTCCATAGTTAAACGAAAAGGATCCAACCCAAATTACACCTAATGTGGGTTGGATCCTTTGGCGCCGTCCTATTGCCATCGCTCGTGTGATGTTGCGATGCGATTTCATCGTGCAATGAAACCGCTCGCGAGATAAGTAATTGTGTGTCCTGTTTTGGAGCGATGCGATGCACACTTGAAATGGCACAGTTTTTGCATGTCGTGCGATCTTTAATAGGACATTAAATAGATATCAGTATGTTTGAACGGACGGTCGCACGATCATTTTCGTCGGACGCACGCATCATCGTACGAGCGATGGCAATAGGACGGCGCCTTTTTGTTTAACTATGGACAAATGTAAGTTTGTACGCACAATATTGAGAGATTTACTATGTTATTTTAAGACCATAGACTTTTTATAGGTTTTCCTGTAATTGAAAGCTATAGAACTATTTTTTGTATTTTTTTTTTAATTTTAAGCTCAGCAGTTTTGGAGATAAAGGAAGGAATGTTCAATTTTCGGCTATTTTTTTAAATAACTTTAAAACAGGTATTTTAAAATTATTTAAAAAATATACTTGAGACCCTGACAGTAAGCCCTTTCATTTGATATACCTATCACACGGTACAGTTCACAATTTTTTTTGATTTTTTTGATTTGCCCCCAAAATTGACCCCCATACTCGTATTAAAAATTCATTAATTTACATTACACGTCCGTGTTTGGGTCACAGAATTACATATGTGTACCAAATTTCAACTTAATCCGTCCATTCGATTTGGAGCAAATTGGCTGTGACAGACGGACGGACAGACAGACAGACAGACACACAGACACATGAGTGATCCTATAAGGGTTCCGTTTTTCCTTTTGAGGTATGGAACCCTAAAAACCCGCATTAAGAAGCAGATATATGCCAACGGGCAACTGCGTTGAGTGGTTAGTTTACGTGTTCTGTGCTGAGCTCACGAAACGAGTCGTACGTCCACCCAGTAATTGGACTCGCCCATCAAGGAGCGTTGTCCCAAATTAGACACATTATTAATTTATTATGCATATAACATTAAAACACGAATGCTAAAAAATAAATAATTAAATTACCTTTAAAATGGTGAAGGTTTCAGAAAAATACACTTGATAGTTTTTGCGTGATTCTCAGTTTTTTATTCGCGTTAGACATTACTTTACCAATTAATTACACTATGTAATAAAAACATAATTTAAAATATTTACATATTAAGTTATTAAGAAATTGCTCTAATTACATGATTGCCCCAAAAAAAAGGAATGTAATATTTTTTTTTTTAATATTTATTTTTTCCAAATTATTAATACTACTCGTTTAGGTCTTCAGTTTAAAATAATTAAAAGTCGATTATCGTCGCCTTAAATGCGTTTAAGTCTACACAATATACTTCACCATTAACGTCACAAAAATAATTGCAACACCGCTGTAAGTATAAACAGTGACAAACTCGACAGGTCGCACACGAATGCCACAATAACTCACTCGGACAAGTTAGACAAAGCGCGACATTCATGTTTTTCTCAAACACGCAAAATAAACACGATACATTACTTACGTTGTTGGGTGGAACGCGAGCCCGTGTGTGACAAACTAAGCAATAGATGTAGCTATTAGACGTGCATGCAACGCCGCATGCAAGCCGACTGTTATGCAACTTATCGAAGATCGAGACGCTTCATACTTCGTTGCAATGCTCGCGCTAAATTACCCTTTGATGGGTATAATTATTGCTTGAGAACACATAAATGTTTTGATAAAGAAGGTGAATGCATTCAGCGTTCTGAAATTTGATTTAAAAATGGAATTTGTAAGAATTGGAGTGAACAACATTCAATTTGGTCTAGATTTAATCGAAGTGAAGGTAAATTGCTATGACGATAGCAAAGAACTATTAGGCCAAGCGCACATTACCCCCGTAACAGGCCACAGTGCAACGCATTTTCATAGGAAAAAGTGCGATGCGGCTCGCCTGTAGTGTGAGTTAGTTCATAGAAAAGTACTAAAGATTAAAAGATCCGTACTAAAAGATTCGTTCCCTGGAAGGAACCACGGGGAATTTTGTTACCCGTGGTCCCTCAGAGAAATACAATGCTGCTGAATTAATATGGTAGTCTCAAAATATGATTAGCGACAATAACAAATATGTATTTGTAGGATCGTCAGGATCTAGACCCCGGCCATCAGACATCATGTGGGCAGAAATAAGGGATCGTGCAATGAGAACACACTATAATTTAGTCCGCAGTTTTATATGTAGCACAGAACCGAATTACAATTAACAATTACGCAGGTACTAGGTACAAAACTAGGCACTACGCGAAACGGGGGGCAGTTCCGTGACAACGTTCTTGCTGCTCGACGACTCGATCCAAAGTGAGCTGTGTCGGAGCCGCTCGTAACGTCACGACTCTGCCTAAGCGCGCCAAAATGAAGTTGCACGATAACGCCACCAGAGGGCGCGCTTGCGTTTCGTTTAGTGTCCATACTAATGACCGTCTACGACACGGCCATCCTGCGCGACACACGTCCTCGTGTGTTAATCTGAAATAGAAAGAGAATAGCACAGTATCCGTTCGGCCAATCCTACTTCAAACAATTCTACACTCGGTAGAGTTAGACAGAATCAGAAATGAAAACTTTGGTTACTTCTTGTAGCTTTATTTTACCAATACAAGCTTCATAATTAATGTAAAACCGAAGTTCTGAGACCATGTACCAATTGAGCATCCTTTTCACACAAAAATCATAATTAAACTCATCACAATTAGAACAAGCATCAGGTATAACATTCGCGGCCCACAGGTATTACAATAGCTCTAGCAAACGCATTTGCTACATACCCTTCCCCACGGGAAGCCGGAGTCATATCTCGACTCTATGGTCTTCGCTACAAGGCAAGATCCGACTGTACCACCCAGAACTACCGCCTACCGCCTACCCACGGACTACATAGAGCAGATGCCGATTTCGACTAGGCTACGGCTACGGCATTCTGGTACAGTCTCCGACCCTACGAATCGAGAACCTGTGCACTCAACTAACCACTTGTAGATGGTTCCTCATCATCTATCTCGTCATCATTTACCATCTCAATTGGTATCTGGCCCTCAGGCATCTTCCTGATACGATCATGCGCATACTTTTAAGTACGCTTGTTGGTCAATGACCTCAAAACATATCTGTCACCATCTAAAACTTCTACAATTTGAAACGGACCTCTAAATTTTGCATCTAATTTTGTTTGGTTACGTTCCTCATTCTCAATTAAAACAAATTCTCCAATCGAAAACCTATTCACGCTTGCCTTGCTGCTATCAAAACGTGCCTTATTATAGCTTGCAGATTGATGTATACCCTCGGAAGCCGCTTCTCTAATCTCGTCAAGATCTATTACATCGTCATTGTCATTGGTCATTAAATCTAAAGGACGAGCTACCTTTCCTATTAAAAGCTCTAACGGACTAGCCTTCGTCACGCGATTTACAGTGCAATTTAAGGCAAGTTGCACATCACCTAGGGCGTCCTGCCACGACCTATCCTTGTCACATTCTACCGCGGTTAGCAAAAGGGGAACTACTGGGTCTGATTATATTGGCGCGCAACAGTTCGTCAACTCTATCTCGCATAACCTGACGTTCCTCCGGAGACAGCCTATACGGACGACTTTGAACCGTACGACTAGGATCCACCATCCTAATCAATAATTCTCCCGTATTTACGCGGGTAGTAGGAAAACCGTTAATCAAAAATTCAGAATATCGTTTTAAAATATCCACAAGCTCGCTTAGTCTTTCGGCCGGGATATCCGTGTCAATACAATTAAAATTATTTGTGGGTACACATGAATCACTCGAATTACACGCGTTCACAACCCTATCTCTCGATAACGTAAATTCAGTTGAAGTCATGTTTACACAAAACCCGTTACTTAAAATTTCTCTTCCTATTATAACTTCACTACGTAAATAAGCATCAGGCAAGACGTGAAACAGAATTTCCGTTTTAAAATTATTAATTTCTACCTCACTTAAAATTTGTAAAGGACTGTGTACATTTTTATTACCAATACCAATCAATGAAATCAAATTATTCAATCGTTTGCCTCTAAATTTACACGCAGCACTCTCTTTGATTAGCGAGCACTCGGCTCCAGAATCAAAATCAAATCTAAAACACTCACCAAAATGATTTAATGTTCCGGATGGGGACTCGACCTCGCACAGGTTGACACGCTTCTCCGCCGGGGTTGTGGCGCTGGACCCGCCGGCAGTGCAGCGGCTGGCGATGTGGCCCTGGGCGCCGCACTTGTAGCAGACCACGGTGCTGCCGCTCGGCTGCTGCCGCTGAGCACCACTTGATGTGACCGGTGTAGGAGCAGGTTTCTTCATGTCGATCTTCCTAGTACGGCAATCTACTTGCTTATGTCCGAGCTTGCCACAGGCATGACTTGATCTGCGATGTTGAAAACTTCGGTCGTTTTTCAGTCGTAGCGTCGGTTCGCGTATCCATAGGGGCCTTTCTCTTCAAATAGGAGAAAGCTTGAAGCTCTTGTTGCAGCTGATGACGCGTTGTGATCTCAGTCGTAAAAGCAAGTCGTTGTAGGCGAGTATCGATTTGTGCCAAATGAGCGACAACCGCCGATACTGCAATCTGCTCAATGCTGGTATTTTTCCATCGGCTAAGCAACGACGTCACTAAACGACTAGCGTAGGCAGCTTACGTCACGTTTTCCTTCGGTTTGTCATTATTCAAATTGATGAGGGTAGCCGCAAATGTTTCTAAACTGACGAACCTGGCCGTAAATAATTCTTTGAATTGGGCCCACGTCATACCTGGATAGGTTATCTGCGATAGCCACGATGATGCCGTTCCTTTTAGCGCCTTGCTGATCACCATAACTAGTTGACCACCTAACGCCTGTCCGTCCAAACACATGGCGGCCGTTGCGCACCACGACCGCGCGTCGGAATCATGCTTATCGGGGTTGAATTCTGGTAGCACAACGTTATTGTTCGCACTCGGAGTCTTTAGAGCACCAACATTTGCCGGTTTTGCAGTTCAGAAAGTACCCGCCACTGATTTTCGCCGTTTTCGTTATGCATCTCATTAGCACGATCTGATCCCACTTCTGATGTAGGATCGTCAGGATCTAGACCCCGGCCATCAGACATCGTGTGGGCAGAAATAAGGGATCGTGCAATGAGAACACACTATAATTTAGTCCGCAGTTTTATATGTAGCACAGAACCGAATTACAATTAACAATTACGCAGGTACTAGGTACAAAACTAGGCACTACGCGAAACAGGGGGCAGTTCCGTGACAACGTTCTTGCTGCTTGACGACTCGATCCAAAGTGAGCTGTGTCGGAGCCGCTCGTAACGTCACGACTCTGCCTAAGCGCGCCAAAATGAAGTTGCACGATAACGCCACCAGAGGGCGCGCTTGCGTTTCGTTTAGTGTCCATACTAATGACCGTCTCCGACATATTTATATAATTATAACCATAAGAATTATCAATACATCAGAAAGAAAGAAAAATAAGTTTATTTGTCATAGAAACACGTGCATACAAAATGATAATTAACTCGAATTTTACAAAAACAAAAATAAAACAAAATAGAACACACAAATCACGAACACAAAACAAAAGTCGGCAGCTGCTAGCACGTCATGACTGTGACAAGAAGGCTTCCACCCAGCAACGCTGTGCTATGGGGGGCCCACAGCACAGCGCTGATTTTCAGTGGTCACCCGAAAAAGACGTAGGTGCGGAAACCAAGTCAAGTTAAATGATTTATACATGAATTACTAAATGAATAAAATAAAATAAAACAAACAGTACTTAGAATATTATAACGCAATTATACTTACCTTACAAAGCTACAACCAAAAATATGTAAATAAAAACAAATTATAGATGAATAAATATATTAAATAACATCTCTCTACATTAGATTTGCCGTGGTTTGGTACGTACCCTAATTGCATAGCACACAATCAATCGGAATTTGAATTATTTTGAAGCAAATTGCTAATCCATTGCTTCATATGATCGAAAAATTTGTCTGCTCGACGACATAAATAACGCAATGAATGTTGTTGAACTGTCAAAATGAAACCAATCGAGACTACCATTTTAATTCGACAGCATTGTATTTCTCGGAGGGACCACTGGTAACATAATTCCTCGTGATCCCTTCCAGGGACTAACGGCAAGGACCACGGGTAATATCGAAAACTAAAGATTGATTGATTGATTGGATTTTTGCAATGCGTTGCGTTGCGGTGCCGCAGGGAACACGGGTAACAAACGAAAAGATTGATTGATTGAATGGATTTTTGCAATGCGAAGCGTTGCGGTGCAGTCCGCCCCAATCTGCGCTAGCCCTAATGTCTGAAATGGCGTAAATATGTTAAAAGATTAAAAGCCCTTTACCGGACATTTTTGATAGTTAACAGTCTAATTTGAAGTTCTATCGGAAGACTTTCAAATATTAATTTATTTGGAAACTCACTAATTTATTCCGCGCCAGACTGCCACATTTATATAAATAAAATCAATTGCCATGTAAGCGCATCACTTCAAAACGGTTGCACCTATTTGGCTAATTCTTTGTGTTGTTTGAACAAATAGAAATAGAGATATATAACTATTTTCTGTATTTTTTTTCACAATTTTTGGCTCAGTAGTTTCGGAGATAAGGGGGAATGGTCAATTTTTGTCTATTTTCTTAAATAACCTTAAAAAAATTAACTTTAAA
Organism: Dicycla oo; assembly: GCA_948252095.1. Classification (NCBI taxonomy): domain Eukaryota; kingdom Metazoa; phylum Arthropoda; class Insecta; order Lepidoptera; family Noctuidae; genus Dicycla; species Dicycla oo. The sequence goes on along the minus strand of OX411713.1, from coordinate 31,601,058 downwards.
ATTATAAAAAAATATATATATTTGAGACCGTCACAGTAAGCCCTTTCATTTGATATGTCACACGGTACAGTTTGCAAAACTTTTTTTTATTTTCTTGTTTTTCCCCAAAATTGACCTCCATATTCAAAATTCATTTATTTACGTTACATGTCCGTGTTTGGGTCACAGAAATTAATACGTGTACCAAATTTCAACTTAATCAGTCCATTAAATTCGGAGCCAATCGGCGGTGACAGACGGACAGACAGACACGTGTGGTCCTATAAGGACTCGTTTTTTACTTTTGAGGTACGGAACCCTAAAAAGTAGTAAAAAGTTGTAGAATGGTATATTATAACTTGCAATTTTTAAAACAATTGCAATTTTTTTACCAGCAATAGTAGTTTATAGAACTCAGTGTGTTATCGTTGTGAAATTATTTAATTGTCTTTTTATTTCATTATATTGTCGTATTGTAAAGGGAAGATTTGGTCTTATTTTCTTCATTAGTATACCCGTGCGGAGCCAGGGTGTACAGCTAGTGTGATATTAATCGTCCAGTTTTCACAATCTTGAATGGCGGATTAGATGTGCCTGTGATTGCATCTAGACAAAACAATACATTAAAATTAATACGTGAATAACACCATCATTTTCGGACTGTCCCTACAATTACAGGCATTGTCACTTTACAAGGGGCATCCTAATTAAAAGGTCAGTCGTGAAACAGTATCACAACGTGTTATAATTTAAATGTTGCAGATAAAAATATCTCATTTAAATTTTAAACATGGCGACCCCATCCCTTAGCGGAAACGGAGGAAATTGTAAGTGAGGTCGCGTCTCGTTCCGCTTCCCGCGTTTTTTGAGTTCCGAGGCCTGGGTATAGGTTGTGGCGAGCCCTCGACCTTTACTACAGAGAGTGGGGATATTTTAAAGTGATATTATTTGTTGTGAGGTTTAAGTAGGCTGTAGGAATTATGTGATTGCAGTGATTTATTTTTTCTGAAATAAACACTTACGGGATTTTAGGGAGAATAAGTTGAACTTAGATAGGGATATAGGGAAAAGATGTAGCCAACGGATTTAATAGATGTTTTATTTGCACTGAGATTGTGTTTATTTTTAAACAATATCAAAATGAAGGTGTATGCAAATTCGAGGGCCCAAACATTGAATTCCTACCATGCACATTTAAACCAGTCATCCGTACTAATGCTAGCACTAACTCGCTGTAAATGTAGATGCGTTCTTCTCACTCAGCCTAGACGCTGTAAAAAGTAAATAAACGACGCGGAATTTATATGTTTAGTCGTAAAACTCGGCCGCTCCCCGTGGACGATGTGCGTTTAGTGCGCTGTGGGCTGTCTCGATGAATACACTGTCATATACGGTGCTAGTTGGAGATGAATATGTATGGAGATATGTCATTAATATAATATTATACGCAGTTATAATGCAACATTAGAATACTAGTACGTTATACAGGGTGATTTTTAAAACATGCGACAAAATTTAAGGGGGTGTTCTACCCATCAATATGAACAACTTTTATTATGGGACCAACTCGGAATTCGCAAAAAAAATTCGACCTTTTTATACAAAATGGTCCAATCGGGTATGTGCTTTTACATGGGAAGGTAACTTTTTTTTTGCGAATTCTTAGTTGGTCCCATAGTAAAAGTTGTTCATATTGATGGGTAGAACACCCCCTTAAATTTTGTCGCATGTTTTAAAAATCACCCTGTATAGTGTGAGTCTTTATAATGTGCACATATCGAAATGAGGGGAACTATGCTTAATTTTATCGGCGGAAAAAAAAAAAAATAATAATAAATTGTCTACCTACTGAAGTATTTTTATACGTAGCAGTGTGCAAGGCCTTTCTTTAACAGCAGAGAGGAAATGTTGTGATTTAGTCATAAATGTGGTATTTTTACTTTTAGAAAGCCAATACGATGTAGAATAATTTAAAGTAATAAAAAAATGTAGGTAATACGGGGTTTTATTGAGAAATTTTACAATTATTGTATAAATTGGTGAAAAAAGTACTAGATTTACTTTGTCAAAAAACACCTTAATTCTCAATTGAGGGCAGTTTTTTTAATTTAACTTTTGCTGTATGACGATGCCCTGTTATTTTCAATCATAACTGAGTTTGTTTCATCGTGATAGATCGTTTAGTTTAAAAGTTATACCGTTTTGTTTACACAGAGATCACAGCAGCGAACAAGAATTTAAAAAATGCTATAAATAGTTTAAATTATTTTTTTCATTTTTTTAAATAGTGTTTCTGTCGGTAAAATTAAGCATATTTGCCCTCATTTCGATATGTGCACATTATAAAGACTCACACTGTATAACAGATATAAGCTAGGCTGTTTAATCGAATCAGTAATCAACACTTATTAACCAATTAAACTCGTTTTTCGTGTCTGTCTGTGTTACAGCTTAGTTTTTATAAACTGCGCAACGGATATTAATGCGGTTTTCACCATCATTTACAAAATTTACTACGGAAGGTATATTTTTTTAACTTACATATATAGATAATAAAGAAATCTTGATGTTTTGTGAAGTCGTAATACCATCCGCAACAGGGGCGGGTTATTCGTCTATGTGTATATACTGAGTGACTTTTGTTACCGTAGGGATAGGTGAACGGAGTAGAAGTCTATGGATTTGAATTTCGATATTTTTTAACGATCTATAAAATTTTTCAAAATTTCTGTTTTTATTGTTCTAGTTTACTTCAAATGTGTAGTGTTTATTTATAAATCAATGTATTTCTGTCTAAGCTATTGCAAAACAAAAAAAAAACTAGGTTTGCCATAGGCTTCTACTCCGTTCACCTATTTTATCCTATTTTTTTCAAGACGGTAAAAAACATCATCCAGTATATACGGTTATTGGTAAAACACTAGCAACCTCTTAAGTAAAACACAAGCAACCTCTTAAGTAAAACACAAGCAACCTCTTAAGTAAAACACCAGCAACCTCTTAAGTAAAACACAAGCAACCTCTTAAGTAAAACACTAGCAACCTCTTAAGTAAAACACCAGCAACCTCTTAAGTAAAACACCAGCAACCTCTTAAGTAAAACACCAGCAACCTCTTAAGTAAACACCAGCAACCTCTTAAGTAAAACACCAGCAACCTCTTAAGTAAAACACCAGCAACCTCTTAAGTAAAACACCAGCAACCTCTTAAGTAAAACACCAGCAACCTCTTAAGTAAAACACCAGCAACCTCTTAAGTAAAACACCAGCTACCTCTTAAGTAAAACACCAGCAACCTCTTAAGTAAAACACCAGCAACCTCTTAAGTAAAACACCAGCAACCTCTTAAGTAAAACACCAGCAACCTCTTAAGGGATCATTTTACTCATCATTATGAACAACTTTTACTATGGGACCAAACCTGAAATCGCGAAAAAAATATATCAGCTGTTCAGTACATTTATGTTCGCATAATTCGTCAAAATGTACTGAACAGAAGATTTATTTTTCGCGATTTCAGGTTTGGTCCCATTGTAAAAGTTGTTCATAATGATGAGTACAATGACTCCTTAAGAGGTTGCTGGTGTTTTACCAATAACCCTGTATATATTACGTATATACAAATCAATTGCCGTGCATTAGTCTCGTGCAAAAACTCTAAAATAGCTCGGCAGTTATGATTTTATTTTTTTTTTTTTGTTTTGTTCGCCTCAGTACTGGTGGTGTAGGAAAAAGCCAAAGGAACTGCCGAAAGGACAATGTATAACGGGTCAGCTAGTATGATATAATTAAGGACTTAAATAAAATGGGCTTTGACTAGCAAACTATGGTGATATTAAATTAAATACAGAATGAGTGTTACTGAATACAAATCTTTACTTTTCCTGGCACAAAAATATGTCGAGCATTATTACATTTTCCATTATTCAATCTCTCAAACCGTAAGTTTCCTCTTTCAGCACCGTCTACCAACAAAAATATCTCCCAGTAATCCGAGTTTTTTAACTAAAATATACAATTTTCTGCTGCCCACTGGCTGCGACGTTTTATTCTTTCCCAGTTAAAAGTTAAGAGATTAGCAGGAAAGCCTATAACAGTGCGCGTAAAAATTCCGACCAACCGACCGAGCGCCGCGAGTTCGGAGATCCCTTCGCTCTGTTCATCTTTTGGAGTGGAATAATATTGCTACGTTGATTCAAACTTCCATTTATGTTTTGTATGGATTAGATTATAAATACAGATAAATTAAGTAAATTGTGTGCTGCAAAATAGTGAAAATTTCTGCACAATGTGCCATGCATCCACACTGTTTGGCTTAAGCAAGAAAATTGTTATTTTAATAATAAGTTTATTTCAATCATGTAATATAGTGGTAGTGAACAATTGAACATTACCTATACTCAGCGATCAACTGCTTCAGTATAATACCTACACATTTCGAGGATCATCTTAACGAAACCAATTCGATCGACTTAATATTATTAGGAGTCATTTCTTGTCTAGGTAACTCTTAGCTAATAAGGCAGTGTTTTATGAAACCAATGCAGAATAATGTTTAATATTAAATTATACTGCTAAACGTAAGCCTGATTTTAGTTGTAACAGAGATGATCAAGTATTTGTACGGGGCCTGAAAAATAATCCACTAGATCGAGCTTCACTCGGTCTTTTGTCATGTTGTTTCTATTTGAGGAGATACGCTCATTCGTTCGTGGCTCGCTCGTCCCTGTGCCCGACTACCCGCTCTCCAAGCGTTATTGCGTATCCCACACTTTTTTCTCACTAACTAGTTTCTGTAATTTGACTTTTTGCGGTGATTTTTGTTTTAAATTTTTTGATATTTTGATTATGATGATTGAAAGGAATATTACACACATAGTGATCTCTACAGATAGATAGATAATAATTGTTTATTGTATTCCAAAAAGTAAAATATGTGTGCAAGTCAAAAAAAAAAAAACAATTACATTCAAACATGATCTAATATTTGTTTTGACAGAACGGTGACCAATGAACGGGAAAAGAAGCAATCGGTCGGCAATTTTTACAAGGATTTAGGTTAAAATTGATGCGATAAACGCAGAATTGGACAAAGTTGTTGGTATCTGTTGTAAGTTGACTGTGCAAGATTATAATGATGATGCTGGTTCCCAAGAGATGCTTTCAATTAGTGTACGAGCATCGCCACATGAAATGTATTGTTTTAGTTTTACCTTAACAAGCATATGCTTATTAGCCGATAACTCGTTTACATTCGCTGAATAAGCTATCGCGCCCACCACTAGTAACCTACTGTATGTATATATATTTATTTTAATACGTTTCCTAATAAATGAGTCAATCAGTAACGGACACAAAACAGTGATTTTATTTCCTGTATACATCCTGTGTGATTCGTACCCATCAACAGTCTACATACTACATCTTCGTATACGGACAAACTGCCCGTACAATTAGATCACTTTATTGTAATACGTTTCTGTTGTATCATTTTACGTAGTCCGAATAAATACTTTTTCTTTCTCCTATTATTAAAAATAAAAATATTTGTAAAACAAATAAATTTTTATTTCTTTTACAAATATTTATAAGTAAGCTAATTTTAAGATGTAGGGGTAAAGGATACAAAGTATCGAAACATACCAAGTTATCGAAACTATCAAAGGTATTATATTTCTCATATTCATAACAATTCAATAAAATCCATTGAAAATTGAGGCTCTCTCAAGCAAAAATTTAATTTTCCCCCGAATATTTCCATATCGCCTACATTTTGTTGTGGCTGTCACAAAACGAATTTTTATCGCGACGAGCGACGCCGAGAGCCGATGATAAAGGGCGAACCTATTCCCTTTACTTCAATCTTTACGACGTGATAAACTGGTGGTAACCAGAATATGGACGGATCGGTTTTTTTTGGGACGGGAACAGTCATTGTTGTCTGGTGTAGATAAGTCAAAGAGTTGATATTTTTATTTTACATTCTATCCAATTTTATTCATGTTTGTACCGTTTTCTCCTTCTCGTTTAATTGCCCCTTGTTTTTTTGAACCGCAACTTCCGCTATCCTGCTTTGTGTCTGAATCTTTGTTTAGGTGTGTCTTTATACACATTTACGAGCATTTAGTATTTTTTATTTTTTATTATTTCTAAAAGAAATCTAGTAGTACTCGTAGTAGTCTCTTTATTATGTAAACAATATAAATTACAGATACAAATGTAGAAATAGCTAGTATATTGATCTCAAAAATTTCGTAAGAGTCGACTGAATCCTTTTTTTTTTTTCGTAAAGAAATGCTCATGCATACTGCTCCACCACGGGGAGATAGTGCAGTTATGTGGGACTCCAACCCACTAAAACTCCACGGTGTCCTCCTCTGCCACTTGTGGCGGGAACACGGGCACGCGTTAGCACTCTCCGCGAACCCACCGCGGCTGTCCGTCACCGAACCTTCCTCTGGGGAGCCCCCCCATCACTGGCGCACAAGAACATATTGCGCGCCGACCAAACCAGCACATGGGTGCTAGACGACCCCGTGTCTTGGTCCCCCTGCGACCAGTCAGGTCAGTGGCCCGGCCGCCTACCACTTTTCGGCCGCAGAGGATAGGGAGAGTGGCCAATGAAATACCGACACTCCTCCTCTCCTGCGGCCTCACGGCGTCCGCCATCAGACGGTGGCGACCCCGTCAAGGCCGCGGAAGGTAGAGAGATCAGCGCATCGTAATACTCCTCTCCCGCCACGGCCTCCAACCCTCAGCCACGATGCCTCCCTTACGACATCGCGGCCCGCCTCAGTTGCGATGTCGCCCAAGTGGCACCGCAACTTAGCTGTTGGCCGCTACGTCGTCGACTTCTTGGGAAAAGCCCTGACGAGCAGCCCCTCTTCGGGTTCCTCTTCGCTTCACCGTGGGTGACCAAGCCACGGCTACTGAGCCCCCTGTCTCGACAATGCGGGAACCCACCGGAGGGGGGGCCGGGTCGACTGAATCCTGACAGTAAAATCATCCGTGTGCCAAATTTCATCCAAATCCGTTCAGCCGTTTTAGCGAGAAAGCGTAACACTCAAACAAACAAAGAATCTCACGTTCGCATTATAATATTAGATAGGACTAGCTCTCGCCAGCAGCTTCACCTGCGTGGATGTCGGAAATTATACCACGGGAAAGTACTACCGGGATAAAAAAGGAGTCTATGTGCTATTCCAGACTATAATCTATCTCTATGCCAAATTTAATCCAGATCCGCCGTTCTGGTGTGATTGAGTAACAAACCTCCACCCATCCAAACTTTCGCATTCATAGGAATATATTAGGAATATTATTATTAGGAATTAGGATAGTTAGGACAATATTCTTTATCACCATACCGATAGATACAAATGAAAATAGACAGCAGGATACCTCAGACAAAGATAACACGATACTTATTAAATTCTTCAGTCCTCTCATTCCTTCACCTTTCCCACTATTTCACTCAAACCAATACCAAAACTTCCTGCGAATTCCTCTACTATAGCATTCGCACCTAGTTACGTCACAAGGCATATAAAGCGACGATTTATGACCAACGCAATAACATTTAATTATCGATGTGAGGCGATAAGCTGCTTGTTATAAAGTGAATTGATTGTGCCAAAGATTTTACTTACACCCACTCCAGTATGTGGGGCAGGGTATCGGTTATAAAGTTCTAGTAGAATTCTTAGGTTAGAAAACTAGTGGGAGGAAACTAGTTTTAGGTTTCAATTTATTTATTTTTTTTGTTAGAGATGGGTTTGCTCTTGACTCTAGTCTAGGTCGGACACAGAGACAAAGTCGACGACGGAGTCAGCTTACCCTTCTTCTCCTTCAGGTCGACTGCTAAGCTGTGGCTCTGTGTACGTTTTAAAAAAATCTATGTTACTGGATGAAACCGTTCTTTGAGTGTCAAGTTATCGCATTATAACTTGTAACCGAATAACAAGAAACTCGTTTGAGGAGAATAAATAAAAATCCTCTTCCGAATATCAAATCTCCTCGTTAAATCTGATTTTTTTTTTGGTTACTGGCATGACGACAAGAAAGTGGTGACCAGAAAAACTTACTGCCATATTTATAAGCTAGTCATGATCAAAACAAAACATGCATTTAAAAAAAATATAAACAATACAAAACAAACAAAAGTTATACCGATTAATTTTGATTCAAACCCCGGAAATCTCTAAAATTATAAAATATAAACCCTCCAAACGAAATTTAATGCGTGAGGTTTACGAGACATATATTCGGTGCGAGTTCATTTATCTGTTGTAGGACCGTGCAAAAATCAGAAAGGGTGGAGTCGCAAATAACATTCCCCTGGGCTATGTTGACCGACTCACACAACTGCGTGATGGCTAAATGGTTTATGTTCTGTGGGTAGGTGTTGACATTGATTTTCTGTATCAAATATAAATTTAATTTTCAATTGCCATAATAGAACAGCAATTTTGGATAATATTTTTGGCGTTTATGACTACGGTAACTGACTTACAGCCCACTGTGTCATGACTTATGGCCGATTCCTATAATTTACGGACTATTATTGGTTAAAATTAGGGGCTCGTGGGTAATTAATAACAGCCGCACGGGTCGATCCATCAGGTTAAGCTACGCTTGCCGCGGTTGGTCTGTGGATGGGTGGACCATCTTTTCATACCGAGACTCCTCCGCGTGCCTCAGAAAGCACGTTAAGCCGTTGGTCCCGGCTGTCATTCGTGGATCTTTGGCAGTCGTTACGGGTCGTCAGAAGCCCGAAAGTCTGACAACCAGTCTTACCAAGAGGTATCGTATTACCCAGTAACTGGGTTGTGGAGGTCAGATAGGCAGTCGCTCCATGTAAAATACTGGTATTCAGTTGCATCCGGTTAGACTGGAAGCCGACCCCAACATAGTTGGGAAAAGGCTAGGCAGATTTTTTTTTATTGGTTAAAATTAACTCTTGACTCTTTACCAATAATGAAGCAAAGACCTCATAGATTTGCATAGTAGACCCTCCCATAATGGTAGTAGCTATACTCGTAACAGTTAAAATTAGATTACGAAACTATTTATATGCCCAATTGGGCAAGAAAAAATGTTATCATTGATAAGCAAAACGATTTGTTTTTTTTTTTTTTATAGGAACCGAGCATTAAGTAGTGGGTATATTTTGTGGGTCATCAGTAACAATATTAATATTTGTTAAAATTTATAAAGAAAATACGTTTATTTGCGATAAACATGGCGCAAGGAAATAAAATAACAAAATAAAATAATTAAAGAACAAGTTTGGGGAAAATATGCGCCACATTCACGCAAAACGGCCGTCGCTCAGCATAATGCCGCGACCCCATACGAGACAGAGCCTCAGCGCTGGTTTAATTTAAACGCTGCTGTGCCAAAATTATGTATAATGTAGCAATGCTGCAATTGAATGATAACCGATTCACATTTTTGTCATATTACAATAGTATAATAAAAGTTGTGTCGCCCCTGCCCCGTTGGCAAAAATCTGAAACAGCGGAGTCTCAAATTGAGATTTTCTGAAGGGTATATAAGGGAACACCAAAAACACATTTGATTTAAAAATTCATTCTTTTTAACCGACTTCCAAAAAGGAGGACGTTCTCAATTCAGATGTTTATATTATTTTATCTATGTTCGGGCATAACTCCGTCATATAGACGGATTTGCAAAACTATTTTTTTATTTGAAAGGGTTTGATCTCGAGTTCTGACTGATCAGATTCTGACTTGGTGGCAATGGGACCACTCCATCGCCACCAAGTCAATCTGATGAGGGGATCCCATGGAAATCGAAGGAAACCCTCAAATTTTATAGGCACACCTATATAGAGCTATTTGGGTATATTTTATAGTAACTCGTGCTTTGCTCTCGGAAAGCACCATTTAGTGAAGTGGAACTGAAGATGAAGAGCACAGATGGCCATCGGAACTACTCATTTATACTTAAGTATTTCACGGGTTGCGATTCGATTATTATGGTTGCTAAGCAATTTATGCTCATCACAATGCAGGTGATGGTGTCTTCACCATCATCTTCAGTGGTCCTGGTTCTTACTAGGAGAACTCCTCAACAATTAACGTCGTAATCGGGAAAAGCAATATTTTGTGAAAAGTGATGAGCAGTTCACCGAGCCATTGTAACTTAGATAAAATACAAACTGACTCACTAAAAAAGTGAAAAATAAAACTTTTTACAAAAAAAAAAAAAAACAACAACAGACTTCCAAAAAAAACACTGCAAAGTGAAAAATAGCTTCCGTTTCGAAAGTCGATGGCAAAAACTAAAATATAGGCTTCTTCTGGGTAAGCTTACTCTATCGTCGACTTTGTCTCTGTCGCCTCCGGCCTAGAATAGAGTCAAGAGCAAACCCATCTCAAAAAAAAAAAAAATACATATTATAGACCCAAAGTCACCGACTTCCGAAATTAAAGTTTTTTTTTTTTTGTAAAATAGTTATGATAAATGATCTTTATTTCTGTAAGTAGGTTTTAACACTTAAAAAACACTTTGTAAACACTTTTACAAGTCAATATTTTTTTTTTAAAACTAGATGAGGTCGGCGTTTCCTATCTGACTACTCTGAGAAGAAAGGCCGAAACAAACTCAGAGGTCACAGTCTCTTATAAAGTCCAGACATAATCTTGGTCACTTCATGTGAATACCATGTAGATTGGTGTCTGAAATGGTCTTTTGAGGAAAGAACCATACAGATTGAGAGGACTTGTCCAGTCAGTGCACGCATTTGTCAATAATCGCGCAGCTCAACTCAGAACTTAAGGAGCTCAACGATTTGACGAACAATACCAAAGAAAGGACATTGGGGTAGGCCGCATAGATTACTCAAACTGCCAGACCATGATTAAAAATAACTGAGAGAAAAATAAAACAAACAAAAAAAAAACCAATGACCTACATAGTCTCACATTCACAATAAATTAAAATAATATAATATAAAAAGTTTTTATTATCATTCAAATAGGATTGAGACTTGTTACTTTAAATAAGTGCGCATATTTTATTGTGATTTTGTATGATTGTTTTGCTCTCATGCATTGTGACGAAATGTATTATTTTATATAATCTAATCTTATTTGGGTCACCTATGTATATTATGTATAAAGTTTTTATTGCTAATATTGTAATGATTTAAAAATTTCATTCAATAGTTTTTCACCTTTTAATAAAGTGTTGTGCATACCTGCAAGTGATTTATTTACGCAGTGTTGAAGACTCTTGATTATCTATTGTTACTATTCATGTAAATATGTCGTTGGTGTGCCATGCTGAATAAATAAATAAAAATAAATATGCTTGATGTTAAATCCTCACATTAATATTGGTCAGAAAACAAAAACTGCGAAAAAAAAATTGTTTTTTTATTGAATTGAGAGAAATGGGAAATAGTTCCAAGTACCTTAGCTTTTTATGTTGAGAAACTATTTTCCGCGGTCACTGCTCTGTATAAACGAACAGTCTCTCGCAGTTCTATCACTTACCACACCGAAATTACACCAGATGAAGTAGGTATTCACTTCCACCTCATATATTTTTCTGCAGCTACGTTTAAAAATGTGTTAAAAATTCGAAGCGTCCGTACTCGCAATTTGCGAACATCCCCCAGGGCAGTGTTGACCGACTATTACACATCTGCGAGCGGTAAACACACGTATTGCTTTATGTTATGTGGTCAATGCCGCTTTTAATTTGTTATACATTGATTTTGCGGCTTTCCGTTGAATCAATTAAATTATTTCGTATTAATTCTAGCAAGGAATAAAATTGGCATTATTGGCAGATTTTGTGAACCTGTTTGCTGCAAAAATAGATTACAAGAATTAACTCGGGGTTGGGGGGGTTTAAAAAAAAAAAAAAGTATTTCTGATTTCAGAGATGGTCAGCATTTATTTAGCAGTTCTATTTGCGGAACATATTTTTTTTAAATAATTTTCCGAATTAGAAGGTCTAACCTTCTAATTCAGAGTTCGAATTGATGAAGAACTTAGTTATTATCAATATGAATAAAGCCCTGTTTCTCTTTTCCTGTCACTTTGCAATCATGACCAAAAACAGGGCCGTCCATTTAAGGCCACTTCAGGATAATGGTTCTGCTGAGGAGAATATAGGATGCAAGAGCGAGTGAAGCGAGCTCGAAATTTTTAGCACCTAGCTTCGAATAAATTAGATTTTCTTTGACCAGAAATGGAAGAAACTTTATAGACTTATACAGAAAAGTTTGAGAATGAAGATAATGTAGGATTGCATCGAAAATTTTAGCACCCCGCTTCGAATAAGTTAGATTTTCTTTGACCGTTCATACAGAAATATAGAAGTAGATAACTTTATCGACTTAGGTACGCAAAAAAAAGAGAGTTTAGAGAAAGTAGGATGCAAGTGCGAGCGAAGCGACCTCGAAAGTTTTTGCATCCCGCCCGGGATAGGTTAGACTCGCAGAAGGCTGAAGTTGCAGGAATTCATTCAATTCAAAGTCAGAGTCAATAAAAATAGAGTATTGCTTTTTTTGATTATAAAATACGCCTATGCGAAATAGTACAGTTCTCTATATAAGAGGACAGAGTACCCTAAGTTAATATTAAAATAAGCAAATAGCCGTAATATGATTTTACATACATATTATTAATTGAATTAAAAGGCAACCGAAGTTGATGACGCGTGACGACGATCACTGGATTAAGATTCCGGTTTCTCAGACTTTGAACTCCAACCTTAGCTTACGTCCCTGGTACATACCGAGATAATTTGGAATTAAATTCGGGTGTTTTTCCAACTCTTTACATTCCTTTACCTACATATTTAACCAAAATGAAGAAAAGCCTTTGTAAATCACAGCTCATTTACAACGAAAGCATAACTTTTAACATTTTTATGATATCCGAGAAACGAATCGAATGGAATAAAATTTTACAGCTTCCCATAACGTTAGGAAATCAAAGCATGATTTAATCATGATCAGCCAACCAACTAAGTGCAAACACTTCTATTTTGTAACAAGTTTACGACAAAATGTCAAACATCTAAAATGGTTCATTAACAAAATGGCGGCATTGGCTGCGGACCGTACTAATTGAACATTCGCTACCCAACATTACAAATGGGGAAATGGTTCATGAGAAATTCGACATTGATTTTAATGTAGTCTAATTTCTTATAGGTATTTGTTTATAAGATTTCCTAGTAGATTTTCTAAAACAATTTTCTTTAATTCAGTCAATTTTATTTATTTTGTTTCTTTTTAAAGTTTGACCTAATATTTTCTCAATAAATGTACTTTCCTTTTTCTCAAACATACATAAACTAGCATCCACTGGGAGCCTATTTTCCAGTGCTAACTCTTATCAGGCTAATCGCTTTAATGACTACGTTTTAGTGACAAGTCGTCGATCGAAGTGGACTTTTAATACACTAAAAAAACTTTTTAGCAAAAAATAAAACCGACTTCCAAAACAAAACACTACAAATTAAAAATTAAAACGTTTTAGTAAAAAATAAAGCCGACTTGTAAAACAAAACACTATACAGTGAAAAATAACTTTATTTTAGTAGTCGGCGGCTTAGGTTTTGTATTTTCATTTTTTGCCACCGACTTCCGAAATTATTTTTCACTTTGTAGTGCTTGGTTTTAAGTCGGTTTTATTACCCCACACAAATTCAAATACTACTATCTGCTATGTAAATAACAGTGATCAAAAAATTCTTAAAACATCATCCGCATAAACTAAGTGAAAAAAATACGCATTATTGAAGCTAACTCGAAAACTACCGGAGCTTATATACCCTTTCAAACAAAAAAAAAGAATTTTCCAAATCGGTCCATCCGTCTTTGAGTAATCGAGTAACAAATATACAAAAAAAAAAAAAAAACATACACTCGAATTGAGAACCTCCTCCTTTTGAAGTCAGTTAAAAAAGATGCTGCTACTGTCCACACTCAAGTTACCAGCAACGGCTAAAACAGATTCCCATTCTTTTTCAGAAACCACAAGGCCACTAACCTAATCTAAACCATTTAGTCGGGATGCCCTAGCTTACTTACTGCGACCGATTCAGGTCACGTGTGGTTGGTCACAGTTCTAACCTTTTTTTTTTTCCGCTGAGAAATGACATTACGCATCTCCGCTCGTCGGGGGACGACACGGAGTATGTGGGACTCCCTGCCAGAGTGGCAGTATACCCACTAAAACTCAGCGGTGTTCCCGCATCGCCGTGATGGGAGGGCCATGGGAAACCGGCTCAGCCTTTACTTCCACAACCCTCCCGGCGCATGCCCGCCTAGCTGGCGGGCCCCGCATGCCCCCCAGGCTGGGGGGCTACGGGAATGGCCGGGAACACCTGGCCATTCCCGTCCGACACTGGTGGAGGCCTGTGTAATACAGGCAAGGGTGCCCCCGCACCCGTTGCCTGCTGGCCTCCACCTGGGAGGAGTCGGAGATGACTGTCATATTGACGTCTTCTTCGACCCCTCCTCCGCCTTCGGAGCGCCGCCGCGAGAGGGTCTTCCTCCCGCGCGCGCTCCACCGCCTCCTTCTGGGAGATGACGTGTTCGCAGAAGGAGGCGACTGCCGCCTAGGACCCCTCATCCCCCAGCATGGCGTTGATCAAGCCGGGGAGCGAAAGGTCCGTTCTGATCGCCGCTCGGACCACGACGGGCACACCTCGAGAGTGTGCTGCGCCGTGTCCTCCGCCGCGCCACAGTCGTGACACGACGGTATCTCCCCCCGCCCAATACGGTGCAGGTACGATCCGAAACAACCGTGTCCGGACAGCACCTGCACCAGGGTCACAGTTCTAACCTAACCTAACCACTTGGACCGTCATCTACCACATTAAACCGAATTTTCATTAATTTTCGAGATTTTTAATTTCATCTTTACTTTTCTTCCCCTGACATTCATCAGCGTGTCTCATTTTCACACCGACCCCTACATTCATACTCACACACATTAATGCATTCCTCATACTTAATTAACTCCACATATTTTTCTGCGTACTTTAATTTCAACATTTCTGTCGTGTTTATTTAACCAGTGTTTTTCTCGAGATTTTTCTTGTGATTCATGTCGTGTTTTCTATGTACAGACGCCAGCACATCAAGCTACTACAATCTGTCAGATTCCTTTAATAGATTTTCGACTTTATTGCCAAAGCATTAGGTTCAAGGTTGATTGGGAAAATCTGACAGTTTCGGGTAGGTTGACCTGCTGGCTGTACATGTAGTCTGTTTACTTTAAGTTGCTTTAATTATATCATTATATACTTGAGTAGTCCATTTTAATCGGGAGCTAAGAAGAATATTTCACTCGTGATTGCATATTTTGAATGATTAAACTTATTTTATGCTTGAAGTTCAATGGTGAATATGAAAACTACGGTCTGTGGTATGGTCTTCACATGAACTGACCAAGATGAACATGATGATGAAAGAACATGTCTGGACTTTATAAGAGACTGTGACCTCTGAAAAAACATGATTGACGTGTAAAAGTGTTTGTACAAACCTACTTACAGAAATAAAATCATTTATCATTAAATGATAAATGATTTTTATTTCTGTAAGTAGGTTTGTACAGACGCCAGCAGGTCAACCTACCCGAAACTGTCAGATTTTCCCAATCAACATAGAACCTAATGCCTTAGCAATAAAGTCGAAAATCTATTAAAGAAATCTGACAGATTGTAGTAGCTTGATGTGCTGGCGTCTGTACAAACACTTTTACAAGTCAATATTTTTTTTTAAACTAGATGAGGTCGGCGTTTCCTATCTGACTACTCTGAGAAGAAAGGCCGAAACAAACTCAGAGGTCACAGTCTCTTATAAAGTCCAGACATAATCTTGGTCACTTCATGTGAAGACCACGTAGATTGGTGTCTGAAATGGTCTTTTGAGGAAAGAACCACACAGATTGAGAGGACCTGTCCAGTCAGTGCACGCATTTGTCAGTAATCGCGCAGCTCAATTCAGAACTACGAAACTAATACCAAAGAAAGGACATTGGGGAAGGCCGCATAAATTACTCAAACTGCCAGACCATGATTAAAAATAACTGAGAGAAAACATAAAACAAACAAAAAAAGCAATGACCTACCTATTTACGTTGAACCTTTAAAAATTACTACAAACGTTCGTGAATTAAATGTTGCCTTAAATTCATTGATCTCTGTCAATTATTCCTAACAAACATTTCAACAACTCCATTCTCCTTTCCCAGATCGGATAGTTTGAAAACTAGAATTTGAAAAAGTCGTCGTAGAACAAAAATCGAAAACGCCTGACATTTGCAAATGACCGGTCCCCGTGTGGAAGCCATTGTTATATCATACTCGTAGTAAACCTTGTATGCGCTGCGACTTGCAAACTGACGCATCGGACGCTTTCTGTTCGATTTTATTGATTCAGCTTCTGCTTGTACCTGCGTTTGTTTTGAGATTAGGAGTTTAGATTCGTATTGTTAGTTTCGGTGTTGAATTGTTTAAAATGGACCTCGTAACGCTACGAACTAGTTACGCATTTATGTTCGAGTTCGGTTGAATGATAAACGAACCCACAAAATAGCAGAAATTCCTAATACCTACCATTCAGTTAACCAAAATAATATTTTTGTGAAAGCCTAGCGAGTCGTATTTGATACGATATGGGTGCTTTATTTAAGGCATATTTTTTGTGCTTCTTTAGTTTTACCCAGAGCTGAATATCCATATAAACTTTATATTCCTGAATCACTTAAACTGCAAACGAAGGGTCACTGGCATAAAAGCCTTGCTCATTACCAACTTTTATACCACCGTGTCCTGAATCTTTAAAACACTCACTCACATTTCGTCCTTTGGGATCCAACTTTACAATTAACATAACATTAAAACTTTGGGTATCAAACCGAGAGAAATGAGATTGACGGACGTTATTTCTTGTATGAAAACTTTATTCTGAAAGTTACATTTAACAAAGAGTTTCTGTCCCGTATGAATGTCAACTCTGTTAGTTCAGTTAGTCAACGGGTTCGATTCCTCGGTGGAAACATATAGGACGGATGTTCGAGCGGCAGAGACACAACGGGTCGCTACTGCTCCGTCATCTGTTGGTCCTCCATCATGGGTATGTAATGTAGGTGTTTGAAAAATAATACTCTCAAATTAACGCACATAATTTACTCACAAACATAGCAACAAAACTTGATTATAAAAATAATTATTATAATGATTAACACTGATTACATCAATTCACATATAATTGTTAAACTTGCATTTAGAGCCAATGGATTTGTACACCGCGTGAGTCATCATCAAAAAGTAATCGCCACTGCCGCCATGACATTCGCAACCCCATTCGGTGTTACCAACTCTAAATTAAAAATACTACTAAAGAAATAAATTCTAAACCACAGAGTAAAAATAATCGATTACAACTTTTAAAAAGTGTTACAACAAATCGACTAAATGATGAAAATTTACTAATAATGCAAGTTCAGTTTTTACTCCTATGAGTTATTTTGCTATTTAGTTCTTTCGGATTCTCGTCGTAGCACACTTGAAAAATGTACCCTGTATAATAACTACCAGACTAACGACTGCCTTCGTTGGTCTAGTGGTCGCTAAACGCTACTACTGAGCATGAGGTCCTGGGTTCGATGCCCAGGTTGGGCAAAGTGTTATTGGGTTTTTCTATCAAGAATTTCTCAATAGCAGGCCGGACTTTGGATTTATGCCCGGTTGATAGCAATAGGCTCGCCCCCTATTACAAGGGACTTAACACATTCTCTGCTGAATTCTTTATGCAAACGCTTTCTTTATGCTACACCCTTACCGACCCTTTTTTTTTACGATGTTTTCGAAACAATAGAGATGCACAACGAACGCACATGTGCGCCGCGCCGCACTCGAAGAAAGTTATGAAAACGCGCATGTGCGTCTGCCGCACCTAATGTGTTAAACATAACTGGCGAAATGTGGGTGTACTATAGGTACACCTTTGCATAACAATGCGATGTTATGATATAATTACCAAATATGGAAATTAGAAAAAAAAAAACATATAAAAACAGTTGCAGTATTTAAAAGTAGGGTGAAAAAACACTATCTTTCCATTTCGTTATAGTTGTTAGTTATTTTAGTGATATTTATTTATTTAACCGTTTATGTACACACAAATAAACAGACAAAAATAAAGGAACAGAATATTACGTACAAAGTTGATGGTTATTTCTAAAGATATCTCTTCCAGCATACCTGCGATAGGACAGAGGATAAAAAGAGATGTAGACACCGTGTGTAAAAATAGAAGAGAAAATAAAAATACATAAAATCTAAAAAACAATTCACTAAGCAAATAAAACATATAATAAATACTTAAATACATACATACTCCTATAATAAATATCACTAAAATAACTATGACGAAATGGAAAGATGTTGTTCTTTCACTCTTCTTTTAAATACTGCAACAGTTTGGCAGTCCCTAATGTCAGGTGGAAGTGAATTCCACAACCGAACCGCGAGCACAGTGAAGGAGTAGGAGTAGAAGTCAGTGGAATGGGAAGGAAATTTTAGTAGGTTTCTAAGATGCGACCTGCAAAGCACAGCAAAAGGACGAGCATAAGAAAAGCGTTTCCGCAAATAGGAAGGTGTTTTAGGGTTGTGAAGGATGTTAAATAGCAGAAAAAATATGCGAGAATTCCTGCGAAGTTGAATAGGAAGTCACTTGAGTGTCTAGCGAAAGTTAGAAAAGTGACCATACTTTTTAAGGTTAAAAACAAAACGAATACAGATATTTTGTAAACGCTCAAGTTTATTCAAAAGCTCCTCGGTGGCATCCAAATAACAGGCATCTGCGTAGTCAATAATGGGCTGAATGAGAGTTTGAGCAAGAGAGATTTTGGTCTTCAGGAGCAAGAAGCACTGGAGGCTTTTCAAAGAATGAAAAGTCTAGTGTACTTTACGACTGACTTGAGCAACATGGTCAGTCCACGATAAATAAGAGTACAATGTCACCCCCAGGTTTTTAACCGTATTTGCGTATTCAATCTGAACTCCATTCAGACAGAGTGGAGACAGCGACGCAACATCGAGCCTATACCGCATATTTCTGCCACCAATCAGAAAAAGACCCGTCGAGACAAACCCGCTGCGACCGGCCTTTGAGATAGGAGTCGAACCAACCAATAGTACTAGAAGAGAAATTGAAAGATTTAAGGATCCCTAGAAGGATGTCGAAATCAACAGAGTTAAAGGCACTGCTAAAGTCAAGAAGTACAAGTAAGGTAAGAGATTTGCGGTTTATTCTAGAAGTATGAATGTATTTAAGTATTGATTTTTTTAGGTTGTATGTAATTATTTTATTCTAATTTAATTTAATTAAAACGAGACGTATACACCGTGTGTATACGTCTCTTTTTGTCCTCTGTCCTATCGTAGGTATGCTGGAAGAGATTTCATTAGAAATAAGCATCACCTTTGTACGTGTTTTTCTGTTCCTATTATCTTGTCTGTTTATTTGTGTGTACATAAATGGATATATCTACTAAGACCTACCTACCTATGTAAATGTATGTATAGTAAGTTTGATAACTTGAAACTAGCCCATAATAATCAATCCAATCAAAGTAATAACAGCGTCATCCCATTCCTGAGTGGTACAACTGTCGTGATGTTGTTCGTGAAGATTTATAGTGTCCACTAAATTAGTTCGGGACTATGCATGATGAATGGCCCGAATTATGAACGGGGTGACAGCGGGACATTCGATGACGTCACTGATGAAATGATAGTTTTACTTATTCATGGTTTGTTTATGTACTGTATTGGTATTAAAATATTTAATAAAAGAGAGATAGTAGGTTGATTTTTGAAAGTTGTTAAAGAGAAATGAATACAATTGAGAGCTTCTAAAAATAAAAACCAGTTTTTAAATACACTAGGTATACCTATTAATGTTTTTCATCCAACAAATAACTAAGTATAATATATATATATCGTCCCCGTAGAGCGTTAAGTCACTAAGTCTTAGTTAGTGACTTAGTTACTAAGTGACTTTTCGCTCTACGGGGGCGAATTATATATAAATGAATCCCTGTTTCCCTTAGTCACGCTATAACTTGAGAACGACTGATCCGATTTGGCTAACTTCGGATTTAAAATATTTGTAATAGTTTCAATTAGTTTCTTAGGGAAAGGAAAGTTGGAAGTTTCCCAGAAAATTGGAAAAATCGGGAAAAACTGAACGACTTTTTTGTATGAATTATTTAAATTTGGAAGTCTGTCAGATTAGCTAGTAGTTTATAAATAATCCTTTAACTCCTAAACCTCTTTTAAGAAAACCTGATCGAAACTAGCTATCAAATCATACTTTAGCTATTATCACTAGTTGACCAAATTGGTACCAATCAATCATATGAATTTGAAAAAGCGCGGGAAACTCCAAACTTGGTGGACGCGCTTTTTGTGTTAAAATTTATAATTTGAAAAAACCTGTTTTTTTTTAAATTATAAATTTTGGACCAAGGAGGACGCGTCTGCAGGGTTTGCAGTTTCCCACGCTTTTTTCTTCCCTAACTTTATTTCTGAAATAATTATAAACTTGACATTGGCTAAATGCACAAACCGTGCGAAGTCAAAATGAAAGAAAAAAAAATCATATAAATTAAATATTGCGATATTTGATCTAGTTACAGACTTAGCAGTACACAGAAAAATCATGATTCATTTAAATGCGGAAAATGTATCACTAATGTGCTAAACCTATTAGTTATAAAGAAAAAAAAAACCTTAGTTAACACATCAATTGGAATTGAATGATTACAGGGTAATTGTATTGAAGACAAAATTGACAGAATGGCTTCTAAAGTGTTGTTTTATATAGTTTTAAATAAAGAATTGTAAGCTAGTATAATTATAAGCATATTAACAATGAAAATTATAAAATGTAATTGTAAATTAATGCATGGTATTATTGTGTAAAAATAATAGTGATATATAAATCCTCTCCACTCGTCAAGCACCTCAGGACATGTTGCCGCCTTTTTGCTACGTCACTATGTGCTTGCGACCGTTTCCGGGGCCGACCTCAGCTGCCATTTTATCCGTGTATATTATATAACATTGGTCAGGCAGGGGACATAGTTCTTCCATAGTTCAAGTTACCCAATCCACTATAGCCACCCAAACCCACAGCCCAATAAGTTTTGTTTCCATATTCTGCAATATAATAGTACTGCACAAGCCGGGGATTTTCATAGGTCCACTTGCATAGTGCATACAGGGATAATCGTCGGTTGGTGCCTCCTCTTCATTTAAAATTGCTAAAGAGGCCTCTGCGATTTGGCTTCAGTTCCTCGCACGCTTTACAAAGGCCCGGGAAACCCAGGGTCCTGAATTACACTTAAGTTATAAGATCTCCTCTGTACCAAAACAATGTATTTTTAGCAAACAAACGTTTGATTTGCTTCAAGTTTTCGGCCCTTCTATAACATTTTTATGATGTCCTCATGATTGACGGCTGTGTCACTTTTTATAACACGATACTCTCGAAGATGACGCGCAAAAAGTGGACGCTGAGCAGTATTTATGAGTTTTTGAGATAACATGACTTGACGGGATGAAAGTGATTGGAAATATGAAGGTGGAAATAGTTGAAGTGTGATATTATGAGAGTATTTTGTAGCGGTCTTCTACAGATTGTACTTCGGTGAGTGTGCCCTAGAGCTCCACGACCTCATTCCGCCGGCCCCCTTCTACCATCGGACATCTAGACGCATTGCCAGTTACCATCCCTACCTAGTTGATATTCCACCAATTCACACTAAGCGTTTCCAAATGTCTTTTATAATGTGCACAGCAAAAGTGTAGAACTCTCTACCGCGTCTGTGTTTACGAACACATACAACCCTAATCTCTTCAAAGTGAGAGTGACCAGGCTTCTTCTGGGTAAGCTCACTCCATCGTAGACTTTATCTCTGTCACCGACCTAGACTATAGTCAAGAGCAAACCCATCTCAAATAAAAAAAATAAAAAAAACTATTTAGCTATTGGTTTTAATATTACAGAAGCTTTATGCCTCAGTTTCCACTATCAACTTTTCTGACGGCCTGTTGCTGTTGACATAGTTAATATAGGTTACACTCAAACTTAGACTTTATTTCAAACTCAAAGCATTTAATTCAAACTGAAAGCATATTTTATTTGAAACTCAAAGCATTTAAGTATTTCAAACTCAAAGCATTTATTTCAAACATAGCATTTATCCCAAACTCAAAACTTTTATTTCAAAATCAAAGCATTTATTTCAAACTCAAAGCATTTGTTACAAACTCAAAGCATTTATTTGAAACTCAAAGCATTTATCCCAAACTCAAAGGTTTTATTTCAAACTCAAAGCATTTGTTTCAAACTAAAAGCATTTAAGTATTTCAAACTTAAAGCATTTATTTCAAACTCAAAGCATTTATCCCAAAATCAAAGCTTTTATTTCAAACTCAAAGCATTTGTTTCAAACTCAAATCATTTGTTTCAAACTCAACGCATTTGTTTCAAACTCAAAGCATTTAGTATTTCAAACTCAAAGCATTTATTTCAAATAAACCAATAACAGGCACTTTTGGATTCTCAAGGGGTCAGTCAGTCAGAAAGATGAAGCTAGTTGCCCATTCCAAAGCGTAGTAGGTATCTATGGAGAAGAACGGGCAAGGAACTTCATGGACACTCTTTTAAATCATAATATTTTATAAAATATTAGCTACATCATTCATATAGAAAATACACATGTGAGAACAATGTAGACAGATGTGCACGATCAAAGCATCCGTAACATAAGTTAAAAACTATAAACTATATAAAAATTAAACTAAATTAAAACTCAACTACTCTAATCCAGATCCAGCCAGCCATCCTGCTAAGATCGTCGCTCCATTTATATACAATACATGTGAGACCAATGTACATACAACAAAGACGTGCAAAGTAAGGAATTCAGATGACTTTTCGTAAGTAAAGAAATAGTCAAAAAAGCTGGTGTGATTTTATGATTTCACACCTCTGAAAAGGAAACCCGACACACCAATCTGCCGAGCCTTTTCCCGACTATGTTGCGGTCGGCTTCCAGTCTAACCGAATGCAGCTGAATACCAGTATTTAACATGGAGCGACTGCCTATCTGACCTCCACAACCCAGTTACTGGGTAATACGATATCCCTTGGTAATACTGGTTGTCAGACTTTCAGGCTTCTGACGACCCGTAACGACTGTCAAAGATCCACGAATGTCAGCCAAGAGCAACGGCTTAACGTGCTTTCCGAGGCACGGAGGAGTCTCGGTATGTAAAGATGGTCACCTATCCACAGACCAACCCCGGCAAGCGTAGCTTAACCTGATGGATTGACCCGTGCGGCTGTTATTAAACAGAAACGGAAACCCGTCACACCAAAGCCATAAATTAAATAAAAAATATCCTTGGCAGAAAATATTATGCCAACATTACGAACTAAACGTTCCAAGAACAGCAACGCTAACCCCTTTGATTACTAAAATGACTACAACAAGTAGAGCAACCTTTAATAAATTTAAATTCATAGAGTTATCAAGGCGGTATGCAAATGAGCCATATAAAAATGTTAATTACTCTGCCCTTAAGCTGGGCTTGCATAAGCGAACGGGTGATATGAACCAACGCCTACAATTATAAACTGGAACAACTTGGAGCTTTGTGTTGGCTTTTGTAGTTTAAAAAGAATTTACGAATAATGAAAAAATAGGCATAATATCACGGAGGCCTTTGCCCAGCAATGGGAGTCGATGTAGGCTAACAAAGAAAAACAATATTTTGAGACGATGATATAAGTGTTAAGGAGTAAAAGACACTTGCACGGAAAGACATTTCCGCGACCTATAATCTTATCAGCTTGGAAAAGTTTACTGCTAAACCATCAAGACATCTCCTCAGTGACATTCAAGACATCTCCTCAGTGACCGTCAATATGGCTTTCGCCGGGGACGGTCAACTGGCGATCTTCTTGTGTATGTCACGCACTGCTGTGGCGAAGCCATCGAGAAACACGGCGAAGCACTGGCTGTATCGCTTGACATCTCGAAGGCGTTTGACAGGGTCTGGCACGCTGCTCTGCTCAGCAAGCTTCCTGCTTATGGCATCCCAGCTGATTTTTGTAGCTGGATATCAGATTTCCTTAGTGAACGGTCGATTAGAGTAGTTGTTGATGGCTGCTCTTCTGACCTTATGGCTATTGATGCCGGAGTTCCTCAGGGGTCTGTTCTCTCTGCAACTCTTTTCCTGCTGCACATCAATGACCTGCTTCGGCCTGGTATTGTTGGGTACGCAGATGACAGTACAGTTTCAGAGAGATACTTGTCCAGAGCAAAAACCAGCGGGGCCGAAGTTCGTTCCTTGAGAGAGGCCATGGTAGAGCGGACAGATTTGACCTTAAGCTTTGTCTCCCAGTGGGGTGATGATAATCTGGTCTCTTTTAACGCCACCAAAACGCAGGCGTGTCTTTTTACCGCTAAAAAGAGTCGTTTCGCCCAAACTCCTACTTTTCGGGGTACATCTGTTCCTGTAACTGATCGACTTGAGCTCCTAGGCATGGAGTTGACATCTGGTCTCAACTTCAGCGCCACCATCGAGTACAAGGCCCAAACTGCGGCCAAGAAACTGGGCATCCTAAATAGGGTGAAGCGATACTTTACGCCTGGACAGCTTTTAACCCTTTACAAAGCGCAAGTCCGATCCTGCATGGAGTATTGCAGTCACCTTTGGGATGGATCAGCTAAGTACCAACTAGCCGCGCTTGACTCGGTGGAACGCAGAGCTAAGAGGCTCATTGGCGACGTAAAACAGGTGGATGCCAAGCTTCATAGCTTGGCTCATCGCCGCAAGGTTGCCTGCTTGTCGGTCTTCTACAGATTGTACTTCGGAGAGTGTGCCCGAGAACTCCACGACCTCATTCCACCGGCCCCCTTCTACCACCGGACATCTAGACGCACTGCCAGTTACCATCCCTACCTGGTTGCTATTCCACCAATTCGCACTAAGCGCTTCCAAATGTCTTTTATAATGCGCACAGCAAAAGAGTGGAACTCACTACCTGCGTCTGTGTTTCCGAACGTATACAACCCTAATCTCTTCAAAGTGAGAGTGAACAGGCTTCTTCTGGATAAGCTCACTCCATCGTCGACTTTGTCTTTGTCACCTCTGACCTAGACTAGAGTCAAGAGCGAACCCATCACAAATAAGAAAAAAAAAAAAGAATCTGCAGTTATCTTGCGTCGCGATAAATCATTGCTTCGGTAACCATGTTTTGCATTAGAATTAGTGACAAGTCTATTCTACAAAGTGTCATTAGATCATTACTTTATTCATAGTGCTTAGTATCGGATCGGCGATTGCAAAATATGATCTTTTTACTCGGGGATTTATTAAAAGCCTGTACGAGTGACGACATGTATTTATGAGTTAGGTATCCCCGCTACCTTACTCGCTGTCTGGCTAATCTTTTCCAAGTAAGTAGTATACATTCGTAACTGTCCACCGCAGCCGTCACCAGGACGTTCCCGAAAACGACATGACGGCACCGACATATACATCGCACGTTCGTCACCCTACCGTCGAAGTTTCGAGTAGTTCGGCGCGACCGCTAGAACTCAGCCCGAGATTGTAACGGGCCGGCTATACAAAACTCATTTGACCTTGTCGATATACTGCCGTTGCACCAGGCGCCATTACCCCTGCTTTTTTTTTGTTGTATATAATAATTCATAACACACTGAACCGCCGAGTTCGGTCGCGGTGAACTGGCGATCGCCGTCACCATGACGTCGAGTACGAATGATCTCGTTTCTCGATGACCCGGTGATGACTGTGGTAGACAAACGCCCCAAAGAATATTCAGGAGAATGTGCATTTTCACCTAGCAGAGATAGACACTAGCACGCCGTAATCACGCAGCGAAACGGAATTCACCTAGTTATAGTTACGATTTGTTTGTGACTGCCTCGTTGATCTAGTAGTCGCAAGTAGAAGTGAAGTCCTGGGTTCGATTCCCGGGTTAGGCAAAGTATTATTGGATTTTTCCATCTGGACATTCTCAATAGCAGCCTATGGAGTCTGGATTGACGATACCAACCCAGATATAGATACTAGCACACCGTAAACACATGGTGAAACGGGATTCCGGGAGATACACTAATAGAGATTTTGCAAAAGGGGAGGCAACATCCACTTTATTATGAGTAACACGATATTATTATTATAACTTCTCGTCAGCTAAAGCACTAGGAAGTGGTGAAGGGCGGGCGTTATGGGGGATTAATAATAATAAGTCATGAGGCTGTACATTCCGCGGAAGTGCGGGGGTCGAGGTTTTTTAAATGCTAAGACCCTCTACAACCGCGAGGTGTGCAGTCTCAGAGAATATTTTCTCAAGGCTGACGTGGGTATGCACCGAGATGTGGTTGCAGTGGACAAGGGACTCACCCCGTTGTCTTTGGCTAAAGAGAACTGGCGCAAACCTGTGGTGCTTAGTACCAATGACCGCAAGGAAGTATGGCAAAGCAAGGAGCTTCACGGACGCTTTTTCCGGGCCCTTCATGGG
Source organism: Dicycla oo (assembly GCA_948252095.1). NCBI lineage: Eukaryota > Metazoa > Arthropoda > Insecta > Lepidoptera > Noctuidae > Dicycla > Dicycla oo. Next base: position 31,574,448 of record OX411713.1, on the reverse strand, counting down.
CCCGACGTAGATTTCTTAGCGTCCGTGGCCTGGCTACGCTTCGGTAACCTCTTTGGGGAAACCGAAGGTTCAGTTTGTGCAATTATGGATGAAGTTATGCTAACGAATAACTGCCGGAAGTATATAATGAAAGACGGGACGATCGACATATGTCGGGCATGCCATTGTCCCGGTGAGTCTATCAGACATATTACTTCTGGGTGTTCTCGTTTAGCTAACGGCGAGTATTTGCACAGGCATAATCAAGTAGCCAGGATTATCCATCAGCAACTTGCTCTGAAATACGGCCTTGTGGACTCTGAGGTACCGTATTACAGGTATGTGCCCAACCCAGTTCTCGAGAATGACCATGTCACGTTATACTGGGATCGATCTATTATCACTGACAGGACTATTGTAGCCAATAAGCCTGATATAGTGGTAATAGATCGATCAGTGCGCCGCACAATGATAATCGATGTCACTATCTTAACTATCTAACACTATCTAACTTACTTTTGACCCTAATCACGGTTCAAAAAAACGAAGGGCGGACATAGTGTGCCAGACTGAGCCGGCCAATGTTGTTTTGGTGAAACGTCAGTATCACTTCTTTGGCCCTGTTTTGTACAACAGAGTAAATAGGATTTTAAATATCTATCCACTTACCTCACGGGAGTGTAGAGCGCTCACGGACAAATGGCTCCAAAGCCTGACGTATGAGGAGTTAGAAAATCTGGTGACACACACTTACCTATGAATTAAATATATCCTGACATTCATATTCCTCTTGTAATAACCTTCCTAAGTATACAATCAAACACAGACACATACATATACACACTGCACACATACATACATACATTCATACATACATACACACATAGATACCACATTAAAGAACTGGAACATCTTAACCTAATTTATTTTAAATATTTAAATAATTAAAAATATTAGGAATTCAATGTAATTAATTAAGAATCCATAATATTTTAGTTAAATAGTTGATACACCTACTTATTTTATTGCTTTAGTATTATAATTTTGTTTATTTATAATAAATGTTGGAACGCCAACGTCTCCCATCTCGGAGGTGGGCGCTAATGGCTGCAACACAGTTTTTTAAAACTAATGTAGCTGTTAACGAACACTAAAAGTTGTAAACCTGTTTTTGTTCCAATAAAATATTTGTATTTGTTTGAATAATAAGCCTTATCAATAAGCCTTATCCCGCATGACGAGAACCTCGTGAAGGCTGAGAAGGAGAAACAATTGAAGTATCTCGACTTAGCCCACGAGGTTGTCGCTATGTGGAATGTGGACTCGGCAATCATTGTGCCGATAGTCGTTACGGTCAATGGCCTTATCGCTAAGAGCCTCGACCAACATCTCAAGAGGCTCTCGTTGGGTGGCTGGGTGAAGGGCCTGATTCAGAAGGCAGTCCTCCTTGATACGGCGCGTATTGTGAGGAGGTTCCTGTCTCTGGGGCCCTAACCACCGGTAGCTTGGACCCTGCACCCGCTACCGGCGGATCACTATTTTTTATATTTTTAAATGTTTTTTTTTTATGTTTTTATAAAAATATTTAAAAATGTAATAAAATAAGTTTAAAAAATAAATAAAGGAGATAATAATAATAATATCCTGGGACATTTTCACACACGGTCATCTGGTCCCAAACTAAGCAGAGCTTGTACTATGGAAACCAGATAACTGATATACTACATATACTACTTTTTTTTTTGTAAATACATACTTATATAGATAATTACACCCAGACTCAGGACAAACAGACATGTTCATGCACACAAATTGATTGTCTTATGTAATTTTGACGTTCAAAAAGTGCTGATTCTCAGCCTAGTTTGAATATGACTTTTGATTTTGATTAGGATCTCTAATCTAGCTGGCAAGCGCGGCCGTAATTACGGCATTATCTTCGCGGGATATCTGATCGAGGCTATGACTTACATACTCAGCATTTGGTAACAGGTGAGATTTATGTTGAGTTGAATTGACAGGGAATTATATTTTGGGTAATGTATATTCCTCTATTTTTTATGACCACTCATAGCTCACTATAAAAGCAACAATGCTTGTAGGTTAAAGCTAACCTACAAGCATCTGATATAGGAATATAATGTTTTTTTATTTTACCAAAAGTAAATATACATTGTTTGAAAAGCAGAGTAAGACACAAATAGGTGTTCCTATGAGATGTTGCCTAAATTTAACGAAAGCTGAAAACTAAAAATATTTTATTAGCATAGCAAACCTAAAAATTGATATATTGCGGAAATCACTTTTATTTTATAATCAGATTCAGTTATTTTTCAATAGCTTATCAGAATTTCAATCAATACCCTTTATATTGTAATTTTAACTATGCAGATATGTGTAACTTTGCCTGAATTGATGTCAGTAGAATAGGCAATTCTACTGACATCAATTCAAGTAAACCTATGCCTCTCTACATAGCGAAATTATCGTGAAAAACCCCACCAACTCGATACAAATCAATAGCAATTCGCTTTTCGTTTTAAAATTGCTACCGTATACAATATAGGTATATCCATAGGGTATACCACTTCTAATCCAAACGGCCTCGGTGGATTTACATTCAATGAATATTTGCTCAAAACATTTTGGCGCTGCGCACTCTGCCATTGTCAACTTTCTACTCCAAACTATCCTTTTGTTAAACAATATTGAACTTTATTGCTTCAGCAATAAGGGAGCAATGTGTGTTTGTTCGTGTTTCAGTCTATATGTATTATTCGATTTAGCTGCGAAGGGGTTCTGTTGTACCGGTTTTCAATATGTCGATGAAATGATAGAATAAAAATATTATTTTAACTTACGTTGTAGGTAAGATCATACACTAAAGAAACACAGAATATGGAAAATCAAAAATAGTCTTTCATACATAGATACTCGTTTCTGCCTTGGGGACTATGTAAGTCCATCGGTTCCGATTTTCATACGAATTTTGCTGTTACGGCGGGAGTCAGATGGTTCTTGTTTTAGATTTCAATGTTGACCAGTAGTTAAATAGCCGAGGTCAGGTGACAGTCGCTCTGTTTAAAGTACAAATACCTACAGGTATATCCTAGTTAGAAGCTATTCCCAATATAGTTGGTCAAAGGCGAGGCTGGGTCACAGTCATTACATTAGAACCTGGCAGTTTCTAAAAACCTTTGTAGATTCTCCAAGCTTTATAGAGATCGATCTATTCAGATTTAGACGGCAATAAATCCTGGGACAAAACACAGACTCCCAACACTTTCTTTCCTGAAAAACACGACACAGCTAAAACACTAAGGTAAGCAGCATCATCGGAAAAGCGAATGGCTGTAAACACAAAAAACTAGATGACAGGCACCGATATAAAAAGTTATATGTCCTCTAAACAAAGGGCTCTCTAACGAAATGAGAAGGGCTATAACTCCATACGTCTACGGCCGGTAATAAAGGCATCATAGCCGAATTACTTTTTTTTACTCCGAATAAAGTAACAGGCAGTAAAAGTGGGGAAAGGCGTATACGTAATTCTGGGGGATTAGAAAAAATGTGTTTTGTGTAAAGATGTTTCCTTGGAAGGGTTTTATGGTATAGTTTTTAAGAGTTTGTTATTGTTGTGTTTTTGCAGCAGTAAGTAAGAATGAAAAAAGTGAGAGTGAACAGGCTTCTTCTGGGTAAGCTCACTCCATCGCCGTCTTTGTCTCTGTCACCTCTGACCTAGACTAAAGTCAAGAGCACACCCATCTCAAATAAAAAAAAGAAAGAAAATTTGATTTTTTACTTAGTCAATCAATCTGCCTAGCCTTTTCCCAACTATGTTGGGGTCGGCTTCCAGTCTAACCGTATGCAGCTGAATACCAGTATTCTGACCTCCACAACCCAGTTACTGGGTAATACGATACCCCTTGGTAAGTTGTCAGACTTTCGGGCTTCTGACGACCCGTAACGACTGTCAAAGATCCTCGAATGACAGCGGGGACCAGCAGCTTAACGTGCTTTCCTAGGTACGGAGGAGTCTCGGTATGAAAAGATGGTCACCCATCCACAGACCAACCCTGGCAAGCGTAGCTTAACATGATGGATCGACCCGTGCGGCTGTTATGACTTAGCCACGAGCTCCTCCTTTTTACTCCTCCTAATTTTTCCTCCTTTTTACTTACTATAGTATTTAAATTTTCTTATGAATGTAAAGGGAGGAAATAACGAATGAAAAGTAACGCTGTTCGAACAGTATAATTTCAAACGCTAAAAAACATAATAGGAAATAAGAATAGAGAACAGACTCCAAAATAAATACTAGGTACTGGCTAAAATAAATGCCTTGTCCCGATGTAGCAGTTGATGCACCCTTGAGCTTAGAAGAAAGAGCTCTAACTTCGAAATAATTTTATCCAAGTGCTAAGTAATAACAGCCGCATGGGTCGATCGATAAAGTTAAGCTACGCTTGCCGCGATTGGTCCGTGAATGGGTGACCATCTTTACACACCAAGACCCCTCCGTGCCTCGAAAAGCACGTTAAGCCATTATCCTGGCCGTCATTTCTGGATCTCTGATAGTCGTTACGGGTCGTCAGAAAACCGAAAATCTGACAACCAGTCTTACCAAGGGATGTCCTATTACCCGGTACCTGAGCAGTCAGAGAGGTCAGATAGGCAGTCGCTCTATGTAAAAATACTGGTAATCAGCTGCATTCGGTTAGACTGGAAGCCGACCCCAACATAAGTTTCGAGAAGGCTACGCAGATGATGATGCTCAGGTATCAATCAATCTGCCTAGCCTTTTCCCAACTATGTTGGGGTCGGCTTCCAGTCTAACCGGAAGCAGCAGAATACCAGTATTTTACATGGAGCGACTGCTTATCTGACCTCCACAACCCAGTTACTGGGTAATACGATACCCCTTGGTAAGACTGGTTGTCAGACTTTCGGGCTTCTGACGACCCGTAACGACTGTCAAAGATCCACGAAAGACAGCTGGGACCAACGGCTTAACGTGCTTTCCGAGGCACGGAGGAGTCTCGGTATGAAAAGATGGTCACCCATCCACAGACTAACCCCGGCAAGCGTAGCTTAACCTGATGGATCGACCCGTGCGGCTGTTATTACTTAGCCACGAGCTCCTCTCATGATGATGCTCAGGTATATAGTATTGTAATGTTATAATTATATATATCATCAGTATTTATATCGTAACATCGATACATTACAGGTACCTACTTCATTGAAATGCCAGTTATCGCATCAGCTTGCTTGGCACTCAGTTAATATATGCTCGAGTACGATTGCAGTTCCGGACAATATTACTGAAGGCGTTAACCATTTAAGTCCACTGTCTTCATAATTATTTGAATACGTAGTACATTTAAATTGTTTAAGGTGAAGTTTTCGTAGTTGAATTGGGTGCTGAATAATGGGCAAAGTGAAAATATTACAGTCAGCTGCCTCATACAGCCTGCCTCAGACATAGGCCTCTCTCAAAATTCGCCACGATACCCGGTTCTTCGGCTTCCGCAGCTATGCCTTCGTTTTTAGTTTTCATAAATTAGTTTATTGTAATGTTCATAACAAAAACTACTTTGAATAAAATTTAATTCAAAATATTATATATAAAAAAAGAAAAAAAGTTGAAAGTGATTTTCTTTTAATAGACAGGGTTATTGGTAAAACACCAACAACTTCTTAAGAGGTCATTGTACTCATCATTATGAACAACTTTTACTATGGGACCAAACCTGAAATCGCGAAAAAAATCAGCTGTTCAGTACATTTTGACGAATTATGCGAACATAAATGTACTGAACAGCTGATTTTTTTTCGCGATTTCATGTTTGGTCTCATAGTTAAAGTTGTTCATAATGATGAGTATAATGACCCCTACAGAGGTTGTTGGTGTTATACCAATAACCCTGTATATTCTTAGCAATTGATTACAATGCCATGCAATGTCTTCAAAATCTTTGCAAAAATGTGGAAAGTTAATGAACGCGATCAAATGTTGGAAATTCTTTAAACTAAATCGTAAGTTACATTAATAAAGGAATAACTTACAATAATTTCTATCGATAAAACAATAACATAAACAGTGAAACCAGAACGCATATTTGCATGTGTCCGCGTCAGGCCCTTACGACCTGCGGGTCAATAAAACGCACTCGCTACTGTAACCATTTGTGAAGGGATGACGATACTGGAGTAAGCTGTTCCCTTTGTAATTGCTTTATTTTTGTTTTGCTATGTTATTGTACTTAGCTAATGTACTTGGATACTTGTATAACACTTACAGGTAGCTTTGGGCGATATTCGTATCGTTAAAGTTTCAAGGGTGGGAGTTATAGGCACGCCACAATTGTGGCGATAAGACCCCTCTTTGAGGAATCGATGCAGAGGCGCCCCGGCGTCCTCACCTTCCGCCTGACGCAGGTTCTCACCGGACACGGTTGTTTCGGGAGGTTCCTGTTCCGGATAAGGCGGGAAAAAACGCCCGGGTGTTACCATTGTGTGGATCGCCCGGAGGACACGTTGGAGCTTACGGTGGAGGTCTGCCCGACTTGGGCAGAGCACCACCGCGTCCTCGCGGAGCTGATCGGCGGCGCCGATCTCTCGCGCCCGGCCCTGGTCCAGGTCATGATATGGAGCGAGAGTGCATGGGAAGCCGTCACCTACTTCTGGGAATCAGTAATGCTCGCGAAGGAGGAGGCGAAACGCGTGAGGATGAGGCAATCTTTGCGCCCTCACGTAGGTGCGGGCTTTCGGACGGCGAAAAATGGGTAGCTCGCTGTCCGGTAAGGACCAGGCCTGGGTCGACGGCGCGTTGTGTTCCACGCGCGCCTCAATGAGATGTCAGCACTAACTGATGGGATGCGCCAGGGCCAACGCCTGCCAGGGTCGCGGGTTGTTTGAAAATGTTACCGTGGCCCTGGCACAGGCAACATGAATGTGCCTGAGGGGCTGAGTATTAATGGATTCTATAGCGTGCAGCAGAAGGTAAATGATATCATGGCAACCCAGAGTGGTTACCCCGTCGCCCGTCATCATTGTAGTATCATTCTAATCGTCCGTGACTTCGTTAAGTAAGCTACCCAACAGCGAGCGAATGTGCGCGCGCTCTAACTCAAAAGTTCTGATGAATTGTAATCTGTGTGATCTGAGTGATTATAGTGTGATTCCTAAGCATCTACATCTATTACACCCGTTTCCCGGCTATAATTCCAAAATAAATTAGTTTGATTATGCCATTTAGCTCACTACTAAGGCCATGGAAGTCTTACAAAACAGTTGGTAGAGGTTGAGGGTGTTGCTGTGGTGACTGAGGGTTGTTTTTTATAAATCTTTGCTAAGCAACCCCCTCTCTGAAGTAGTAGGTACACCTTTTAAAAGTCATAAAGATAAATCTGGTGGCATACCAACTTGGGTTTTATAGGATTCCGTACCCAAAGGGAGCTAAACGGAACCCATTACTAAGCCTTCGCTCTCCGTCCGTCTGTCAGCAGGCTGTATCTCATGAACCGTAATAGGTAGACAGTTGAAAATTTCACAGATTGTGGATTTCTATTTCCGCTATAAGAACAAATAATAAAAATATAAATAAATAAAAAAAAACACGTTTCTTGTATAGGAACCATACAAAAAAGCCGACCCTAACATAGTTGGAAAAAGGCTAGGTAGATTTATAGCTATGAAAAAAAACAGCCTGGTTGTAGAAATATGTATAAATTTGTCTGATAAGCCTTATAACAAGAACCTCCAAAATGCCTATTTAATGAAAACGAACATAAAACCTGTGCTAACAACAGAATCATTTTCAACTGTTTACCATATTCAAAGATGATTACTTCATCTTTTGAAAGAGCGATACACTGTGCATTATCACAACACAGCATCGTGGTGCTTCCATCTCCTTCTTACCTCCCAAGTTAAAGAGAGGTAGAGTATACTCCAAGTGAAGTTACGTTACAACAGTTAGTAGAATCGTGTTTACTTTGTTCTGGCAAACTAGTGGATTAATGGAAAACAAATATGAGAGGTTATACGATATTTTGCATGTATGCGGCAGATGAGAGTTGGATGTTTCGAATTTCTTCACTGTGTTGTGTTTAGGTTGGTGTGAATGAGATAAAATGGCTCTCTGGTAATATGTTGAAAATGAGACTAGAGAAATAACAAATGCTTTTAAGCAATTTTGGTGTATTTAGGATAGAAGTGGATAAATATTTCGATGGTGGATTGTGTTCTATTTTAGCTAACGTTTATCAGATTTTATGCAATAATTGTAATCGTTTAGACGGTTTTCATTTCAACAATTATGTAGTATAACTATTCTTAGAACACTCTGAATGTAAAATCTTACGTTGATAACTCCCTCATAAAATTCATAATATTTTCACAAATAAAAAATAACTTAACAAAATTCACACTTCTGACTCTCAAAAACGCATAAAAGCTCAAAATAATAAAACTTAAAAGGCAAGCACTTTTCAATTAACAGCATAACTCTTCTAACCCCCAACACGCAAAAAAGGCAACAAAACGGACGATATAAAAACACATGCAATGGAATTAAACCCCGGATGAATTCGACCAATAACATGAACACAGACGCAGCAATAAAAGAGTCGTCCACATATGTTGCATGAAGTACGTTGCAGCTTTGTTTGTACTTATCTTCCCCATTTCGCCTTGTTATGAGCTGGATTTGGTGTCTAAATCACGGGAAAATATCTGCTCAAATCCGAGAGACAGATGTTTGAGTTGAAATTCTTGGTTGAAGGATTTGATAGCCAAAATGTAACCGACATTTCTAATGAACGTGTAGCGTAAATTCAAGTTTGAAAAAATATGTACACGGATCGTGCTACTACAACTTTCTTTAAAATTACAGACGTGGTTAAAATATAAACGTCTGAAATTACTAAGACCTCAGCGCGTGACAAGAAGGAGAAAGAAAATAATACAACAACAGGCTAGTATCGGTGGTTATATTATTTTTCAGAAACCTGAAATTTTTCATACGAGAAAAGTGTAACCTCAGTGTGTGTTTAACCTCAAGGTGTAGTTTCTCTGGTTCTGAGTCAATTTCTCTAACCATACAAGCTCAAGACCTGCCTGAGTTTAATCACGAGCAGCATCTTGTGTTTTTTATCCTTTCCCCTCTGCAGCTTCAATGATTGTGGGCAAAGTTCATTACTATGATATTATTCATATAACAGAAAAAAACCTTCGTGGAAAATACCTCCATACTTTACATTAATCCAGTCCCAATAGTCGAGAGCCAGTAAGTACTATTATTTGCGCCCAAGTGTATATGCGGTCACTACACTCCACTGCAACATGTGCCCGTGACTTTTTTATAACCTGCGTTTGTTTCCGGCCAGCTCTATAGAACATTTTGTTTATGTTTTGCCATTTTCTAATTAATGGATGAAATAAAAATTTTAAGCTTAAATTCTTTTCTGTACAAAAAATTGAAATAAGATATAGGTACGCTAGTAACTTAGAAGGAGCTTATATTTCTATTGATAGAAACAAAACTATGAACAGTTCCATTGTTGGAAATAAAGTTCGGACTTATACGAGTAATTCTAAATAATAGTTATCACTCAACATACATAGTAACAGGACGTAAAAAGTTGTAAGACATTTCAATGCTCCTGCAAAAAATATTTCATCAGAACCCAAACGTTTTCTATCTGTTGCCAAAACTCATGGACATTAACAAATGGTTACCAGGCTTACATACTCTATCAAACCCACTTTGCTCCATAAAAAGAATCAAGATGAATTGCGCCATCCAATTCCAGGTATGCTCCGGTTGACACCGTTTTCGCAATAACAAATATGGAGATGCAGGCCTTCGACAAAAGGAAGGGTAGTAAATAATTTGTTCGGGTGACATCTGGGCACTTCCCCTTCGTTGTAGCCCTGTGAACGGCGAGCGAATTGCAAAGCCGAGAAGACGGCAGAATAAAACGGTCACACCCACCATCCTATTGAGTTTTATGGGAGACACACTGTGAGGTGCTTCAGGGTGCTATTTTTGGCCCATTATTGATTTAGTCGTTAAATGAATAAATAGGTACAGTCAAGTTAATGGATCATATTGCTTGTATCAAGTTAGTTCAACGACTTCAGCCTCAAACTGTTTTCCCTAATAATTATTGTTACTCTTCAATACCTCACAGATAATATCGCAATATTATCAAAATGTTTAGTTTTAATTTTAATTATTGTCACTTCATATGCAATGTTTTTTTTATCGACACAACTTTCCAACATCGATACGCTACTCAAAAACAATTAATCACTCTTCATCAATCCTCCAAAAAATACTAAACTAAAAAACTTTTCAGATCCGTATCATAAATCTTTGTTACCGTGTGTCACCATCTATATTCACCCCAGCATTCTGAAATGGTGAATATGGATATAAAAAAAAAAATCCCCGAGGCATTTTTACCGGATAACTCTGAAATGGTTTTTTAAAGATACCTTTAAGGTTTTCTCCTTTTGATGACGACAAACAAAGCTGGAATAATCATTTGGATCCTTTTTTGTGAAGCGTCAATTTTCGTCGTTAATATTATTGGGAAAAGGATATTTTCTTTTGTTGAACAAAAAGTTGGGTATAAAATTGCCGTTGCTTTTTATTTGAAGTTGCGCAAAGGCCTTGTTTGTTTAGTGAAGACAATTTTGTTAACGTACAGAAGAGTTTCGCAAACGACTGTTATTTTCGAAATACAGAACAGAAAAAGGTAAACTTTGCTTACTTGCTCATAGCGTACAATGTAAGAAGAAAATAGTGTAGTTCAAATAAAACTTAGAATATGTGGTGACAGACAAAATAAGCGATTGATAATAAGTGATTGACAACACAGGCATATGAGAAATTCCTCGTTCTAAAAATGAAAACAATCAGGCTGTCCGTTAGGTTATAGGTTAGGTAAGTAGAGTATTCTGACAGAAACCGCAGATACTGTTTTATAAGTTTGAAGTAAAATAACTCAACAAAATAAAAATCCGAAAACAGAAAGAAATCTTGATACAGCAAAATCTGAAAGCTCAGCTGAACTTACCTCGAAAATATTTTTTCGCTTATACGATCAGAATGAACCAGGCAGATACAACTCACTTAATATACCACCGTATTAAGATAGTTGGTTCAGATAAACATAGGCACTACCTTTGGAGCGGAAAAAATGTAGTAATAAATCTTTTGGCTGTCAAGCAGGCACACTTAGCAGTAACAGAATAAATCAAGACTCGTCTACAGACAGTTTGCATCGATGGTAATGTTGGAAAAAAAATAGATTGTGATGAATGGATTTTTATTGAAACAGTGCATTAATTTGGAAATAGATTTAATGTTGCAGATAAAACATGATTTGTTGATTTTAAAGTTTTGGATACAAGAATTCGCATGTTTGCAAATAACGGAAAATGTTATGTAGATTTATGAGCAAGGAATAAATAGATAAGACTGTTTTACAACCATTTTCAACGAAATAAATAAAATACAGTGGTTTATTTGCAAATTAGTATAACATGTTTTGCATCAAACATCGTAAAGCCAGACAATCAAAGGCAAATACAACAAAATAACAAAAAACCTCATATCAAAATTACATCCAGTCTAAAACACGAAAAAATGGAACCCAAAACCATTAATAAAACTTATTCTGCAATTCGTACTCCGCTCTCACATGTTAGTTCGGCAAAGTTCGGCAACGCTCGGCTCGGAGGGATGCCATTAATCTATCTTTATTACCAGCATTTGATCACGATGAGTCCTCACAAAAGTGTTTATGTGAGCGCAATGACTGCGCGGGTTTCCAGTACTCAACATTTTGTGGACGGTGCTTATAAATATAGGGTTTTATTTTATAGTTTAAATAGAGGTTCCAATTTTACAATTTGTTTGAATGAATCTAATATAACTTATTGTTCCCTATATTAATCTTTATCAAACGAATGCTAAACTTATTGTAAGAATGTGGCGAGGTAGCCAAGAATAAAAGTACATAGTAATATAGTGTCCGTAATTGGTACCTACACAGGACTTTATTGTTTTAAATTAGGTGATTTTATAATTTGATTGGTCTTTAGCTATGTGTCCTACTTTTATTTACATTGTGTATTATTTACGCATTGTTTTCGCTGTCATTGTAAGTAATAACAGCCGCAAGGGTCGATCCATTAGGTTTAGCTACGCTTGCCGAAGTTGGTCTGTGGATGGGTGACCATCTTTTCATACCGAGACTCCTTCGTGCCTCGGAAAGCACGTTAATCCGTTGGTCCCGGCTGTCATTCGTGGATCTTTGACAGTCGTTACGGGTCGTCGGAAGCCCAAAAGTCTGACAACCAGTCTGGTATCGTATTATCCAGTAACTGGGTTGTGGAGGTCAGATAGGCAGTCGCTCCATGTAAAATACTGGTATTCAGCAGTATCCGGTTAGACTGGAAGCCGACCCCAACATAGTTGGGAAAAGCCTAGGCAGATTGATTGTATGCATCGACACAGATACTAGCATAGGTTACATAAATATTAAGCGATAAGCGTTTCTCCTTACCAAACCGATTGCTATTAATATTTTTCTGCTGCAACTTTTAGCTACAAACAGTATTCTGTTTTGTGCTCAAATAAATTATTCGAAATGGGATTCTATTCTAGTGCTATCGATAACTATTTGATGGTAACTACTGAATATTTTGACTGTGTCAACAGACGGTTTGATCGCGGTTTGTTTGATGTAAATATTTAATGGTCCGAGGGCTTTACTGCTTTTTAAAAATTCTATTTTCGAATTTGAACAGGTTGATTTATTACTTATTGTATTGGCGACTTTTGAATTTCGCGAATTTCGTATTTAGCAAAAAATTGACAATAAAATACAAAATTATATTATACCCTAAACGGCGTACCGTGAGGGCCGGTTCGCTGGAAGGACTTGGTGTAGGCCTTTGCCCAGCTGTGGGATAGTATAGGCTAAGTAAAAATAACACATATCAATAAATTATGAATTTAGTAGACTTCTAATAACATGATATTTAACCATTACTGTTTTATAATTGTTATTAATAACATTTTTTTTATTAATAACATATACTTAATCATCTTGTACGCCGAGTGAGGTAAAATATGTTGGTCCGGTAAAATTATGTTTCCATCTCTATGTGCATATTCAAGTATCATGTTACACATGTTTGAACAAATAAATTTATCTTTATCTTATCGAATCCTCCTACAAACATAAGTAACATCAAGCCTATTTTCTTTGAAGGCTTAGACAGAAGCGTACCTATATTAGTATACCTACATTTTACCAGTTTTGCCTCCTTTATAATAATATCTTAAATTTAAAGATTCTATCAACTTAAAATTTGCTGACCTAACCAACATTAAAGGCATATAAAAACGAATCTATTCTCCTAATCTCAAAGCACAGTAATATCCACTACATCCTACATAGTTTCATACACAATATCACAGGATATCTTCATCCTATTCCGAGGATTGTTTGAAGTTAAGCTCGGAGACTTAGGTCCATCCTATTTGCCTCGGGCAACACAACTTATATCAGAGTAGTCACTACTTCTACATACTTGTTCTATATTACAGTGTTTCGTAACTTGTACGAATATTTACATATTATTTTGAGATCTAGTTGAGAAGAAAAAGAACATAATTGACTAGTTTTCGGTATTGAACTTGTAACGTATACTCACGAGAATAAATACTTTTCATTTACGGAAGATTCTAAAGCGATTTTTTCGTAAAGTATTGATAGAAATTTTATAGAGTTACGAGCATAGTATTTTCGTAACCATAATTAATTATTTTTATGAAAATTGATTTTTTCTCAAAGTTGCAATCGTAATATCACGAGAAAATCGCTTTTGAAGTTAGGTCGTAGGTGAGTGTAGGTTTTAGGTGTAGATTTTGTATGCTATAACTACCTAGCAAGCGAAAACTTTTTTGTTGTGGCAATAAAATGTTCACCAATCATGATGATGTTGTCTAAACATTTGCCTTTCAAATTATACAAAAACATTCCCAAGAGTGTTAAAATTTTAATTTCCTGTAAGTGACAAATGTCATGTACTCGTATTTACCAAAAAGCTTAGCCTATGTAACAACAGTGTTGCTTCAATAAGGGATGGGTATAGCTATTACAAATAAGTATCCATGCCCTTCAAACTAGGAAAATCCTGTAACTTGAAGGACAGTGTTCTTTAATGGGATTGACACGTGTTACAAAATATTGTTTATAATTGCGTAGTAATTCTAATGTTGACATATTTATTGAGTGGATTTAATGATTCATTGTGAGGAGTGCTTGTGTGAGTGTGATGCTGTAGACTTATACAGCACCCTAATTGCGTAACACACTATTAACCGGAATCTGAATCATTTTGAAGCAAATTGCTAATCCATTGCTTCACATGTTCGAAAAATGTATCTGCTCGACAACGTAAATAACCCAATGAATGTTGTTGAACTGTCAAAATGAAACCGATGCCGATTGATAGTGTGTTACGCAATTACGGCGCTGGCCTGTTCGGGTTTGTGTGTGAGTATGGTATACTTAGTAAAGAACAATATGTCAAGGAAGGAAGTTCTAGTAGCAATAATTTTGTATCTACTCGTATGAGCAGAATTAACAATTTTCTTTTTAATTCGAAAAGGTAATATTGCTCATGTAATGTTTATTTATTTTGAAGCTTGGATTTTCTAGAACTTAGGATAAAATATTGGCGGGTAGCAAATGTGGTAGGTCCATAGTAGTTATCGATTTTTTTCTTGCTTGAAGCCGCGTATTCCATTTGATTGCTGGCCAGTCTCTTCCGATTTGCGTCACAATATGCATACATTGCAAATAAATTTATAGGTTGATTATTTTGAAAAATTGACAGACCAGCTGGCGTGGTTGGTTAAGATACCGCCTATCATGCCGCAGGTCGTGGGTTCGATTCCCATCCAGGACAAACATTTGTGTGCATGAACATGTCTGTTTGTCCTGAGTCTGGGTGTAATTATCTATATAAGTATGTATTTACAAAAATAAAGTAGTATATGTAGTATATCCGTTATCTAGTTTCCATAGCTCTGCTTAGTTTGGGATCAGATGACCGTGTGTGGAATGTCTCAGGATATTATTATTTTTTTTTTTTTATATAGGGACCCTGGTCCCGGACCTTTGGAAGGCGTACGAGGAGCCGTAGTCAACTCGCAGAGGCTCCTTAGATAATTTTAAATGATGAGGAGGCACCAACCGACTATTATCCCTGTATGCACTATGCAAGTGCACCCAAGGACAACCCCCGGTTGGTACAGGACTATTGTTGTACGTGGAAGCAATACATATTGGGCTATGGGTCTGGGTGGCTAAAGTGGATTGGGTAACTTGAACTATGGAAGAACAATGTCCCCTGCCTGACCTATATTATACATGGATAAAATGGCAGGGGGTGACTTGCACACTCAATAATGAGCCCCCGGAAACGGCCGCTAGCACATAGTGACGTAACGACAAGGGGGTAACACTTCCTGAGGTGCTTGAGGAGTGGAGAGGTATTCCACAGCTATCAGGACAATCCCGGAAGTACGGTCAAGATCCCTACCAGCACCTTACTGGAATACTTCCTTCCTCCGAGCTCATGCGCTCTTGCGAATCTCCACTAAAGCCCGCCAATAAAGGCAAGAAAGAGGTAGGAGCTCTGTTCCTCGTCAGTGTTCACTCCAGCCGGCCAATAAAGGCAAAGTAGACATGAGGACAAGATTTCTCCCGGGAGATAAGGTCCATGGGGTCGCTACTGCCTAACAGCTCGCCACATGCTGCCATGCGGGTTTCTGTATCTCTCTTGGTCTGGCTCCTCATCCTAGACCCATTCCGGCAAACTCTACCGGCACAGACCTAAAGTTTGGAGCACGCAAGCCGCACCACGACGTCAACGTAGAGATGTATCTCTACGTTGACGTTGATTATTATTATTATTGCAAAACTGTCCTCGTTTTCTCTCATTTCAAAAATAGAAGCATTTCTTACCACCCTTTTTAAAATGAATACCTACCTACCAAGTTTAATTCTAGAATCAAAATAATTGTACCCTAGCATTAAACCGCAGTAGCAATGACTTAGAAGCTTCCACCCAGATGAATATTGTACAACTGATGGTCTATATACCGCAGCAGTTTATTGGCTTAGCATATTAGCTACAGTTGTGGTAGCATTTAATTAAATCTTAACTAGTTATGGAACTTCGTGCTCTAGGGAGGTCAGCAGAGTGCTTGAGTAGGTCGTCCGGTAATATGGAGTGGCTGTTATCAAAATTGCGAGGGTATTTTGGTATATTATCTGTAGTTTGGAGGTTTTTCGTGGGTTAAAGAGTGGGGAATAACAATATTAATTTGTATTTTATAAAGACAAACATATCAATTGTTAAATAAAAAGATTTCTTAAGAACTTGTCGTACCTACCTACTACTAAAATATTTTTTTTATGGAATCTAACAATATATAAGTTACGTATTTTCCGAGAACCGTTTGGGTACTTAAATAAAAATATAGGTATCCCAACAATAGTAGCTAGTTTACAGTTATTTATAAACCTTAAAAAGTACCTCACATTAATTTATATTTATGTTTCGTACCTATAACTATCTAGCTTGTACACTTACGAAACGTTCTCGTTTGATCAAATAAAAATCAACGGGAAAAAGTTCAGAAGTAATTACAAAACTAATTCGAAAGTATTATACAGGTAGGTAGGTACTTTTCCTAATAGCCAATGGGTCACGTTGCCCCTTTATTTCCCGGGCCACGTGAGAAGTGGTGCTTATACCCCTTTTCTACCCTCCACTCGATGCCCCCAACTACGTTAATATCACTTCATATAACGACTAAGGTTTACTAATTATACCCACCGAGTTCCACAGGGTGTTGGCTAAAGAAAGGTTTATTTTTCAAATTTTATTAACTAATTATCTATATTGTTATGTACACTTTCTTCGTGGTAAATAATAGTATCTGCTAGGGTAAATTAAACCGAAAGGTTTACGCAAATAAAAACTATACAATGCTTATGTAGACAAGAAAACAAGAAAAAATATAAGTGGATCAAATCCCGGATTGTAAACAATGATAATAACTTTTTGCAGAGCTGCGGTTATTATAAACAGTTGTGTTTCTTGAGGTGAACAATCAAAGTTATTATTAAGCCATGCACGATGAGTCTTCTAATTCGACAAATTTTCGTAACGCTGAATTCGCCATATCTACCTTTACGCCTGGACAGCTTTCAACCCTTTACAAAGCGCAAGTACGATCCTGCATGGAGTATTGCAGCCAGCTAAAAACAATGGCTCAGCTAAATACAAACTTGCTGCGCTTGACTCAGTGGAACGCAAAGCTAAGAGGCTCATTGGCGATGTAAAACTGGTGGATGCCAAGCTTTACAGTTTGGCTCATCGCCGCAAGATTGCCTACTTGTCGGTTTTCTACAGATTGTACTTCGGCGAGTGTGCCCAAGAACTCCACGACCTCATTCCACCGGTCCGCTTCTACCATCGGACTTCTAGACGCACTGCAAGTTACCATCCTAGTTGCTATTAAACCAATTCGTACTAAGCGTTTCCATGTCTTTTATAATGCGCACAGCAAAAGAGTGGAACTCTCTACCTGCGTCTGTGTTTCCGAATGTATACAACCCTAATGTCTTCAAAGTGAGAGTAAACAGGCTTCTTCTGGGTAAGCTCGCTCCATCTTCGACTTTGTCTCTGTCACCTCTGACCTAGACTAGAGTCAAGAGTAAACCCATCTCAAATAAAAAAAAACCTAATCAGCTTAGTTTTAAAATTAGACTCACATAACGATTCAAGCAACTTTATAGCAGTAATTGCGTAATGTATATTAATGTGTATTTATTCCCAACTACCCAAATAAAATTCTCCCTGTACAATCCCCACTTCGGTGTGAGCCCGACCCACATTCATAGTTCCCGAAGAGTCCGAGATGCGACGATAACCGATCCCTTCCAACTATCGCCCTCTATTACCCACAGAGGATCGGCAGATATGTATAGACGGTTCGTTTGTATATTTTTTAAGATAGTCGCCTTATCTTTTAGGGTCGGTAGAGGTATTCTGATATTGTCTTAAGAAGATGGTTTTATGCTTAAGTATTAGAGTCATAGATGTAAGAATTTGCGTTATGTTAGGCGAATAAAAAGGGGATTGTCAATAATGGTTTAAAAACCACATTATTCATGATGAGGTTTCTTTTAAGAGATGATAAATTTGATAACATAATTTATGATGATAGCTTATAATGAAATCGAAAACGACTCCCGCATTCCCCTTAAACTCAAAGGGAAGATTTATAAAACAATGGTTAGACCTGCTGTCTTGTATGGATCATAATTTTGGGGCATAAAAAGAATGAATAAAAGACAATTGCATGCAGCCGAGATGAGAATGCTAAGAGGGATGTGTGGTATTACGTATAAGAATAAGAAATGAGTATGTAAGACCAAGTCTGAAAGTGACACCGGTGGCTGAAAAGTTGTGTGGAAATCGGTTGTCATAGTATGGGTATATGATGCGGAGGAATGAGGAAAATGTCGTCGAAAAAGTGTTGAGTATGAACGTGGAGGACTACACGAGTAAGGAAAGACCAAAGAAATGATGGATGGACTGTGCAAGATGATATGGCCAGAAAGGGAGTAACTACCGAGATGACGAAAAAGACATGTTGCGCCGACCCCAAATAAATTGGGACAAAGGCAGGAGAATGATGATGAGCTTATAATGAAATGAAATGAAATCTTTTTATTTCCAGACATAAAAATCCACACATAAATAAACAAACATACAATATCAAATATCATAAATAAATAAATAATACTCCTCCACATTACACACACGCCAATTAGATAATCGGCGTGTGGTAGGACTGCCACCTTATATGTAGGTTCAATTCACGTACCGCGGCCACCGATGAATTGGCCAATCAATGTATGGTGGTGCATGCGACGACCGATCGGCTCCTCAGCAGCGCCTGCCAGCAGGGCGTGCGGCCCGCGGCGAACATGTCGCTCTCGCTGCACCACTGGAGCAGTCGAATCATCGCGCGCCATGCGTCGTTATTACTGCACTGGCATGTCGCTCAGTGCCGCCTTGGTGCAGTTCGTCCCCAACTCGACTGTGTAGACGCTTGTGTAGTAAGTGGGAAAAAGCTGGGCCTTCACAACGTCGCTACAGCGATTGAACCGCGCACTGATATGGCTCGTCGCTGTCTTTCTATATCAGCGTGGTCGGACAGGTCCGCTATTATTACGTGACCTGAGTATTTGTTGACTACGTCGACTTTCTTAAGCGTAGTGCCGTAAAGTTGAAGCAGCGACATAATTGGGATGATGACTAAAAAATTATTTTTTGTCCCTCATGTAGATTATTAAAATATATTGGACACGTATTTTTTCTTTTTCTACGTAATCATAAGATTAAGGCGATACATTGAGTTAAAATGTGGCATGACGTCACGTCTTAGTAGATTTTATACGTAGAAGTGACGTAGCAAGCCCCCACTCCCGAACTTTAATGCGAGTTATCTAAGTCATTTTTTATTAATATGATAAAGCAAAAAATACGTATCTAATATTTTTTTTATTATCTGACTGATGGACTAAATAGAATTTTTTTTTTTTTTACCCAGGCATCATCCCTATTGATGGCTATAATAGTGCAAGCTTAGAAGCCTATAATAAAATATATTGAAAAAAAAACTTTCCAACACATGGTATCCAAGGAAAATTAACTGTCCCTAATAACATCACGTTTTATTATAATAATATCTTCTTTATTGGATAACATTGAACAACCTAAAGCAACGACGTGACGTCATTTAAATTACTTTCTTACTTTGGTATTTTATCCTTCAATATTTTATTCCAGTTTTCAATCTTATCTGCCTCGTTTCATTGTTCTGCTCGAGAAAAACGAATCATTCACCTCCACAGGAATTCATTCGATTCGTTCATCAGATACCAACGAACGTCGCCTTCACTCATTTATATTTCATTCCATTTTATCGGTCTTTTTGTCACCTCATAAATATAGCTGGAATAAACCAATATTGAAATGTGACTGAACTGATTTCTATTATTTATTGTTGAAGAAGTATTTTTTATGTTTGTAAATCATTTTAGAGCCGATTTTTTGATACGTAGTTAACTTAATCAATTATTAAACTGTGAAAGGCTAAACATGGATGAGTTAACACGAATATACTCATTCATGCTATAAAATAGTAACTAATCGCATTTCGACAAACACATTTAGAGCCGGTTTTTTGATCCGTAGTTAACTCAACCAATGGTTAAACAGGGTAACTAATGGTTGAATTTTGGCTAAATGGAAAAGGCTAAACATGAATGTATTCAGGTTAGCTCATTCATATTAAAAAATAATAACTGATGACATAACTCATTCATGTTTAGCCTTTCACATT
This sequence comes from Dicycla oo, assembly GCA_948252095.1. Taxonomy (NCBI): domain Eukaryota; kingdom Metazoa; phylum Arthropoda; class Insecta; order Lepidoptera; family Noctuidae; genus Dicycla; species Dicycla oo. The sequence continues at coordinate 31,553,948 of OX411713.1, read as the reverse complement.
TAGTCTAAATTCAACCATGAGTTACTATTTTTTACCATTAGTTAACTACGGATCAAAAAACTGGCCCTTAGACAAAATCTTAGACAAAACTACCTATGAGTTACTAAGTTTAAACATTGGTTGAGTTAACTACGAATCAAATACCGGTCCTTAGACGCTAAAAGATTGTGATTAAGAGGAATAATATAAACCCTTTATTTAAAACTGATTTTTTAGGGTTCCGTACCTCAACAGGAAAAACGGAACCCTTATAGGATCACTCGTGTGTCTGTCTGTCTGTCCGTCTGTCACAGCCAATTTGCTCCGAATCTAATGGACAGATTAAGTTAAAATTTGGTACACATATGTATTTTTGTGACCCGAACACGGACGTGTAACGTAAATAAATAAATTTTGAAAATGGGGGTCAATTTTGGTGGGCAAATAAGAAAATTTAAAAAAAAAGTTTTGTAAACTGTACCGTGTGACATATCATATGAAAGGGCTTACTGTGAGAGTCACAAATGGATTTTTTTTTTATAAACTATTTTATTTTTATTAAAAAAAAAACCATTTTAAAGTAATTTAAGAAAATAGACGAAAATTGACCATTGCCCCCCTTATCTCCGAAAGTACTGAGCCTAAAATTTTGGAAAAAATACAAAAAATAGTTCAATACCTAAAGATTCCAGGAAAACCTATAGGAAGTCAATGGTCTTAAAACAACATGGTAAATCTCTCAATATTGTGCGTACAAACTTACATTTGTCTATAGTTAAACAATAAGGATCCAACCCACATTAGGTGTAATGTGGGTTGGATCCTTTTCGTTTAACTATGGACATTTGTAATTGGAATGTATGGGAGAACATGTTTTTCAACTACAATGTTAAGTTTGTTCTTGGGATAAATTCATCCCAACTACGGAACCCTTCATTATGCGTAGTCCGACCCTCACTTGACCGGTACATTGAGATGGGCTTGCTCTTGACTCTAGTCTAGGTCGAAGGCGACAGAGACAAAGTCGACGATGGAGTGAGCTTACCCAGAAGAAGCCTGTTCACTCTCACTTTGAAGAGATTAGGGTTGAATGCGTTCGGAAACACTGATGCAGGTAGAGAGTTTCACTCTTTTGCTGTGCGCATTATAAAAGACATTTGGAAACGCTTAGTGTGAATTGGTAGAATAACAACGAGGTAGGGATGGTAAATTACAGAAGAAGTACAAGGAAGGCTGGTGAAGACGATGGTAGAAGAAGGCCGGTGAAATAATTTTGATACAGATATTTTAAATTCAATTCACACTAAGCGTTTCCAAATGTCATTTATTTATAATGCGACCCCCAAGGCAAGGTAGTCTCGTCCCGATTTATCAATCGACACGAGACTGCCTTACTGGTCTACTGGTCACCAGCGCTACTGCTGAAGGGCCTGGTTTTCAATTCCCGGGTCAGGCAGTGTTTTGCGTTTTTCTATCTGGAATTTCTGAGTAGCAGCCAGGAGTCTGGATTTGTGGCCGGTTGATTGCAATAGGCTCGGCCCTTATTACATGGGACTTAAACATAACTGGTGAAATGTGGGTGAAATGCCTAACCCTTCGGAAATTACAGGCGTGAAGTTATGTTATATAATTCGGGATATTTTTAAACCATTGCTTGTGAGTGACATGACAGAACAAACCATCGCTGCATCTTTCTCTTACTAATACATAAAACAATCTTTGTGTTCTTGAATTCTGAACGGCGTGTGGCTATGTAATAACAGCCGCACGGGTCGATCGATCAGGTTAAACTACGCTTGCCCCGGTTGGTCCATAGATGGGTTACCGAGACTCCACCGTGACTCGGAAAGCACGTTAAGCCGTTGGTCCCGGCTTTCATTCGTAGATCTTTGACAGTCGTTACGGGTTGTCAGAAGCCTGAAAGTCTGACAACCCAGTTACTGGGTTGTGGAGGACAGATAGGCCGTCGTTCCATGTAATACTGGTATTCAGCTGCATCTGGTTAAACTGGACGCCAACCCCACATAGTTGGCAAAAGGCTAGGCAGATGATCTGTTTCTGAATTCTGGCAGATAATAAACTATGCTTACGTAGACTGTTACTCTGGAAACTTGTACTCCCTCACCCAATAATGTCTTATGATGACACACTTTCTGGTCTTTAATATTTTACGATCATCACAATCCTCCTGCTCTCCTAATTTATTTGCCGCCAGCGTAGTATATTTTCTTCTACCATAATATATCAAAATAATGTTACAGAAATGCTGACACACAACGAGAAAGTGTAACGCTTATCAAAGTGCGATGCTGTATAAAAGTGTAATGCTATATAAAAGTGTGTGAAACGCTACACGTCTTTAAGATGACGAGCGGCGGTGCGGGTATAATGGAAATCAATAACGTTCCCAAGTCCGAGCCCTTCTCTTAGCGCACAGTTTTGGGGAACAGAGGAAACTGTGGAGTCGCTATTGTAACTCGATGGTTTCATGAATCAAATATTATTATTATTAAAAGCCTCTGATGTTCCACTGCAGGCCAAAGGCCTAAATACTATCTTTCCACTTTTCTCTGTTCAAAGCTGCTAAGGACCAGTTCTTGTTGGAGGAGTCCAGCTCATCCCGCCATCTCCGTCTGGACCTGCCGCGGTGTCGCTTGTCATTAAGAGACTGTATTGGGTCATAAGTGTGTCCCGGTGGTCGTCTGATATGCGGCAGATCTGTCTAGCCCAATGCCATTTGAGAATCAAATTATGAATCCTAAAATATTGTATTGCGTCGAATCATCATCATAATTCGCCCTCATCTTAAGCAACTCATAAGTAGATAGGTCGTCTACGAAATAAATGCTTTGGGTTTATATTGTTTTATTATTTGTTTTATCCTTTGGTTTCATTTTTTCAGTTACCTTGAGTTCCATGGCTTTGTTAAGATAACATGCTTGCTTTTCTTACTCGTATTAGCACTTCTTCAAAGGGAACCCATTACTTTTAATGACTAGCACTAGTTGCTTAAAGGCAAAGAACTCTTTGATTGAATTGAATGTAATTAAGATTAAAAAATATTAGTCTTTGGGTTGTAATGAAAAAAATAATAATGAAACACAGGTATTTACATAAAGGTCGTAGGTTATTATACGGGCGCTATGTTTTGCCGTGAAGGCGTACAAATATTGTAGAAAATAAAAGCACACAATAAGACAAACAAAAAAAAACTAACAGAAAAAAATACTTACATGAAAAAATAACTATTTTAAATTTAATTAAATATCTAAAAAATATCTACCATTGAAGATAACCTAAAAGAGAAACAGATTTCTTAAAAATATTTTTGTTTATTACATCAAATGTTTATTGCACACAAAATATTAAAAAATATTATAAAAATTATCACTAATAAGTTTTGTTACAAACAAATAACAATAACATTAACAACGACTCCATACCACTTCGAATCGCACATCACACATCCGTCTCCTTTGCCTTTAAATACGACGGGGACGATTCGATAGCGGCACACCCTCCACGTGTTCAAACCCTTAGTGCACACACGACAGTGAACGAAAAATGCCGAAAATTTCCGAAAATGTAAGAAACGTTTTGGTCATCGATAGTAATATTAGTTTTATGGAGAAATACAAGTGGAGTTTGTATTGCTTGATGTTCTTTGATCATGTTTGGGGGAAGAGGGAGATTGATATTTTTATTGTAGTATGAAAAGATTTGGGTAGCCATTTTTATGATTTATTGATAAAGAGCAAGTACTGACTACAAAAATAAAGACATTATTTTTAGAATGAGTAATTTTTTTTCTGATCTCAACTGAAAAGTTTCAGCTGGTTGAAAAAATAGCGACTAATTTTATCTTTGATCATTTAGGCAGTTCCTTGATAAATTCTGACTTCAATTTTGTAATAGTACCCTCTCTTTTAGTGTAACGGAAATGTCCGGAATAAGTCACACTATTTTGTTGTGATTATTTTGAAAACCACATTTAATTTACATAATATCTGCAATAATAAAGCAATTGCATGTCATGTCATGCAATGTAATCGTAGTTTGTTAGAAAAATGTTTTGGGTGTAAAAATATTATCGCGCTTGAACATCAGGGGATGAAAGATTGAATGGGTCTTTGTTTAAAAATGTGTGTTGTTTGGAATTATTTTGTGTAATGGCACGACAGGTGGTATGATTATTTTGATATAAGGTACTCGTATGTACTTTTTTTAAATATACGTGTTTAGAGACGTTATAATTCGATGACTGCCGATTTGCGGCTGGATATGAAGCAGCAGCAAAAAAAAAGAAAACAGTTTTATGTATATGTTTATAAAAAATGTTTATTGTGCACAAACAAAACACATTACAAAAAAACAGACCTTAAGGAGGAAGCGTCAGGGTAGCCCGCGAAATTCGAATTTTCTTACGTTTTTTGCAATTTGCAAGTCAGTATTAAGTTGTATGTTAAATAAAGTATGATTTGCGGCCGTAACAAATATTTTTTAACAGAATTATATACAATATAATCAGTAATACAACTCCTTCAGTTAGTATAATCCTAAAATGTCAAGATTTCATGAAATAGTCATTTTTTGGGATTACCTGGTCTTAAAGAATTGTATTGATCACATTAATGATTCTAATTATGTAAATAGATACTTCTTACGACCGCAAATTATAATTTGATCAACGTACAATATAATACCGACTTGTAAATTGCAAAAAAACGTAAGAAAATTTGAATTTCGCGGGCTACCCTGACGCTTCCCCCTTAAGAAGTAATTACACACATACAAAGCATTCAAAAGACTTTAGAATATTTCATGTCAAACTTCACCCTTTTATTAGGCTTTATTAAAAATATCAAATTACTGCGTACATAATGCTTTAAAAATCTTTTAAAAACACGCAACAGCACCTTATTGATCACTCAAACTCCAGGGACACACCTATGCCAAAAAAACTAAATTATCGATTATTTCTCTAGTAGAGTCACCCCTAGTTTTGGGCCCCATGGTTCAATGACCTTCAAACCGTACCGTATCAGGGGTGAGCTGTCCACGCGCCAAGATTCTGCTCAAACTGGTCCGAACTTGTTTGAAGCGGATTAAAAAGAGGGTTCTGAAGTTGAAACGGTGACATAAAAATAGCGTATTGAATGACATGCAATTGCTTTATTATTGCAGATATTATGTAAATTAAATGTGGTTTTCAAAAGAATATTAAACTGAGATGTTTTTTAGGGTTTCCGTACCTCAAAAGCAAAAATACGGAAACCTTATAGGATCACTCGTGTGTGTGTCTGTCTATCTGTCTGTGCGTCTGTCACAGCCAATTTGCTCCGAATGTAATGGACTGAATAAGTTGAAATTTGGTAAACGTATGAATTTCTGTGACCCAAATACGGACGTGTAACATAAATACATGAATTTTAAATATGGGGGTATATTTTGAGGAAAATTTTAAAAAAGTTTTGCTAACTGTACCTTGTGACATATCAAACGAAAGTGTACTGTGAGTGTCTCAAATACAAATTTAAGTTTGTTCTTGGGATAAATTCATCCCAAATACGGAACCCTTCATTGTGCGTGGTTCGACACGCACTTGGGCGGTTTTTGTATATATGTGCACACCCTTATGTGTTTTACATGAATAAAGATTGATAAAGAAATATTGTTTTGACCAATGGGTATTAAACCTAATAAATTCAAATCATCAATATCAATAATCGAAAAATACCCATTGTTATATGTTAAACCAATTTCATACCGTTCAACATCCTGTGGTGAATGACTAGTCACTGGACAGTTCGACGCAAAATAGAAGTGACGTAGCAAAAATCCATTGGAGCGAGCACATTCTGCTCGCACAATAGGGGTGAAAGTGAGGGGCGAATAACTCTTTGTTGGAAGACGTAACTATTATATTGTGTCGAATTGATGGAGGTGAATTCGTTGAGGTTTTTAAGTAGGCTATTTATTTTGAGGTTAAAGTCAATAGAATTGAAGTTTGTGGTTAGCGGGACAGGTTACTTATTTAATTAATAGTTAGATAATTTTTATTCTTTATTGTCTCTGATTTACAATTTTAATCAGCTTCAAAAATGAGGGTTCTCAATTCGACTTTATGCTTTTTTTTTTGTATGTAACGCGATTACTCAAAGACGGCTGGACCGAAAATTCTTTTTCTGTTTGTTTGATAGGGTATACTTTTTATTTGGTCCCATTGTCATTAGGTCAGGATCTGATGATGGGATCCTGGAGAAAGCGATTTGGTATTTTTTATAGTAACTCGTGCATTTGCTCTTGGATCCGTCAATTATCATCAGTTTCACTTCACCAAATGGTGCTTACCATTTGGTGAAGTGGAACTGATGATGAAGATCACAGATGGCCAACGGAACTACTCAATAATAAGTATTTCACAGGTTGCGATTCGATTAGATACTTTAATAATGGTTGCTAAGCAATTTATGCTCGACGCAGTGCGGTAAGTGGAGCTGATGGTGACTTCACCAACAGCTCCCCTCCTCCTCAACAATTTACGTCCCTGCTTCGGGAAAAGCAATATTTAGTAAAAGGCGATGAGCAGATGATATTAAGCTATTGTTACTTAGATAAATTACAAATTGACCTACTAAAAAGTGAAAAATAAAAACCTTTTTCAAAAAAAGAAACCGACTTCCAAAAAAAAACACTGCAAGTGAATAATAACTTTAATTTCGGAAGTCGGTGAAAAAAAACTAAAATACAAATCCAAAGCGGTGGCTTTGGATTTGTATTTTAGTTTTTTTACGAAAATAAAGTTTACAAACTTACGAAATTAAAGTTATTTTTCACTTTGCAGTGTTTTTTTTTGGAAGTCGGTTGGTTTTTTTTTGGAAAAAGGTTTTTTTTAAATTTATCCACAGTCGAGTAAAATAGTCCTTTTTTATAAAATATGTTATGTGTTTTCCAAATATTAGGAAATAAAAACCATATTTTATTTTTAAAAAAACATTTTATTACTAGCCCAAAATATTCCAAAAACATTTATGAATAAATCTAACAGCTAATTAAAACTAAACCTAGAAATTGCAGTTATGCCTTACTACCGCACTTGAACCTTAGTATTCATATAACTTTATAGACTAACAAGACTTTAAGTCCCACTAAACACAAACACGTGTTGTATATCTTCGGCCAACTATCTACTAACATTGCGTGCTCCCAAAGCGGTCTGCCGTTATAATTTTAGTATAGATGGCCAACTTATTGGCCCCAAGACATTGGGCTGGCCAGTCTTAGAATATGTAACTTGCTGCAGTAAAAGGATAAGCCTCGGGCATGTACGGGATTACTGGGTGGAGGGTGTGAAACAGAAATTAGTTAATGAGGAAAATTATTTCTAATGAAAATAAAATACGCTACCTAATAGTTATTAAAAAAAAATATACATTACGCTTTCTCAAACTGTGAGTTTTATGAAGGAACCTAAAGGAAGCTAAAAAAAAAAAATATAAAAAAAAAACAGGTATCAGAATCATTATCTAAACAAAAATACGACCATCATTTGAAAAGGGCCATTATTCGCAAACGCATGAACTTCTTTCATTCTATACAAACAAACTAAAAAAATAAATAAAAGAAGTCCCTCAACGGCCCCCGAAGATGATGCCCAGATTTAACAAGGTCTATTCGCAACCCTAAGTTTTAGGGGTCCACACAGGCCCTCTTTGTTCCGAATAGTAAGCACGTAAGGGGACTATTCGAACAGTTTGTGGCACTTGTGCCGATATCTCCATTCACTCTTTGGGCACAAGCTTTCCCGGTCGGCTGCCCGTGCACAACCTTTGTGCTAAATTGTTCCTGAAGTAGCCTCGTTAGTTAGGCAATTTAATTATTTTGTGTGGTTAGGATTTGTGGTTAACATTTATGTAAGAGAAAAGTTTTGATTGGTTTTACGGATTGATATGCATTTTGCTTATAGTTTTATAGTGTGTGTACTCAAAATTTCTATTTTGTGGGAAAACGCATTAAAAGTTTGACATTGTCTACCTTAACGGCTTCAATTTGTCACAGAAAATAAAGAAATTTCTGTCATTTTCATCGTTATCGAGTCGGCTATCGGACTGAACGATTATCCGTGCGAAATTATTCCAGTTTACAGTAAAATCTCGAAATAATAGGTTGGGGAAAAAGTTTCTTCGCATTTTTTAATATAGTTTATTTATATTTAACTAAAGTATGTAGGTACCATTTTGTTCGATAACTTTTTGCCATCTTGTAGGTAGGGACATGATTCCATTGCTATAGAAATTTTGGGACTTCTGGTCAAAATACCGCGACAAGTGGTTTTGGCAGTCCTCTCGTGATGTTAACCTGACACTGCCTAAAGAATTCTGAAGAGACCGAAACCGGTGGAAATCTGAAGGTGCAAGGTCAGGACTATACGGCGGATGCATTAACACCTCCCAGCCAAACTCTCTTAATTTTTGCTGAGTGGCTAAAGATGTGTGAGATCTAGCGTTATCACGATGAAAAACCACACCCATTCTGTTGATTAATTCCGGCCGCTTTCTCTCAACTTCTTGCTTTAATCTCATCAGTTGTTCGCAGTAGAGTTCAGAATCGATGGTCCTGCCTGGTGGTAACAACTCATAATGAATAATGCCCTTCCAATCCCACCACACACACAGCATCACCTTGTTGCGAGTTAACCCGGGTTTCGCCACAGTCTGTGAAGCCTGAACGGCCTTTGACCACGACCTTTTTCACACGTTCTTGTCATACGTGATCCACTTTTCATCACCAGTTATCAGCTTCTTCAAAAATGGTTCGGTTTCATTACGTCGTAATAAAGAATCACAAATGAGTACACGATTCATTAGGTTTCTTTCAGTGAGCTCGTGAGGTACCCAAATGTCGAGCTTTTTTGTGTACCCAGTTTTTTTCAAATGCGCCAAAACTGTTTTGTGGTCAATTTCCAGTTCTTCAGCTACGTCGTAACTACTGATATGCCGATCTTGCTCCACTTTTTCAAAAATGGCATCCATTTTATCCGTAATAGGGCGACCAGAGTGACGTGCATCTTTGACATCAAAATTCCCGGATTGAAAACGCTTAAACCAAATTTGTGCTACTCTCACAGACACTACACTAGGTCCATAAACATCGCAAATTTTTTTCGCGGCTTGTGTTGCATTTTTACCTTTTTTGTAGTAAAATTTGAAAATGTATAGAATTTCTTCATTAGATTCACTCATCTTGACGGTACGAAAAACAAATGAAAATCACACATTTTCCTAATTTGAATTTGGAATTATGTTCTTTAAAATTTAAACTTTCAATGATACCAAAACCAGCCAGATACAAATAGTATAGCCAAAGAGATTTTATTACAAGTTCATACATACTATAATGCGAAACGACTTTTTCCCCAACCTAATATGTAATTTTTCAGTTATTTCGTTTTTGATTAAAGGAGCGATTTGTCTCTTTACACGTAGAGTCTATATATTATTGGGCAGCAAAGTAACATTTTATTTCTGTCAATAAAATCATTATGTGACCACCAATTCATCTGATAAGCGTGGTTTTCACGCAATTAATCTCCAGTTCTAGGTATGTATTGTCCCCAAATATATAGTAAAAAAAAATCGCCCAAGTAGTATATACAATGTTTGTAGATGGGATAAATTTATCCCAAAAACAAACTTAACATTGTATTTGAAAAACACGTTTTCCCATACATCGATATACATCACTAGTAATTCTCCAACTGCAAATATAAGTTTTTAATTACAAAAAAAAAAAAACTGGCTAAGTCCTTGTCGGACCGCGCATGATGAAGGGCCCGAAATATATTTATTACAAAAACAAACTTAATATTTTAGTTGAAAAACATGTTCTCCCATACATTGATATAATATTATGTCTCGGTCAATTTTCTAACTGCAAATTTAAGTTTTTGAACCCAAAAAAGTATTTGTATCACAAAATTACAAATTAACGATTTCCAGACTTTTTCCTTTACTCCCGCTGTGAGACCTTGCTTTTTGCCAAATTTCATAATTCTAGGTCAACAGTAAGTGTCCTGTAGGTTTAGTTTACTTGCGAGTATCAAAATACCCATACACCTACGTATTTGATATTAATATTAACTTGATACCTCCACGCGTTCCTGATAAAAAGGACCTTGACAGACTGACAGATAGATAGACGGACAACGAAGTGATCCTATAAGAGTTCCGTTTTTCTTTTGAAGTTCGGAACTCTAAAAACATACGTCGCTCTTGCTCAACCACCAAAATCCTATAAACAGCATGTAATTTTTCGCAAACCATTTCGAGCCCTTCATAGAAACATCTACGAAATCCTGCAGTTGACGGCGTGTATTTCGTACGTAAAGGGTGCCTTAAAACGATCCCTCTAAGTACCTACGCTCTGCGTGCGTGCGGTTTTGACCGACGCTGACACTTCCCTGTTGTTGACACCTTCCGTTGATGTTGTTTTGACTTCAATCTGTATGTTTTTTGTGCGTGCAAAGTTTGTTTTGTATTCATTAGTAATTATGCTGTGTGTTACCTTAATTGTGTAATGGTGTAGACGTGTTTGCGCGGTGAGACAACAAATACAGCTTTGTTTGGAAAACAGGGATGCTTTTGCACAACAGAGAGCCAATAGCCAATAGATTCATTCCTTGGACCAATATCAGTATCTCCATATTCAAAACTTGGCATTAGAATAGAATCCTAACTAATATTATAAATGCGAATGTGAGTTGTTTGTTACGTTTCAAGCTATAAAGGCTGAACGCATTTGAATGAAATTTGGCACATGGCCATGATCTGGATTAGGACATACTAGGATACTTTTTATCCCGGTACTTAGTACGTTCCCGTTGGGATAATTTTCGACATCCACGTGAGAGAAGCCGCAGGCAAAAGCTAGTAGTACGCTATAATTTGTACACCATATGAATTACAAATAAATTTGACATAGGGTGACACAATGGGCGATCATTAGGACTGATCAATAAAATAGAACATTGAGAAATACCAACACGGAATATAAACGGTGTTTAACATTGGTAATGAACCTTTCCAGTCGTAATTTACATTGTGACATTATTATTGTACTCGTAATCTCAATTGATTCGTGATTGCGTGAATGAATTATTAATACTTACTTAGTTGGATTGTTTTAAATAATGATAATATATAGGTATATGAGATAGATAATTAAGGCTAAAATAATACCTATAAACGACCCTATCATACATCTATACAAATAAATAAAATTGAAGTGTCTGTCTATTTACTAAATGAATATGTAAGTATATACGGTAATTATAACAAAACAATTATTTTTAAAATGTTGTCTGCCTGTTTGTTCCGGCTAATCTCTTTCTAACTTTCACTGGCAAATAGCTCATGTTATAAGGATTAACTTAGGTTACTTTTATTTTAGAAAAAGAATTAGGGTTCCGCGCAAGAAAAATAAAACCCATGAAATTGTGAGCGAATAGCGCGTACACACAGGGAGTTCTATTAAAATGTGGCGGTTATAATAATAATAATATCCTGGGACATTTCACACACAGTCATCTGATCCCAAACTAAGCAGAGCTTGTACTATGGAAACCAGAGAACTGATATACTACATACACTACTTTTTTTTTTTGTAAATACATACCTGTTATTTTAGTATATCTTGTATCTTAGGACTTCCACGCGAACGAAGTCACGGAGCCCAGCTAGATTAAAATAATTGGGCTACTAATTTTTGTATAAAAAGAAACCTACCTGCCATATAAGCCTTGCTATTATTTTCCTCTGCAGAACAATCAAAAGTTCTAAAAGATTCAAAGTTACAATAGTTACAATAGTCAAAGTTACAAGTTACAATGAAGTGCATAAAGTTGTTCTTATCTTAGCCTTTGTTTGTGCACTAAGAACTCCACCAGGCTCGATTATGTAGCAGAATTACTTTAAGTTTTTCGAAATTGCATACAAGGAAGTTCGAAGTTCATAGAGAGCTGGAGATAGTTGTTGTCAGAGACAGCTGAGCTGGTCTTCAAGGGAAAGTAGACGATGTCTGCATTCATCATGCATCACGCTCAAAGTGCTCTAAGTGATCAATAGTAAAGTAATTTGTATAACTTTGATACAATATATTATATTTTTTATTATAACTATCAACAAAATGAGTGGTCAACTGTGGCAATTACAACTTGTAAAATGGTTTAAAAATACTTAAGCGAAATAAGCGGAATTGTAGTTTTAGTCAATTCAAGAATATTTATTTATATTTAACTAACAAGTAACAATGGACTCAATAATTATGTTAGTAATGTACAATATTTCTTAGGAACTATTTATGCTAGTAATCTTAACCTACACTGACCTATAGTTATGAGAATACCTGCTACAAGCTCAACACCGATGTGGAAAGCTTGCAGCAACGATTCACACACAAGCAGTCCAGTCTAGGCTGAATAGATGTCCCTAATATGATATTAAATGATGCATTGATCTACTAGTTTTAAATACCACGTAAACGCACAAAATCAAACTGTCATGACATTGAGCACAAACAGTCAAGTCAAGTCGTACAGACATTTTAAGAACTCAATTTTTTCACAATTCCAACCAGTGACAAAACTATTTCTCCACCAACATAAAACTCATTACGATAGTAAAAACACGTGTATTTTCCTCGAAATTCCGTGTAATTGTGGTATTTTTACGAGTGCGTGCCGTACTCTGTCACCCGACACCCCTCCCTTCCGTGTTGCGTAACTATAAAGTGGTTGCCGATAATTGTCCCCTTCGTCGGTAATGGTCTACGCGAAGGCGTACCTATCCTGTAGGAAGCTACAGGATAGGTACATCAAGGTCTCGGTGGAAAACGAGCTCTCCGGCGCACACCCCGTCACCGCGGGGGTACCACAGGGAAGCTGTGTCTCGCCTGCGTTGTACTCTGTATACACCGACGACATACCTGCCAAACACACGGCAAAACTCGCGCTGTATCGACATACAGCGCGAGTTTTGCCGTGTGTGTGTGTGTTATGACGCCGCGTACATCACTTCACTGCCGGCTGACCACGGGCCATCAACGCACCCTGGAGGAGCTCCTCGACTGGATCAGTAAATGGAGACTGTCGGTAAAACGTTACGATTCGCGGCCGTGTGAACCCACCGAGTCTTGAGGTCATGGGGACCAAAGTCAAGTGGACAAAGACCGTCAAGTATCTGGGAGTTACACTCGACTGTTGGCACTCCATGGGCAAGCACGTCTGCGACACCTCGCAACCTCCTCCGCCCGATGCTCTCGTTAGGCCATGCAAGTCAAGCTGGGGATCTACAAGACCTACGTGGAACCACAGCTTACCAACGCCAACTAGGCTTGGCTCGGCCACTCGGCCGAGGCGCCCAAGAAGAAGATCCGGACGCAGCAAAACTTTGTGCTGCATCAAATAGTAAAATCTCCTCGGTTTGTGAGGAACGATGTAATCCACAGGGACTTGCATGTCGAGAGCATCGTCGACTATTGCACCAACCTGGCGAGGAGGATGTACGCGCGTGGTGACGTCTCTGAACAGCACCACATCAGGGACATTGCGCCATGGCACGTGCGACCTCCCGATTACAAGCGCTATCCAAGCGACCACAATGCAGACGTCACGGGTAATAATGCCGGACATGACGCCTGGGTATGTCGCCTTCACTCTACACGCAAACTACTCACACACAAAAACTCCTCACTCATCACGCCGTCATGACACCCGGCGCTCGCAAAGCGTGCTAGGTTAATGTAGACGTCAAGCGCGCGAAAAACACACACACACTACTCCACACTCGCAGAAATACACAAAGATAACATACACGAGTAACTTACACACATCTCAAGTTGCTCTATATACCACAATGCCCTGTGCCCTGCAACGCCTACCGTAGAAATCTGGTTACGTTCCTGGGGGCGGGGACAGCATCCACTGTGGATGAGCGCCTACCAAAACCGGTGCCCTCGCTGCTGCTCGTCTCTTGCTAGGCTTTCCCTAGGGAACTAGGGATCTTACCCCCAGTAACACACTTCAGAACAGCTGAGGGGAGGTAAACCCTTCAGTGACTTGGTGTGCAAGATAGTACTCCCACCCCCTCCCAGCTGGAGGGGGAGGGAACCCCAAAAACCGGTTCTCAATTTTGAGGATCGAGATACATTCCTCGGGCAAGGGGCCATAAAGTCCCAAAACCGATTCCTCCTGTGTGCAGAGACGACTACGACGATCCTCTTCGTTGATTACTTCGATGTACCTACTCGTTACTCGTGATAAAACTTATTAAGACGTGTGTGTTTATGTTAATAGGCCAACTATGTTGCGGTTGGCTCCCAGTCTAACCGAATGTAGCTGAATTCGAGTATTTTACAAGGAGCGACTGCCTATATGACTCCACAACCCAGTTACTGGGTAATACGATACCCCTTGGAAAGACTGGTTGTCAGACTTTCGGGCTTCTGACGACCCGTAACGACTGTCAAAGATCAAGATTGACAGCCAGGACCAACGGCTTAACGTGCTTTCGTGTGGGTTTCAGTATGTAAAGATGGTCATCCATCCACGGACCGACCGTATTTTACATCAGAACTGTCATAACTAGAAGAAGCTATAACAAAGATTTTTATGCTGTATTTATGTCTATAAAAATATACAACAAACTACCAGACATAATAAAGAAAGAAGAAAATTTCAATATATTTATAATAAAACTTAAAAAAAATACTGATAAACAAATGCTATTATTCCTTAGATGAATATTTAAACGATAAACATACATAATAGAAAAAAGTAAAAAAGAAAGTAAGATAGTATAATAAATGTTAAGGAAATTACTAATAATATAATAATAATAATTGTTAACAATAATTAATGACAATCACGCAATTTATAGTTATATTTGAAATATATTAATGATATGGTAATTATTAATAAATAATAACAAATAATACATTAAAAAATACTTAAATAAAATAGCAATAATAATAAATTAAAAAATATAGCAATAATTCATAAAAATTCAATAATTCATGATCTCCTAAAACAGGGCTTCCTCTCTCCTACCCTTTTGCTGTGCCCTACAGGGTCCATAATGATCTCAATTATATAGAACTTACCACCTAAGTACACATTATGGTAAAGCAATAAAGATATTGAGTATTGAGTATTATAAGGGTAAATGATAAAACATTTCTATTTAGCCTCAACAGGTAGCGATGGTGTTTAGGTCGTTCAAAAATCAATCTGCCTAGCCTTTCCCAACTAAGTTGGGGTCGGCTTCCAGTCTAACCGGATGCAGCTGAATACCAGTATTTTACATGGAGCGACTGCCTATCTGACCTCCACAACCCAGTTACTGGGTAATACGATACCCCTTGGTAAGACTGGTTGTCAGACTTTCGGGCTTCTGACGACCCGTAACGACTGTCAAAGATCCACGAATGACAGCCGGGACCAACGGCTTAACGTGCTTTCCAAGGCACGGTGGTTTAGGTGGTTTTGATCCTCTTAGGTCATTTAAAAATGAGAGAAGAAAATAATGCGCATTATGCGGATATTTCTTTCGGAGGCTGCAGATGTGGCTGCAGCATTGTCATTCTCCTGCCCTTATCCCAATTTATTTGGGGCCGGCGCAACATATTGTGGTATTTCGTTTCTTAAAAACCACTTGTTTTAGTTATTTATCGTTCTGGGGGAGTTCATACTTTTACTATACTTACATTTTACGTACTAAACACCAATTCCAATAGGAATCATTTCATTGATACATTTTACATTATTTTCTAATTTTTATTTTATTGTCAAAACTCAAATGTCAATTGTCAGATTTTATCTATTATTTTATATAGCCAAGTCTCCACTTGACTGTAAACTATGTTGTAAGACCGAGTTCTCATGTTAATAGTCATAGAGTTAACACCCACTCCCTGGTCTTCTGAAGTCCATATCATGGACATATTTGGGAGAACTTTGACGTTGAGGGGCCCTCTTGTTAAAGGGCATTGTTGCGTTGGTCTATTCTTGGACAGAAAAGCCCCTCTCATCCCTCTAGCGGCGTGACGTGAGCCACCGCCAGCATAGGGTGCTGGATCCCTATACTCCTCCTTGGAGTAAGACGCTGCAGCCTCCTCCTCGTTCCTTCTCTGGGGGCTGTGGATTCTTCTGCCCTGCTGCCCGCTGGTTCCTGCTGTTCGGTTGTGACACCAAGAGTCTTGAGCCGAAGTCCCACTGTCCCTGCTCTGCTACATCCAATTATAAATCCATATTACATATTACAAATAGCCCCGTCTATCTGTTACGTTACAATGTCTTTTCTTCCATAGTTCTCTATTAGTCGTCATCTCAGTCACTCCCTTTCCAGCAATATCATACTTCACACAGTCCAGGCATCGTTACTTTGGTATTCCCCTACTCGTAAAGCCATCCACATTCATACTCAAAACTTTCCTGTCGACATTATCCACATGACAACCGATTTCCTTACAACTTTTTAAACACCGATGTCACTTTCAGATTTCCTCTTATATACTCATTTCTTATTCTATCCATTCGCGTAACACCACAAATCCCTCTTAGCATTCTCATCGCAGCTGCAAGCAATTGCCTTTCATTCATTCCTTTTGAGGCCCAGCATTGCAAACAATGGTTAGACCTGATGTCTCGTATGGATCAGAAGCCATACCTACAAGACAGCAGGTCTAACCATTGTTTTATAAAATGCGGGAGTCGCACATTGTTTGTGTGAGATAAATACAAAATACATATTATCCCTCTCTTAGCTAACCTATATCTTTTACTATAACCTATTCCTTCAAAGTCAAAGTTAAAACGTTTATTGCGAACTAAGGGTACAATGTTGGTGTTATGTTAAGATAGTACTTTTGACTTAGCAGCCTTTTACAAGCATTGCAATTTTATTATCATCCTAAATTATTCAGCAATATTAATGTCATCCTTTTCAGGTAGTACAAATTATAATTATTATTTTTATATGAAGTTAAATGAGATAGCATAACTTATTGTTTGTATAGGACAGATCGCCACTTTTGTACATGAGAGAAAATTGTTATTTTAAGCTAGATTCTAAATATTCTTTTACTAACTAGAAACATTTTTGGATTAGGTATATTTTTATCCTTTTTAGGGTTTCGTACCTCAAAAGGAAAAAACGGAACCCTTATAGGATCACTCGCGTCTGCCTGTCTGTCTGTCCGTCTGTCACAGGCAATTTGCTCCGAATGTAATGGGCCGATTAAGTTGAAATTTGGTACACATATGTATTTCTGTGACCCAAACACGGACGTGGAACGCAAATAAATAAATTTTGAATAATATATGGGGTCAACTTTTTATTTTCTTATTTGCCTCCCAAATAAGATAATTTAAAAAAAAATGCAAACTGTACCGAGTGACATATCAAATAAAAGGGCTTACTGTGAGAGTCTCAAATGTATTTTTTATAATTTTAAAATAAACCATTTTAAAGTTATTTAAGAAAATAGACAAAAATGACCAATTGCCGCCCCCCCCCCCCCCCTTGATAAGGGGATATTCGGAGATATCCGAAAGTACTGAGCCCGAAATTTTGAAAAAAAAAAGTGAAAATAGTTCAATACCTATAGATTACAGGAAAACCTATAAGAAGTCGACGGTCTTAAAACAACATTGTAAATCTCTCAATATTGTGCGTACAAAGTTACATTTGTCCATAGTTAAACAAAAAGGATCCAACCCACATTACACCTAATGTGGGTTGGATCCTTTTCGTTTAACTATGGACATTTGTAGTTGGAATGTATGGGAGAACATGTTTTTCAACTACAATGTTAAGTTTGTTCTTGGGATAAATTCATCCCAACTACGGAACCCTTCATTGCGCGTGGTCCGACACGCTCATGACCGGTCTTTTTGAATATCTTTACTGATTTTTCAGTTTTATACATGTTGGATAAGTAATTATATATTTTTATTGCCATATAATTATGGGCTATAACTTAGCATTTTAATTCTTGAGGATGGAGCGCACAACCTCTTTATATGGCGAGTGTTGACGTTGTTCCTTTCTAGATCCCAAACAGTTACAACTACACAATCCTTTACAACTCACATGAACACTAATTGGGTCTCTTCCGTTCCACGTCACTCACATATTCTGAACAAAAGCCTCGCGTCAAAGTTGAACAAGATCCGAGGACAGTTCTAACCGCAGTTAGCACATAGCCCGCTCAAATATTCAATACAGAATGTTTAATAAGTAGGTCGTAACCCCTTTGTTTAGTTAACAAAGTTCCAGGAATCTAAAATTTTGCGAGTATGACGAAAATATTAAAATTTTGCGAGTATGACGAAAATATTAAAATTTGTTGAAGTTGTCTTTTGAAAGAGTTTTGGGAGTATTCGGATTCGTGATTGTGGGGAAACTTTAAAAGTGTGGTTCTCCTAGTAAACTATTTGTGTAAAGTACATCTGCATTTGAACTGCTTTTGCCTAAGTGATTCTAGGTTTTTTTGATGTGAAACATCTAATGCGGCGGTTCAGACCAGCTGTTGCCGTGGCGACTCATCGCCATACCGACAGCGACGCCACGCGCTCTTTTTTCTGCGACTCTCTAGCAGTTATGAAATTATTTTGGTATTAAATTAATATGTACTTTTTAAATAAAGAATAATAATTTTTCATTAAAAAAGACTAAAACTTTTGTTTATGATGATGCCATATTTATTTCGTGTAATAAACCATCCTTTCATGCATATTCTCTATATAAAATAGTTTCGATGTTTGTTTCACATCTGCCAGGCGTTCCGCGACGACTCAGTTTTTTTTTTTAACAACAGTAAGCCATTTATTTAATTATTATTTAATTTTTTATTTTCTATAATTCTTATAATTTATAATCTTATAATTTTTTATAATTCTAATGTTGATTTTGATTTTAACACTAACATAGCTTGTAAGTTCTAGTACTAATACAATATGGATGATTTCCGAAATAAAATTGATTGATTGATTGATTTCAGACAGAATCCATATAACCAATGACAATAACAATAATAACCACATAGTAAGTTAACATGCCACATGACGAGAACCTCATGAATGCCAAGAAAGAGAAACAAATAAAATATCTTGACTTAGCACACGAGGTTGTTGACGTATGGAATGTGAGCTCGGCTGTCATTGTGCCGATTATCGTAATGACCAATGGCGGAAGATGTTGGTCGAAAGCCTCGACCAACATCTTCCGAGGCTCTCGTTAGGCAGCTGGACCAAGGGCCAGATTCAGAAGGCTACTCCTTGATATGGCTCGCATTGTGAGAAGGTTCCTGTCTCTGCAGCACTAATGACCAGTAGCTTAGACCCAGCTCCCGACACCGGTAGACTTATATTTTTTTGTATTTTTATTAAATGTTTTTTTATACCTTTCTTTTACAGAAATATTAAAAAAATGTAACAAAATATTAAAGAAAATGAGTAAATTACATAATAACAACATAGTATATTTCTTAATATCAATGTTAGTAGGTACATAATACAAGAGTGTAACATTTTTTTTTAAATTATAGAGTCTCTGGAACTATTCCCACCCAGTGTGCCTGTATGGGGCAGTCGGTTCAGGATTTAATCATTTGCAAAATCTGTTGGTGCTACCGCGCAGTCTTTGGAATAGTGACGTCACTTTCATAACTGTAACGTAATCAATGTCTTTAATGTATAATAATATCTTTTTTGGTTCTTCTATGCCTAAGAAAACGATGCCGTCATCTAGTGATCGCAAAATGACGACAGTCAAGGAAATGATCGACAGGCGACGAGGCGTTAAATGAAGACACCGCTTTTTTATGGAACCTTAGCTCAAAATCAAGCTTATCGGCAGTATGAGTTCGCTATTTATGAACATCTCAAATCATTCCCTATTCTCGAGTTTCATTTGAAATAGTATAACCTAAGTACCGGCTAAATGAAGGGTGATGAAGTACAATTAATCGGCGTGATACTCTCTCCAAAATTACATCTTACTTAGAAGATTAACGCAGAAGGTAGTGTTGCCTTCACGCCGGACCAGCTGACCGCAATGTCAGGGCTCCCGCACCAATGAAGAAGGTGCCTTTTACCGGCAATATTAAGGCTTTAACTTGACCATTTTCGGTCATAAGATCTTCTTCACATAAAAGCACAGCGTAAAGCGCAGGCTACACTGAGAACAAAGCGAAACGAAACTAAGTTCCTTTAGATTCGCTCATGCAGCTACCGAGTCTTAATACTTCGGTTTATAGTTCGCAGTGTAAACCGAAGTATGAAAAGACGCAGTAGCTACACGAGCGAAACTAAACAACTTAGCTTCGTTTTGCTTCGTTCTCAGTGTTGCCTGCGCTTTATTCTTGTATAGGTAGTGCTCAAGCTTTTGAGGGTGCTCTATGCCGTGGACTGTGGACAACTTTCTGGAAATTCTCGTCTTACTTTGGTGAAATTTTTATTGATCCTACGGTTCAAACATAATCTTGAACTATTGGGAGTGTACATATTCATACAAAAAATTCTAAGTAATATTTTTATTTAAAAAAAAAAACCTTCAATTAATCAATTTATTTGAAAGGCACAATGGTGAAATCTTGGTAGGTATCTATGAGAAAAATACAACACATTAAAAAATATACAGATCTATAAATATATTTTACTAAACACGAATTTATAATCTCACTCATATCCAATTCCAAATCCACATATAAATTGAAACACGTATCAAAAACGTAACATTAGTAAAATCAAAATATCTAGCGTTTGGCCAAATGTTTGCGGTTTACAGAATTTGGTCGGCGCTCGCTTGCGACTGACGGTTTGAGAGCACGAGACCGCACCAAACGGCCCCTAATTGATGCACGGGAGATGCAAAGACCACTGATATGTATCAGTGATTCTGTGCATAGGTATGTTTAAGTTAGTGTCAATTTTACTTATTAACGACTTAAAAAATAGAGTTATTACACTATATACAGCTAAAGCTTTTTATTGACCATTAAATTAAGTATAGTAAAAATAACAAAGTCATATCCTTACTTAGGTAAAACTATTCATAAACTAAAATTTGGCGTTGAACTGACTCGGACCCCACGGCCCGAGGGTTATTATATTTCCGCCATTTGAGGTTATCCGCAACCGCAGCAGTGGCGCCAAAAACAGCACGCTGCGCTAGGAAGATGGGATGGCGCAAGAGTATCGACACACGTTGCGTCTCACACTAAAGGCCTACCCACCTTCCATGAAGATAAAGACGTGCCGTCTGGTCTCTTGCCATCGTCGCGTGCCAAGCCACTGGATTCTAATACAGCTGGAATGCCAACGGTGACAAGGGCTCCTCGGATGATGTCATTAATGTGCGCGTGCCGTGTTAAGCGACCCGCACTTTGGCTGCAAGACAGGTGGACAGGGTCGTGGTGTCCGAAGCTGTCGACAAATTCGCCACAGTGACAGCGATGAGGAGAACATCATGGAGCTCCTAGTCGTAAGCTAATGTTAGTTCTGTGAGGTAGAAAATAATGAGCATGTCTGGTTTCTGTACCAAATTCCAATTTATTTAAATGTTGCTTGTATTTGTGTACTTATGATAGTAATTAATGTCCACCTACTTCTTACCCAGTTTTTTTCAAATCTTTGAAAAAGCAACAAATGTCTGCGTCTATATCAAGTATTTACTGGCAATTAAAATTAAATTTATCAAAATGTCTATGTTAGTAGTTACATCGATTTATTACACATAAACATTATTTATGAATTTAAATTGACACCTAAGGGCCGGTTTTTTGATCCGTAGTTAACTCAACCAATGGTTAAACATAGTAACTAATGGTAGAATGTTGGCTAAATGTGTTTGCCAAAATGCCATTAGTTACTTTTTTTTTAACATGAATGAGTTGAAATTCATGTTAACTCATTCATGTTTAGCCTTTCACATTTAGCCAAAATTCAACCATTAGTTACTATGTTTAACCATTGGTTAAGTTAACTACGAGTCAAAAAACCGGCAATTGTAAATAATTTGGTTTCGTTAAATTGTTGAGGTTTTAAGCGAATAGTTTATTACGCCTATGTTTGGTTTAAATTGTGACGTCAATTATCAAAGCAATTATTACTTAATAAACTTAAATTATTGAAACGTGAGTCCACTCGTCAAAATACTGAGTACTTACCTGACGTTTATACAGGATGAGTTTTTCAAGTGGGCGTGAATGGCCAAGTTCTATATTCAAAACAATAATATTGTAATGCTGAATACAGTACAATCCTTGAGACGTCGAATCCAGTTATGTATTGAAAACAATGGTCATCATTTTGAACAAATAATCAGCTAAGGTTTAGTAGGTAGATAGCATAGGAAAAATAAAAAAGTATTTTGTTGAAAATGAGCTCTTAACTTTAGTTTGCCGTATGTCTTTACTTGCCAGAATCTAATCCTTATTAGCGACACTGTCGAATGGTGTCATAATACAGTATGTGTTTATTTTTCTTCAAAATCAACGGTTTCGATTCCTGGTTAGAAATATTGACATTGCAAAAATCGTTTTAGTTCTTATCAAAGTCAAGCCCGAGACTCCTTTGAGTACTTTCCGCTATTCCTCATAGTTTCGAATTTGACCATCCACACCCACTTGAAAAATTCAACCTGTATGTTATACAAAACTCAGACTCAAAGCGTTTATTTAAATTAAACTTTTGAATTGTCAAGGGATCAGTCAGTCAGAAAGAAGAAGCTAGTTGCCCATTACAAAGCGTAGTAGGTATCTATGGAGAAGAACGGGCAAGGAACTCCACGGACACTCTTTTAAATTATATTGTTACATAAATATTAGTTACATCATTATGTTGAAGATAATGAGAACGATGTAAGACGTACACGTTAAAAGCGTCCAAAATAGCAAACACACAAAAAAAAATATAATTCAATAAAAACTTTTTAGCAAAAAATAAAACCGACTTCTAAAACAAAACACTACAAAGTGAAAAATAACTTTAATTTCGGAAGTCGGTGTCTTTGGTTTTGTATTTTCGTTTTTTGCCACCGACTTCCGAAATTAAAGTTATCTTTCACTTTGTAGTGTTTTGTTTTAGAAGTCGGTTTTATTTTTTGCTAAAAAGTTTTTATTTTTCACTTTTTAGTTGTGGAACCTACCCCACACAAATTCGAATGCATAATTGAGCACAATAATTGTAGATATAGCCATGTAAATAACAGTGATAGGAAGTTATTAAAACACCATCATAACATCCATATAAAATAAGTGGGAAATATACGCATTATTGAAGCTAACTCAAAAACTCCTCGAGCAAAATTAATAAAATTTATATGGGACCACCTCGGAAGTATACGCTTTCAAACAAAAAAAGAATTTTCCAAATCGGTCCATCCGTCTTTGAGTAATCGCGTAACAAACATACAAAAAAAAAAAAAAACATACAGACGAATTGATAACCTCCTCCTTTTGGAAGTCGGTTAAAAAATAAAATAAACCGTGGCAGCTACGAGCTGACTGACGGCACCCGTTTACGAACATGCCACATGGATCAGCACTATTTAGCTCAACCATTGAAGGGAGCTGAATGTTCCAACACATGCGCCATCATCAGCGAGAGATTTGAGTGAGCGTAACATTCTCTCAGCCGCCAGGGCACATACAAGCCAATGAGAAACATATTACCCAGTTAAATGGTAGCTCTATAGAGTGATAGGTAATTAGTGACCGATATTTAAACACATGATTGTACTCATGATAACAAACAACTTTTATTAAGCAGCTGAATTGTACAACCATGAGTACAATCATGTGTTTAAGTATCCGTCACTAGTTACCAGTCACCCTATGTAGTACGTAGTATTTACACAGAAACTAGGGTATAATATTTAACTTTCAGGTTGTGCCCGCAGGCCTACATAAAATTTTAAATAATTTGGGGTAAAAAGTAGCTCATGTATTCCCAAGGACCTAGGTACACCTAGGTCCTTGGGAATACATGAGCTACTTTTACAAATTTTATCAATATTAACTGTAGAAAACATGACTACAACTTTCATAATTATAAAATTAAACGTTACTGTTTATTAAAATGTCACAAATTACATGCATCACTGATCAATTTCTCAATTAAAATGAAAAGAAAAGTAATTAAAGCCCAACAGAGTAATAAATATTAAACTTCTCTTTGAATGGAGTATAAAAGTGACAAAACAATGCATCAGCTGTTGATCATCCCACGCTAAGGGTTCTCTACCTACTCAGATATTAAAATAAAATTCTATGTAGGCATAACTTTTAATGACCCTTGATATCATTTTGATTTTAGACAATATTTTTATATTGTTTACCAGACCTAAGCAATAATATTCATAAATAAAACTAATGCCTAATATATACAGGGGACATAATATATATAGTCCTAAGATTACCAAGTCTATAAGCAAATCTTAAAAAGATTAATAGCCTCCAGTCTAAGAGTACATCTCACAAATAATTATGAGTGCGTACATCGACAAACCCACACGCGCCCTCCAGCTATACAGGTACAAAAAAAATAAGAATAGCACAATAAAACCCCTTAATTAAGTCCCTATATTGCCATATTTTTAGACTTCATGAATTAAAAAAATAATCATCCTCAAGGAAACTCAAGGAGGGTTTCCTTTTTTATGTATTTTTCTAAACAGCCATTACGAGTTGCGTGCAAAGATCATCGGAGGCTGAGGTCTGGGGGATGAGGCGCGGGGGCGAGAGGGGGGCTTCATCCCCTTCGCTATTTTTGGGGCTTGAATTATAGCTCGACCAAACATTGAAGACCTTTTACCGAATTTGCCATTGCGTTTTACGAGCGACTACTAAGCGTCGGTTGGCTAAATTATTCAGAACCAAAGGTTTTTTTGCTAACACTTGATGCGGGTTTAAGCTGCGTTTATTAATAATGATGATACATTGGTCTTTTTTCGGTTGGCACTTTTAGAAGGATTATTTTTGGGCTTATTTTTAATTTAAAACTGTAAAAATATCTTAAAATTTATTAAGATTAAAATAGAAATGGAAATATAATTTTAATTGTATGAAATCTGAACATAATTTTACTAAATAAAAATAAAATATATTATCAGTAAATTGTAATAGTACATAATTAAAAATCATAATAAGAACAATCTTTCATACGTTTTTGAACAAACCGGGAAAACTAAAAGAAACGTGTTAAAATACGAGAACGCTTATTCACTCAAACTCATAAAATAAGCTTTAAAAGAACTAAAAAGTAAATCAAGGTATGTAAACATAAAGGACAGCATTAACCTCACTGAAAAACATTAAAACACCCATTATTTCAGTACATAATCAACAGGAACGCGTAAAATTTTCCACATAATTCAAAGCAAAACCTACACGCTTCTCAACACCGTCAACGGAATAGCGAAACAAGAAATTCCAAATAATCAACCTATTCACACAAAGCGAATTTACTCGCGTATCTAAGGGTGAGTGAAAGGGAGGATTGTATCAAGACTGGAGGCTCCCCCATGGCGTGCTGTGAGGGGACCTCGGAGGGAATTTTAGGTTAGTGGACATGTAGGCATATAGACGGGAACACGGCGAATTTGTTGTCTCATTTAGTTCGTGTTTTGTGCTTTTCGTTTGTGCGTCAAGTCATAGTTAATCGTCGTCAAGTGCTAATATAAGTTAGATTATTAATCTAGAGATAAGTGTGTCAGTTAAAAATATATTTACAATTTTTCTCGTTAACATTTTTCGTGTGTACAGTGGCAAATTGCATGTGAACAATCAGAGGTAAACGGTGGTAAAAAAATAAAAAAAATATAGAAAAATAACGTGTGTCGGTCCGCGGTTTGTTTGTAAACAGAGCCCCGTGCGACGCCGCTCTCGCTACGTAAACACTGACTAACATTATACACTTTTTTCACGTGTAAAAAACTCTGTAACAACATTCCAAATCAGTGGAAATACTTTAAGACTTTTCGGAAAACTGTGTTAGAAAATTTTCGCTCAAAAATAAATGTGTGTAGAATTAGCGTCGTGCCAAATTTTTTCTCAGTGTTAATTATAATTAATATTTAAATAATTTAAGTAAATGTTTGTTATTAAGTGTTAACTAAGGTTGAGTATTTAATTAAATCGATGTGCAATATTTGTTAAATAACTGTTAAATAATAATATTATAAAATTAAATAATAATAGAAAAATAACCCTCATAAAAAAACAGAAATAAATCCGCGTCAGTGAGAAAAACGGGGGGACGACTGTACTGCCTACTACCGTTATATACCGATCGATAATATTACGCATTACGGGGTGACTGTGAGAAGAGACGGCACGCACACAAAGGCAATCTGCCGCACACCAACACACACGCCAGCCCCACCTCCTAAACACTCGCCCTCTGCGAAAAACGAAAGTAAACACAAGTGAGCTTTAAAAAAAAAAATTTGCAAACCGAATTTATAGATTAAGGCAAACGAAGTACAAAGCACTGTGATTAAAAATTTGTGTTCATTAAAGTCTGTTAACTGTGATAAACATGATTGTGGGAGCGAATATGCGTAGCGTGAACCCGATGTTGTTGGGTTACAACATGCAGAATGTGAACATGATGAGCGTTCCTCAAAGTTGTGACTCGAGTATCGGCACGGCGCCGTCGACGCCGGTGCACAGCCTCAGTTCGGATGCGAAGCGCGCGTCACCGCTGACGCCAGCGGAGCGGACCGGCGCGCCGCCGGGCGCCGGCAGAGACGCCGTCAAACTGTTCATAGGCCAGATACCGCGACATCTGGAGGAGGACGACCTCCGGCCCATGTTCGAGGAGTTCGGCAAGATTTACGAGCTCACGGTGCTTAAGGATAAGCACACGGGCATGCACAAAGGTCGGTAATAATTTATTGTCGATTAGAAATATGTTACGCGGTAAGTGTTCGTACATTTTATGTTTGTACCCTTCCAGAGATATGAGGAAATATTCCAAGGATGATAGCGGCTGGAGCGTCAATTTCGAAGCATATAAAAGAAGTTTTCATGTGACTTATGGAGTACTCTCCATAAGTAATAGTTTGACAACGACTGTAATTGGCTCGAGCCAAGGTCGTGTTTATATTATTGTTACGCAAAATACATAGAAAGAGACGGATTTTTATTGTTCAATGTCACAATGAAATGTCAAGTTAATACGGAAAGTAGGTTATATTTCGTAAGCATGATGCGTCGAAAATGTAATGCTGATGTAAAAGCGGTAAATGTAAGCTAACTTTGGGAGTAACAGAAGACAAATAATATTTTCGCAGCTCCTTTAATTAAATATTACATTGACGCTCATAAAAATCATGCAATTTTAATTTCTTTTTGGAGTTTACTCCTTAAGAATCTATTTTCATATAAGGCCCCAGGTACCAAAAAGTATTCATAGTTAAAGTGAACAGGCTTCTTCTTAGTAAGCTCACTCCATCGTAGACTTTGTCTCTCTTACCTCTGACCTAGACTAGCTAACTAGAGAGCAAACCCATCTCAAATTAAAAAAAGGCCCCTGTATGGAAAAAATAGTATGAGTAGTGAAATACAAGCGAAGCGTTTTCACGTTTTTGTCTTTTGTTTATTTTTGGCCAGTATTCAATGTAGCTGTCAATCTATACATTATATTCAAAGACAATCCTACATAAGTCGTGCGTCGTGACACACATTTTTTTTTAATAATTACGGGATAATATAAGATAATCTTTTAAACAGTATATAAGTATATGAATTAAAAAAAAATTTTTCCTACGCTATTCTTTTATCAGTATTAAATAAAAACATGATCCAACATAGTAACTATTGATCGGAAGGTGAAAGTAAGCCAGTGAACCAGCCATGTATCTCCTCAAGTTGTAAAAGTCAGTCGAGAGGAACGGATACTTATCACTGTTCCGGGGGAACTGTTCAAACTAGTGTGTACAGCACTATCGATTAGAGTGTACAACACTATTGTTTCTCACATGATGTATTGGTATTGCTGTGGTTTTTAGAAACGGATAGTGTTAAATGGCGCTTGAAAAGTGATTTTTATTGCTAGAGATATTTTTGTACTTAGTAGTGTTGAGCTCCTAGTGAAGGAATTCGATTGATAAAGTGTTACCACTTTTTTTCAAGAAGCTCGTGGCTAAGTTATAACAGCCGCATGAGTCAATCCATCAGATTAAGCTACGCTTGGCGCGGTTGGTCTGTGGATGGGTGACCACCTTTACATACCGAGATTCCTCCGTGCCTCGGAAAGCACGTTAAGCCGTTGGTCCCGGCTGTCATTCGTGGATCTTTGACAGTCGTTATGGGTTGTCAGAAGCCCGAAAGTCTGACAACCAGTCTTACCAAGGGGTATCGTATTACCCAGTAACTGGGTTGTGGAGGTCAGATAGACAGTCGCTCCATGTAAAATACTGGTATTTAGCTGCGTCCGGTTAGACTGGAAGCCGACCCCAACATAGTTGGGAAAAGGCTACATTAGTTTTTCGGTTTAAAAGGCATTGTTGCCGATAATTTTTTAAACTTTTACTCTTGGTGAAGGACACAATGCAGAATGATACGTTTAGCATATCCCAGGACAGCACGTTTTAGATTCATCCTCATACACATGTTACACTGTTATAGGTTGAAAATAAAGTCAAGATGATTTAAATCTAAAATAAGAATAAAATGAGTACGAGTAACCATAGTTAAAAAACTTCATTAACTGCTGGTCTATTCTGTAAAAATCTCATCGTGAAAACTAAGGTGAAGTGAGCTGTCATTCTACCTGATGCTAGGGATTGACACTACTGACAGCTCACTCCACGCTCACTCCACGCTCACTTCACCTAAGTTTTCGCGGTGAGATTTGTACAGAATAGCACTGCAGTAATAAGATAAGATAATGTTTATTTGTCTAAAACAATTCTGTACATTTCCTTATAGTCTACATTAATAGGTAGGTTTACTAGGTTTAAAAAAAAAAAAGACGTAAAAGGAGCATTTTGTTTATGGACTTCATGATCAACGAAAAAGCACATTACATTAATACTGATGGATGGTTACTGTCGAGAAGCACATAAAAATTTATTTTAATTATACCTTTCATTTAGAGAACAAGGGAACTGTAACCTTATTAGTGTATCCCTACCCACCTTCTACAGTCTTCTTGCTACGACTTCGAGATATAGTGGGGTAACTTGCAACCCCGGGGTAAAATGGGGTGATGCTTCCATCTTTGCCTAGGGGGCAGATTGCTAATATAAAAATGTTGTAGAATTCAACTAAAGGTTCAAGATAAAAGCCACACTCGGAAGTTGTGCACTGTATTATTAACAGAATTCGAAGATGAAAGAAGCTTTTAGTTTGACTGTATTTAATTGAAGTGATTTAGGAGCCCCCGTATTTGTTTATTAGCTCATAAGAAATCTCGATCAACTTTTAAAATAGCGTACTAGCATTTGGAAAGACGAAGGGTTGAACTACTTTTAATTATATTCCAGTGACATATTTTTTCCTTAAGTTTCTTTCATTTGCGGAATTGTGTTGAGCTGTTTCGTGTTGATTTATAAAATAAATCTTCACTTGTATGTAAGTTCCCTATGGACTCCAAAACGGGTGAAGCGATTTTGTTGTTTTCATGCCATCTTCAGATTAGCCCAGTGGGTGATCCTGTGAAGTTTGGTAGCGATCGGATCAACAGAATTTTTTTTGGCTTTTTGGTAATTTTTTGTCATTTTTTTTTCTGAACAGTACCTATCTAAAAAAACGGTTTGCATAAATTCAAGAGTATTTCATTCATTAGCATTATCCCACGCTATTCGTGGGATTTGGATGAAATTTGGTACACTAAACTAACAAAAAGTACTAGGCTCGCATGAATTGAAGATAGTATTTCAATCATTCTCCACAAGTCATCTGGCTATAGATAATAATTAGTGCTACCCATGCGAAGCCGGGGTGGGTCGCTAGTAATACTCGTATCATAAATGCAAAAGTAACTCTCCGAAGTATGTGTTCTTATAATTCACTATGCTGAAAAAAGCGAAAAAGCGTCGCAGCCTGAAAAATCGTCCCAGGTTAACGAATCAGTTGACAGGCACGTGACGAATATCACGTATGTGACGTCACGGCACAGCGTGATTCGTGTTTTTTTTTATTAGTCTACATCGTCCCGCCATAATCTTCGGGTGACGTGACTCGAGTGCCTTATTTTTATTGTTTACTTTGATTTTCCTGTGTTTTTGTGTGGACTGGGTACTAATGTGTAGTTATGATGTCTTTATCTTTATGTGTACGGGATAGCCCTCCGATAGGCTGAATTCACCCCAAATTCAGTAAATCACACTAAGATGACCTCGACCTACAAGAGGAGCTCGTGGCTAAGTAATAACAGCCGCACGAGTCGATCCATCAGGTTAAGCTACGCTTGCCGGGGTTGGTCCGTGGATGGGTGACCATCTTTTAATACCGAGACTCCTCCGTGCCTCGGAAAGCACGTTAAGCCATTGGTCCCGGCCGTCATTCGAGGATCTTTGACAGTCGTTACGGGTCGTCAGAAGCCCGATAGTCTGACAACCAGTTTTACCAAGGGGTATCCCAGTAACTGGGTTGTGGAGTTCAGATAGGCAGTCGTTCCATGAACAATACTGGTATTCAGCTGCATCCGGTTAGACCGGAAGCCGACCCCAACATAGTTGGGAAAAGGCTAGGCAGAATGAAAACAATACTAAGATGACCGGTACATAAAATTATTTCAGGATCGTTATGGGAATCCAATAAACGTGATTTGTTTTTGTTTTTGTGCACGAATCAGAGCGTCTTTTATTGGTTGGAAGGGGTAGGTAATAGGTATGCGGTGAGTTCGATGAACTCTGTAGCTAGGCGGAATGTGAACAGCTGATTTCATGCATCGTTCGTTAGAGTAAGTCAACATCCATGCCAGATTTTTTTTTTATTTTAGCTGTTTTATTTACATAAATGGAATGCTGCGTACAGAAAATATTACAATTGAAAAAACGATAAAAATAATTAAAATTTTCCGGAGAAATTTTCTGGTGAAATTGATTCAAAATAAGGAGCTGAATCACCCTGTTAATTTGTGGAGAGCTGTCCCTTACAGCCTGTATAATGTGCCTATGTATTAGTACTGAAAATGGAATTGTAGTAATATCTATCAATATGGACCAAGTAAAGTAACTATGATTAAAGATAGTCTTTCTGTACAAAATAATATGATAACTCTCACATACTTACGAAGGAATGTGCTGAACTGAGTGAGAGAGTCGAGTCAACGAACGCTGACAAGAAGCTGATAAACATACCCTGTCTCTCTCACTCATAGACAAAACAAAAATTATAGCCGTAGAAAACGGCAGGAAAAATAACAAAATACACCTACACACATATATCAATATAACACAATCCAGAAAAATAGCTTCATCTTTTTTTCCTCGCGTGCCCGTTGCAACGCTTTTCAAGTTTCGGTTTCATACATTTTTATTTGTACAGTCACACGCAAACTGTGTTATGACGCCAAGTGAAAAATTTGTCGCGGACACACTTTTGTTCGTTTTGGTGCAGTTTCGTGTTCCCCTGTTGTTTGTGATTGCTGTACGAGTAGCTATGGGTTTGACTACCCCTCATTAAGGTCGCTATTCGTGTAATGATTTTATTTTTATGACGTTGCTGTGAATTGTTTAAGATGGTGGCATGTTATTATTCGAAAAATACTTTATTGAAATCATATTTTTCCTATTTCGTTTATTTGCGTTTTGGTTAGTTAGCAGAGGTTTAGAACATGTTTTGTATAAAACCTTTATCTAGTACAGTTATTGCTTCATCCATGATTCCCCCATCAAAGTTCAACATGGTATCAAATGTCCTCAGACCTTTAGAACTTTAAAATCCAATTAAAGTTATTAAAATAATTAACAAACCGCATTACAACAGTCGCATTACAGGGCTGCTAGCATCATTAATAATTTGAACATCGCAATTACAATAAGTGGGTGTATTGTGAAGGGCTGACACACAAAATTTAATAATGGTTCCGCACGAAAAGGACACTTATATTTATCAAGGGTGACAGGAAAAAGCGTCTTCCTTGAGTATAAAATTTTGTACTATAAATTCTCACCCCTTCTGTTATGGTTGTATTAAATTGGCGTGGACTGAACCCCGTGGGGTTTTGATTTAACGTGTTTTTAAATA
The DNA here is from genome assembly GCA_948252095.1 of Dicycla oo. NCBI lineage: Eukaryota > Metazoa > Arthropoda > Insecta > Lepidoptera > Noctuidae > Dicycla > Dicycla oo. The sequence continues at coordinate 31,521,710 of OX411713.1, read as the reverse complement.
GGCTTTGTTTTATGTATTATGAGTTTATTAAGGCTGGGTATTGAAGGGTCGGTACGAAGTTTGCTTAGGACTTATTGGTTTATTGGTATGTTCGTTATTTAATGTTATCTTCATTGAATAATTCAGTAAATATTTATCATGTACGTATATGGATACATTCTGGTCCTATTGGAAAACTTGGACAAAATGAAGATACTTGAAGTTAACTTTAACGATTATCTTCATTTTGAACTGTGTTCAACCGGTCAATTTTAGTATTAAAGTCTCCAAATATCCTGTCCACAATATCACATCCAAGTCATACAGACAAGGCAAATCTTATCACAGATCGATCTCCATAACTAAGTTAAACCAGGAACTAACTTACGTCAAATCATTTGGTGCTTTACCTATAAACGTTAAAACTTACTCCTTTGAGGAAAGACACAAATGCACAGCACACAGTATTCTTAGTACCATTAAGTCGTGCTCAGCTTCCCTTATACATTCGAAGAGCATTAGATAGTTCTGCAACGCACAAGTTATAACAGCCAGTTCAAAGTTCTAAACCATAAATGACATAAGAGTCAAAACTTGGGCCATAGTTATTGGATACATGGTATAGTATAAAGTCGCAGGTGCTTAGAAGATGTTGAGAGGCGAGGCTGAGAATAGGCTAGCTTATTTGCTAGTGGGTATAAATAGGCCACTAATATTATGTGACCTTATTTAATTAGTTACGTAAGGAAATATGAAGCCTTTGTACAGCAGTGCGATATTACGGGCTGAATAAATATAGAAATAGTAATTTAAACATTATTATTAGCTTTTATGACATGATCATTTATTAGTTTCACTCCTAGCGACATTGTCAATAAGCAGTCATTATTCTGATTCCAGTCCTGCTGCCAAAAAATTATTCTTTAATGTTTTATGAAATATGTTATTTAGTTTTCTATTGGTTGACTTTGATGTGAAGAAGTGAGCTCATTAGGGCGCGTTTCCAATGACGCGGTGCTGGGCTGAGTGGAGAGGAGCGGACTGTGAATTGACCAAACACAGTGCTCAAGATCTCTACTCCGTTTCAATGGAAACAGTGTAATTGGAGAGGAGCGGAGCTGAGCGGACTTTCAAATAAAATATATGAACACGCGGCCCTGAGCCAGACAGAGCGAGTCGAGCAGGGCAGTTAAACTGACCAATTAAAGTGCTCGAAATCTCCACTACACTCCGCTCCGCTTCAGTTTAAACACATTTCACTGCTCTTCTCCTTTGATTAAACCTGGTCTTTGACAGTTCAGCAGAGGACCAAGCTCGAGATTTGCCTGCGAGCGATGGAGCGCAGTAGCCTTGGAGTTCGATTTACCGCCCGGATACGTAACACGATACTGCGCTCCAAGATACAAATCGCTGACGTCACCCAAAAAACAGCGAAGCTTAAATGGGACTGCGCCGGACACGTTTGTCGCACGTTGGATGCATTGTGGGCTAAGACCACCACAACATAGGTGCTTGAAAACGTCCAACGGCATCGCGGAAGTAAGTAAGACCCAGGTGTAGATGGCGAACTTGACGCTTATAGGATGGTAAATATTGGCTCAGGATCTAGTTGAGTGGAAAAAGGAAAGGGAGGCCTTAACCCTGGCAGTGAGACAATACAGGCTGAATATTATTATTATATTATTATATTATTATTATATTACTAGGCTTATGCCAGCGGCTTCGCCTGCGTGAATGATGGAAATTATCCTACGGGAACCATACATTTTTCCGGGATAAAAAGTGTCCTATGTCCTATTCCAGACTATAATCTATCTCTGTGCCAAACATCCAGATCCGTTCAGCCGTTCTGGCGAGATTGAGTAACAAACATCCATCAAAACTTTCGCATTTATAATATTAGTAGGATTCTCCGCTCCATTCCGCCCACCTCCGCGTCAGTAGAAACGCACCCTTAAGTCTGAATATTGCCTAACTAGCTGTCTCTTTGAACTACTGTGACACTTGTCTGGATTGACCTCTATGTACAAAGTAGGCATTTTGTGGACACGGGATGTAGATTATTTCTTATCCTTGGTGATTATCTTTATATCTTCGTTTATCATCATAATAGCATTGACATTGCAGTATCAACGTTACATCACATCTACCAAAAAAAAAATCTTACAGGAAAAAAGTTTAAAAATTCTGCATCATCCACCACCGTCCCATTATTTCACCATAACCTTTATTCCCTTGACATAAAGTCGTAATTGCCGGAATATTATATTTACGGTCGGTAGTCAGGAGGTTGCAAAATTGACGGGTACGTTAACGAACGAATAAGCCGGTTCAAAGAATAACTGGAGGGCTTAAAGAGAAGTACCTAAAGGTAAAAAAAAATGGCGCGTTTTCTGCTCGATTGGACGAAAACTGGTGCTCACAGGGTGTATGTAACCGCTTTTGTAAAATAGGCTAAGTCATTATTTTATACTTTCATTTTTCTGAAGGCTATGAAGGTTCTGGTCTTGAATGTTTTCGGTGATTAATAAAATACATAAGAGTTTTCAAAGGAAATATTTTTCACGTTTTGCTTTCATGGACATGACATGTCTTTTTACCACATTCCTCAAAGGCATTTACGTAACCTATATAAAAATTAGTTCTATGATGTCAGTATAAAAATAAATTGAAGCAACACAGATACCAACAACCAACACGCTGCTCAATCGGTTAGCAAATTTGGTTAATACTGCTATTTTAACAACATAGTATAATTTAAACAAATATTTATTTTATTTTTATTTTCTTTATTTTCGAAAGGCTTACAGACTAATAACATTATAATAACAATAATATATAACTAAATTGCTAATTACAAGCCTCCACAGTTAAATACACACATTATTACTCCGTCATAGCCCAAGTTATCTACATCTTATCAATTCTATGCCATTTAGGTGTTCCCTCAATGTTAGTCCGTTCAAATTTTAGGCCAGTTTGGACAAGGTTGAATTGCATGCAGGTGCTTCTTGCACAAAAAATGACTTTGCTAAGAGCTTCCTTAGTGTGCTTGCATTGGTGCAGAAAAGGTCAACGTCTTGTTCGCAACTAATTTCGTTGAAACTGCGAGTGGCTCTCAAAAAGTATGCATTACGCCTATAATTAGTGTTTGCATAAGGCACATGTAGAAGCGGTCGCTGTCGCAGCCCAAACTGATTAGTGCGTATCCCCAATTTTGAAACAAGTTCAGGACAGTCAATTGAACCATTTGCTATATTAAACAAGTAGCATATATCATTAATATTACGTGTACGGTCCAGCGGTAGAAAATGGTGCCTTCTGCATCGGTGAATGTAATCAACAGATAATTGTTTCGTCTTATAATCTAGGTATTTAAGAAATTTTCTTTGAATGTTCTCAATACGAGACTTGTAGATCCCGTATATGTATGTATTCTTATACAAATATATACTCGTATATGTAGTAAATGAGCAGTGGCACTATTGGACTTTCTCAAACAAGATTGTGATTTTATATTAAATCGAAACCTACAAAATTCTGATAGTTTTTCAGCTTGATTGGGTAGACATTTTTACTGTGATTAGCCATTGACTATCAAAAAAAGCTAAATTGAATCATTTCACCCATTTTAATAACTCATAAAATTAATTACAAATTCTAAAGTAAACACCACATAATACTGATATTAAACCTTATGTTATGATTGAGTTCTGTGTTGTTATTATCAGACGTAATTATGCAGCTAGCTTGAAAGTAGGTTACCCTATCTAGATCTAAGCTAGCATAGCTGGAAGCCACGCATGGCAATAAACGCTTGAAATATTGCAACGCATAATTGGTGACGGGCTGACTTGCAATCATTATGGGAAAAGATATGTGGGTTGGGTATTTACGTCATTTCATGCATGCTGATGGAGGAAATTCTAACAGTAATTTTAGAACTGGAATATAGTAGAATTATTTTGTCTTCGTTTGATTTTAATTACGTGATTTAAAGAGAGTAACAGTAAATTGCAGTCAATTATATTGAAGTAAAATGTAAAGGGAAACGTGAATTTTTATTTTTATAGTAAATTATTTGTGGAAAGTGACCCCGTGACTCTGGTCTAGATGTGTGATGATGGATTGTGCACCTGATTTCATTAAAAGACTGTGTTTAAAATTGATTTCATTAAAACATTTAAACTATATAGTTTGCCAATCTTTTAATGAAATAAATTTAAAATAAAATTTCAAAAACAAAAAATATTAGTAAATAAATTGTAATTAATAAAAAAAAATAAATGAAATTTTATATTTTATTTTAAATAAAATTTCATATATATTTATTTTTTTACTTAAAATTCTCAGTCTCATTGTTTTACTTTTATTGCAACGCACAATTGACTTTGGTGACGGGCTGTCTTGCAATCATTATGTGAAGAGAATGTGCTTTGGGTATTTACATCGTTTTAGGGTGTTTCTCTTTTTTCGTGCATATTACAAGTACAGTAAGAAAAAAAATGTTTATTCAATAAACTTCTAAATTTTTTCCATAGAAAACTAAATGTAATAGAGTTATGCTTGCATGCATGTAAGATTGACTGTATAAATTAACGTAATTAGTTAAATATAAATTAAAAACTTTACTTATTCTCATTTCCGTCGTTGTCCATTTACTACTATCCTTAATACATTTGTATTTTATCCGAATAAAACGAAGTAAATAGAAAAACTATAACTATATAAATGTAGTATATTAATAAACGCAACGTTTACGTCTAAATTAAATAATGGTATCTTTTAAATATATTGAAATTATATCTGGTAAATAATTTTTTCAATTTTTTTCTGATTACCTTCGTTATGAGAAGAAATCTATATTGTAGTTTGCGCTAGACCTTAAATGCTACTCTGCTGCCATGTTTAGCTCCGCGCACGTCTCAGTCTGGCAGCAAACGTTCGTAGCGTCTGCATGCTTGCTCGTGGAAAAAAATATTTTCGTGTTAAGTGTCGCGGGAGGTGATTATTCTGGATTCGTTCTCTTTCCTATCGTCCGTATTAGAAAGTGAGTGTATATGATTTCATTTATTACGTAGCTTTTTATCAATTTTAATGATTACCTTCGAAGATTAGTACATGTATTAGATTTGTAATTGTGATATTTTTGAAAAAAAACTGGACAAAGTATTCAAACCTCATTACCTTCTTCCTCATTCCGTTCGTTTACCCTCGTTTCTTTATTATAGAAATGATTATAATTTTATCGATACTAATTAAAAGAAAGTAGAAACTACTAAATGTTCAAAGATTAATTATATACTAATGATATTTGCAAAAAAAACCCAAATAATTCATCAATAAATTTGAAATTTGGAATCGTTGAGAATTTGCACGAAATATGCGAAACACCCTTTATGCATGCTGATGGAGGAAATTGTAACCGTTATTCAGGTAGGTAGTAGATAAGTTTTTCATCGATGTAATTTAATTTTCTACTTTTAATACAATAGTTTACGATTTAAACGACGACGAGTTAATAAGTGTATTTACACTATAAAATTAAACTTAATTCTCCATTAAATAAATACACTTTTCAGTGTCCAGGACAGGCTCAAAGTGCATTACTCTCTAAGTTTATTGCAACTCAATTATGGGCATGCTAGAAGTCGTTGGCCGATTGATAGCAAGTAGGAAATCAGTTTGATTTAGCAAAAGCTCTCCTTGCATACAATAGACCAAGACGACAGCGAGATAGAACCAAAAAACGCCAAACCAATCAATCCTCTCTGGGACGAGTGGTTTTCTCAAAAGGATATTACCAGCAGCCGCGCAACAATGACACTCCAGGACAAATTAAATGCCTTTCTTATAAACGAGAGACTTACCTACCCACAACAATGTTACAACATAGCCAACAAATGAAATACGTAGGAAAAACATTCTGGCCAAGAGCGTGTCGGACCACGCACAGTGAAGAGTTCTGTAGTAGCGATGAATATTTACGTATGCAGTATTGATTTTATTTATCGACAATAAATTTGTATATTATCATAGCGTTTCTCGAAAAAAAAAAAACTATGAAAAATAAAGTATTACTGCGGTTGTAACCGACAATATCCCATATATCATAAACTATTGAAAATTATAAAGTACATATAATCTTTTTATTTATGAGATCTAATGAAAATTCTAACGTAATTTAATTACATTTCATCATCAACTGCCTAACCTTTTCCCAATTATATTGAGGTCAGCTTCCAGTTTAACTGATGCAGCTGAATACCAGTATTTTACATGGAGCGATTGCCTATCTGGCTTAATTTTATAACTACATTTTATATCGTGCAAATAGGCTCCGAGCGAAATGGACTTGTAACATCGGGATGGATGAACATGTCGAAATTATAAGGGTTCTGTTTTGACCATTTGGCTACGGAACCCTATGAACTGCTTTTTTTTTCTAATTTCCTAAACTAATACAAAAATCCTTGAACCATGTTTCTTAATATCCTACTCAAGTCTCGCGTAAACATCTTAATAGTTACTTTTTGCCAAAAAAATAATACGAAACAAGGTCGATCAGGCCGACGGACGCAATAAAATTAACGTCACAGCCAACGCTGGCTAATATCCAAAATACTATAATGTCTTTGAATATATTTTAAGATATACTCTTGAAACTTTTTAAAATAGAAAACTTGAATATATTTTCTTATACAGGCGGTGTTGAGACTAGAGATGTGACTGGAACACGTATAGATTTATAAGATACTAGCTGCACCCCGCAGTTTCACCCACATGAGTCTCGATCCCGTGGGAACATCGGGATAAAAAGTATTCTACGTCCTAACCAAGAACACGGTCAATCCATCTTCCAAATTTTATCTAAATCCGTTTAGCCATTTTAGCGTGAAAGCGTAGCATACAAACAAACAAACTAACTTTCGCATTTATAATATTAAGTTAGGATTAAGGTTACAATCAGGCCAGATGGCGTGGTTGGTTAAGATACCGCCTATCATGCCGCAGGTCGTGGGTTCGATTCACATCCAGGATAAACATTTGTGTGCATAAATATGTCTGTTAGTCCTGAGTCTGGGTGTAATTATCTATATAAGTATGTATTTACAAAAAATAAAGTAGTATATGTAGTATATCAGTTATCTGGTTTCCATAGTACAAGCTCTGCTTAGTTTGGGATCAGATGACCGTGTGTGAATAATGTCCAAGGATAATATTATATTTTATTATAATCAAATAATAATGAACTATTTTAATTGTAATGTTACCTATAATCGTCAAGCATAAACACACTCTTCTTCGTCTTCTTAAAGCACATTTTGGTTTAAATAAACACCCTTATGGGTAATGCTACGAGTCGTAGCCACCTACGGCGTAGCTGCACTACGAAGCTACAAAGCTACGGTTTCACAGGTATAAAATGGGTCAATTGCTTACTTACGTATTTCTAAGATCATATTATTTTATGTAGTGTACAAAGTTCTTTAGGAAATTTGAGTGCTCAGAGCCATTTATTCTCGTTTTGGTCGAAGGAAAATGTGTGGAATATCATAATGTGTAACAAAATATCAGCAGCCAATTTCTTAAAGTGCCTACGGATATTTCAGTTTTACATCTCATCTGAAGAGCGGATCTTTGGTACCTGTGTCAACGACTCTTTACTATCGAGATATATCGCGTTATCAATTTATCTAAGATTAGGTATAATTTAGGAGAAGCATCCTTATGTTGTTTTAAGTATATTTTATCTACACCCATGCTATAAATCCTCTATAAAAGATTCTGAAACAGTTAGCTTATTGCCAACATTAAAACAACCAGTGTCATAGTACGAGTAACTATAATATCATCCAAACGAGTGTTATAATGTTGTACTAAATTTAATTATGCTTTTTCGATTCCTTCCTTACTTATCAAACAGCCACATTCGCACTACTCAATTCGTGGTATCTTTATGAATTTCAAAAAAAGAACATTGTCAGCACGCGCGTTTCACAACCACAGCACCGTAATTAAAAAAAAAAAACTCACAGAGAGTTTGTTCGTGTACTCAGCAATTAAACTTTCCATGAAATTACATAGAGTTCTTACAACACTGTACAACGCCCTATGGTTTCAGAACCTTTTATAGAGGACTCATATCATGGGTGTAGATAAAGTCTTGTATGCAACAATATATTATTAGGTATTAAAACCGTGAATCCACATTCGTGTTTTAATACCCCTTAATATACAACCGTTGCATAAATAACCATTAAAAAACTTAATTTAACTCAACGTTCGATTCTACTTATTAGTTATTTAAAACATTTATTAGCACATTGCAATATTGAATTACAATGTGTTGGACAAGAACAGTTGCCAAGGTCCTCGATTCAATTTGCAAAACTAGTTTTTACGAGCAAGTGAGATCATGAAGGAACGTAAATAAACATTAGACTTGCCCTCTGTACACCCAGATTCAATATTCATTTTATGAATATTTACCTATTTATAATAACTTTAATGTACACCACAAAATACATACCTAAATAATAAGTATATAGACACAATCAATCTGCCTAGCCTTTTCCCAACTACGTTGGGGTCGGATTTTAGTCTAACCGGACGCAGCTGAATATCAGTATTTTACGTGGAACGACTGCCTATCTGACCTAGCAGTCGTTACGGGTCGTCAGAAGCTCGAAAGTCTGACAACCAGTCTTACGGTTGTCAGACTTTCCACGAATCCACGAACCAACGGCTTAACGTGCTTTACGAGGCACGGATGAGTCTCAGTATGTACAGATGGCGACCCATCTACGGACCAACCCCGGCAAGCGTAGCTTAACCTGATGGATCGACCCTTGCGGCTGTTATTATTTAGCCACGCGCTCCTCCGAGTATATAGACACAATATACTACGTAATAATATATCCTGGGACATTATTCACACACGGTCATCTGATCCCAAACTAAGCAAAGCTTGTATTATGGAAACCAGAGAACTGATATACTACATACACTACTTTTTCTTTATAAATTCGTACTTGTAAAGGTACACCCAGACTCAGGACAAACAGATATGTTCATGCACACAAATGTTTGTCCTGGATGGGAATCGAACCCACGACCAGCGGCATGATAGGCAGCGTAATAGATACAAAGATATACACATAAAATATATATGTGTATGCATTCTATAGAATTATCCATTCTACGATAATCGTTTTAATTTTTTTTGCAACAATACTCTTTTAATTTTGATAAAAGTATACAAACTTATAATTATGTTGGCAGTTTTCTCATAATTTAATTTTAAATTTTTCTTGTGATATATCATTCTGCCGGTTAGTCACATTTTTTCCAATGTCATATCTGAATTTTTCTCCAGACGAGTAAGAATTCTTTTTCATTTTATAGCAGAATAAAATAAAAATAATTTATTTTGACTCTATAAAAACACGTTTAATCATATTGTTTAAATAGAAAAACTCAAATAGAAAAAGGTACAATACTTGATTTTTTTGTACCGGATTTTCCGACGTATGATATAATAAATGTTCATAATTTTTTGGGTTCCGTACCTCATTAGGAAAAAACGGAACCCTTATAGGATCACTCAAGTGTCTGTGTCTGTCTGTCCGTCTGTCACAGCCAATTTGCTTCAAATCTAATGGACCGATTAAGTTGAAATTTGGTATACATATGTATTTCTGTGACCCAAACACGGACGTGTAACGTAAATAAAAAAATTTTGAATATAGGGGTAAAATAGAAAATTTAAAAAAAAAAGTTTTACAAACTGTACCGTGTGACATATCAAATTAAAGGGCTTACTATGGGAGTCTCAAATGTAATTTTTTATAAGTTTAAAATAAACCATTTTAAAGTTATTTAAGAATATAGACGAAAAATGATCATTCCCCCTACCTAAATCCACCTATCTCCAAAAGTACTGAACCTAAAATTTTGAAAAAAAAAAAATACAGAAAATAGTTCAATAGATTACAGAAAAACCTATAAAGTCGATTTCGATTCAATCATGATTCGAAAGACACGTGGCGCCATCTATTATCATAAGAACGTTATTGTTGTTTTTCGGGATGAAAGGTACAGACGCCAGCAGGTCAAGCTACCCGAAACTGTCAATTTTTCCCAATCGACCTTGAACCTAATGCTTTAGCGATAAAGTTGAAAATCTATTAAAGAAATTTGTAGCTTGATGTGCTGGCGTCTGTACCCTATGTCCGTTGCTGTCCACGTGACAACGTATATGAAACATTTCAGGATGCTCGGTTCAGTGGTTTAGGCGTGAAAGGGTAACAAACAAACAAACTTAATTTCGAATTTTAAAATATTAGATAGGAAGGATAATATGGAAAGAAAAATATAAGAGTCTTACTCGTCTGGAGGGAAATTCGGAAGTGACAAGTGACATTAAAAAAAAATTAGACAAACCAGAAAATGATAAATCACAAGAAGAATTTAAAATAAAATAAAACATTGTGAGGAAACAGTCAACAATAATTCTGAGTTTGTATACTTCTCGAATTAGAAGAGTATTGTTTCAAAATATTTCAAAACGATTATGGTAGAATGGATTGCTAAGTAAATAAGAATATAATATAAATAACCAACGAAAAAAAAAAGACTACAGATTTATTACAGCAACGAGAACAAGAATTACGCACATACTTGGATTTGCATTAAGTTCTATACCCAACTTCCTCACTAAAAACAAAGACAATTAATCTGCCTTACCTTTTCCCAACTATGTTGAGGTCGGCTTCCATTCTAACCGGATTAAGCTGAATATCAGTATTTTACATGGAGCGATTGCCTATCTGATCTCCACAACCCAGTTACTGGGTAACACAATACCCCACCAAAAACAAAGATATTTAATTATAATTACTCCATAATCTCTTTCACGTAATCGCTAAATGTTCAAAACTGTGAATTTCTTCGTTAATCCTCCCTTATTAAACAAACATGCCTAACCTCTACAAATACGATCAACCCTCGGAACTGTTATGACGTCATTGTCATCCTGCCCTCTAACAACGTAATCAGAATCTGGAGAGTACGTGTGATTACTACTGAATTTGAGAATGGTACTTGTAAATGTTTAAGATTAGACTAGGCTTGGAGTGTGTTGGTTCGTGGTAGGGAAGTTAATAATAATAGATAAAGAAAGAAAAATACTTTATTTAGGACACGCACATGCAATACAAACAGTAAAAAAGGATATAAAACTTACAAGATTAACATTAAATAAAAAACCGGTCAAGTGCGTGTCAGACCACGCACAATGAAGGGTTCCGTAGTTGGGATGAATTTATCCCAAGAACAAACTTAACATTGTACTTAAAAACCATGTTATCCCATACATTCCAACTACAAATGTCCACAGTTAAACGAAAAGGATCCAACTCACATTACACATAATGTGGGTTGGATCTTTTTCGTTTAACTATGGACCAATGTAAATGTTTGTACGCACAGTATTGAGAGATTTATCATGTTATTTTAGGTTTTTCTGTAATGTAGAGCTATAGAAATAATTTTGCATTTTTTTTTTTTCATTTTTTTAAAGATATATAAGATATGATAAGATAAGATAAGTTTATAAGATTTTAGAGATAAAGGGGGGAATGGTAAATTTTCGTCTATTTTCTTAAATAACTTTAAAACAGTTTATTATAATAAAAAAATAAAAAAACTGTTACTGTAGCAGTTTTCAAGTATATTTACAAAAGTGGATATTTATGGACGAGATGATTAAAAAACGACCGATAAACACTCTCAATAATTTGATTGATTAAACCAATCACACACATCGCAAAATAAATCACCAACCCCATCAACACACTCATACATAAACAAATTGACAATCACAACCTACTCTCCCTGACTTTCTGTATCTGTAACTCACACACACATGTAATTGACTGACTGTTGGAGCAAACACACACATTTACATAAAAGGAAAACGTTGAACCCACACAGAGGAAAGCTACCAAGTTTGTTTGTTAATGTGAGCAGTGTTTAACACACACAGAAGTTGGTCTTAATCTATGGATATATCAGATTCCGTGTACAGTGTAACCCACACAGAGGCATTCGTGTAAGTATAACTGCCCACTCGTGACGAGGTAATTAAGTAAGGCTGGTAGCTGATTGACGGCCGCTTGATTGCGCTCGACCCGACCTGTGACCCGCTATGATCTTTGCTCACCCCTCCGGTGTTAAGTTTGAGGTATACGTATGTATATTGGGTAATACTAATTAGTAAACCCAAAATTGAAGTTAGTGTAACTTGGATAATTCATTTGTGGATAAAATGTCGTGAAATGGAAAGACCAATGTGCGTACCGTATTTTAACTGCTGTTGGGTATCTCAATCCATACTAATATTATAAATACGAAAGTAAGTTTGTTTGTTTGTTACCTTTTTACGCCTAAACCAGTGAACCGATCATCCTGAAATTTTGCATATACGTTGTCAGGTTTACAGAAATGGACATAGGGTACCTTTCATCCCGATAAAAATACTGTTGCCGAGGAAAACAACAAAAACGTTCTTATGATAATAGATGGCGCCACGTGTCTTTCGAATCATGATTGAATTGTATTATTATAGAAACTTTAGTAGTGTGTTAAGAGTTTTTTATTTGTTTTTATTTAAGTACCTAACACATTGTGTGAGTCGTAGAGTGTCAATAGACCGGTTTTTCGTCCTCCTAACTATAATAATATTGATGCGAAAGTAAGTTGGTTTACTTGATACCTTTTCACGCTCTAAATCGCTAAATCAACGCGAGTGAAGCCGCGGGCGAAAGCTAGTTATAATTATAAATGTGTATGTCTGTCTGTAATCTTTGCGCGCCTTAACAGCTGAACGGATTTCGATGAAATTTGGCACTCAAGTTGAACATGGCCTGGGTAGGATACTTTTTATACCGATACTACGTTTCTGTGAGATAATTTCCGGCCTTCATGTGGGCGATGCCGCGGACAAAAGCTAGATTCTCGTAAAAATGTGGTAGTGTGTAATGTGGTTTAGTAAAAGCTTATGCAATATGATCTGTAGGCAAATCTCGGATCATGTTGCCTATATGATTAGTCGATTCTATTTTCGTGAATCAATCACATTAGAGCTAACATAAGACGACTGCATGTATGTGAGTTTAGTTTGGAGACTTGATGAGTGATAACGGAACATCATGGCGCGTTTTTTCCCCGAAGGGTTGGGCAGAGATGGACCAGTATACGTAGCTTATTATAGTCCCATGTATATTATAGTCCCATGTATATTATAGTCCCATGTATATTATAGTCCCATGTATATTATAGTCCCATGTATATTATAGTCCCATGTATATTTTAGTCCCATGTATATTTTAGTCCCATGTATATTTTAGTCCCATGTATATTATAGTCCCATGTATATTTTAGTCCCATGTAATAGGGGTCGAGCTTCACAAATCCAGACTCTGGTCAGCTACCGAGTAATTCCAGATGGAATACCTAATAAAACTTTGCCCGACCCGGGAATCGAACCCATGCTCAGCAGTAGCGCTTACTGGACCAAGAAGGCAGTCATAGATCTGACTTTTAGTGTTATACTGGATTGTTAGTTATATTTTAAAAATAGTAAAATGGAACCTTTATGGTGCGACTCAGTCTGTCTGTCTGTCTGTCACAGCTGAATATCTCAAGAACTGCTAATGCTATCAACTTGAATTTTAGAATAGTTTTAGATGACGTTTACCCAACTATTTTGCAAATAAGAAAGACATTTTTATTTCTTTTGCAACAGGGACTGAAAGGGGTCTTAAAAATTCGAAGTGAGGCTACTAGGGCGTGTGAGGTATCATATGAAAGAGCGCTGTTTGCACATTTATCTCCGAAGTTTGCAGAGAGAAAAATCTGAAATTATTCTATGTGATATGTAAAGTTTGTGTAAAGATTACAGGAAAAACAAAACGATGTCTCTAAATTGCACACTTTTTTTATGGTACGGAAGTCCGACTAGCTCTTGGTCGGTTTTTTTGTTTTAGGGCTCTAGTCGGTCTGAGCTAGAAGATAGGCAGTGTCGATTAAAGAAGCGCGCGTTTTTTTCCGAATATTTTATCGTTTCAATTTGAATTACAAATTCCTTTACTGCGTTACTCTGCGTCCTTTACTGTGTCATGATTTACTCACATAAAAAAAATAATTATACTAAATTTATTTAGTCTAAATCTGTTTTAGTCTAGTACTAATAAACTATGTTAGTGAGCACCCATACAATGCCCCTTAATTTTTTTTTAATACTTTATTTTTGAATTATTAACTGACTTATTTATATACCTTGGCTTCGAAATTCAATTGTAACATATAATATAACTTACATTTTCATAACCACGGAGAGGCTAGAAGACCAAGCGTACGAGATGATATTATTATGCAATATAAGAAAGAAAGAAAGAAAGAAAGAAAAATATGTTTATTTGTCACAGAAACACGTGCATACAAAAATATAATTAACTCGAGTTTTACAATAACAAAAATAAAACAAATCACGAGCACAAAACAAAAGTCGGCAGCTGCTGGCACGCCATGACTGTGACAAGAAGGTTTCCACTCAGCATGATGCTGTGCTATGGGGGGCCCACAGCACAGCGCTGTTTTTCAGTGGTCAACCGAAAAAGACGTAGGTACGGAAACCAAGTCAGGTTAAATGATCTGTACATGAATTAAATAAAAAAATAAATAAAATAAAATAAATAGTACCTAGAATATTATAACGCAATTATTCTTACAAAGCTTAAACCAAACATATATAAATAAAAAAAAATTATAGATAAACATAAAAAAAAAAACATAAAAAATGAATCTGCAGGCATCACCGTGCGTACTTAAAGTTATTGCTACACATCTACACATTCAGTGCTTTGTCTCGCTCCCTCCCTAGCCATCGCGTCAGCGTGGTATAACAAAACATTACGCCTGTAACCCCCGAAGGGTTAGGCAGAGCTGTACCTAATAGTACACCTACAATAGAGATGATGCCTGGGTAAAAAAAAAGAAATTCTATTTAGTCCGTCAGTCAGATAATAAAAAAATATTAGATACGTAATTTTTGCTCTATCATATTAATAAAAAATGACTTAGATAACTCGCATTAAAGTTCCGGAGTGGGGGCTTGATACGTCACTTCTACGTATAAAATCTACGAAGACGTGACGTCATGCCACATTTTAACTCAATGTATCGCCGTAATCTTTTGATTACGTAGAAAAAGAAAAAATACGTGTCCAATATATTTTAATAATCTACATGACGGACAAAAAAACTTTTTTTTTGTCATCATCCCTATTCGCCAGTAAAGTCCCATGTAATAGGAGGCGAGCCATCAACCGGACTCAAACCCAGACTCCGAGCTGCTACTGACAAAGTTCAGATGGAAAACCCAATAAAACTTTACCCGAGCTGGGTAGGTGTATACATAACTACAGCAGATAGGCTCGAGGCCGTGTCTTATCTATATATGTATGTATTTACACAAAAAAAAAGTAGTGTATGTAGTATATCAGTTATCTGGTTTCCATAGTACAAGCTCTGCTTAGTTTGAGACCAGATGACCGTGTGTGAAAATGTCCCAGGATATTATTATTATAATATTATTATTATTTCCTTTATTTTTTATTATATACATATGATTTACATTTTTAAATATTTTTATAAAAACTTAAAATAAATAAAAACATTTAAAAATATAAAAAATAGTAGCCCACCGGTATCGGGAACAGGGTCCAAGCTACCGGTGGTCAGGGCTCCTGAGAGAGGAACCTCCTGACAATACGTGCCGTGTCCAGAAGTACCGCTTTCTGGATCAAGCCCTTGATCCAGCTGCCTAACGAGAGCCTCCTCAGGTGTTGGTCGAGACTCTTCGATATTATGCCATTGGCTGTCACAACTATCGGCACAATGATTGCTGTATCCACATCCCACATGTCGACAACCTCGCGAGCCAAATCAAGATACTTAATCTGTTTATCTTTTTCAGCTTTCACGAGGTTCTCGTCATGCGGAACCGCTATATCAACAATCATTGTGCGACGCTCTTTTCGATCTATCACCACTATATCTGGCTTATTGGCAACAATAGTCCTGTCAGTGATGATAGATCGATCCCAATACAACGTGATATTGCCATTTTCGAGAACTGGGTCGGGCACATACCTATAGTACGGTACTTCCGATTCCACAAGATTGTATTGCAGAGCAAGTTGCTGATGGATAATCCTGGCTACAAGGTTGTGTCTATGCAAGTAGTCTCCGTTAGCCAGACGAGAACAGCCAGAAATAATGTGACGGATAGATTCCCCCGGACGGTGGCATGCCCGACAGATGTCAACCGTGCCGTCCTTCACAATATATTTCCGGTAGTTGTTCGTCATTATAACTTCGTCCATAATCGCAAAGATAAAACCTTCGGTTTCACCAAAGAGATCACCGAATCGCAACCAGGATACGGACGCCAAGAGTTCTACATCAGGCCCATGTAGGACCCGGTAAAAGCGCCCATGAAGCTCTTTGCTCTGCCATACCTCCCTGCGGTCATTAGTATCTAATATTATAGGTTTGCGCCAGTTCTCGTTAGCCAAGGAGAGCGGGGTGAGGCCCTTGTCCACTGAGACCACATCTCGGTGCATCCCCACGTCGGCTTCTAGGAAGTATTCCCTGAGACTGCATAGCTCACGGTTGTGCAGGGTCTTAGCATTTAAGAAGCCTCGACCACCACACTTCCGCGAAATATACAGTCTCATCACCGATGACCGTGGGTGATGCATCCGATTTGCAGTCAGCAGTGTGCGGACCCTTCTATCCAAGGCGTCAAGTTCTGTTTGAGTCCATTTGAGTATACCGAAAGAGTACATCAAAACCGGCATGACCCAACCGTTGAAGGCGCGCACCTTGTTTCCGCCTGATAGAAGACTATTAAATACTTTGTTCAGGCGGTTAAAGAAGCGCTCCTTCAGCGATTGCTTCATGTCAGCAGCGTTGATGCCTAACGCTTCCGACATACCCAAATACTTGTAAGTTTCGAGTGAGGAGAGGGTTCTTAGGTGTATGGAATCCGAGAGTTGGGTTTCTACGGATTCCAAAATCCTCCCCCGCTTTACATGCATGACCGCACATTTGTCCACACCAAATTCCATCCTGATGGCACTACTGAAAGTTTTGGTTACCTTCAATAGCTCCATCAGTTGAAAATTGCTGGGGGCAAAAAGCTTCAAGTCATCCATGTAAAGAAGGTGAGATATAAGCTGACCACCTCTTCTCAATCGATAGCCTAGACCTGAATCCTCCAACAGTGTGCTTAGAGGATTCAAGGCTAAGCAGAACCAAAGTGGACTCAAACTATCGCCTTGAAATATACCTCGCTCTATCCTTATCGGCTCGCTATTCCTCTGGATATGTAGACATCCTGGATAGCGAAGGACTGTCCTCCACTGCCCCATACACGACATCAGGAAGGTCCGCAGAGTTGCATCTACTTTATACAACTCTAGCACCTTCATGAGCCATGTATGTGGCACCGAGTCATAGGCCTTCTTGTAATCTATCCAGCATGTCGACAGATCCTTTCGGGAACGACGAACCTGTTGGTTAATGGCCATATCTATGAGGAGCAGCTCCTTAGTACCGCGGGATCCATTCCTACATCCATTTTGAGAGGCAGACATGATGGAGTTATTGTCTATATGTTTGTTAATTTTAGCTCTCAAAATGGATGTAAGAACTTTATAGACCGTCGGTAGACAAGTGATCGGTCTATAATTTTTGGGTTCCGCAGTACTACCTGATTTATGGAGCAGGTGGGTTATTCCTGTCGTTAGGAACTGGGGCAGCGACCCCGACTCTAAGGCTGACTGGAACTGGGATGCCTAGCGGGCGTGCGACTTATGGAAGCATTTTATCCAAAAGTTGTGCAGCCCGTCCGGCCCTGGGGATTTCCAGTTAGGTAACGGACGGACTGCACAAGTTACATCTTCCGGGCTGATGGTAAGTGCCTCCATTTCTGGTATTTGATCGCACGTTCGCTTGATCTCCCTAGTCCAATCACCTTCGGTGTGACTGACAGGCACCGACCAGATGCTTCGCCAGAACGAATACATGGCGTCATCATCCGGGAGGCGCGTGTCGGTCACACCATGGTCTGGTCGCTCCCAAGCCCTATAGACCCACTTTTCATCGCTCCGGAATGTGCGATTCTGAGTGTACCGGTCCACTCTCCGCCTGTACCGACGAATACGGTTTGCCCATGCACAGATCTTCTGCTTCAGGAAGTCGATACGCTCTGTGACGCGGGTCAAGTAATCTCGAGAACTAATATCCATCCCTGAGAACGCCCGCCTCACAAAGCGCATCACTCTAGGGCGAGTATTGCCCTGCCTGAAGCAGATTAACTTGCCGATGAGTGTTCTAGCCTCACCAATACGACGCTCAATCCTGCACTGCCAAGCTGGTACAGCTGGTTTTGGTCGTGGAGCTCTGTCACTGTTAGGAAATTTAACATGAGCTACACGACATGCCGCTACAGCAGCACAGTACAAGATCGAGTGGGTATCGGTGAGGTCTTTGCTGCCGTCAAAATAATTTGACAGCTGCGAATCTAGAGCACACACCAGCGCCTTATTTTTCTTGTGCATGGGCAAACGAGGTAAACGTGGTCTAAGCCCAGGCGGAGTGGAACGGTACTCCCGGAAAGCATCCTCCAGAGCGCTCCTCAATCGTACATTGCATTGGGAACTCACGGACATAGCCCCGTCATCATCCTCATCACTAACGCGGTCGGGTCGCGGTGAGGCACTGGGTTGTTGCACCGCGACCAGTGGCGAAGCAGGCGTAACATGGCTATTCCGTGATTCGAGACGTAGTCGATCAAGTACGACGTCATCCAGCATATGGTTACGCTGGATGACCCGCACCTGATCCGACAGTCGTTGCGCCGACACGTTGACAGCTGGTTCAAGCACCTGAAACAGAGAGAGCATCCGACCACGATACGCAGTCAAGTTACTTCCCCCCTCTGTAGCCCCAAAGTATGCGCGCATGACATTTTCGTTGATGGTTTGTGTCCACCTCATGCGCTGCACACTTCCACCGGCAGCGGGGACCCCATCAGAGGCCGATGGGCCTCGGAGTCCTAAGCTGGCCGGTGGTCGGCCTCTTCCGCGCCGACGTAATGGTGGTGGTGTTGTCGGCGGCGAGAAGTATTCGTCACTCGAGCTCGACGCAACTGCAGCAGCCGGTATCACTGGACTCACGTCTGGAGCAGGTTCCGGCAACTGCGAGGCGGAGCTGAGCGACGAACCCGAAGATGTTGGGCGTGTGTTTCGTCGTGCCCGACTTCTTGTCAGCATTGTGTTTGGTCTGCTATTCTCCGTGTTCAGTAGTTAGTAGGTGGTAGTTTTCGTCTTGCATCCTGATATAGTATGTTTTGGCATAAAAACCAATTTTGGGTTGAGTGAATTGGTGTTGGAACACATAACACCACATTATTGCATTAAAAGTTTAAAATCCAATAGAAAATACACGGAGAAAAATTTTTTTTCGACCGTCAGCTTGACAGTCGGCCACATTATTATTATTATTATTATTGATATTATAGAAATTAGGATTAATATTAATTTGAACTCATGTGACGTTAATCATTTAACTTTTAACCGATGATAATCTTCTAACAACGAGTACAGTCACGCGCGAAAACATGTATCTCCACTCATTACGGAATTGTAAACCGCGTGTATCTGTTGATAGGCAGTTTATAATTTACTGTGTACACTGCAAACCATTTATTTATACAGGGTGAAATTTAATTCATGGGCAATATTTTATCGGGTTATTGTACTCATCATGATAAACAATTTTTATTATGGAAGAAAACATGAAATCGCGAAAAAATCTACTGTTCCCTACATTTTGACGGACAGGCCAGTTGGCGTGGTTGGTTAAGATCACGCCTATCACGCCGCAGGTCGTGGGTTCGATTCCCATCCAGGACAAACATTTGTGTGCATGAACATGTCTGTTTGTCCTGAGTCTGGGTGTAATTATGTATATAAGTATGTATTTACAAAAAAATAGTAGTATATGTAGTATATCAGCTTAGTTTGGGATCAGATGACCGTGTGTGAAAATGTCCCAGGATATTATTATTATTATTATTATTTGACGAGTTATGCTAACATATTAAATATATGGAACAGCTGATTTTTTTTCGGGATTTCAGGTTTGGTCGCATAGTATAAGTTGTTCATAGTTATGATTACAATGACCCCCTAAAATATTTCTTAAGAATTTATTTCACACTGTTTATTACTAGTTTTATTTATTACTATTAGTAGGTATGTGTTTCCAGAGTTACTGTTTCTAAAATGTTTCATTGCTTTAGTCAATAGGGAAGTATCAAAATATTATCTCAGCGTACACTTTTTATAGATTTGTGCTGGCTAGATGTCCTGTATAAATTATATGACTTTCCGTAAAGTAAAATTAAATATAATTTAGTACCCGTGAATATGCACAATATGTTATGTTTCTAACACAGGCTAGAAAGTAAACACATTTTTTTAAAATATTTAACTGATTACAATATAATAATAATAAGTCCCTCTCTCTGGAGTTATATTTTTATTTATTTTTTATTGTAATATTGAAAAATATATTTAATATATGTATAAAAAAATAAATAAAGGAAATAATAATAAAACATTTATTTTCAGGTAACAAAGTCCTATAGATAAATACCTTAACCTAAGAATAAATATACTAACAATTGTGTTATAATAAACTTATTTATTTCAAACAGTAACTAGACTATATAACACTAAAAGATATATATATATATATATATAATGTACAAGTATATAAAATTCGTAAAAATAAAAAGGTGAAGAGCTCATTGGGCATCAAAAACATCGCTGTCAATGGAAAAAGTATTGTATTCCTTTAATTACATGAGCATTCATATACTGGATATTTTTTTAAGTAGTACGCAAACTTTCACAGTTTATTCTACCCATGAATATGAACACCTTTTACTATGGGACCAAACCTGAAATCGCGAAAAAAAAATCAGCTGTTCAGTACATTTATGTTGGCATAATTCCTCAAAATGTACTGAAAAGCTGATTTTTTTTTCGCGATTTCAGGTTTGGTCCCATAGTGAAAGTTGTTCATATTCATGGGTAGAATAACCTGTGAAAGTTTGCGTACTACTTAAAAAATTATCCTGTATATTTTAAAATTATTAACACATTCTTCAAGTGAACTGAATTCTCAAAGTAGCTACATAAATTGTAATGGTAGCGTCAGCTTCCGGACTAGACGTGAAATTCCGGGAGTCGCTAGCGCGAGTGTGCGTAATATAAATGACTTGATTTAATTCTAATGCGGTTAACGCAATTACCTTGGACTGTTCTTCATTAGCCCCTGACGAGCTATTCACGATAATGTTCTAAGGACAGTAAAAGAGTAGTGAAAAGACTCATAAAATTTAATAGTCCTCATGAGTGAGCCCCGTTATCTCTTGCTGAATCATTCAGCCTGTTCCCCACTGCAGAGAAAAGGTTTCTTCTCATACAGAGCAGGCACGAGCTCTACACCACGCTTACTCAAGGCAGATTGTCGATTTCAGGCTTGTATTGGATGAAAACACTTACCTATATTAAGAAGATTTTAACTTTAAACTCTGTCATTATGACAGTTAGAAACAATCCTACTAATCCTACTAATATTATAAATACGAAAGTTTGTGAGGATGGATGGATGTTTGTTACTCTTTCACGCAAAAACTACTGAACGGATTTTGATGAAATTTGGCACACAGATAGTTTATAACCTGGATCAACACATAGGATATTTTTTATGCCCATATTCTTACGGGATCGAGACTTATGTCGGTGAAACCACGGGGTGCTGCTAGTCTAATCTAAACTAACTGGTCTGTATTGTCGTACTCCATGGCAAAGGCATTCACACAATTATGTCAAGTCGTCATTCAGTCGAGTCAAGCTAGTCCCGCCATCTTCGCATTGGCCTGCTGAGATGTCGTCTTGCATTTAATGTGACCCACTCGGTGATTTTTTAAGCTAATATCTAATACTTTAAAAAACATATGCAACAATATTTTTTTAAATATGTTTTTTCGCATCATGCTCCAAAAGAAACAAAAATATATTTCAATTTCCATTTGAATTAATATTTAAGTTCCAAGCAGTAATCATATAAATTAAACATATCACTAAGAACAAAATATAAAAACAAATGAAAGGCCCATCAATAATAATTTACAGCAGAGAAACGTTCATTCAACTGTATCGTAGCGACGTGCTACGCGTTCGTAGCGGTGTGCTACGGCGTAGCAGCTGTAGACATTTTATTAGCCGTTTTGTTAGACAACTACGTGTTTGATAATTTTAGATTTTGTCTCTTTAAAAATGCGAAGTGTTATTGGTAGTGTATCGTTTATTGGTTTTGAAGAGTAAAACATGTTTGTTATGATAATATTTCTTTTTAGGAAACCGTTTTTATTTAACTGTAAAATGAAAGTTAAAAAAGTTGTTTATATTTTAAAATTAAAGTTGTTTATTTCATCAGTATCATAATTTTTAGGGTTCCGTAACTCAAAAAGAAAAACGTCGCTGTCTGTACTGTGCTGTGAAACGTGGCTGTCTGTCTGTCCGTCTGTCACAGCCGATTTGGTCCGAATCTACTGGACCAATTAAGCTGAAATTTGGTACACAAGAATTTCTACGTAACTAAATGACTTTTGAATATGGGGGTTACTTTTGGGGGCAGATAAGAAAAAAAAAAGTTTTGCAGACTGTACCGTGTGACATCTCACGAAAGGGCTTACTGTGAAGATCTTAAATAGATTTTTTTATAATTTTAAATTTGAATTAGTATTTTGATAAGTTATTTAAGAAAATAGACGAAAATTGACCATCCCCCCCTTATTAAACATAATTTTGAAAAAAATGCAGAAAATAGTTCTATAACTATAGATTACAGAAAAACCTATAAAAAAGTCTTTGTTTTAAATAATATAGTGAGTCTCTCAATATTGTGTGTACAAACTTACATTTGCATTTGGAATGTATGGAAGAACATGTTATTCAACTACAATGTTAAGTTTGTTCTTGGGATAAATTTCGTCCCAACTACGGGACCCTTCATTGTGCGTGGTCCGACACGAACTTGACCGGTTTTTGTAATATGAATCTGATGATATTATTCTACAAAAGAATGTACCTAATTCGATAATTAGCAAAATCTGAGTACATGTAACTGTTTGTCCCTTACTGAAATATAATCATGTTTAATCAATAACTTAAATCAAAACAAAACACGTCTTACATTCAAAACAATATAAAATAGTCTTCAACACAACACTCTATCGGACTTGATATAGAGATGACTCTATCTACTATGTAGAGCTCTATTGGACTGTTGTGTGCTTGGCTAGTTAATAATGCCCTTTGTAACGGCTCTACGTGCGAGGCTCTATTCATAGGGTCAAGGTCTGTGAAGGATGTGTCGAGACTCTAAACGAATTCTTATTGTTTTAACTTTTTTTAGAATAAAGAATTAAGGCTTTTTAAGAAATTGGTTTGACGAGAGTTGTTGAGAGGAAACAAAGGCTCCTAAAAGTCCTTTACAATGAACCGAGTCCTAGACAACTACCAAGTCAAAATGTGACTTTTTAGAATTTCGAGTTACGTTATTTTGTGGCTACAGAATTCTCTAATAGATTCTCAACAAAAAGTAGGTTTAAACGTCTGCTCATGAGTCAACCAGCCTAGCCTTTTCCCAACTATGTTGAGGTCGGCTTCCAGTCTATCCGGATGCAGCTGAATACCAGTATTTTACAAGGAGCGACTGCCTATCTGACCTCCACAACCCAGTTACTGGGTAATATGATACCCCTTGGTAAGACTGGTTGTCAGACTTTCGGGCTTCTGACAACCCGTAACGACCGTCAAAGATCCACGAATGACAGCCGGGACCAACGGCTTAACGTGCTTTCCGAGGCACGGAGGAGTCTCGGTATGAAAAGATGGTCACCCATCCACAGACCAACCCCGGCAAGCGTAGCTTAACCTGATGGATCAACCCGAGCGGTTGTTATCACTTAGCCACCTGCTCATGAGTAACAATAATACGAGTATAACAAGTAATTGCTTTTTCGACGGCAGCCACAAAATTAACCCAACTGACATCTCATTCCATCACATCAACGCCGACTCAATTGAACTAATAAACATAACATTCGGCTTCGTTTGCTTTGCACACCGTACATAACTCTGGCAATTCCAAAACTTGCATATAACTAAGTTTGCGTAAGACGCACACTGTGTGTCACTTGTCGACACGTGCGTTCTGAACGGGTAGCGCATGTGTGCGTGCGGACGCATGCGCTGTGGCGCGCGAGGCTGAGTGTCATCTGACGTCACGGTCGCCTCCGACATCAGTCCAAAGCCACGAACGAGCGCGCCACACGCCCGCCGCTCCGGCCAAACGCGAAAACACGCGCGTAAACAACAATAATAACAAGCCAATATGAACGCACATTTATGATACTACCCACGACGCGCTAAACCTACTCGGTGTATTTATTTCACAATTTTGATGTATTCATTTCAACGCTGATATTTAAATAAAATTATTATTGTAAAAATATTGTGTTTAGTGTGTTGACTTTCGACGGCGGTTATTGCTGTGTCACAAAATCGATTATAAATCGTGTCTTTTTAGTGCCATTTTTAATTCTAAAAAGTGATATAATAGTAGTAGCGCTAATGATACTTATCGCCAGTACAAAGTTTAATATTTCATTGCCTTCACGCCTCTAAATATAGAATTTAATAAAAAATCTCTTAAAATAGCCAAGCTTTCGAGTTAGACGCGCTAGTTAGATCAAGACATAGTCAAAGTTAAATTAGTCGATTTTATAAATATATCAATCATAATTACCTCGATGTCTCTAATCTGTGGAGGTAAGTTTGGCAACCCGTTGAAAGAAAAAACTAGAATTTGTTACACGTTAGCCAAAAATCACGTTTTGTGCATGTAGCAATCATAAAAGCGGCGACATTGTCTGCCCTCTGAGTCATAACATTACATGAAAAACAAACAAATTATCACTCGCACTGTGGTTCGATGACCGACTTTGTTGAAAAAAAAATATGACAGCCCAAAAAAAAAACAAACCACTAAAATTATATTATGTTTTAAAAGTAACTAAAAACACAAAATAAAGTAAAAAGTGACGGAATGGAAATGTGTTAAAAGGCTTAAAAGCTTTCTTGAGTTAGCAGACGCGTTAGAGAAATGTAAAAGGAAAATATTAAAAATTAAGAGTAGCGTGGTGAGGTTTGAGACTTTGGCGGTTATTCCTTTCTTTAAGAAGACAGCACAATCTTATTAACGCCCATTAACTTTTAAAACCAATTACAAGTTTTTTGTAAAATGTTTTTTTTTTAAATAAATCACTCAGAAATCCCTATGTAAACTCTTAAAGGTAACAAATTATCTTGTCTGATAATTATGGTACACAATTTTTCATCGTGATTTACATGACTTTCATGTAAATGAAAAATGCATGACCTTAAAAAAAAAAAAACAATTGACCATTATCTTACAAAATATATAAATCAAGATTTATTGAGATTCTGTCCATCCTTCAAGACAAGAAACCACTAAGATAACTTGAAGGAGAATAAATTTCTTGATGTTCCGTTCCTCTCGCTGTCTCAGTTTAGCCTACCGACTCCAAACTTTGCGTGAGATTTATGACTGTACTAACTATATCTGACCTGAAAATTAATTAGGGAAACTCCACTGAATTTCTCAGAAAAACTGTTTATTTATAGTTTTTTGTAATCATATTTGTGTTTTGTAAGACAATAAAAATATGTAGAATGGTAAAGTAAGTCTTATAATCAAGAAATAATTTTATTTTTATTAAAAACAATTTTTTGAAAGTGAGTTTCCTGTGCGTGTGTGCGATTTCATTTAAATAAGTACAAAATAAAACGACGACAAAAAATAAAAACATTAACCCTAATACGATGCAACATTTTGTAAACACATTTCTCAATAGAACCACAGTGCAATAATGAAAATTTAATAACAAAACAAACGTTATCGCTAAAGTGTATGTTTTCCTACTACACCTTCATAATAAGATTTCAATTAAGATAAAGTTATTTAAATGTTACGGATGCATCATATAACTCGTGCCGAGTTTCTTGGCAGATGCTACTGGACCAACTCTGAAGCTGGAATAAGTGTCATTATTGCAGCCAAACGATGGAAAAATATTTTAGAAACTTTTATTTCGTTATCGCACTACAAACTGGGTTGGGTGGGGATGAAAAAGTGTGTTTTATTGACTGTCAGTGGATCATTGAATTGTGGTTTAAATTGAGATTGATTGTACATAAAACTTTTGGTGGTTGTGACTTTTGGTGCGGTGTTTGTCAGTGTTTGTTGTTTGTGAAAATTGTGATGTGTTTTTGATAAATTATTGTCAGTGTTCTTATTTTCTAACAAAAATCCATTTACAAAATTAGTTTATCTATAAATATTTTCCGGTATCCTGTAAATAAATAAGTCAGCTAGAATTTATTATTACGAATTTTTTATACGAAGAATTTCCTCTAAAGGCCTCAGGGGACCTTGATAAAATCGAAGAAATCTACCGTATTTGGATCGACAAAGCAATTTAGCTGGGACCCGTCTTTACGAAAACTTGTTTAAAGGGTCAAATAGATTACCGAATACAGTTTGATCTTGCAGGTAGCCTTTTTAATAAGAATAATGTTTTAAATAAGTCAGTTTATCAAAAATGGACGATAAAGACGAAATTGTTATAGAGAGTGGTTAAAGTTGTGAAATGTAAATAATAAACGTTTCTGTGAATTTAGAATAATAGTGTTGTATTGTGTTGAGTTGAATGTGGAATTATTAATCCTTTTACCAACTCGTGAAAAAATTATTGTGTGCTGAATAAGCTTTCGTGAAAAATGCCTAAAACATTTTCCAAAGAGTGCCTAGTTGTTTTTTGAAAGATAAACATTACAGTAGAATGTTATAAAATAGATGAAAATAAATAAAATCACAAGTCAACTAAAACAATTAAACTAAAGTGTAATAAAATATTAAACATAGACAAAACCAAAGCCAGACAATGCCGAAGTTTGCTAAAAAAACCCACAAAAACTAGACAAAACCTTTCGTGTACAAAACAACGTTTTTACAGGTACGAGGCAATAAATACTGATATGATAATATCATGTTCATATTTAAACCCCTCGTGCGATAAGGATCGAACATTTTGTACAGCGATAACACAATAAGTGGCTAACGTGTAAAAAATTCATAGCAAAACGCTAATATTCTGTATTTTTAATCGACTACGGTGAAAGAAAGCCTGTAATTTCAGGATTGTGTTTGGTAAACATTGTGAATATTTTTTCAATGAAATAGTGAAAACAACCCTCTGTGTTGCACGGTATGATTTTAAAACAGATTTTTTAATTAATTTTCGTTACATATAAGAATTAAAAAAAATTTAAAAAAAACATACCATTATCTACATAAACAAGATTATAAATATGTAAAAAAGCAAGGAAGTACAAACATACTTTATATATCCTTCTCGACTTTTTGATTTTTTCGTGAATATTCCATAAACTTACAAAAGGTTTAGTTTTCATCACGTAAATACTTTCCCAGAAAAATATATTAATACATTTACAAAAAACTTGTAGCACGTAGCACCGTAGACCTTGCTACGCCGTAGCAGCGTAGCGACGTAGAGCCCGTTTAATCCGCTACATGTGTAGGCTAGAGCGCCTTTAAGTTTACTTCAAGGACAAAAGATAGACTTCTAAGTTTAGTAGTCTTTTGTTGTATCTTGACTTGAAAGAAGATGCTAATACTTGTGGTTTGGTGTAGAATATGTGTTGTGGAGATAGATACCTTAGTTTAATGACTCTTAATTTCAGTATTTTTTTTGGAAATATGGCTTTTTCTCATAATTAATAACTGATAAGGGATAGGAAATATCTTACTGCATTGCACTACCTATACGACTGTGAGACTGTATTGTCAGTTTTTATCGATCATTACCGATGGATAAAATGAAAGCTTTTTGGAAATGTAATGCAAACGTATTTATTTTCTAGGATCTACTTTTATGAAGTATGTTCGTTCTTCCAGTTTTTAAACCAAGTTTATGTATTTTTATGAGGTTTGATACAAAAAAGAAAAGAAATACAAAATCTAAAACCAACCAAACACAAAAATGAAATTAAAAACAAATCCTGA
Organism: Dicycla oo; assembly: GCA_948252095.1. NCBI lineage: Eukaryota > Metazoa > Arthropoda > Insecta > Lepidoptera > Noctuidae > Dicycla > Dicycla oo. The sequence goes on along the minus strand of OX411713.1, from coordinate 31,493,351 downwards.
AACACCGCAGTCGGTTTTCCACAAACAACAATATTTCCAGTGTCAAATACAACAAAAAAACAATTGCTTTTCAGAGCCGACCGGTCTGATGACAGAGCCGATATTGAGCCTATACAAATCCCCCTTATCAGGTATGATAGTGTATCTCTATATCGGATATCTACTTATATTAAGGTTTAGATAAGTGCGTATTAGTAATTGTGTATTTTATTGTGTTGTGTTATTAATAATGGTGATATTTTTAACCGACTTCAAAAAAGGAGGTTCATTATTCGACCCGTATGTATGTATGTACGTATGGCACGATTTTCTAAAAAACGAATGAACCAATTTTGATGATTCTTTCACTATCGTTATTTACATACTTTCAGGAAGGTTTTATTATATAATACATTAGGTAATTATTCTTATATACGAAGTTATATGCATAAATGTACTGTATTTCCAGCATTTGTAAGCGGATTTTGATGATTTTTTTTTTCGTTCGTCTATAGTAGGTATTTTGTATATTCAACTAAAAATGGAAAAATAAATTTACTTTAAATAACTTAAAACTGACTTCAAAAACCTAAAACGAATAAAATAACTTTCATAAAAATCTTAACAGCTTCTGAAGTCGATGTCTTCAGTTCTTCAATGCACTAATAGCTTGGCACCGACTTCAGAAGCTGTTAAGTTTTTTATGAAAGTTATTTTAGTCGTTTTAGGTTTTTGAAGTCGGTTTTTACTTTTTTTGAAATAAATTTATTTTTCCATTTTATGTTTATGTATTTTAAGAGCTAATTGTTTGTTGATTTTGTTTTGATATACAACAGGCAAATGAGACATTTTAATATTGTCTCTGAGAATGATAAGATATTGGGCGTTGAGGTGTTGCAGTATGCGGCTGTAGCCTATAATGTTCCCAGTGCTGGGAGACAGGCCTCCTCTCTGTGAGAGGAATGTATATTCCTTATTCGTACAAAACTTTGTATAAACATACATTTGTTTCTATTTATAAGATTGCACCAGTTTACATATTCTTCTCTTACAATCAAATACGTTATTACGAGAAAGAACGCCTCTTTTTTCCCAGCTTCACTAAAAAGTATTTGTATAAAAAATCATACTCAAAAATCAAAAGTCATTTATTCAAACTAGGCTGAGAATTAGCACTTTTCGAACGTCAAAATTACATAAGACAAATCGCCCGGCCTGCACCACTTCCTAGTGCTTTAGCTGGGGAGAAGCAGTGGCGCAACAAACTCCCCAGCAGCACAGCTGTCTGTTCAGTTAAAAAAATTGACTCTATACAACAATGCGCATAATAATTTAGGTACATCACGCAGAGTTTTACCGACAGGCGTCCCGTCACACATAATTCTCATAACTATATACCTACTATTATAATCTGCACAATTTTTTGACATTGTCCGATGAGCTATAAAACATTATGATCAAATAATAAAAATGCTGACGTCATCTCATACCAGACAGTGTTACGAAAAACCGCTACAATAGGTACTCGTATAATAAAATCAAGGTTGGCAATAATTCACTCTTAACGTTTTTATTAAAAATACAGTTTTACTATAAAAGGAAACTGTTTCAGTATGCTTTCCTTGTAATTAAACACTCGGGATTGAATGGGATGAAACTATACCGCACACGACTACTCTTACACTTATTATCCTCACTCTTTCTTCTTCTTACTAACGCTTCTTTTACTCTACTCTTGTCTGGAATATGTTTATGTTAATTTTATTATACAAAAAAAAAAAATGGAAAAATATTTTTGTGGTGCATTAAAACTAGTCGTCAAAATGAAGTGTCTATAAATTATATCCGATTTTTAGCCAGTCTAATTTATTGTTTTATTAACAAATTTTGGAAGCTGAACGTGTAAATTTCCATCGTGTTATTTAGTTTATACGTAAGTTAATGTTGTTAGACATCTTTTTATCCATAAACCTGATACCTAATGCAAAAAAAGGATACGCAAGAAGAAATACAAAAGGTACTGCCTCTGTTCCGGTATAATAGTCTATTCATGTGTTATTTATTGCTACAAAAAATACCTTCCTTATTCTTCCCTACAAGGCAACAGATGCCAATAAATCACCACTATTTCGGCCAAAAATTACCGTAAAAATATCCTAGTATATCTTTCTCCAACAATATGTACATGTCAATCACACAATGTGCAATGTATATCATTTTATTGCCTTTATTTTGTATATAGTAAACACGCCGTCCGCTGGCCCGTGTCATCAATCACAGGCCTTTCAATTTATCACAAAAATGCCTAAACTCGTTCGACGTGAAATTTTTAAATTTCGACGTCGCCATCTTTTTATTTTCCATTTTTCGATTCACGTTAGTTTTTTGGTAGGTTTTTGTCTTTTGTGTTTTAACTAAGTATTTTAGCATATGTTTTTCTTTGTAATTTATTTATTTTTAGTTAATAAAGTGGAATGTACTGTGATGAAACTAAAAAGTATTTTAGGTAAAAGTTTTTTTTTTAAACTTCATTCTAGACGAAAATAATGACCACTTTGCTTAAAATTTGGTCCCTTTTAGCGACTCACCCTAGCTTTTTCCTTAGTATATTGAAGTCTGCTCTCAGTCTAGCCAGATGCGGCACAAAGTTGGGTCTTGCTCGCTAAGTAGTTTTTCGCTTAACCTGGATAGTAATTACTGCTGCATTGGTTTCAAAAATCCATATTATACGGAACCATTAATTTTAAACGTGATGACGACGCCAGGAGAGCTTGGTAATGATTGTGGTTGATGCCCGACCACTACAAATTGACTCCATTCATGAAGTGCTGCAAATTTGATGACAGCTCCACAGTATGTATTTATTGCTTTGCGGTGGCGTCGAAAAATGTTTGATGCGTCGGCTTTATGATTGTGAAGTCATTATTTCTGCGCAGTTTGTGTTACTGAGTTTGGTTCGGGATGATGTTTAATTATATTCGTAATCAATATCTGTGCTTGTGTAAGCAGTCAATAAATAGTATTCGTAAAGGTTAACTGATAATAAAGTAAACAAAGGAGAAGTCCCAAATAGTACCGTACAACGGGGCTATTTAGGTTGTTGAGTGGTATTTGGGACTACCCAGGATTTCCAACAAAAATATCGAAAGTTGGTGTATGGTAGAATTTATTTTATAAATTCTAGCAAGACATTGATAGTTTACGTCATATTGTCACCTATCGGTGCCGGTATATTTCACAGTTTACTTCCAAATTTTGGTGAAGGAGTCAGCTCCTGTTTTATTCATAAAAATTTAGGTGTCAAAACTTCTCCCACAGTGCAAAATCCTGCCTGATTTTTGAAAAATATTTTTTTGCTTACAATTCTACCAAACCCTAAAATAAAAACAATTTTATGTGGTTTTGTTATTCTTTGTCTTGTTTAAAGTGGCTGTTTTGGCTCAGAATATGCATTAATTATCCGTTTTTCAGGCTGTCCATAATAGCCCCAAAGAAGCGATATTTGGGACAGCCTCATTTTTATTTATTTTTTCTGTTCCTGTTGTAAGTTGCTACTTTAAACGTATCTCTGTAGAAGTAAGAAGTTCTCCGAGACCCATTTAAATTTTATATTATAGCTTTTTATGCAATTTAAACGAGATATTTGCTAAAGTATGTCAAAATGTGTCCCAAGTAGCCCCGTTTTACCGGTACCCTAGTTATCTGGAATCTGAAATACTAAAATTAACCCGCCGTTTGCTTAGGGCAGGTTGTTTTGATCCGTAGTTAACTCAACCAATGGTTAAACATTGTAACTAAAGGTTCAATATTGGATAGATGTGAAAGGCTAAACATGAATGTAATAACATAAATGTATTCATATTACCTCATTAATGTTAAAAAATAATTACTAATGGCATTTTGGCAAACACATTTAGCCAAAATTCAACCATTAGTTACTATGTTTAACCATTGGTTGAGTTAACTACGGATCAAAAACCGGCCCTTAAAGACACAGCTAAATATTGCCACGTAATATAGGGAAGGTCAATCAAAAGGTCTATAATATTTGATAAAATTCATAGTTTATAATATAATGTACCCAACAATTACACCTTCCAAATATACAGATATTTATTACATACAAACTGTGCCCCGAGGTTTCATCCGCATAAGTCACAATCCTCTGGGAATATCGGGATAAAAAGCATCCTATGTCCTAACCCAGGTCAAGGCCATTTGCCGAATTTCATCCAAATCCGTTTAGCTGTTTTAGCGTGATAGCGTAACAAACAAACAAACTCACTTTCGCATTTATGTTACGATAGCTCATATCCTATCAAAGAGGAAAATATCGCCGGTAAATCCACACGTTAACAATCAGTTCCGTAGATTGCCATAATCAGCGGCATCTGTCACCTTCATACAAATTGTAGGTTATACATCCGTGCCAAGTCACCTTATGGGTTGGAAGCTATTTGCGGATCGCAATAGTGGATGGAACTTAATGTCTGTTTTAGGAAATGAATTGAGTTTATTTTATTTATTCGGAAGAACTAACAATTACATATTATACAGGGTGTACTAGAAAGGTGTGGTCAAATTTACGGGTGTGGTACAGACCTTCAAACTGAACAAATTTGGGACCAATATCGTAATCGCAAAAAACAAAAATATCAACTGTCCCATAGAAAATTTCAATACCTTCGACGCAAATGTATGGGATAGCTGATTATTTTTTCGCGATTTCGATGTTCGTCCCATGGAGAAGGTTGTTCAGTTTGAAGGTCTGTACCACATTCCTAAATTTGACCACACCTTTATGTTACACCCTGTATGTATATAACGAATAAATAGAACTTAAGGGTTTATACAAAATGTGCAAAAAACAATGGTCTCCAAAGACAGTGCAGTGCTGATAAGGTAAAAGTCCGACAGAAAAGGTAATTGCGTGAAATAAATTACATATTTTCTTTAGCTTTACATCGGAGCATTGATAGAAGAAACACTTATTATCACAATTCGAATTATACTGGTTGTAATTCGAATTGTGTTAACAGTGATTATGTTGTCAATTAGTCTTTATAATTTTACGAATATAATTTTCATCTTATTTTCCAAGTCAGTGTTATTAAACAAAATAATATCACAAAGTCAGTGATTAAAACCATTGCTAATGGCGCCGATTCCCTTGCTCACAAACTAAACTAAATTTAAGTTCAGTACATCTTTCTCTTTCTATAAAGGAAAGACGAAAAGGATAGACGATAAATATTAGTTTAGTCCTGTTAAATTAAGATACTCAATATATACAAGTTTAGACGTGATTAAAAAATTGGCTGCTAAAAATACGTCAATTTACGTTAGGCGCTGACTAATTTGACAGGTCTAAACTGATATTTCTCTTCTTTGTCCTTATCTTAATAAAATAGAAAGAAAAAGATGCACTGAACTTAAATTTAGTTTAGTTTGTCAACAAAAGAATCGGTGCCATTGTTTAACTAAACGCTAAAACAAACGAAAGTATGACTAACTCATACTGTACTAACATACGTTATCAAAAAATAACCATGACTAAACTTTGAAGTAATGTTAGCCATCTTGCCATCTTGCGGACCCTGCGGCATACATAAATTACGTTCCGATCACATACCGAGATTAGACGTCAAAGTCGTTCCCAGAAAAAAGTTTCTTCAATATCGAGTTCTCTATGTTATTCCAAGTCAATTGAGAGTCCAAGGATGACATGAGGGCGTCATTACACCCTCGCCTTTGGGTCACCCGTTCACTGACAGTCGATTACAGACATAATTTGATAAAAAAAGTAGGTTAGTAAGGAAGATTACGGACGAATATCTCAGAGATGAAAAAAGTAATATGTTTTAGGTAGTGAAGTGTTTTTATAAAGAGTGTTATTCAATTTTGTTTTTGATGAGGTAGATAAAAAAGATTGAAGAATATTGAGCTGCATAGGCTGGCATTTTCCCAATTACGGAGTTTTTTATCCGCGTGCAAAGAATGGCGATCGTAAAAAATGTGCCCTTGACCTTTCAGAGTATTGGTGTTTTAGAGACCCATGCTCGGTGGTGGAATTACGTAGACTGAAATCATTATGATGATGATCAATCAACCATGCAAATTAAAAATACATCGAACGTTAATACAAATTTTCTTAATGCATCTTCAAGGAACAAAATTCCTAGACCATAAAGATTCATTCAAAAACGTTTAAGGGCAAACGAATATTGCTTCCAATACTCATTAAATATTAGCACTCACAAGATCAAGCCATAAATAAAAGAGGTTATCCGGAGCGAAAATCGGCAAATTTGAACATCGTAGATACACAAAAGTTCAGCCATTAACTACAGCTTACTATGAACCCGGTCTGTTATGACAAACGTTCTGCAGTTCCAGCTAATAGATCACAACTGTCGAATGATTTTAAATGTATTTATGTGTTCAGGGAAAGTTTTGATATATTAAGTGATGTTCAGGGTTTTTGTTGGAATTCAACGTAGGAATCTGGGAAAAGTTGGCAGCAAAAAGGAGGTATTTGTCTTATTGAAAATCTCGATGATAATAATATTGTCATAATTGACGTAAATGTGGAAGGTAATAACAAAAATAAAAGAGCAAAAATGGACAAAAGAATCTTCTCCAAAAATTATGAGTCATAAAACAGTAACAAGCCAATTCATGAAGTATAAACAAAGAAAGATCCTAAAATTACAAAGGTTCATCACGAGATGCGTCCCAAAATATTTACAGAGACGATAATAACGACATTTTTTAAATAAAAAAGAGGTTCTATTTACACTGGCAACAGAAGGTCTGATCGAACTGAGATAGCGCCTTGCAGCAGCCGCTCCAAATGAAGATTTTAAGTAGAGAGCTAAAATGGCCGAAACATAAATTTTGGGAATAATTCTTGAATAAACTTTTTCTGGCGAGACTAAAGTGGAAATGTAAGAGATTGTTTTGATGCGGATCTGTTAGTGAAAAGAATTAAAGTAGGTTTTATTATAATAGCAACTCAAGTTGAAAGAGTGGAAGATAAAGAGCTAAATAAATTAGTGTTATAAACTATTGCTGATTTAGTTGGTCTTGATAATAAGTTTACTGTTGACAGAGTTATCTATAAACTACTTTACTGATCGACATTCTGAATTAAACTGTCATCCTTAGCAAGTTTCTCGATTATATTTGAGCACAAAATAATTTTCTACGTTTAATCTTCCATCAACGTATGTTAATAAAGTACAGAAATTTTCATCTAATTCCACGTCAAACTCAGACATAAGTCACAGAAGCAATAAAAACGAAAAGGACTATCTGCAAATCGGAGAAAATTATAAAATGGGATTCCATTTGTGCTTTAATTCAGATGGGAATAAAATCCTGTGTGACTTCCCGACCTGGGGGTGGCCTGTGCGATAATTGAAAATTTTCTTCAGCCCCAGTGGTACGCAAAAAGTTACGAGATGGATGGAGATAAATGTTTTTCTGCGGCTGTTATTGCAAATTAGTAGGATTTTTGGGAAGCTAACGGAATGTTCTCGATTGTGAGTGGTGGAGATTTATATGGAGTACCTCCAGCAAATTTGATTTGAAGATTCTTGGCATGCGTACCTGGCTCTTTTAGGTGGATGTAAATTTTTGGATGGTGAGATAAATTGGCTTCAATTTAACTAGTCCTTGACCGATGACTATTTATCAAAATTGTTTTAGAATACTTTTGCATAGTATGACTATACTTTACACTATAAAAATTTGGCACTGAATGCAGTAGAAATTCAAGTTGTCCTTGCCAATTATCAGATGTTATCAACCTTTGGATTCGGTTCCAAATTTTCTTGCCCGACTCATTTAGATCTGAATTACAGTGAGTTCATGTTTTTTTGTTCCCAATTTATCCCAAAACCTACAACCAAGTTTCTTTTCACTCCTTAACGGGCAGTCATTAAAATAACTCTACATCCGATCGGTAACCGCAGACACAACGTGTCTTATTTATTTTCCAACTGAGGGCAATTCGCGTTCCGTATTTATTGGCTGTCGTCGAACGTTCGTATCAAGATTTATTGAAATTCACGTTATGGGATCTGTGTTTATCGTGAAATCAGTCTTCGGTTACATGGTGAGTGATCAGACCATTATTTTTTGGGATACAAGTGCCATTACATGGAGTTAAACATAACTGGTAACCTATTTTGTGGTATAGTATTTTATTGTACGTACATCGTCTTTACGTATAATTATTATATAATTAATGTATACAAAATATTGTTAACATTTCAGAAGAGTAAGTGTGTTGCCCATTCTTCTCCATACGTGAATATCTTTTGGAAACCTTACCTTTACCTTTTACCTTTTATTTTTTGTAAATATTGACGTTCAAAACTCCCTTACATGTGCCTATTTGAAATAAATGATTTCATTTTCACTTTTGACACCTCTGTCTATACTTTCGGGAATTGCAAGCGATATATTCTGTATGTATTGTATGTTATGTAAATTATTAAACTTGGTATACATGTGTGGTTAGCTGGTGGTAGATATGCTTTTTAATTGGACCGTGTTATGCAGAAGGCAGCCATGCCGAGAAAAGTACAAACAGAGTTATAAGCATTTTTCTGTCGATGGTTGCATTATGGATGTATGGATAAGACTGCATTTGACGGCTCATATCTAATAATAATAATAATAACCTGGGACATTGTTTACACACGGTCATCTGATTCCAAACTAGGCAGAGCTTGTACTATGGAAACCAGATAACTGATATACTACATATGCTACTTTTTTTTTTTTGTAAATATATATTATTACTTATATAGATAATTACACCCAGACTCAGTTTGTCCTGGATGGGAATCGAACCCATGACCTGCGGCATGATAGGTGGTGTCTTAATCAACCACGCCAACTGGCCTGCCAAATAAATAAAGATATCGATAAATAGAGATATTGACATGGCTGTTTTTGCAAAAATCGTGTATGTCGAAATTAGTACGACTGTGTTTATAACTCATTTTTGGAAAAAGTGCCATATGGCTGCTTTCTGCATAACTAGGTCCAATTTTAGTAATTTGCGTTATCGTTGATTTTTTCTCTGTTTTACGTATTTTTTCAATGAGAAAATTGTCGTATTTTTATATAAATTTGTCGTATTTAAATAAGAACAGACTTTTACTAAAACTTTACGTATATTTTTAGTTGAGTTATTGATATGTATAAACTTCTTAATATCGCCCAATCGGCAGTGATTCTATCCTCATATTTTATTGACAATACCGTAGTGTCATTGCCAAATTAATATTGATTGCTACTGAATTTTGAAACCAAAAACACGTTCATCATGACAGATCGCTACTTCATTAGCAAGTCGTAACTAAACAACGTTTGCAACAAAGCCTACCATAATACAGCTATATGTACTGAGACAAGTACTTATACATATATCGACCGTCCCTACTAACAATGTCGGATATACATTTTTACCAATATTCACGTTTTTACATAAAACGAATTACAATTTTAAAAAATTTCTTCACTGTCAAAACAAACTTTGAACTGAGGGCAGTTCAAAGTTTGCCATAACGATAAAAAATAATCTTTATGATATTAACAATGTCAGTTCTGCGAAAAAGACCACTGTTCAGTAGGGACTAAACAGTAGTCTCCCTGCAGAACCGACATTGTTAATAGAGACCGTCGATATATACATCACCTAGGTACCCATATTCTCACATAAGTACATAATGTCAGTTACTCTCATTTGGCTATAACAACACGTGGGTATCGTCCGACGCATTGTTTTCCTTTCATTTCAATCAGACTGGAGTCAATACAATCAATTTGATACCATTGTGGCATAAAGGTGAATGGGTGGATTTTGTAATTGTTTTATTTGGATTATGATTAAACTTTTGTGTGTGGTATTATTATAAAGCTGATAGATAAAAAGGATAAAAAATCAGGTTTGCTTTGTATGTAAAATCCAAAACAGAGTCTGTTAAGTGACCAGCAGCGGGCTAGATGCCACAAATTAACAAGCAAATTGTGTTTTTGGAGGCACACACTTCTGAAAATATTAATCCCGCGATGATTTGTTTCGATGTAAACGTCTACACATAGTAGTTACCTTTAAGATTGTTCACTAAATATACCGAAAAACAAATAGCATATTATCCTAAATTAATTATATTAATGGTTTTTTAACTGTTCTCTTCAATTTTCTTAACATTAACACAAGTAATTGAGAGACCAACAAACTGCGTCCTTTCAACAGCGACATTCAATAATTAAGGTACAGTGTTCGCCACTGCTACAAAAGACGTAATTGCTTCGATAATTACCAACATAAGAGTGAAAACAAATGGCCATGCATGTAGGTCGAAGGAAACTACGGTATTTTGGAGTGAGGAAGGGGTGACCTTGAATTTGACCTTTTGACTTTTGTGGAAAGAAATAGTGACAGTCCATTTTACATAGTAAATAATCAATAGTTAACTAAATAAAAATAATAACATAAATAAATATAATTTTTAGTCTAGCCAAATCATTTTATTTTATTCGCACCTACACCATTATTTAATTATTACAAGATTATTCATTTATTTTATACATTATACATTTAACTTTTAAATACCTAACCAAGTAATCAAAACGTAATCATAACACAATCAATTAACACACCTACGAAAAAGTACGTTTCTCACTGCAAAATTTTACTGTAGACATAAAATTTACACATAATTAAAGTTGCGGGTATAGTTACTAATTATATAATTATTGAATTAATTGACACCAAATGTAGTAGAAATTCAAGATGTCCTTGCCAATTACCAGATGTTATCAACCTTTGGGATCCAGAAGAATATCGGCGTCCGGTATATTTGCCTCCCCCGGTGGGTTCCCGCATTGTCGAGGTTGGGGAGCTCATTAGCCGTGGCTTGGTCACCCACGGTGAAGCGAAGAGGAATCCGAGGAGGGGCCGCTCGTCATGGCTTTTACCAGGAAGCCGACGACGTAGCGGCCAACATGTAGGTTGCGGTGCCGCTTGGGCGACATCACAACTGAGGCGGACTGCGATGTCGTGTGGGAGGCATCGCGGCTTAGGGTTTGAGGCCATGATGGAAGAGGAGTGCCGGTATTGCGGTTCACCGCTCGCAAAAGTGGTAGGTGGCCGGGCCACTGACCTGACCGGACGCAGGGGGACCAAGGGTGCCTAGATACGGGGTCGTCTAGCACCCATGTGCTGGTTTGGCCCCTGGGTTGGTCGCGGCGTGCCATGTGTTCTGGTGCGCCGGTAATGGGGGTCCTCCCCAGAGGAGGGTCCGGTGACGGACAGCCGTGCCCGTGTTCCCGCCACAAGCGGCAGAGGAGGACACCGTGGAGTTTTAGTGGGTTGGAGTCCCACATAACTGCACTATCTCCCCGTGGTACTGCAGTATGCCTGAGCATTTCTCAACGGAAAAAAAAGGTTTAATTGCCTGACACATGTTGAGCTGGACTCATTTGATGCAGCTTTGAGACGCACACCGCACAGTGTATATTCATTATTTGACTATTTGAAATATAGTGTCAAAGTTTCACTCTTATGTACAATATGTATGTTTTTCTTGTTTATTATATATTAGCAACTTGTTTTTGTATATCAAGTAAATTGAAATCATTTAATTTTGCGTTCACAAATGTGTAGTGCTGTGACTTTTGTGTGCACTGAATAAATGTTTTATCTATATCTCTATATCTATCTATCTACCTATATTATAATGACTGTAATAAAAACTCATATCTCAATATAAAAATCACCATGTGAGACTTTCTTCAAAGGCATCTATTGAGTGAAAATAATCTGCCTAGTCTTTCCCCAACTAAGTTGGGGTCGGCTTCTAGTTTAACTGGATGCAGCTACATGAAGCGACTGCCTATCTGACCTCTACAACCCAATTACTGGGTAACACCCTTTGGTAAAACTGTCAGACTTTTGGGCTTAATGAGTGTCAAAAATCTACGAATGACAGCCGTGACCAACGGATTAACGTGCTTTCCGAGGCACGAAGGGGTCTCGATATGTAATGGATGGTCATCCATCCGTTACGTAACCGCGGCAGGCGTAGGTTAACCTTCGGTCGACCCGGAAGGCTGTTACTATTAAGCCACAATAAAAGTACAGAAGGATACCTATCATGAAAAGCTGTGTTAGAATTGGCATTCTTACACAGCTTTTTCTTCTATGATATCCTTCTGTTATTAGCAGTGCGATTAATCCGTCTGCTAAGCAAGGTGATTACAGCGATTACACATTTACCTTAGTTAGGGTTTTTGAAAATCAGGGTTGGACAATGTAGTCTGACATTATGCTGAAAAGGGCCTGTTTGTCGCAGCTATGAGGTACTATCGACAAAACGGACGTCTTTACACCTTAAAGTCACTGTTTCTTTACCCTGCTTCACCCTGCCGACATGGTCCTTTGTTTGTCCTACAATTACAGCTGGCAAGCAAAATTGTTTCGAAATTGGAAAGGCCTGGCTTTTGTCGATAGTATACATAACACTTTTTCTTTGTAATTATGACTTGGTAGTTTTTAGATACTATGTTCTGTTACGTACATATTTGTATCTAACTTTTTTAACCAAAGGCTTTGCTCATTTTAAAATTATCTTCACTCAAAGTTTAATTTTCATTAATATCTTTAATGTATTGCACATATAGAAAAATAAAACTGACATAATTTTACGGTTCCTCTCAATGATATATAAAAAAGACGGCCGAGATGATTCTAGCGCGCGCGTAGTGAGGACTCGCAAACATCCTAATTCGGACGTTTTTAGTCCGCGCGTCAAAACTAAACGCTGGGTAGCCACGTGTCACGACCACATTTTAAAAGTCGGTTACTTCGGACGTAACATAATGTTGTGTATAATATCTTTTTTTTTTTTTTTTTGTGAATGGCATCTCGTAGTTGACCTAGAGAGGTCGAGACTACTTAACCGGACTATCCTGTGGCTGCCTTAAGAAAAACTCAAAGCCTCCAGCCAGGGGCAAAAAACTTACAGACTAAGCGACTACACGCTAAGGGCTCCCCCTGTGGGGAACGGGCCTCGGCTTAGGGCGTCGCTGGGGGGAGGACAGCAAGATGGGACAGGCTGGATCAGATTTGAATTATTATTATCAGGGGAGTTTAAAGCTACAGGCTCAGCTACGCCACCAGCTGGCACTTCATACCCGAGCAAGGGACGGGGGGGAGGACGATTATTACGGGGTCGTCGCGAGGGACCTCGGCGGCGAGGTCGGAATGTCGATTTGTTTTTGTTCCTACGGTCCCTACTGCTCTCCTGGAGAAGAGTTATGGGGTCGTCGGGATCTGAGAGGACAAGCCTGGGGCGGCGGACCTTACAGGTATAATATCAATGGTACTTCTTCTCATATATTGGCATGAACTTTACAAGTAGCTTAATATACCGTATAGTAAAAATATTGCTTACTTAGCGGGGCTGGTAGCCCAGGGTACTATCGGCAAAACTTAAGCATGCTCAGTTTAGAAATTATTTCTGCGGTAGCAGAGCTAGTGACAGACCACACCTCTCGATGTTTCCGCTCAATTAGAGACAATGTGTGAGTACAGGGTGTGTTACAAAAACTAACAATAAACATTAGCAACAAATCAAATCAACAACAAACGTGCAACCTATTGGACAAAACACATGCTTCGGGCGATCGAGTCGTAAGCCGTGCTATTCGATTATCGCCAAAAGTTAGCATGCGGTAGTTTGGTCAATAATACATAGAACGCACATTTAAGTACCTATTCGTGGAGTTATTTACAGCTGACTATTTAAGTAACTGATTTAAAATGTTAAAGGAAACGAAACTATATTTAAAATGTTGAACGAAACGAAACTATATTTAGCTGGTGTGACCTTGAATGTCTGAGACAGCCCTATACAATACACAATATCTAGGGCAGACAGGTATAGAAGGTGTAGGTTTCAACCAAAGCACGCTTGAGTGAAGCGATTGTGTAATAGACAATCGATTTAAGGCAAGGTGGGTTTGAACCTATCTACATTTGTGTGTAGATTATACTTGGGGTAAAGTTAGAATAGAAGATGCTATTTTACCCCAGTTAATGAGCTTAAGAATGAATCGGTCAGTTGAATAATAGTTGTTTGGATCACCGAATATCTATACTTTTTAATTACAAAGAATCGCATGACTTATAACTTTTCTCAATTATTTTAAGTGATCTAATATTATTTTCCTTGAGAAATAAATGTATTTAAACTGTAATTATCGTTGATATTTATGATGATAGCTAGAAATGATAAAGCCTCAATCCTAACACCAAATCGAAGAACCAAAATAGCTTTATATATATAGCTTTTTTATTCCCTTATTTGAAAAGAGAAAGCTTATAGTTTCGAAGGACATATTCCTCTTTATCAGTTATTATTTTTGACTTTCTTAGTTCCCTAACGCTTGCTGCGGAACTACTAGATGATATCATAATGTAACGTTGCGTATAACTACAGAACCTCTCTTGCTAGAGGGTTCGATCTATGGTCAGCAACTGGGTAGGCGTGGCAAAATACAAGAATTTCGTTTATTTCAGGTCTAAATTATTTGAGTAAGTGAACCAAATTGTACAAAAAAAATTATACTAGTAATTTTAAAATGTAAAGAGATATTACGTTTCTATAAGAATTTAAAAAAATATATTTCATCATCTGCCTAGCCTTTTCCCAACTATGTTGGGGTCGGCTTCCAGTCTAACTGGATGCAGCTGAATACCAGTATTTTACATGGAGCGACTGCCTATCTGACCTCCACAACCCAGTTACTGGGTAATACGATACCTCTTGGTAAGACTGGTTGTCAGACTTTCGGGCTTCTGACGACCCGTAACGACTGTCAAAGATCCACGAATGACAGCCGGGATTAACGTGCTTTCCGAGGCACGGAGGAGTCTCGGTATGGGATGGGTGACCACCCATCCACAGACCAACCCCGGCAAGCGTAGCTTAACCTAATGAATTGACTCGTGCGGCTGTTATTACTTAGCCACGAGCTCCTCCTTAGCCACGAGCTCCTCGAGAAAAAAAATATATTTATTCTGTCTAATTAACATATTTTAACGACTTCAAGACTATTTTTATGGAAATTAGCTAAGTTAATTTAACTAAAAATTCATTTTTAAAATTCGTGGAGCTACAGACTGCTTTGGTATGAAAACAAAGTATATTACACTCGAGAGCAATGAATTATGGTCACATAAAGATACCTGAAGGTCTCGGAAACTAAGAATGCTAGCTTAATTAAATAAATTGTGTGTAATAGACAATTCAATTTTCCTTAAGGGGGAAGCGTCAGAGTAGCCCGCGAAATTCAAATTTTCTTGCGTTTTTTGCGTTTTATTGTACGTTGATCAATTTATAATTTGCGATCGTAACAAGTATCTATTTACATAATTAGAATCATTAAAGTGATCAATACAACTCTTTAAGACCAGGTAATCCCAAAAAATGACTATTTCATGAAATCTTGACATTTTAGGATTATACTAACATAAGGAGTTGTATTATTAATTCTATTGTATATAATTCTGTAAAAACATATTTGTTACGGCCGCAAATCATACTTTATTTAACATACAACTTAATACTGACTTGCAAATTGCAAAAAAACATAAGAAAAATAGAATTTCGCGGGCCACCCTGACGCTTCCTCCTTAATTGAAAGTAATAAAATGTAGCAAAAAATAACCAATCTCATCTTATAACAAAAATAGAAAAGCAAATATTTTTTTACTACTTTAAAATTTTCTTGAGATTTATTACTTTGTATTACCCCCACGTGCTGTCATCACTGCGATTATGTGGTTTGGCATGCTGTACACTAAGTTTCTTATAAGATGTTGGGGAATATTCTCCCATTCCTCTACGAGCGCAACTTTGAGCTCTTGAGACTCGAGAACAGCTTGACCGATTTTCATGATTTTCGATTTGTTGTATTTGTCTCCGTCCCGAGTAGCAGAATAGCTATTAAAACATCGGAAAAATACACGAAAAAAAATATGAAGAAAATTAATTTTCTCATACATCAAATATTGACAGGACAACGTCTGTTGGGTCAGCCAGTATACAGATATATCCTGACAGTAAAGATATTTTTATACAGTCAAGGAAAGCTCGTAAATGAATATCTTATACTTATTACGTGTCAAACAGATGTCACCCCTACTTGATTGAATGAGAACACGACATTTCATTCGGAAAATTATTACATTCCCATATTAAATTTCCGTTTTATTAGCTTCGAAGAAAAGTTAATAATATGTATGAACAAGTACTTTATACATCTTGTTAATGAACTTTAAGGTTATGTAAATAAAATTATGTAACAACTCAGGTTAAGTATATAGGTAGCTCTCTATATTAATAACACGTCTTTATATTGAGTAGTAGTCAATTTTAAGTTATTTTACTCAAACGTGATTTAGTATTAGCTTTAATTTTAGTTTGAATTGAATAACATTCAAAATAATTAACGAGGTATCAATTTTTCTCGCTGTAAAACGCTTTGTCATCTCGCGGATACTTTAGAATCCATTTTTAATAATGGAATAAAATGTACATTCAATTAATGCCATCATTACGAGTCTTTATAGGATAATCAGTAAATTAAAATGATCAGTTCATGCAAGCTGTTTTTGACAAAACCGTATGTTAATGTAAGCTCCCGAGTTGATGACACACTTTCTCTCTCTCTTTATTACATCATGATTAGTTCTTTTATTCTTCTAGTACCAATAAAATCAACCAACCAAAATCAACATCATTCATAAAAAAAAAACCTACGAACTCAGAAAGGAGACCACATTCAAAAGGCCTAACAAATACAATGTAAAGTTTATCGCGTATAAACTCCAAACTTGAAAGTACTTTTGTTTTTTACAATACTTTAAAAAGAAACAAAAAGTCTATAACAATCGTAAATGTTGCTTCAATGTAAGTTTTGCCGTTTAAACTTATCTGTCGATGGATCTTTATTTCTGCTGGATTTTTTAGAATAGAAAATTATATGTATGTAGGGGTAAGGTTTTGATGGATTCCTCCTTCCTTTTTACAAATTCTGGAAAGTTTCAATGACAAATCAATTCTGTGAGAATGATACCTACGTCTGTACTATTTAGTAGGGATTGTGAATTTTCCGTTATAATAAATACGCCAACAGTGTGATTGAATCAATCTTCTGCTGAATGCCTCTTAAATGGTGGACAACAAGTCAGTTTTCTGTAATCTACTTTTGTTAGATAGATCTAAATATTCCCGCAGGCCTCCTCTTTATGAGAGGGAGTGGGCCGTAATCCACCGCCTGGGCCCAGTGCGGGTTGATATATGTCACATGTCTTCGAAGTTTTGGTTCTATGACATGCCGATTTCCTCACGATGAATCAAACGACGAATCGACGAATTATGTTATTATGTGCCATTAAAATAAAAGCACGAAACATTGAAATTTAACTTTTAATTATTACACTCAACCAACCTTTTTTTTTTTTTTTTTTTGGCGCTGAGATATGACATTACGCATCTCCGCTCGTCGGGGGACGCAACGGAGTATGTGGGACTCCCTGCCAGAGTGGCAGTATACCCACTAAAACTCAGCGGTGTTCCCGCATCACCGTGATGGGAGGGCCATGGGAAACCTGCTTTACTTCCACAACCCTCCCGGCGCATGCCCGCCTAGCTGGCGGGCCCCGCATGCCCCCCAGGGTGGGGGGCTACGGGAATGGCCGGGAACACCTGGTCATTCCCGTCCGACACTGGTGGAGGCCTGTGCAATACAGGCAAGGGTGCCCCCGCACCCGTTGCCTGCTGGCCTCCACCTGGGAGGAGTCGGAGATGACTGTCATACTGACGTCTTCTTCGACCCCTCCTCCGCCTTCGGAGCGGCGCCGCGAGAGGGTCTTCCTCCCGCGCGCGCTCCGCTGCCTCCTTCTGGGACATGACGTGTTCGCAGAAGGAGGCGACTGCCGCCCAGGACCCCTCATCCCCCAGCATGGCGTTGATCAAGCCGGGGAGCGAAAGGTCCGTTCCAACCAACCACACTCAACCAACCTTACTCCAATCCAAAATAACAAGCAGAAAAAACAAAATCGATCAGTAATCACCACTCACAAACCTTGTTAAAACATAATTACAGATGCAATCACTCACTAATTGTTCGCGAATAATTACCACATAAAGTGACGAACTTCCGTACGCAACACCTACCGTATTAATGTACTGTTGGTAAGTACGGCCGGACACTTATCGAGGGTCGAGTGGCAAAGGTATTCTCGACTGAGGACAGCAATTAGGGATATCGATGATTCTCGTTTAACGTTATTATTAAAATGGTTATAGACTTTTGTTCATTCGATTTACTGCCTCTTTTTGGCTCTCTTATTTCTTTCACAATGTATTTGATGAATCAAATCACAAGTTGTTGATAACCTATTTTATTAAAGTCATCAATCTTTAAAGACTTTATAATACAGTTTGTGTTCCTAATGGTCTAATTCTGCTGCCAATGTCACTTTGAGTTGCAGCGGCAGAGATACTTTTATGGAATTTATAAGTCGTTTAAGAATTTGGGGGTTAGGAATCTTCTGTAAAAATATTCTTCCGATTGTTCTTAGGGTGTCGATGGCAATCTATATAGGTATACAGTCAGCACGGAATTTAGCTACAAACTTGGCACCATCACCGTAGCGTCTATCAGCTCCTGTAGCGTACAGACAGCAGGACACGTTGGACAAGACATTAAGTGTCTCAAAGTTTGTGGTTACTGCACCATATTTCCACTCCAGGGCGGAGTCATCTCCACCTCAGCAGGTTTTATCTACTTCGGTCCCTACCTGAGTCCGGTGTCTGTTTAAATACTTCCAGATAAAAATATTATTAACGTTCTGTTTTCCATCAAGTACTTTATGTCGCTCATAGTAATTTTGCATATTTGCTAAAAAAATTACCATCAATATTTTCCAAGCTAAACTATAAAAAATAATTGGTTCTCCTAAACGCCCTCTAATTGTCGGCTATTAATGACGTTACGTCGGTGTACCCCGTCACTTAACAGCGTCAAGTGGCTCGGATGGCTCGTGGCTCGGGTGGCTCAGGTGGCTCGTCTGACGGCCACAATTAGGGACGTCGATGGCTCTTAGACTTGGGCTGAAGAGTGATTCAACGTTAGGGTCTTAAGGATGGGAACGGGTAACAATGGGCTGTAGTGATGTGTGGATGTTTTTTTCTTCATTTTTGGGTGTTGGGTTTTTATGTTGACAACATTTGCTGTGAAAATAATAGCAATTTTGACAAAAAAAAGGTCATTAATTACCCAAAACACTAACTTGATTCGTACAATTAATGATGTTGTATTCATTGGGAAACAACGTTGCACAATTGTTGCTACGGAACGATTTTAAACCATCCATTTATTCAAATCATTTTTTAAAGTGCTTAACCTACTAATATCAAAAGTTTCTGAGTCACTAATTCAAGACAGCCAGCTCAGGATACAATTGTTTTCTACCAAACAGTAATTATTTCCAATCTTATTCAACATGTCGGTAAAGTAGCGACATATTTTAAAACCACGTGTTTTAAAATGAAAAAATAGACGTATCCTAACGCACTTACAAAATGAACTCCGTTCAGTGAATACTGATGTGAACAAGCACTGCTTTGTTTGTACTATATTATTGAGTTTGACTACACTATTAAAAGTTCGCCTGTATACAGCGTGTTGCTTTTGAAGAGTTAATTCGGATTTTCCATGTGAACGCATCAGGTTGTCTTCTTTGTGAGATTAGATGTTAAACGAAGAGGAATTTCAAGAACAGGGAGTTGTCAGGTTGTATTTACCTATGTTTACATATTTGGTCTAGTTATTGGAATAGCATCTAATGTTGTGTGTTATAACCAGAGATCGGAATTGGTAGCAACCAATACGCAATTTCGTAAATCCCGAGATTTAATCGTTCTGGTATTTTTTTGGAGGCATTATCTACTCTTGTTGCTTCTTTCCTCGAAGTTTAGGTATTTATGCTCTACCTATTCTGATCTCTGGTTATAACCCTGAAAATTAAAAACATACTCACGTTATTCTTTGTTCTTAACTCTTATTTTATTATTAAAACTATCTTCTCTTTTCTTAGTGAAATATCAGTCATCTGACCTCTTCATTCTCCAGAAAAACCACGCCTTTTTGCGTTTTATTAAAAAAACCGCGACATCCAAAATGAAAAACTAAACCAACCTTATTAAACCCGCCGCTCCCGTTTCAACATCATTAGCGAATTTAAATTCATGGCCATTCACGAAAAACCTCAATATTGAAAACATGCATAATTCCATTCATCCTTCCATTCAACCCAGATTTATAATATTATTTTATTTTAATCCTGAAGAGAAACCGTATTCCATTTTCAAATTCACATCACATCGCCAATCTGGGAAGTCTGTACAAAATTGTAAAGAGTAACAGAGAAATATCAGTGAATTAAAGTAAATACAAGACGGCTGTTTGGATTCTAGTCACACTGTTTAAATTTGATACTGTGGTACAATATGTGAGAGGTTCAATCCACTTATCATCGTCGTGGATAGTATTTGTTCTGCCAAGTGGATTGCAGATAGTGTATGTACTGGAAGAGTCGCTCGCTAGTTGTGTTGAAAGTAAATTGTAGATTGGATTTACTTTGTGCTAGCTTGTCTAGGGATATAAGTATAATATTTGTTATGAGCATGGGCTTTGAAGTTTAGTTTCTTCTTTGATAGTTATTTTTACTATTTGTGACAATTGGCTAATGTACTAATTATTAGTCGTAAATGCTTAATGGCAGGTATAAAATATAATACTTTAAGTAAAACTTGCCACAATTATTTTAAAGGTGGTTTTAATTTTCATCGTCTCCAAAGTCTTTTATTTAACTTTTTTAGAAACGACCTGAAATCACAGCTATACTTAATTTTGAAAATTCAGTCCAAATCCCGCCAAAAGACATCCTGAATTCCTGACAGTTTTGGAGTTACCGATAAGCAAACATATAGGTAGATATTTACAGTGCGTGTGTGTGTGTATTCAAACGCTATGCGACAAAACACAAGCTCATTTTCATAAATATTTAATAACCTGAGCTCTTCCATTCCTTCTCACATTGGCGTTCGCTCGTGAAATTCCAAGATGCCTTAAATTCTGGCGACCCACTTGAACCCAGTTCATTGTAGGATGACACCTGAACTCAGCCAAGACCGCCATCTCGGATTCCACTGAGTATTCGCTATGATAACTGCTCTAGTCTGTTACGGCGGCGGATTTATTAAATTTTGTTGTGTCGCTGAAATATTTTAATTATTTCGCAGTGCTAAAGTTGGAAATGTGCGTGAAAAATTTAATATAATCTGGTCTTGTGGGTGTAATGAGTTTTGTAGTGTGTTTGTAGATGGTTGTTAATGTTTAGTGTTTTTACATGTAAAGCTATCTGCTAAGCTAAGTTTTATGAGAATTGGTACACGTTTAGGTTGATTGATAATTTCATGTTGTTTCATAAAGCTAAATTGTGAAAATTCTAGAGCTATTTTGGTATAAGAGAAAGTAATTAAAGCCTATTTTATCGTGTGTTATAAATATGCCAAAAAGTGTAAGCGTCTTGCTGTAACTCGAACCAACCTGCAACCTCATTAATTGCGTAACACACTATCGATCGGAATCTGCTTCATTTTGACAGCTTAACAACATTCATTGCGTTATTTACATTTTTCGAACATATGAAGCAATGGATTAGCAATTTGTTTCAAAATGATACAGTCTATAGTGTGTTACACAATTAGGGTGGTGTTAATAACCTATTCCAGTCGTCCTATTCAAATTGACTTGAATCATTCAATCAATCCTTAGCAAAACACAGGGGTTTCTACTTATCTTTATATACCAACCTTTTTATAGGAGACCTTGCATCTCCGCCACAACACATCGTCGGCGACCTCCCACTTACGTCTCCCATCGACACACAATCTACTTGTGAGCCTTTTACGTAGCTTCAGCCGTCACATTGACGCCGCGCTGAGGGCAAGTAGGTAGTTACTAACTGATTCGAGAATGGAAGAATAGAGCTAATATGGTGAGATTGGTGAAATGGGTTCAACTTGTGCATTGACGGAAGTAATTGCCTTAGAATAATATTAGGTTGGGGAAAAAGTCTTTTCGCATTATAGTATGTATGAACTTGTAATAAAATCTCTATATATATTATATAGACTATACTATTTGTATATATATGTATGGCAATACTACTTGTATCTGGCTGGTTTTGGTATCATTGAAAGTTTAAATTTTAAAGAACATAATTCCAAATTCAAATTAGGAAAATGTGTGATTTTCATTTGTTTTTCGTACCGTCAAGATGAGTGAATCTAATGAAGAAATACGATACATTTTAAAATTTTACTACAAAAAAGATAAAAATGCAACGCAAGCCGCGAATAAAATTTGCGATGTTAGTGTAGTGTCGGTGAGAGTAGCACAAATTTGGTTTAAGCGTTTTCAATCCGGAAATTTTGATGTCAAAGATGCACGACGCTGTGGTCGCCCTATTACGGATAAAATGGATGCCATTTTTGAAAAAGTGGAGCAAGATCGGCATATCAGTAGTAACGATGTAGCTGAAGAACTGGAAATTGACCACAAAACAGTTTTGGCGCATTTGAAAAAAACTGGGTACACAAAAAAGCTCGACATTTGGGTACCTCACGAACTCACTGAAAGAAACCTAATGAACCGTGTACTCATTTGTGATTCTTTATTACGACGTAATGAAACCGAACCATTTTTGAAGAAGCTGATAACTGGTGATGAAAAGTGGATCACGTATGACAAGAACGTGCGAAAAAGGTCGTGGTCAAAGGCCGGTCAGGCTTCACAGACTGTGGCGAAACCCGGGTTAACTCGCAACAAGGTGATGCTGTGTGTGTGGTGGGATTGGAAGGGCATTATTCATTATGAGCTGTTACCACCAGGCAGGACCATCGATTCTGAACTCTACTGCGAACAACTGATGAGATTAAAGCAAGAAGTTGAGAGAAAGCGGCCGGGATTAATCAACAGAAGGGGTGTGGTTTTTCATCATGATAACGCTAGACCTCACACATCTTTACCCACTCAGCAAAAATTAAGAGAGTTTGGCTGGGAGGTGTTAATGCATCCACCGTATAGTCCTGACCTTGCACCTTCAGATTTCCACCT
This sequence comes from Dicycla oo, assembly GCA_948252095.1. Classification (NCBI taxonomy): domain Eukaryota; kingdom Metazoa; phylum Arthropoda; class Insecta; order Lepidoptera; family Noctuidae; genus Dicycla; species Dicycla oo. The sequence goes on along the minus strand of OX411713.1, from coordinate 31,470,095 downwards.
GTTTCGGTCTCTTCAGAATTCTTTAGGCAGTGTCAGGTTAACATCACGAGAGGACTGCCAAAACCACTTGTCGCGGTATTTTGACCAGAAGTCCCAAAATTTCTATAGCAATGGGGTCATGTCCCTACCTACAAGATGGCAAAAAGTTATCGAACAAAATGGTAACAACATACTTTAGTTAAATGTAAATAAACTATATCGATGCCTTAGTTCACATTTGCACTAACTACAGAATTAACTATTTTGAGGAGAGAGGTTTAAAGTTTTACATGAACAGTACTAAAACTAAGTAAAATAATCTGCAAACTACGTTTTTAGTAGAAAGAGACGTATCAACGGTATTTCAATACGCGTAAACGAAACAGCGTGACATTTAGTAGTTAGTACAATTGTGAACTAAGGCATCGATATTAAAAAATGTTTTGAATTTTCTTAAAAAATGCGATGAAACTTTTTCCCCAACCTATTAGTTAGTATTGTATATTTTGGGTTGTGGAAGTCAAATAATAGTCATCATGCTCAGATTTGGATTGTGTCCAGTTGATAACAATAGACTCACTCGCTTTAAAATAATAGTCATCATCATCATCATGCTCAGATTTGGATTGTGTCCAGTTGATGGCAATAGACTCACTCGCTTTAAAATAATACTTATCATCTTCATGTCCGTTTTTGGATTGTGCCCAGTTGATAGCAATAGACTCACTCGCTTCAAAATAATACTTATCATCATCATCATCATGCTCAGATTTGGATTGTGTCCAGTTGATGGCAATAGACTCACTCGCTTTAAAATAATACTTATCATCTTCATGTCCGTTTTTGGATTGTGCCCAGTTGATAGCAATAGACTCACTCGCTTCAAAATAATACTTATCATCATCATCATCATGCTCAGATTTGGATTGTGTCCAGTTGATAGCAATAGACTCACTCGCTTTAAAATAATACTTATCATCTTCATCATGCTCAGATTTGGATTATGTCCAGTTGATGGCAATAGACGCACTCGCTTTAAAATAATAGTCATCATCATCATCATGCTCAGATTTGGATTGTGTCCAGTTAATGGCAATAGACTCATTCGCTTTAAAATAATAGTCATCATCTTCATGTCCGTTTTTGGATTGTGCCCAGTTGATGGCAATAGACTCGCTCGCTTTAAAATAATAGTCATCATCATCATCATGCTCAGATTTGGATTGTGTCCAGTTGATGACAATAGACTAACTCGCTTTAAAATAATACTTATCATCTTCATGTCCGTTTTTGGATTGTGCCCAGTTGATGGCAAGAGACTCACTCGCTTTAAAATAATAGTCATCATCATCATGCTCAGATTTGGATTGTGTCCGGTTGATGGCAATAGACTCACTCGCTTTAAAATAATACTTATCATCTTCATCATGCTCAGATTTGGATTGTGCCCGTTTGATGGCAATAGACTCACTCGCTTTAAAATAATAGTCATCATCTTCATGTCCGTTTTTGGATTGTGCCCGGTTGATAGAAATCACTCACTCGCTTTAAAATAATATTTATCATCATCATCATGCTCAGATTTGGATTGTGTCCAGTTGATGGCAATATACTCACTTGCTTCAAAATAATAGTCATCATCATCATGCTCAGATTTGGATTGTGTCCGGTTGATGGCAATAGACTCACTCGCTTTAAAATAATAGTCATCATCATCATCATGCTCAGATTTGGATTGTGTCCAGTTGATGGCAATAGACTCACTCGCTTTAAAATAATACTTATCATCTTCACGTCCGTTTTTGGATTGTGCCCAGTTGATGGCAATAGACTCACTCGCTTTAAAATAATAGTCATCATCATCATCATGCTCAGATTTGGATTGTGTCCAGTTGATGGCAATAGACTCACTCGCTTTAAAATAATACTTATCATCTTCATCATGCTCAGATTTGGATTGTGCCCGTTTGATGGCAATAGACTCACTCGCTTTAAAATAATAGTCATCATCTTCATGTCCGTTTTTGGATTGTGCCCGGTTGATAGAAATCACTCACTCGCTTTAAAATAATATTTATCATCATCATCATGCTCAGATTTGGATTGTGTCCAGTTGATGGCAATAGACTCACTCGCTTTAAAATAATACTTATCATCTTCATCATGCTCAGATTTGGTCTGTGCCCGTTTGATGGCAATAGACTCACTCGCTTTAAAATAATACTTATCATCTTCATGTCCGTTTTTGGATTGTGCCCAGTTCATGGCAATAGACTCACTTGCTTCAAAGTAATAGTCATCATCATCATGCTCAGATTTGGATTGTGTCCGGTTGATGGCAATAGACTCACTCGCTTTAAAATAATAGTCATCATCATCATCATGCTCAGATTTGGATTGTGTCCAGTTGATGGCAATAGACTCACTCGCTTAAAAATAATGGTCATCATCATCATCATGCTCAGATTTGGATTGTGCCCGTTTGATGGCAATAGACTCACTCGCTTTAAAATAATAGTCATCATCATCATCATCATAGTCAGATTTGGATTGTGTCCAGTTGATGGCAATAGACTCACTCGCTTTAAAATAATACTTATCATCTTCATCATGCTCAGATTTGGATTGTGTCCAGTTGATGGCAATAGACTCACTAGCTTTAAAATAATAGTCATCATCATCATCATGCTCAGATTTGGATTGTGCCCGTTTGATGGCAATAGACTCACTCGCTTTAAAATAATACTTATCATCTTCATGTCCGTTTTTGGATTGTGCCCAGTTGATGGCAATAGACTCACTCGCTTTAAAATTATAGTCATCATCATCATGCTCAGATTTGTATTGTGTCCAGTTGGTAGCAATAGACTCACTCGCTTTAAAATAATACTTATCATCTTCACGTCCGTTTTTGGATTGTGCCCAGTTGATGGCAATAGACTCACTCGCTTTAAAATTATACTTATCATCTTCATCATGCTCAGATTTGGATTGTGCCCGTTTGATGGCAATAGACTCACTCGCTTTTAAATAATAGTCATCATCTTCATGTCCGTTTTTGGATTGTGCCCGGTTAATAGAAATCACTCACTCGCTTTAAAATAATACTTATCATCATCATCATGCTCAGATTTGGATTGTGTCCAGTTGATGGCAATAGACTCACTCGCTTTAAAATAATAGTCATCATCATCATCATGCTCAGATTTGGATTGTGTCCAGTTGATGGCAATAGACTCACTCGCTTTAAAATAATACTTATCATCTTCATCATGCTCAGATTTGGATTGTGCCCGTTTGATGGCAATAGACTCACTCGCTTTAAAATAATAGTCATCATCTTCATGTCCGTTTTTGGATTGTGCCCGGTTGATAGAAATCACTCACTCGCTTTAAAATAATACTTATCATCATCATCATGCTCAGATTTGGATTGTGTCCAGTTGATGGCAATAGACTCACTCGCTTTAAAATAATACTTATCATCTTCATCATGCTCAGATTTGGTTTGTGCCCGTTTGATGGCAATAGACTCACTCGCTTTAAAATAATACTTATCATCTTCATGTCCGTTTTTGGATTGTGCCCGTTTGATGGCAATAGACTCACTCGCTTTAAAATAATACTTATCATCTTCATGTCCGTTTTTGGATTGTGCCCAGTTGATGGCAATAGACTCACTTGCTTTTAAATAATAGTCATCATCATCATCATGCTCAGATTTGGATTGTGCCCGTTTGATGGCAATAGACTCACTCGCTTTAAAATAATAGTCATCATCTTCATGTCCGTTTTTGGATTGTGCCCGGTTGATAGAAATCACTCACTCGCTTTTAAATAATAGTCATCATCATCATCATGCTCAGATTTGGATTGTGCCCGGTTGATGGCAAAAGACTCAATCGATTTTACACGTAACTTAAACAAAACTTTCAAAATATGGGTGTACTATAGGCACACCTATGCCTAATCTTTCGGTGCATACAGGCATGATACTATGCGTGTAATCCTCATTTCAGCCAAAAGAAGTCTACTGCTGGCCTCCCCTTAGCATCGCCAAATCGACCTGTTCTATGCTTCTCACTTCCAGCAGATTCTTGCGGTTTTTACAAGGTCAAAATAATAGCCGCTCCATGGAAAATATTAATACTCAGCCGCATTTCATTTCTGGTTAAACAACCCTGAATAATATTGTTCACCCTGTGTCCATTATTTTCCCATCAAGATCTACTACTAACTAACTGATACCTTTTTCAAGTGCCATTTAATTGCAATTTGATGATCAATTTGTGCATAATAGAATGCTATGTGCTATAAAATTCAGTGTTAATTTACTACAAAAACAAACTAAATATAGCCTAGCCAAGCCAACTATTTGTTAAATACACTAGCGCTGTAGCGAAAATATTTTGCATTTTCACACTATTTATAAAACGCTGCATAATTATCCTGGCAATGATCAACAACATGATTAATTTACCACGTATTTATAGAATTTTAAAGCAAAACATTTACCTGCCAGCCAGAAAATAGTTATCCATAACCTCAAAGTCAAATATACCATTTAAAAGAGGCACTTTTGATAATGTCAAAAGAGTTGGTCGGTTAGTCAGAAAGTTGAAGCTGTTTGCCTATTCCAAAACGTAGATTTCTATGGAGAAGAACGGGCAAGAAACTGCACACACTTTAAATTAAGATATTACAAAATCCTGGGTATTTTAAGAACACAAAATTAATTCCGATTTTCAATTCGTAAATCACCCTTCTCAAACACTTTTCACTCTCTCAAATTCTTCTTTCTTTCTTTCTTCACAATCGAATGCAAGAATCGTTTACGTGAACAACAATAATATGTTTATAAAAAGACATGGGCATTAGTTGGCAGTGCGCGTAATAGTGTCATGCATTAGGGCTCGCGCCGGGGAGTAATAAAGGGGTAATCGCCCCGCCACGGGAGGAGGGAATTACTTAGGGTGAGTTGAGTGGATCGAGAGATGAGTTGTAGCGATTTTGTATCGCTGTTTTCTATGTTGTTAAATTAGTTGTGTCATTGCATATTAGCGGAAGCTCGTAGAATAGAGAGATCCACAGTCTGGTGACAATACGAGTATAAATCCCAACTCTTGAAAATTTAAAATATTGTGTTACATACAATGTAATTTTATTAATTTTTCATTTTAACCAAACTTATTAATTTTATAAATTTTTCAATGTTATCATTGTATCAATTTTATCATCTTTATTTTATTATTTTTTTATGTTTTATACAATGTAGCCAATAATATCTAATTGTATTAATAAGCGCTTATTACTATGTAAGTTAGCTTTTTATTTCTTTGAATTGTGAATGTGGTGTTTGTACTCGTAACATGTAATTTTTGTTACAACAAGGTGTAAACATTTGTTGGTGAACCTAATAAAAATAAATCAATAAATACAGTGGAAAAGTTATAGGAAGTAGCTCTAAAATAAAACCTCATTTTAGCTTATTTGCCATTACGGCACTGCAGGACAAAGAACTCTTCTCCAATCCGCTCGGTGTATTGTGCAGGCTCAGATGAGGTCTCCTTTGAGTGGATCTTATTGGAGAACTGCAGGTCTTCTTTGGAGTGGCGTATTTCTCATGTTCTCTTCAAAGTCTGTTGGTTATAATCACCACACTCGTATACTGCGAATTGCTGATAGGCTGAAATCAAAATATTTAAGCAAAACCTAATCACTGCATGACCTATTGTGTCATTGGTCAGAGAATCTTAGTCACAGCCTCAGATCTGCCAGAAAATAATGTAACCAAAGCTTCTCATCTCGCTTCTCCTATGTCTGGAGCCACGCTCGCGTCATTCTAACGTTTAACTTCAACCGGCACTGGCCGCTATGTATATTGTATCAGATGAAAACTATAATTTCTGATTCTTGTCGCTAAGGGTTACTGTATTTGTACACCTTTTTGTAGAAGACCAACATCAGCTTAGTTCTCTTTATCCCTGAAAAATCTAAGAAAACTATGAATGAAATTGAATAAACCATGTTTGGCAAGAAAAAGTGTTAAAAACGAGTTTAAATATAAATAATATTTAAATAAAATTTGCTTCTGGTTTCCTTTCACTCTTATTTAGTTCTACTGGGAAGGGCTTTACGGTGAGGAATTCGATTCCCATTTGGGTGCTCCAATTAAAAAGATTCCTAAGTCCACTTTTTCACTTTGAGGAGTAAAGCAAAGAATCTATTGTTTGAAAAAAACACACAAGTTATAGTAAAATTCTTCTAATTCTTCACTTTTTATCTAAGTATAAAAAACAAAACCCATAAAGTTATTTATGTATGTAAGTAGGACTTAGAGATTTTTCGAATTGGGGCACCCATTTTTAGAGAAATTTGAATCATTCCAAAGCACCCCTGATGAAACTTAATAAGTTTACCAAAAATTATTATTACCTAATACTATCAAGGCTAAAGATTCTCTCCCAATATTTTAAATCCACAACATCCCATCGAGTCAATGTAGCAAGCAATAGGTCGTGAGTTCAATCTAAATCATCGCATTGTTGACATGAACTTACGTTCATTACAAGCGTAGTTGGAAAGGTTAACAGGAATACCATTCATATAAACCCATGAGTAAATGCCATTAGACTTTTTATTAAACACTTTTTGTTCCGCTTTTCTCATGTTCCGTGTCACACGGTTAGACTCCGACACGACTTGGTATTTATAATATCTGATGAAACTTATAATTCCTGATCCTTACAGCCGATATTATTGTATTGTGAACGCGTAAATAGCGCTGAGCTATCTATTTATTGTGTTTCGAAAAGTGATAATAAAATGTAGTGCTTTAAAGTCAAACAAGCAATCAAATGAAAACATCAAGTTTTCATTTGATTGCTTGTTTGACGTATATGCAGAAAATGATCCAAAAGACATTTGGATTTTCCATTTATAGTACCGTTAGAAAAATCATTCTCTTATTGTTTTTGTTACATTCACTTTACTTACTTACTTATTTTATGTTATAATTTTTAGGTAGAGAAACAATGTTAGCAAAAAAGATTGACGAACATTCATTCATTTTTAGGGTTCCGTACCGCAAAAGGCAAAAACGGAACCCTTATAGGATCACTCATGTGTCTGTCTGTCCGCCTGTCACAGCCAATTTACTCCGAATCTAATAGACCGATTAAGTTCAAAATTAGTATTATTAGTAGTAGTATGTATTTCTGTGACCCAAACACCAACGTGTAATGTATTAGGTTAGGGAAAAAGTCTTTTCGCATTATAGTATGTATGAACTTGTAATACAATCTCTTTGGCTATACTATTTGTATCTGGCTGGTTTTGGTATCATTGAAAGTTTAAATTTTAAAGAACATAATTCCAAATTCAAATTAGGAAAATGTGTGATTTTCATTTGTTTTTCGTACCGTCAAGATGAGTGAATCTAATGAAGAAATTCGATACATTTTAAAATTTTACTACAAAAAAGGTAAAAATGCAACGCAAGCCGCGAAAAAAATTTGCGATGTTTATGGACCTAGTGTAGTGTCTGTGAGAGTAGCACAAATTTGGTTTAAGCGTTTTCAATCCGGAAATTTTGATGTCAAAGATACACGTCGCTCTGGTGGCCCTATTACGGATAAAATGGATGCCATTTTTGAAAAAGTGGAGCAAGATCGGCATATCAGTAGTTACGACGTAGCTGAAGAACTGGAAATTGACCACAAAACAGTTTTGGCACATTTGAAAAAAACTGGGTACACAAAAGCTCGACATTTGGGTACCTCACGAGCTCACTGAAAGAAACCTAATGAACCGTGTACTCATTTGTGATTCTTTATTACGACGTAATGAAACCGAACCATTTTTGAAGAAGCTGATAACTGGTGATGAAAATTGGATCACGTATGACAAGAACGTGCGAAAAAGGTCGTGGTCAAAGGCCGGTCAGGCTTCACAGACTGTGGCGAAACCCGGGTTAACTCGCAACAAGGTGATGCTGTATGTGTGGTGGGATTGGAAGGGCATTATTCATTATGAGCTGTTACCACTAGGCAGGACCATCGATTCTGAACTCTACTGCGAACAACTGATGAGATTAAAGCAAGAAGTTGAGAAAAAGCGGCCGGAATTAATCAACAGAAGGGGTGTGGTTTTTCATCATGATAACGCTAGACCTTACACATCTTTAGCCACTCAGCAAAAATTAAGAGAGTTTGGCTGGGAGGTGTTAATGCATCCGCCGTATAGTCCTGACCTTGCACCTTCAGATTTCCACCTGTTTCGGTCTCTTCAGAATTCTTTAGGCAGTGTCAGGTTAACATCACGAGAGGACTGCCAAAACCACTTGTCGCGGTATTTTGACCAGAAGTCCCAAAATTTCTATAGCAATGGGATCATGTCCCTACCTACAAGATGGCAAAAAGTTATCGAACAAAATGGTACCTACATACTTTAGTTAAATGTAAATAAACTATATTAAAAAATGTTTTGAATTTTCTTAAAAAATGCGAAGAAACTTTTTCTCCAACCTATTATATTAATAAATTTTGAATATAGGGTCAAGTTTGGAGGCAAATAAGAAAATTAAAAAAAAATAATCGCAAACTGTACCGTGTGATATATCAAATGAAAGGGGTTTTAGTAAGGGTCTCAAATATTTTATTTTTATAATTTTAAAATACATTGTTTTGAAGATATTTAATAAAATAGAGTACTGACCTTAAAATTTTGAAAAAAATACAGAATATAATGTTGTGGCTACAGATTACAGGAAAACAGAAGTCGATGGTCTTAAAATGACATGGTAAAATCTTAATATTGTGCGAACAACTTACATTTGTCCATAGTTAAACGAAAAGGATCCAACCCACATTACACCTAATGTGGGTTGGATATTTTTCATTTAACTATGGAAATTTGTAGTTGGAATTTATGGGAGAACATGTTTTTCAACTACAATGTTAAGTTTGTTTTTGGAATAAATTCATCCCAATTACGGAACCCTTCATTGTGCATGGTCCGACACGCACTTGACCGGTTTTTATATATCATATAAAAATGACTAAACAACAAAAACCAATAAACAGACTAACAAAGCACTGCGGCGTGACGTCATTGGTCACGTCATCCTCTAACATGACCACAAACAAAACGTATTTTCTATGAATTCAATCACAAACAATATAGGTACTAACATTCCGATCGACCATTATGCGAATATTCACAACTGATAGTTACGAGGTAGGTTTAGACATTTTTAGTTTTATTTTCCAAATCCGACAGAGCATATATGGTAGGTATTTCAGAAAACCAACAGGCATGACTCTGTCTTTAGAAGCACTGTACATTAAAATCCAGCGATTTATTTACTGTAGCTTTTTTTGTAGAATATATCCTTTTTAGTATATTTTTGAAATACAAAACTAGCAAAACCATAAGTGACGAGTCAAAATCGCCAAAGTTTCTTTAATTTGTGGGATAGTGGGAGAAACGAAGTTTACGTGGTGGGTCTTTTGTTTCCAAAGCAATAGTACGGAAAGTTGAGAGAATTCGTCCGTAGCTTCGTTCGTTCAAGTGAACGACTTAACAGCCAGCCAATGCTTCAAACTCACTCGCCGATTGGCTAATATCGACGCGAACATCCTTGAATAATAGTAATCCATTTATTTCAGGCCACACAGACCCACTAATAAATACCTTATCATACACGTTTTTAGTATAAACAAACGCAGTCTGTTAGTAGTACTTCACTTAATCAAAATCAAAATCAAAAGTCTGAGAATCAGCACTTTTCGAACGTCAAAATTACATAAGATAGTCCCCCTAAACGCCCGCCCTTCACGACTTCCTAGTGCTTTAGCTGACTTGCTTCACTAGCTTGAATTTTGTCCTGTGGAACTTGTCCGCGGAAGTGACGGAACACCACGTCCTGCGGCCAAAAGTCTTCTTCCGTGACGAGAGGCAGATTACAATTACAAAACTAGAAAAGATATACAAACTGGCTTCTATTCAAGTTCAAAACTTATCGGGCTATACAAAGCAGTATCTGCGAAACTTACAAACGATACTACCCTTTTTTTTTTTTTGACGTTACATATTTCGAACAAAACAAGCCAACATCGAAAAGAATCGTGACGTCACTCGTCATGAACTAACATCAACAAACGTAATGTATTCGCAATGAATGCTGCCACAATACATATTATATTATTGTATACTTATTTATGTATTGTAGCCGATTGACATAGCGGGATGCTAACATAATATCTGCCAACTGGCGTAGTTAATTTTCATAAAAACAACCGTGACTACGTCTAATAATTTTCGTATTCTCAGTTACGTGTTTTACTGGATTTTCAGACTAGTTTCGGAGACCATAACCACAAAATAACCGAGTGGCCTGGTCAAAAACCGACTTCCAAAAAAAAAACACTACAAAGTGAAAAATAACTTTAATTTCAGAAGTCGGTGTCTTTGGATCTGTATTTTAGTTTTTGTCACTGACTTCTGAAATTAAAGTTATTTTTCACATTATGGGGTTTTTTTGGAAATCGATAATTTTTTTCGGAAAAAAGTTTTGATTTTTCACTTTTTAGTGGGTCAGTTTATAATATATCTAAGTTACAATGTCCTAATGTCAACTGCTCATCACCGTTTACAAAATATTTATTTTCCCGATACAGGGGCGTTAATTGTTGAGTAAACATTGTGACGAGCATAATTTACTTAGCAACCATTATTAAAGTAGGTACCTAATCGAATCGAAACCCTAGTAATACTTCTTATTGAGTATTTCCGGTAGCCATCTGTGATCTTCTTCATCAGTTCCACTTGAGCAAATGGTGCTTTCCAAGAACAAATGCATGAGTTACTAAAAAAAATATCCAAATCGCAATAGGTGTGCCTATATTGAAGAGTTCTGTCGATTTCTCCAGGATCCCATTATCAGATCCTGACCTGATGACAATGGAATCAACTAGAAAGGTACACTGATACCCTTTTTAAAAAAAAAAACAGAATTTTCCAAATCGGTCCAGTCGTCTTCGAGTAATCATAAAAAAACATAATAATAAAAGAATCCGAAAAACTGAGAACCTCTCCCTTTTTTGAAGTCGGTTAATAAAATACACAATTGAGCTACATTGTTTAGTTTTACATATCCGACAAAACAATCGTGACGTCACTCGCCATGATCTAACATCAACAAACATAATGTATTAGCAATGAACGCTGTCACAATACATATAGCCATATATTGTGGTCGGTTGGCATCGCGGGATGCGAATTTAATATCTGTCAAGCGCAGAGTGTCCCACGAAGGCTACCCGGTATAGTCATCGCATTTGAACCGAGCGAACCATGAGAGCCAAGCGCGTAGATATAATTAGAATCGTGTGTATGTGTGTGTGTGTGTTTTGTATGTGTGCAGGGATGTGGAAGTGTAGGGGAAAATATGGGGGTTGTTTTTTAATCGGGTTGTGATTTTTATTGTAATCGGATGTTGTATTTTAGATATTTTTGCGGTGTCAACAACAAATAATTTTTTTTTTCAAATCAATTGGAAATTTCATGATATTGCAAGCTATGATTTTTTGTGTTTAAACTAATACTCGTAGCCAGTCTTGAAAGAAGCATCTAACTCAATGACGTCACAGGGCACGTCGCTGTATCGACTCGTATGATTGTGTTATGAAATATTTCATTTCACTTGTTATTTCCTATTGTCTATGCTATTGCATCTCCTTAACATTAGTTGACAAAAAACAAAGTAAAAATGAAATAAACATATCGTGACAGAATCATCTAATGCACGAAACAAGTGCAGCAAATCGTGACATAAGCATCTAAGCGTTGACGTCACAAGGCAACACGTTGCATCGACGCGTATCCCTATATAATGAGACATCTCATTTCCCAAGTTCTGTCCTATTGCCTTTACTACCCTTACCATAACTATACTGAACTATCAGTCTATATATAAAAACAAAAGCGAAGCAAGCCGTGGCAGAAGCATCTACCGGGCTGACGTCACAAGGCACGACGTCCTACCGACTCGTATTTTAGTGTTATGAGATATCTCATATCAGCTGTTTTCTCCTATAGTTTACAACTACTGTAAATACCTTTATTTTACATGCCCACTTATTTTTTAATCATGTACAGTTTTAAAAAGTGAAGCAAGTTGTGACAGAAGAATCTAACGCAATGACGTCACAGAGCACGACGTCCTACCGGCTCGTATCCCTGTGTTATGAGACATCTCATTTCACGTGCTCTCTCCTATTATCTACACCTACTGTTAATACCTATATTTTATATACCTACTTATTTAATATTAAAGTAACATTTTTAAGCAGAAGTGGAACAAGTCATGACAGAAGCATCTAACGCGATATTGTCACTGGGCACGACGTCCTACCTACTCGTATCCTAACGTTATGAGACATCTAATTTCAGATGTTCTCTCCTATTGTCTACACTTACTGTAAATACCATTGTTTTACAAACCTTATCTTATAATCAAGCTAAACATTCGCGAAGCAAGTCATGACAGAAGCATCTAACGCGATGACGTCACAGGGCACGACGTTATACCGACTCGTATCCCTGTGTTATGAGACATCTCATTTCACGTGTTCTTTGCTATTGTGCCCGATGGGAGAACTCTTGTTTACTAAACGATATTGTAAGCTCATACTATTTTTATGGTACTGCTTCGGAGGTGAGGCTGAATTGCTTAGGGATCAGCGCCTTTCGAATCATTTTAGTAATATTTGTGTGCTATCGTCGATACGTAATGTTTTTATACTACATACCTTTGTACCTAAGTATCCCTTAGTGTTATGGTTTCTTTACCTGCTTTGCTTATAGACTGATACGGATGTTCCGGACGATGCAACTTAATGTCGACTGATAGAAATAACATAACGCCTAGTTTCCTTGAAGGGAGTCCCCTTTCGCCAGTCCCATGTAATAGGGGCAAGCCTATTTATTGCCATCAACTGGGCACACATCCAGACTCCAGGCAGTTACTGAGAAATTTCAGATAGAAACACCCATGATCACTTTGCTCGACCCAGGACCTCACGCTCAGCAGTAGCGCCGACTGATAGCTTTCCTATTAACACGGAATTTCATAAGCAAGATCGACTACACAATTATAATACACGAATATTCGCTCCATATAAAATACTGATATTCAGCTGCATACGGTTAGACTGGAAGCCGACCGCAACATAGTTGGAAAAGGGCAAGGCAGATTGCCCTTTTACCTGAAAAATTACCTAATAATCTAGTCAGTCTGTAACTATATATTGCATGCACACTACAGATATGTTTTCCACTGCAAGTCAAATAAAGATTCAGAAAGACCTTTCTAGAACATCGCCACTAAACCGAAACGTGGGTCAAAGCAACCGGATTACATTTTGTATCGAAAAATATGCTTTAGTTCAAAATATTCAGCGGCACATGGATAGGGTATTGTCGCCTTATTGACAGCTGCATTTTACGTCAGCTGCATGTTTTTGTTTCAGCAGTACCTTTCGGCGATAGCGTCACTTGTCATGTTCGATATGAACGGGTTTTGCATTGGTTTTAGTGTAGCAAGCGTTTATTGTGTTTGGTTTTTTTGTCAATTTATTGGTCCGCATGTAGTCTGAGAATTTAAGAAATAATCAAATAGTCTAAAAAATTTATAAATATCAAAAGTACTCGAATTTTTAACTTTTTAATTTTCTTCTGTTCTTTTTTTTTCTTTTATCTTTCCTTTTTATATTCATTTTAGCTACTTAACTAAATATAAGGAGTAGATTTCGTCATATATACAAAATCTATAAATCTTATTCACCGAGTTTCTTTTTATCTTTACTCGTTAAATACCTAACTGTGTAAACAAAACAGTTGAATCGAATCCGTCATCAATTTTTGTACTCTAATGGTTAGTTCACACAGTGCGAGCTAGCGTGCGAGACGGCTTACCAAGTAGCTGCAGTGCAGCAACTCGCACTGCGTGGACTTATCATACGTCCTCACACTTGCGACTTAGACAGTAGCTCGCAGCCGAGTACCTATCTTTCACATGTTTTATTTTCACTGGCCTGCTCGCCTCGCTCGCGATGTAAGTGATGGGGGACCATCACTCGTATGACAGCGGCTCGCACATCACTCGCATCGTTCGGACGCTTTCGGCAGTAGCTCACCAGTCAGCCACAACCACACAACTGGCAAGAGACTAGGCAGCTACTCTCATAATAAAAACAGCCAAGGCAAGCTGAGCTGTATCTACACAGTGCGAGCAGCTGTCTCCTGTCTAGTCAGCAGCTCGCATTGTGTAACCCAGCCATAAAATACGCAAATGATTGCCAGTCGCCATAAATGCTAACCAGTTAACGACCATAAAGTCTTTTACATTTTAACCCTTATAAAAAAGTAAGCTAATCTTACATTGAAAGCTTTTGTAGGTTACAAAGCACTGTGCAATGTGTAACCCATATTTTTCACACAGCTCATAATTTCGCTGGAGTTGTAAAAGTTATCGGAGATAAACACGTTAACATAACATCTCTTTGTGAGACTTGCGGTTCACTACAACACGCAATCGTTGTGGCATCTCTCGTCTATTGCGATTGAATGAGAAAAGGATTTTAGATTTGATCGTTGAATTGAGAAACTAGGCACCTCTCAATATCGGGCAGCCCGTCTAAATTGGGGCTAATGACGCTATAATGCTGTCTACGAATATTGCCAATGATTTGATGAAACGTACAGTACATGAGAGATTACCTACAGGTGTAGAAAATTGACAAAGGTCTATTTATGCAGCTGTCATAAGAATTATGTGCATCCTAACTTCCTAACTGATATTATAAATGCGAAAATAAGTTTGTTTGTTTGTTTGTTTCTACCTTTTCACGCTTAAACCACTGAACCGATCATCCTGAAATTTTGCATATACGTTGTCTGGTGTACAGAAACGGATATAGGGTAACTTTCATCCCGAAAAAAAGCACAATTCCCGAGGAAAACAACAATACCTTTCTTATGATAATAGATGGCGCCACGTGTCTTTCAAATCATGATTGAATATAGGTATTAACTAAAATGTCAATTAGAATTAATTCATGGTGATATAACAACCGGTCATTTTAAGACAAATTAAGATAAAATTTAAGTAAATTTAACACACTATTAAAGTTTCGTGTGTTTAGTAGTGTGAAATTCTTAATTAACGCGAACGAAGCCGCGGGCAAATGGTAGTAATAATATTAATAATAACCCCACCGCTGTATCTCTACGTTGACGTCGTGGTGGGGCTTGCGCGCTCCGAACTTTAGGTCTGTGCCGGTAGAGTTTACTTTGCCGGAACGGGTCTAGGATGAGGAGCCAGACCAAGAGAGATACAGAAACCCGCAGGGCAGTATGTGGCGAGCTGTTGGGCAGTAGCGACCCCACGGACCCTATCTCCCGAGAGAAATCTTGTCCTCATCTCTGGCTTGTCTTTATTGGCCGGCTCGAGTGAACACTGACGAGGAACAGAGCTCCCACCTCTTTCTTGCCTTTATTGGCCGGCTTGAGTGGAGATTCGCAAGAGCAAACGTGCTCAGAGGAAGGAACTATTCCAGTAAGGTGCTGGTAGGGATCTTGACCGTACTTCCGGGATTGTCCTGATAGCCGTGGGATACCTCTCCACTCCTCAAGCACCTCAAAAAATGTTGCCCCCTTATCGCTACGTCCCTATGTGCTAGCGGCCGTTTCCGGGGGCCCATTATTGAGTGTGCATCTCACCCCATGCGGTCAGGCAGGGGACATAGTTCTTCCATAGTTCAAGTTAACAAATCCGTTTTGTTCTGTTGTCAATCCTCAATAGGTTTTGTTTCCACGTACAACAATAGTCCTGCACTAACCGGGGGTTGTCCTTGGGTGCACTTGCATAGTGCATACAGGGATAATCGTCGCTTGGTGCCTCCTCATCATTTAAAATTATTTAAGAGGCCTTTGCGAGTTGGCTTTGGTTCCTCGTACGCCTTCCAAAGGTCCAAGACCCCAAGCTCCCGAGAAATGTAAAAAATAAAAAATAATAATAATAACCTACGACGTTATTCACACATTTGTCCTGGATGGGAATCGAACCCACGACCTGCGGCATGATAGGTGGTATCTTAACCAACCACGCCAACGGGCGCTTCGTAATTAATATTTGTAAGACAACCTCAGTTATCACGACATTTACTTATTAAAATGCGAATAAATACATATATAATCACTATAATATACTTACATCATTGTTTTTTTCCACACAATATAATTTCATTCCAACCGCTATCATTTCTGTATTGACATTTCTGACACGAAAACGATGAGGTTACCGCATACATAACCCATGGGAAAAATCCAATATTTCACAAACATAACAACTTCTATAGCGTGTAATAAAGGACCATAAACTTCCTCAACAATAACCTTTTGAAATACATATTCTAAAACATCAGAATTTCAAAACATATAACCTCATTAACAACGTACAATGTTTTAATTCGTCTCAGTAACTTGTATCGTAGATTTTCATACAAAGCGTTGGCGGTGCGTCTCGCGAAACTTTTCGATCCCGGGAACAACTTGGCGGATAAAGGAAACATTATGTAAATAGGCTCCAAGGTTCATGATTAACTTCGGAGTACGTAGGGGATCTTATCTGGGGAATGCCTGGTACCGTTTTAATACACGCCTTTTAGTTCTACACTGGTTCTTTTTTGGGTTCGCTGTTTTGTATTTGGAATAGTAATTTTATGGATTGTCTGATTTTAGGATTTAAAACATAAATTAAATTGCCCAATGTAGATCATTGGGCACAAACGGATGCTGAATCCTACTCTGATCTAATGCCATGATCTGACTTTAGTACTCAAAACATAAATTATATTGATCTACATTGGCCACAAACGGATGCTGAATCCTACTTTGCTCTAAAGTATAATAACTCCATGATTGTTTTTATGCATAGGAACAAAATAATAAAAAATAAAAATAAGATGAGATAAGTAGAAGAGTATCGCAATATAAAAAAAAAAAATACATAGCAGCAGTACTAGTAATTTTCATGTAAATGAAAATTTACTCGTGCCAACAAAACCTAAAATGGGCATGTATTCAAGCACATTACATAAATATGTAACAGGAAGATGGTGACAAGAATTAATTCACTTCACGTGGGAAAAAAGAAAATTATGATAAATGAATGCGAGTTAACAAAGCAATGTTTGTGTGAATTTTAATTTATGTAACTTAGTAAACATGCCTGTGCCTTAAAAGAATAAACCTGGACATTTATAATTGTATATGCCTGAAGGGGTTTGTTGGTGTTTCTGTTTTTCGTTATTGTCTTTGGGTTTTGTTATCGTAGCGAAAATCTTAATCACGACTTGATTTTGAGAGTACGTCCTTTTTTAGGGTTCCGCACCAAAATGGTAAAAAGGAACCCTTATGGTGCGACTCAGTTTATCTGTCTGTCTGTCACAGCTGGAAATCTCAAGAACTACTAATGCTATCAACTTGAATTTTGGAATAGTTTTAGATGACGTTTTCCCAACGATTTTGCAAATAAGAAAGAAATTAAAAAAATATATTTGCAACATGGACTGAAAGGGGGTCTTAAAATGTCGAATTGGGGCTACTAAGGCATGTGGGATATCATATAAAAGAGCGCTGTTTGCACATTCTCAAACTTTTTTTTAGTCCTAATAGTTTTCGACTTTTGATGAAAAATGTAAAAAAATATACCGTTGCCTCCTTATGTCCGAAGTTTGCATTAAGAAAAATCTGAAATTATTCTGTGTGATAGAAGTTTATGTACATTACAGGAAAAATAACAAGGTGTCTCTATAGCACACTATTTGTTAAATATATGATAGTACGGAATTCTTGGTGCGTAAGTCCGACTCGCTCTTGACCGGTTTTTTTTTTAAACCGGTAATAGTTTTAATAGAAGATGGTCAGTCGTTGCTATTTTGAGCTCCTAAACTAATGAAATGGAGTTGCATTTTTTTTAAATGCCTTTTGCTCACGAAAACATCAAGATTGTTAATCTGATAGTCCCTCATTTAGCTAGTTTGTGGAGGTCAGATAGGCAGTCGCTCCATTTAAACTACTGGTATTCAGCTGCTTTGGTTAGACTAGAAGCCGATCTCAACATATTTGAGAAAAGAAAAAAAAAACTGATGATATGAGAGAAAATCACATACTTGCATCACATTTCTATAACAGCTGGCTCTAATCACTCAAAAATATGTCAGGTACACCTCACGCCCCAGACCAACCAACAAATAGGCAAGTTCCTCGTACCTACTACGCAATGTATAGCATCCTCTTGTATTTATGTCGTCGGAATTAGTAGCCGACGGATTAACTACGCTTATCTAATTTGCATTCCATTAAGAACTTTATTATTTTCTTAATGCTTTAGAACTAAATATGGTGTTTTATTCAGTATTCTGTAAAATGTTTCTACTTTTTCTACTAATGGATTTTAACGAAAAGAATTTACAATGTTGTGTAGATAATTTATGCTAATGGATTTTATTATATCCTATTTTTAGTATAGCCAATATTTTTTCAAACACCTTTTTTTTTTTGGTGGGAAATCATCAAATAACTTCTCCCGCTCTGGGTGGAGCGGGAGGGCGTGTCAGACTTCTACTGACTAAAACTCACCCGTGTTCCTTCCGTTGCCTGTGCCAGGGCCACGGTAACTCTTTCAAACAACCCGCAACCCTGGCGGGAAAAGTTAAGTACTGCGTCAGATTTGAACTCACGGCTCACTGATTCACGCATCTATATGCACGCGCTTAACCGCTAGGTCATCTTTACAAACACCTTAAGGTTGCTTTATTGAAGATTCTAAAAGCTTTGGAACTAGGCTTACTTACTTTTTACATATACAACAAATGCTAGAGGGCTTGAAGATTACTTACAGAATGACTTAGGCTAAACCATTACTAATGAAAACACTTACAAATTCAAACAAACTCTCCAATATCCATCGAAAATCCGGATTGGCGTAACTACAACTAGTTTCCCCATAAAATCGGATCATCGTTTACAAAAAAAAAAAACATCAAAACATCCCTTACATCGAAACCACTAGCGGCCAGAATACCACAGCCCAAAACAAGGCCGAGAAACTGAAACAAATTCAATTGGATTCCAAAGGCACGCATCAAACGGGAGGCCGCGTAAAGAATTTCCAATCTAGCTGGGTATATAGGCTTAACACGTACCACAGAAAGAAAAATATGTTTTAAGATAGACGTGACAGAATAAGGAAGATGGAACACGCTTTTGTTTCTATAATTACTTGACGACTAATGTCTAATTAGAGATAATTTGTATGAAGATGATAATGAAGAATGATAAAGGAACATGTGCTGATGTTGTCTTCGTCTATGTTTGTGTTGACTGCATAAGTAATGATGAATTGTAAGTGCTTGTAAATGACATGAATGCCGTAGTAATTAACTATAACGCAACATTATTTGAACAATGTAACCTATTACCTACTGTTAATAAACTTAGGTGTTGGTTTGGTGTTGTGTTATCTTATCAAACATCAGTTTTGATTAAGGATCAAAAACAATGACAGCTTTCCATACGTTGTTTTACTTGAAATTGAATTACTACGTCTTGAAATGACTTTTTTTTATTTGAGTTGGGTTTGCTCTTGACTTTAGTCTAGATCAGAGGTGACAGAGACGAAGTCTACAATGGAGTGAGCTTACCCAGAAGAAGTATGTTCACTTTAACTTTGAAGAGATTCGGGTTGTATGCGTTCGGGAACACAGACGCAGGTAGTGAGTTCCACTCTTTTGCCGTGTGCACTTAGTGCGAATTGGTGGAATTGCAACTAGGTATGGATGATAACTTGCAGTCTAAATGTTCAATGGTAGAAGGGGTAGGTGGAATGAAGGTTGTGGAGTTCCTGAGCACACTCACTGAAGTACAGTCTATAGAAGACCGACAAGCAGGCAACCTTGCGGCGATGAGCCAAGCTGTGAAGCTTGGCATCCACCAGTTTTACGTCGCCAATGAGCCTCTTAGGTCTCAGCTCTTATTTATATCAGCGTCATTTTTTGAGCTAGTTTGTGCAATATTTATGGTTAGAGAAGGCGCAAATTAACAGATATACAGTGTTGACCTTTAGAACAAAAAAGGACAGAGCACAATCTTCTGGTCATGAGTTGTAAACTAGACTGTGTATGCTAGTTTTTTTAGTTCAGAATTTATTTTTAATTTATTAACATTTGATAGTTTTCCTTCGCCACTGCTATACTTTTATCTAAGGAAGAATACGTAATAAAATTAGATATATATATATATAAAAAAATGTATTATTTATCCATTTACTCCATGTAAATACAATAACAAACTAAAA
Organism: Dicycla oo; assembly: GCA_948252095.1. Lineage (NCBI taxonomy): Eukaryota > Metazoa > Arthropoda > Insecta > Lepidoptera > Noctuidae > Dicycla > Dicycla oo. Next base: position 31,449,694 of record OX411713.1, on the reverse strand, counting down.
ATGATAGCAACACCACGATAATTATGCTGTACCTACTATATTATTTAGGAAAATAAATATGAAATACTAAACCAATCCAACCAACAATTTTCTTATCTTTTAGAACGAAATCAAATAACTTTTCATTAAACATAATTTCTTTAGTCGGACTTGATTAGATAATATTATAGTTAAAAAAAAAGTTGAATTTATTTCACATAAGTGTCACTTTTAGATGTTCTTTATTTCAAATAAGATGTCGCCATTGTTCTTTATCATGGATGTTCATACTTTGTTCTTGAACTACGTACTTATCAAGAACAACAATTTCATCCATGTAAGCTTTAGATCCCCGTCTACATAGTTTTATTAGTCTGTACTCAGCCTCCAAGTGAAAAGGACTGCTCTTCGCTCATCGAGGTGGTTAGGTCAGCGAAAACGTGTGTAATAAACGTAGAACGAGCCTATAAGGGTACCCGCAGATGAGCCGATAGCGATTTGGGAATATCCGCGCAGTTGATCCAAGATGGAGGCGATGGTTTTAATGTTATGGAGGAGATAAGTTTTTAGATGGTTGAGCTGGTTTCTTGTTGGATATTTTAGGAAGTTTGCCTATTGACCGAGTTTGAAACTGGATGATTGTTTTGCGAAATGTTAAATGATGAATCCTACATAATCCTAACCAATATTACAAATGCAAAAGTGAGCTTGTTTGTTACGCTTTAACACTAAAACGGCTGAATGGATTTAGACGAAATTTGGCACACGGCTAGACACAGAATACCTTTCATCCCGGTAGTAAGTTTGTTTGAGATATTTTCTGACATGTACGTGAGCGAAGAAGCTTGCAAAAGCTAGTAATAGTATAATACCATCAATAAAAGGTAAAATATACAAACTACCCTCAAACGCGTAAACACTCAATCAAAAGATTCGTCAATTCGATATAACGCACTAGTTCCCTCAAAAGTAATAAAAATCGTCCAGCAAGCTCTCACTCAGTTATTGGAATTGACTGTTCATTATAGCATAAAATAATCATACACAATTCTGAATACATTTCAGTAAATCCATTTCGAAATATAAAACCCATTTCCATGCATCGCACGATTCAAACGCTTTTCTAAACCGATACAAAAGTGCAACACGCGGCCGCCGTACACTTCCGTCTGGAGCACCCTTAACAATACTATTTCATTCCAACATACGTACCATGGCTGGTCTTCATTTCCCGTCCATTGTTTCATTTTTAAAACTGCCAGCCTCCCCACCGGCTGACCCGAATAGGTGAGCGTACATCGATGATTTTGCATAATTAAAAGTGTCTAGTGTTCTATAAATAGAGAACTTTAGCTGCCGTGTATAGGAAACGCTGCCAGCTACTCAGACTGTTTTGAAAAGCGAACTCTTTTAAGTTTTTGAATTGTTTTTCACATATTGTAGACAGACAGTTGAAATTTTTAAATATTGTGTATTTCTATTGCCGCTTTAATAGCAGATAATAAAAATAAAATAGGTAATGTTAAAAATTAAAGGGGACCTCCCTAAAATAACCTTTTTACCCTGCCATGTGGGGTGTGATTGTCTAGAACTCATTGAGTTAAGTACAAATATAATTTTTACTTTTATCTTCAAAAATGAAGGAATAGGGGCCCGCAAAAGTTGTCACTTTTAGACCATTTTTATACGAAGTAAGTAATGTGAAACTTCTGTAAATGACGTACCATACACTCTATTTAATCAACAAATACTAAAAACGCCGATTCATTAGGTATTTTTGACTGAGCGTATGAAGTGTCTCTGCTTCAAGTCTGGCAAAACTTGCTTTCATCTGTCAGTTTGTTGCTACTCCTCTATAGTTGGAAATAACTATAGTAGTATATTAATTGTTGAAAAAAAATTTGTGCTCGCGAAGTCTACTGTTTGCAGAACTACTAGTGTTTTAATATGGGCCACTGCAACTGCAAAAAATACTTTGTAATTCACAGTATCATTAAGAAATACAAAGTTATCTTCGCGATTGTTAAAATTTAAGATGAAAAATATTCTTCATTTAGTTTTTTTTTTTTTTTGTTGTTGTATTAGATAATGTACGGTGGTACGCAACCTTTCGTGTGCGAGTCCGAATCGCACTTGGCCGTGTTTTTTACATTAGCGTTTTTAATGAGAATAAAGAACATACCCATAATTCTTTGAGCATTGATTGTTTTGAGTAAAGAGTTGATACTTTCAGAAATTGGCATTATAAATGACATTATTTTTTAAATTTTAGATTCATGAAGTCATGTTTTTTTTTTTTTTTATTTTGCTTTGGTTTCTGGTGCATATTGTCCTGAAAGGACTTCAAAATTCAAAACCCCCAGCTTGCTTGATTAAAAATGATGTAGAAGTTTCTTACGATTACAAGATTCATGAAAACACAGGGGACTTGAGCATTTTTGCAAATGCTCTTAGGCTTGAACTACTTAAGCATAAACGTTGGGCTTAAGTGGGCCAGTAAGCAGGCTACTTAGTAGTCCATCGCCTGAGTGCACCGTTAAATAAACCATTTCCCCTACTTGAGTTTTTAAGAATATCTGAGTATGTTTCTTGATCGTGGATTTTTATCTTTATTTTTCTTCGACGTAGTTGCGTGTTTTTAAACATACTTTAGTTGGTACGAGGAGTGCAGCGTTTTCTCTGCGGTGGTAACCTATTCAATCCAATTTTTCTAGTTCATATACAGGGTGTAAGTGTAAACAGTATCAACCTTTTAAGGGGTCATTGTACTCATCATTATTAACAACTTTTACTATGGGACCAACACTGAAATCGCGAAAAAAAAAATTTGTTTATATACAGGGTGTAAGTGTAAACAGTATCAACCTTTTAAGGGGTCATTGTACTCATCATTATTAACAACTTTTACTATGGGACCAAACCTGAAATCGCGAAAAAAAAAAAATCAGCTGTTCAGTACATTTTGACGAATTATGCGAACATAAATGTACTGAACAGCTGTTTTTTTCCACGATTTCAAGTTTGGTCCCATAGTAAAAGTTGTTCATAATGATGAGTACAATGACCCCTTAAAAGGTTGCCACTGTTTACACTTACACCCTGCATGTCATCAACTTAATATTCTTTTTTTTTAATTTTCAATATCTGTTTTTGACATTATGTATTCAATTTCTTTTCAATTAAAGATAATTGTGATAAATTTTCGTCCGTGTTTATACAATAAGACAGTGGTTCCTTTGTCAAACTGTTTTAAATCCTATCTCTCGTATTGAAGCAATATGCTATGAACAGAAAGCTATTATGGATAATATATTGCAGCCGAGTCTGCATCTCGTTTCTCGTCAGTCAGTCAAGTAGACATATTCTTCAAACTTGGTACGTACTTTCCATTATTTTCTCTCTCAATGGAAGTATCAGCCTTTTCCCCGGTCTTATATGCTATTTTATTTGTCATAAGTGTTAAACCAGATAAAAGGGCTGCTTTCAGCCCTTTGGGTACCGGCCTATTTACGTGGATTGCGATATTTTTCCAGCCGCATAGAATCGTTCAACTTCGAAACCTGCACGTCCGCTTTTGTTTGCGACGTGAGATCGCCTGGTTACCTACCATGCTGTCGAGGCGTGCTATGCTTCGAGGCAGCGTTTCGTCAGGATCAACGTGTTATTGGAGCCATTACCATTAGTAGTTAAAGCTAAGAATTAAAACACACTTTCGCATTAGTTTACTTATGCAAATGGAAAGCAGTCAGGATTTTTTTGTTTTTCATTCTTTTTCATTTCTTTTTCCTATTGCAACATATTTTTTGCTTTATTTCTGATAAACTATTCGCATGAGTTCGGGCCAATACCACAAGTCGCGAGCGAAGTGTTAACTTTTCAAGATATTACTAGAAATTCCGCTTTGCGTACTGAATGCTGTTTCGTCGTTCAACTAAAAAGGCTCTACGGGTAAGTTTCTGTCAAGGAGAATAAAACTTACGCCAGATTTTGTCTCACGTCTCCCCGCATGGGAAATCTGCTGACTTCCATTCAAAAACTATATTGTTCGTAGTGTTTCAATGAAGCTCTACATAGGTCCTACTTGTGTATTTTTATGCTGTAAGATAGTGATTGGTTGTTTCCAGTTTGTTGGGTTTATATTTGCCGAATCATCATCTAGCGCTTTTGCTATTATGAGCAGGAAATGAAATGTTGATTGAAAATGGTGTAAACAGAAAACGTCGCGTTCTTTGCTATAATTATTTGGACATGCAGACATTTAAGTAAAATTTTTATACATTCCATCAATGTGTTAACTCTTTACCAATTCCTTCGCTATGCGCTTTCACTCCATAAAGCTGAATGGAAGTATTTAATCAGTCGGCATTGATAATATAAATTGCTCCAATACGCTATTTCCTTTTTAAATCCACACCAACATGGAAATAAATTGACCCTCACTATCTATATAGGTTTACAGTTTTCCATTAAAATTTCATTTAAAAACAAAAATCTGCTGCTCTGTCCCGGAAACGGCCATTCATAAAACAGGCTGACGGACCTTTTAATAATATTGTTATTTTATTTCATAGCCGCTTGTCCTTTTAAAATTATTAATGAATGGACACCGTTGCTCATTTCTGCTCGTAAAAAAGCAAAGGGAGGAACTTAAGTGCTTTATAATTTACTTGTTCAAGGCTTACGTTTCATTCTTATGATCTGTGTTTCTGGAAAAATGGTGTTAGTTTTGGGTAATGGACAATGGTACCGATTCTGTTGTGACTAAACTTAATTTGGGCTATTGCTAACTTTTTCTCTCTAATAAAACAAGAAAGTGACGGACGTAAATTGGACATGTCAAATTTAGTATAACTAATATTTATACACAATTTTAGTTTAGTTATTTAACCAGAGAATCAGCACCAGTGTAATGTTCATTAAGAATTTCCAAAGCTGTAAGTGATGGGAACGGGAATCGGGTTATATAAGAAATAGGAAAAGCGTTTTGTTGTCTACAAAATAATTATCTTTACCTTATTGGTGATGTTCAGAAAAGTCAGGTGCGTAGTACTCGCAACCGGCGTGCGTGTATGACCAGGTAGGTGTGTATGAACGTAAACGAAGCTAAGGCGTCCTTAGGCGTCCCCCACATTCGACGTGCGCGTTCCTTGGGCGTGTGAGTGACACGGGCGCCACGTGCACGCCGCAAGCGCACTGCGTAAGCGTCCCGTGTTGCCGCCGTAAGACGTGAACACCAACGCCTAATGCGGGGTCAGCCTAAAGGAGTATGTAAGGTGTTGCCTTAACTTAGTAATTTGGCCTCCAACTAACACACCAGTGTTAGTTGGAGGCCAAATTACTAAGTAATTAACTAAGAGAAGAAGGTGATTTTACGTATGCATGTATGATAATTGACAAGTAGTACCACTTCTATAAATCAAGTATTATAATACATAGTCTTACTACGAGTATGCACGCAATGTATTCATATCAAAATCAATCTGCCTAGCCTTTTCCCAACTATGTTGGGGTCGGCTTCCCGTCTAACCGGATACAGCTGAATACCAGTATTTTACATGGAGCGACTGCCTATCTGAGCTCCACAACCCAGTTACTGGGTAATACGATACCCCTTGGTAAGACTGGTTGTCAGAATTTCAGGCTTCTGACGACCCGTAACGACTGTCAAAGACCCTCGAATGACAGCCGGGACCAACGGCTTAACGGGCTTTTCAAGGCACGGCGGAGCCTCGGTATGAAAAGATGGTCACCCATCCACAGACCCAGACCCATCCATATACGGGTGACGAAAATTTCAACAATATCGTCCAACTACTATAACTTCACTGCTCTAAAAAGCTGGCGATAGTCAGTACCCGAAACTTTTGTTTAGAAAATACGGTTCGTGTCCTTTACATGGGCATCGACGTTGAAATATGAGGAGCTCGCTTCCTTTCTTCGTCCCGCGCCAGAGGGGGACGGCGGGCTTTGAAGGCCTGCCGTCCCGTTTGTTATACGTTGTCGGCACCGGCCTCAGCTTTGTCGGCTTTCGGCCTCAAGATGATTAATGAAAGGAGGGAAATTTTAAATTTACACGGCCCCTAGCTATTTTTCTGTTTTAATTACTCTCACAATGGGTTGGTCCCTCTTCAATCTGGAGAGAGTTGATCATGTTGGAACAGCTGTTGTGGTTTACGTGATTTATTTGTATTTAGGTACGATGATGTTCGTAAATTATAAAAAAACTTTGTTAAGAAAATAAAAAAAACAACGGACTCCCAAAAAACATTACAAAGTCGATGTCTTTGGATTTGAATTTTAGTTTTTTTGTCACCGACATCCAAATTAAAGTTATTTTTCACTATGTAGTGTTTTTTTTATTGGAAGTCTATTGTTTTTTTGTTTTAAGTTTTTATTTTTAAGTGGGGCAGTTTGTAATTTAGCTAAATTACAATAGCCTAACGTCAAATGCTCATCACCTTTTACAAAATATTGCTATTTCCGATGCTTGGACCTTAACGGTTGAGGAGTTCTCCTAGAAAGAACCAGGAGAACTGGAGCTGATGGTGAAGTCACCACATGCATTGTGCCGAGCATAAATTGCTTACCAACCATATTAAAGTAATCGAATCGCAAACCGTAGTAGAGTAGTTTCGATGGTCACCTAAGGTCTTCATCATCAGTTCCACTTCACCAAATGGTGCTTTCCAAGAGCAAATGCACAAGTTACTATAAAAAATACCCAAATCACTATAGGTCGCCCATAAAATTTGAAAGTTTCCATCGATCTCCATGGGATCCCCTCATCAGATTCTAACTTGGTGGCAATGGGACCGCCTCGAGAGCATACCCTTTCAAACAAAAAAGAATTTTACAAATCCGTCTATATATGACGGAGTTTTGCCCGAACATGCATAAAAAAATATAAACCTCGGAATTGAGAATCTCCTCCTCTTTGGAAGTCAGTTAATGATCAAAATAATCTATAAGACAACTTGATGTTGAAAGCAAACGTCGTACGATATGATATCGGTATAAGTATCGATCATCTTTTGCGCCAAATTTTTTATAATCCCAATCGATTGAGAAGAAAAGCTTATCCAAGAGATCAATCTGCCTAGCCTTTTTCCAACTATGTCGGGGTCGGCTTCTAGTCTAACCGGATGGAGCTAAATACCAGTATTTTACATGGAGCGACTGCCTATCTGACCTGCACAACCCAGTTATTCGTCAGACTCGGGCTTCTGACGACCCATGACGACTGTCAAAGATCCACGAATGACAGCCAGGACCAACAGCTTAACATGCTTTCCGAGGCACGGAGGAGTAGGTAAAGTTGGTCACCTATCTACGGACCAACCCTGGCAAGTGTATCTTAACCTGATGGATCGACCCGTGCGGCTGTTATTGCTTAGCCACGAGCTCCTCTTAAAAGCTTATCGAAGAGAATAGAATAGAAAGAAATGAAGCCGGTAAACCGCTTTTACGGTTTTAAATCACAGCTATCAGGAATCGGCAGTCCGCAATCTTGCCACGTTTTTATTAACACAATAATAAATTCCACAAATTTGGCACACAAAGTAACTATTAAACTAGGAATTGCAAAAATAAATTGTGTTATTATTGCAGATTTTAATCTATAGATATCACGTGATCAGTTACTATATAAGTCATTGTAATGTGAATTCGGTAGACATTATTTTTGGCTATAAGGAAATTGAACTGAAACTGAAAACACTGAACTAGAAAAAACTGGAACAATTTTAGACTGATATGTTTCTAGACCTAATAAACTTTTCTTTTTTAAACACAATTCTCCTTTATTAGCCCATAACTTTTTATGGCATAATCAATATGACGATTTAGATCTTTCTTTGAGATATTATTTTGTGAATAATACAATACAATGATGAGTTGAACTGACATTTGAAAATGATGGTGGACTGAAAATCTAAATTATGTAAATATAGATAATATGATGAGGAGAGAGGAAACGCATGTGACAAAAACATACAAACATACATATGGGTCGAATAGAGAACCTCCTTTTTTGAAATCGGTTAAAAATATTGATGGATAAATTTTGATGGATGGAGAGGGAGAGGAAGGCCAAAGAAAAGACAGATGGTGTCAGAAATGATATGAAAGAGAAGGGAGTGTACGATAGCGTGACGGTTGACAGAGGAGAATGCGCCGACCTCAAGTAACATTGGATAAGGGCAGGAAGATGATAATGATATAATTATAATGGTTGTAAGCCTCTGTATACTTTAATGAAGCCAAAAAAGCTGGGTTTTAAGTTAGCATCACCAGTATTGTTCATTATGATATCTTGCATTTATGAGCAGCTAAGCTGTACAGTTAAGTTCATCAGCATCATCATTATTCCAGTTGAAAGACGTCAGCTGCTGGACCTAGACCTCCCCCAAGTACCACTTCGACCGGTTTTGTGGATGCGGCATTCCGCATTCCTGCAGCCTTCACAAGGTCTTCGATCTTATGGAAGGCTTTCCAACGTTACTCTTCCGATACGCGGTCGCCACTCCAAAACCTTTCGGCCCCAGATGGCCGAAATCTGTTCTGCGAGCAATGTGCCCTGCCCACTGTCATTTAAGTTTGACAATTCTCCGGGCTATGTCAGTTACCTTGGTTCTCAAAGTGGTGGTTGGGAGTCCAATTAATTATCTTAGAGACAACCTCTAATTTAGATATTGACTTTATTGACATGCTAGAGATTATTATTTAGCCTTTTTAATCGGAAAAACACATTGTAGTCTTTAGTCTCGTATTTGATGTTTGTTTATATTTTGTATGCCCGTTTGCCAGTTGGCAAAGACCTCCTCCAACCTTCTCCATTCCTGTCTCTCTGGCTACTCTGCCTCATGTGTTCCAGCGACCTGTCTGATGACATTATCCCACATTTTCTGTATTCTACCTCTCATTCGTTGGCCGTTTTTGGATATTTATTTTGCTCTATTTGTCCTTTCGTCTAATCATGTTTCTAGACCATTTGCATTTTAGTCTTCTTATTTTTATGGTCATGTACTGAACCTTGGTCTTGTGTCTGATGGTTTTGTTTCTTATTTATGACAAAATAAAACTAAACAAAATGTGATAGAGATACAAAAGCTTAAATCTTAAGGAGAATACAATGCAGCAATCAGCAACCAAGAAATAATTATAAGTCCTATAATCATAATAATTTCTGTAACAAAACCCTTTAAAGTTACGACAGTGATAAGCACAGTTTACGTCTCCCCATCCCATCCTGAGACACAACTTAAATCATTTGTTACTTCTTAATGTCTGTCCCAACAGCGACCTCTAAGTATCATTGCGATATCATCACGGAAACTTCCATTTCTCCTTTATTTTATTAGTAATAGTCAATAAAAACGTTCACTGTATTCCTTAGCGCAGACATAGCAGTTTGACACTTTTATTAGAGCTATCGATATTAAAAGCCTTAGTACTGAGAGCGACACGATCAAAATTAAACCTTGTAGGGGAATGAATAGGGTTGGGAGTAGACTGTGTGGTGTTGATTGAAAGCAGGGTCAGTAATGAGCCGGTCAGCAGTTATTGATTCACGTGGCACCATTAGGCTGGTTGTACACAGTGCGAATTCAGCGCGACTGGGGTAGTAGATAGTGATCATATATGTTACTCTACGGGGGATGGTTTTATTGTCTACCCACTTTTTGTTTTAACTGCCCCTTTTCTGCTGATGTTGCTACCTATGCTTTTTGTCGTTACGTCTCCTACTTTAATGGAACTACTATTGGGGTCTTGGGGTACTCAAATTACTATACTAGGGAGCTCAAATTAGTTTAGCTGACACCAATTGATCGGGAAGATATGCAATCAATTAAGGTGGAGGAACGTTAGTTAAAAGTGTAATATTATATGTGCATAGTCATATATACCAGTCTCAATGCGCAACACAGAGGCAATGTAAATTGTCTTTGGTCCCTGGCCCTGACATCAAGTAATAGATTGAATACGAGGCTTTTGCCTGCTTTGCATGTGTAGTAATGTATGTCTTGTTTTTTGTAATGTGCGTTTTGTTTGTGCAGTATAAACATTCTTTTTTCTTTCTTTCTTTTCTTACGTGCTAACATAACTAGTTAGGGCTAGTTGGTACTATACCAGCATGCGAGCTTATAAACATTTAATTGGTTGATAACGCTCTCAACAAAATTGTGAAATACATTGTGCTACTAGAACTTCACTTCAACCTACTCGTAGGCAACAGAATGCTTGCAGCGATGTTAATAGCCAAAACAAATTATGTTATTTTCTGTAAGCGTTGATGTAAAGGTTTCTGCGTTCTTTAATAAAAAGATCTTTAATAAAAATTTAAATAACGCCGAGGCTTTTAAATCAATTTTGAGTAAATCACGTGCTTAGCCCTTTCCAAACTATGTCGGGGTTGGCTTCCAATCTACACCTATGCAGCTGAATACCAGTATTTTAAATGGAGCGACTCAAAAAAAAAAAAATCAAATTCAAAAGTCATTTATTCAAACTAGGCTGCGAATCAGCACTTCTCGAACGTCAATTAAATAAGAAAGTCTTCCAAAACACCCGCCCTTCACCACTTCCTAGTGCTTTAGCTGGGGAGAAGAAGTGGCGCAACAAACACCCCAGCAGCACAGCTGTCTGTTCAGTTAAAAAATTTGATTGTATACAGCACTGCGCAAAATAATTTAGGTATTACACAATAAAATATGAAGTTAAATTAAATTCATTGCCATAAGTCAGCTAGCACACGCCAATATACAAAAAAAAAAAAAACGAAAACTATACTCAAGTAGAAATAAAAATACATAACTAAAAACGTAAGCAGAACTTTATAACTAAATAAAACTACCTATCTGCACAGCAATTTCTGGGTATGATACCCTTATACGGTACACCTTGGTAAGACTGGTTGTCAGACTTTCGGGCTTCTGTCGACCCATAACGACTGTCAAAGTTCGAGCAATGAAAGCTGGGGCTACCGGCTTAACTTGCTTTCCGAGGCAGGGAGGGTAGGTAAAGATGATCACCTGCCCACGGACCAACCGCAGCAAGCGTAGCTTAACCTGATAGATCAACCCTTGCGGCTGTTATTACTTAGCCACTCCTCAGTTTTGAGTAAATGACATTCATTAATATGCATCTGATAAAGAATAGGTACCGACTTTTCCCGCCTTTGGAATATAAACGCTGGCTACTTTCATGTTCATGACTACATTCGGCAACTCTTGCATTTTCTCTTCTTTGCAATGTTAAATTCAAAGTAATTAAATCGAGACTGTTTATGAATCCAATTATCGAATGTCTTACTTAAACCTAAAATAAAATTAACAACACCAAACACCATATTAAAGTATAATCTCACCCATAAACTTCGACTTAAAAGTACAATTAAGGATAATATGATCCGCCATGCTTAATCCGGCCAGTGCACATTATACCTATTTAACGGGATACCCCGGGATATCCCGGGACTGTTATGAGTCCCGGGCATAATCCCTGTATAATTGTTGTCCGAGAAATGCCTCCGAAGTTGGCGTCGTAATTGAGGGCATAAATATGCGGGATTCACACTTTTGAACCCGGGATTTTGGGGTTTCGATAATTTGAATTAAATTATAGATTAGATTGTTCAGGCATTAATCAGCCGACCAGTGGCAATTACCAGGGAATGCGGTAATGTTACCGGAATGGTTTGGGAATGGACGACAAATAGAGCATTCGATATTTCATTTTCGTAGTTGGAAAAGTAGATTTATTATTTTCCTGCCCTTGTCCCAATTTATTTAGAGTCGGTGCAACATGTCTTTTTCTTCCATACTATAAGTCGTCATTTCCATAGCCACTCCCTTTCTGGCCATAAATCATCTTTCACACAATCCATCCATCGCTTTTTTGGTCTTCCCGTACTCGTATATTCATACTCAAAACTTTCCTGACGACGGTTTCCTCATTCCTCCGCATCAAATGGCCACACCATGACAACCGATTTTCACACAAGTTTTCAGTCACCGGTGTCACTTTCAGACTTCCTCTTATATACTCTTTTCTTATTCTATCCATTCTCGTAACACCACAGATCTCTCTTAGCATTCTCATCTTAGCTGCATGCAATTGCCTTTCATTGATTCTCTTTGTCGAGTTAAGTTTTAATTTAGTTGGAAAAGTAAATTGTTGGAAAGATTAGGTAGGAAAATGTGACGTGGGTTTGTTTTAGCACCTACAAGATGAAGACAATAATATAATATCATCAATATCATCTCGCCTTGTTTCCCTGAAGCTGGTGGGCTGAGGTATACTTATAGTACACCCACATTTCGCCAGTTATTTTAAAGGCTTGTCCTTCCGTAAACTCACGGTCTTGTCGGACTGCATAGAAAAAGGAGAACTGCAATGACACAACGCTGGTAATTTATTGCAAAACTATCTGTTGCCCGCGACTTCGTCTGCGATCCAGAATGAATAGTAGCCCATGTCCTTCTCGAGGTCATGGTTTACCCATGTGCCAAACTTCATCCAAATCCGTTCAGCCGTTTTAGCGTGAAAGCGTAATCAACAAACAGACACACTTTCGCATTTATAATATTAGTTGGAGAAGGATGAAAAACCGGTCTATCGATACTCTAGATTCACAAAATGTATTAGGAACTAAAATTAAAAAAAAAAAACTTAACACACTATTAAAGTTTCTTTACTAATATAACTGAATCATGATTCGAAATACACTTCAATCATAAAATAAAGTTATTGTTGCTTTCCATGGAAACAGTACTTTTTTCGGGATGAAGGTAACCTATGTCCGTGTCTGTACACCTGAAAACGTATTTGCAAAATTACATGATGATTGGTTCAGTGGTTTGGGCGTGAAAAGGTAACAAACAAACTTACTTTCGCATTTATAATATGAGTTAGGATATGAAGCAATTATCCTTTTGCAAAAATCTATTGATTAATCTAAAAAGTAATGACATGAAATCATTCGCTATTATTTTGTAGAGAACTGTATAAATTTATGAACACTTTTAATGAAAATTTAAAAAAACTAGAAAAAATAGACCTGGATGGATTTAGTTTTTTTTTCTTTAGTGCTATAAACTTAAATAGATTTCAGGACAATTAAAATCACTTCGTATATATTACGGCTTTCACGACATTATACGTAAGAGAGCAGCATCGCTGATGCCAAAGTTGAGGGGCAGACCCAACAGTTACCCGAGTGTAATTGCAGACTACATCCGTAGTCCTATTTGAAGGCATTGGATTGGACTGCACATATATTGTAGGCTGACAATATGTCTCATGGTGGGCGGTCATTGTTAAGGACAATCGTCCTTGGTGGGCGGTATGTTAGGATTAGTTCCAATCTTTCACCAATAGATGGCGCTTTACATTTACCGTCGATTCCTGAATCGCGGTGTTAAGATTTGCACGCAGTTAATGATCCTTTTGATGTTAGTTTTTTTTGTTCACACCGTATCGTTGTTTTATTATTACTAACGCGATTTCGGTTCAACCCAGTTCATCCCTGACCTGAACATTGTCTTTTCTATTTTTTTCTCTTATTGTATTTGTGAATTACTAACATAGCTTTAAGTCATCTTGATGTACTACTAACACTCTATGGACCGAAAAGTCTGAAGGCTGAAATAAATGTTTTGAATTGAATTGAATTACGTTTTTTAATTATAATAGATTACTGTGTAATGTTTTCTATCAAAAAGAGGCTATACAGGGTGACTTTGAAAATATGCGACAAAACTTAAGGGGGTGTTGTGCCCATCAATATCAATAACTTTTACTATTGGACCAACTTGGAATTCCCCAAAAAAAATTTGCCGTTGTGATTCAAAATGGTCCAATCGGGTATGTACTTTTACATGGGAACGTCGAATTTTTTTGCGAATTCTTAGTTGGTCCCTTAGTAAAATTTATTCATATTGATACAAATCAATATGAATAAATTTTACTAAGGGACCAACTAAGGGAACACCCCCTTAAATTTTGTCGCATGTTTTCAAAGTCACCCTGTAGTTACTGTACGAGATGGACACAAAGTTACTTAGTGTCGCCGTATTTGACGGAGGACAAGCCTCATGTTAAAGAAGGCTATGGCAGTCAACCGGGCACAAATCCAGACTCCGGAGTGCTACTGAGAAATTCCAGAAGAAGACGAAGACTACAATAGTCTTTATTTTCAATTATGTACGTATCGTTATCGGGTAACTGTATGTTTCTGCTGGCTTCTTCTGGGTAAGCTCACTCCATCGTCGACTTTGTCTCTCTCACCGCTGACCTAGACTAGAGTCAACAGCAAACCCATCACAATTAAAAAAAAATGTTTATTATATAACAGGCCCCTCTTTTGCGTCGGGGGTTAAAAACCTAACACTGCCAAAGCCGTTGGAAATAATAGGCACACAGTTTATGATAAATATTAGAGTATATTACCAAAAAATGTACTGGATTATGGTAAAAGTGTTTCTTTTTTATTTGCTTTCTGTGTAATGATCCAGACCTAAGTATCTTTCGTATTCTAGGCTAATAGCGGCTTTTATACTAAGCAAAAGGGGCCATTTAATGTTCATCAACGAATTACTACAATATACATGGACACTAATGGACATTTCGGAATCTTGTAAATGGCAACTGTAAGCGCTAATTGTACATTAATTACCTAGATATTTGACTGTAAGAATAAATAAATAAATTAATGGCTTACTAATAAATAATAGAGATTTATACTGGGAACTATCATAGATGGATCACTATGGAAGCTTGTTGACAGACACGTGTTTTCTACAGCGTGGTTTATACTACCGGAAAAAAAACAGTGCCGTGTACAAAGGGCCTACGCCTAGTTTTCCAATTTCCACATAATAATTGAAAAAAAAATCTATTAATTTTCATTGATTATTTTGGTAGAAAACCACAAAAACAAAGGTCAAATTTACTGCACCCTGAACACAAAAGTGTTGCCCAGTCCCTCAATTCTCAATAATAATAATGCTGCCATATTAAAAATAAATCGGTTATAAATAGCGGTCTTTCCTCGCTCCCATACGACGGGCACGCCATGATAATTGGAGTGAGCAGTTTACAAGACGTTGAGCTTTCTCGTTGACATAATTCACATATCGTTAAGAAAAATATGTTTAAATTATTTTGTGAATGTGTTTTTGAGAATTATTTCGTTTTTTTTTTGACATTAATATCAGAACCGCGGTAGAGCTAGTATGACTGACATTGGACTGAATAAAAATTAACTGAATGTTGATTCATTGCTTAACCCCTCAAGCGTCTGAAAATCCCCATACATTATGTCAAGGTCATATCAAGGTCATGTTGAATGTCAACCGAACCCCATAGGTTTACAACTATTGTTTATTTATTTAAGATATTCGTTTTTACACGTATTATGTAAAGAAGTGATGTGATGTTTATATATCACTTTGAATGTTCAGTAAAAGGTACACTTTTATAATATTTTATACTAAAATCTATGAAACACTCTGTCTTCTATACCAGGGCCAACTTCGCCAGAAATTGCGTTTGTTACTTCTAATAATATAGAAGAGCCTTTGAAATTCTTGTTGGTTACGTATATTAAAGAAGCAGAGCATTGTGTCCTCTATAAAAATACCATTTAATTAATGGTTGATATTTTCAGTCTACACAACATTAGGTTCTCTACTGGTAAATTCATGGACTGGTCTTGGTTCGTCGGTAAGAATAGACCAGACCATGTCTATCAATATTCAATTTGTAGTTATAGACAGACTATTACAGGGAAATGTGATTCACTCTGCTTAGGTTTTTTCTATTCTGAGGACAGTAGACTGTTTGTCCTCTGCACTGGGAACGGGACATCAACGAGAAAACAGATGACGGTGCTGAAGTAGCAACAGTACATTTACTTCGGCGCCGTCATCTGTTCATATTTTCTCGTTGATGCCCCGTTGCCGGTGCGATAGACAAACCGTGTGCCTTGATAAATGAGATAAAATTGGTAATCTATCTTAGAGTAACACCCGGGGGTCAAACATGCAACAATCAGATTACATAATTTGGAAGTCGAAAGAACCATAAAAATGACAACAGAACATTGAAACCAAAAACAATCTTCATAAAGGCTACTTACTCTCAATAAGAGTCCAAATAATTTTAAATTACCCTCCTTTGCTATGAGAACGGTCCCGTTCCCAATTTAATATTAGAAAATGCATAGCACATAAACAGTAAGAAGTTGGGCCGATAAGCAATACGATTAGCGATTAGAGTTGGCAAAATTTTGACAATGCGCTTGGTCTTAGTGATAGCGGTTTATTGGAAGCGGGAATGGATTCGGACAATTGTATAATAGCAGTTGGCTTGCTTCATTTTCTATGTAGTTGTCAGATACAAGTACTGATGTCGATAAGGTATCACATTATTGGGGACACTAATGGCTGTGTTAGACAACCTGGATGCTTAGTTTTGTATGGTGCTTACAGTATCAATAATTTGAGCTTTTTAGTACCATTATGACTTCCGTACTAAAGCGGTGGTTTTGCATGTTTTCATATCAATCTGCTCAGCCTTTTCTCAACTATATTTGAGTCGGCTTCCAGTCTAACCGGATGCAGCTAAATACAATTACTTTAAATAAAGCAACTGTCTATCTGACCTCCATGACCCAGTAACTGGGTAAATACGATACCTATTGATAAGACTGGTTGTCAAACTTTTGGGCTTCTGACAACTTGTAACGAATGTCAAAGATCCACGAATGACACCCGGGACCAACGGCTCAAAGTGCTTTCCGAGGCGCAGAGGAGTCTCGGTATGTAAAAATGGTCACCCATTCATGGACCAACCCCGGCAAGCGTAGCTGAACCTGATGGATCGACCCGTGTGGCTGTTATTACTTAGCTCCTCTGTTTTCATATGTATGTTTCAATAGAATGCTTATTACGTGCTGCATGAACGTTAGCATAGGATTGCTAATACTTAATGCTTTTGAACTTTTCATTATCTTAATATTGTTTATGTAGGTAAAAAGTTGCAATTGTCAATTTGTGAATGTTTACAATCTCATTCTTATCTATGCGCATATTGCGCATGAATAGATGGAGATGTGAATCTTCTTCTCCGCCACGTCAATGATTCTAAAAAAATATTAAAATATTGGCTTGGGCCAGAACTTTTTGGAAATTTTATAATGCTTTTTGAAACGAAGTTCCTTAAAGCGGCTTGCGGTAGCAGTTGCCTGGTAGAAATCTCCTCCAAGCGACTTTCTCTGTCTGTCTGTTTCTATTACGAGTGTGTGTGTGTGTGCGTGCGAGTATCACGTAAGGAGCTTCGATTCTGACGGCCCCCCGACCACACACGTTTTTTTTTTTACTTGCTACATCGCCATCAATCCCACCAAGCCCTTTGTTGCCAAACGCTGATTGTATCACGGCTCGGCTGAACGCCGAATATTATCAGAACAAATTGGTATAGTCACGGCATAACATTTGTTATTTTTATTTATATTACCAATAATGTTTTGGAGCGCGAACCCTGTACCGGTGACAATAAATCTGTGGGTTCAAGGTTCAGTATTATTTTGAAGGTAAATGAGGCTTGTTTTTCGGTTTGAAGGGTATCAGCTGTTTAGCATTGCTTGTTGATTATGGGTGGCAATATATCATGTTGCATTTTTATCATTTGTTTTGCGTTATTATACAAGGCACTGTTTAAAACTTTCCTCTTCATTTAAAACACCGCAAATAACATTTCTTAGTGCATTTCTTAGTGTGTCTTTTACTTTTAATGTCATTCTCGTATCTTCATTCTTACTTGTTGTTTATTCCTATATTCCTTCTTTGAAAACTCCCTTGACCACAAGAAAAAAAAAGGGTTCAAGTTCCTGCATAAACTTTCGTGGGGAAAAAATCAACTGTTTATACTAATTGTAAGTAGCAGTTACTGTACGACTATACAAAAATGCCACGCACGCGATAAGGCTCACGCACTTGCGGTTCTTTTTCTTTTTCTTGCATCGCGACGCAAATGCAATTCAGTTGCCAGTGATCATATCGCAGCGTTATTGATTGCCACTGCAAAAAATTGTGCGTGTGTTACCAGCATAAGAAATGTGTTTTTTAATTAATGCATTTACTTAGAAAGAAAATTAACCCCTCGGAAATTACGTGAATAATTTGAATTAGAAATTATTGTTCTGTTTGACATTAGTAGTCGTACCTTTTATATTTAACTGTATACTATTTGGACTTCTTATTCAATTTAGCTTTTTGCTGGCCTGCTGCCAGAGTCCTGCGTTTATAAGCAAGAATACGATCAGTTCCGCCAACCATGATATGGCATTGTATGCTTCCGTCACGGCGTTGAGAGAAATGCTTAGTGTTTACAACGTGGCGAGAGAAACTGTGGCGTAGGTTTTGAAATAAGGAGACGAAAATAGTATTTGATTGTTTTACCTAGAGCCCAGTTTACCAAAACAGTCACTAAAGACCTATAATGAATCAGACCATAAACCTATATACACAACTATTGGGCCTTCTAATAAAACCTGCAGAGATGGTCATGAAGAAAATTTATGTAACCATCGCATTTTGACATAGAGGCTTGTGTGATCGCAGTACTATCGAGTTCTATGTCGGCTCTTCTACATACATATAACCTAACTAACATTTCAAACCGTGAAACTTGCTTGAAGGAATGACAAGGACAGCCCTCCGCAGACTGATAGGGTGAATTCAGCATATTCAGTAAATACAATACAAAGATTATCTACATTAATTATTTCAGGATCCTTATGGAAATCCAATAAACCTGGTTTAGTTATGTTTTTGTGCACAAATCGGAGCGCCTGTTACTGTTTGGCCCTCCCAAACTCGCCTGTTACTGTAGGTAAGATAAGGCTAAAAGAGAACAGCTGATTTCACGCGTCATACGTAAGAGTATTTTGCGGCGGCGATCTCTCGCGTCTAGCCCTGGTCCAGGCCATAGTACGGAGCGAGAGTGTATGGGAAGCATCACCTCCTTTTGTGACGCAGTAATGCTTGCGAAGAAAGAGGCGGAACGCGTGAGGGAGAGGCAATCTTTGCGCCTTCACGCCCCTAGTCGGCGTAGGAGACGCCCTGGGCGTCGGGAATCGATAGCCGATTCCCGGCCACCGTAGGCGCGGGCTTGCGGACGGCGAGCAATGGGTAGCTCACCGTCCGGTACGGAACAGGTCCGGGTCGACGGCGCGTTGTGTTCCACGCGCGCCTCAAAGAGATGTCAGCAGTAACTGATGGGGTCCGATAGGGTCGATGTTTGCCAGTGTTGCGAGTTGTTTGAAAGAGTTACCGTGGCCCTGGCACAGGCAACTGAAGGAACGCGGGTGGGCTTTAGTCAGTAGAAGTCTGACACACCCTCCCGCTCCGCCCACAGCGGGAGAAGTTATTTGATAATTTCCCACCCAAAAAAAATAGAGTATTTATACAGGGATACTGGTAATTCGACGTATATCCGTCAGGGGCTGATAAGGGGGCCAAAATGCAACAAATTGAACCCCATATGTATGGCCGAAATTCAATAGTTTTCGAGATATTTGAATTTTAAGAGTTTTTCGATATTTACCCAAAATTTGACAACAAAACAATTAAAATAATGAGCGATTTAAGAATAATATCTTATTAATATTTTCATTTTACGCTTCAAAAATGTTGTGTCGTCACAAAAATATCCATTGCAGATTTTTTTTTATTTTAGCTGTTTTATTTACATAAATGAAGTGCTGCGTACAGAGAATGGTAATTTTACATTGAAATAAAAGAATAGTAACTAAATAAACGACAAAAAAAGAATGAAAATTTTCCTGAGAAATTTTCCGATGGAATTTGATTCAAAATAAGCAGTCGAATGCACTCTCTTAGTCTGCGGAGGTCTGTCAGTGTCTGGACGTGTACTATTATTATCTGAACAAAGAGTATACTACAATATAAAGTACGTCTGTCTATTTAACTGACACAATAATAACTCAATTTCATCGAAAATAGTAACTGTAACCTACTTTGTATCGTAAATATAAAAGGCGTGTCCATTTTAGCGAACAATAGTACCTACTGGAAAGTTGTTTCGTATCATGAAACGAATGTAAATTGTTGTGCGAACAAACTCTAGCCATTTGGCTAAGTAAGTTCTGAACTGCGATGAAGCCGTAAACTTGTGGGATTTCCACTTTATTAAATAATAAACAATGTAACTACATGTTACATAGGATTATATTCAGCTGAATTATTAACTATTTTGATACTTTGTTGATGAAGGAGTACCTACATTGTGGATAATCTCGAATCTCTTCAAAGTTAGAGTGAACAGGCTTCTTATGGGTAAGCTCACTCAATCTCTCGCTCACCTCTGACCAAGAATATAGTCAAGAGCAAACCCATCTCAAATAAAGGCAAAAATATTTGATTGGCCTTGTAAATGAATACTTTGCCATATTATTATTTATTAATACATACCTTACTTGTCCAAGCTATCGTTTTTATTGGTTTTGAATGGTCCTTCTGTGAGAGACAGCCAGACACACAGACAGACAGACTGAGTCGCACTATAACGGTTCCTTTTTACCATTTCAGTACGGAATCCTAAAAATGCATGTGCCGCTATAACGACACATATAGGAACATTTGTGTACAATCGCACACCATTTGGATTAACGTGTATTCCAGAAAACTATCAGAAATTTATGGAACAAACGGTTAAGGGGACTCAAAAGAGTCGCTGTTTTCATCGACGATATAGCATGTACTGGAACGTCCCGTGGTGAACATATTAATAATTTAAAAGCATTGTTGCGTCGCTTGCGTGAGGCTGGTATGAGGATGAAATTAGATAAGTGGGTATTTATGCAGGATAGTATTACTTATGTTGGGCTCATTATTGACAAACACGGCTTGCATCCTGATGAAAATAAAATTTAAGCATTCGTGGACGCACCAAGGTGTGATGTATATGATGCATCTTATTTCTTTCTTAGATATGGTGAAATACTACACACATATAATACGCGTTTTGGTGCAACAGACATATTATTCCTAAGCAGACATAAGTTTAGAAACGATGTAATTAAAATTCTAAAGGATCAGCAGTAGGCTCTATAGGTTTTACACGATGTAGTTATCATTATTAATAGGCTAGCGACCTGTATGATGCATCACGCACGAATTTTCAGAATTTTTAGTTTTTTTTAATGTGTTTTATCTGTTATGTCTTGTATACAATCTATCTTTTTATTAATATTTTTTTTCATTTAACTTTTTATAACCGACTGCCAAAAGGAGGAGGTTCTCAATTCGTCTGTATGTTTTTTTTTTTTTTTGTATGTTTGTTACGCGATCACTCAAAGACGGATGGACCGATTTAGAAAATTCTTTTTTTGTTTGATAGGGTATACTTCCGAGGTGGTCCCATATACATTTTATTAACTTTGCTTGGGGAGTTTTTGAGTTAGCTTCAATAATGCATATATTTCCCACTTACGAGTATTTTATGTGGATGATGTGATGGTGTTTTAATAACTTCCAATCACTGTTATTTACATGGCTATATCTACAATTATTGTGCTCAATTATGTATTCGAATTAGTGTGGGGTAGGTTCCACAACTAAAAAGTGAAAAATAAAAACTTTTTAGCAAAAAATAAAACCGACTTCCAAAACAAAACACTACAAAGTGAAAAATAACTTTAATTTCGGAAGTCGGTGGGAAAAAACGAAAATACAAAACCCAAGACACCGACTACCGAAATTAAAGTTATTTTTCACTTTGAAGTGTTTTGTTTTGGAAGTCGGTTTTATTTTTTGCTAAAAAGTTTTTATTTCATTAAGTTAGCCCTGCTACAGTTAACGTTTGCTAACAGCTTGTTTTATTATATAACGTAATAATCTGTGGAAAATGTTGTGGGTAGTATAATTATTTGTTAAGTTTAATTTTAAGACAATATTGTTTATGCTTAGTATGCTACTGTTTGTTTCCCAAATAAATAAATATATACTATGCAAAGCTTATTTCTATATTATATCCCTTACATAAGTGGTTGCGGAAAAATACAGAGTGGATTTGGTCGTATGATTGTGACGACAGTTTTAACATAGTTAAAAAGGCTATTTCAGGTAGCAAAGTATTAGCACATTACAACCCGGAACTTCCATTAGTATTAGCAGTGGATATAATAATATAATAATAATATCCTGGGACATTTACACACACGGTCATCTGGTCCCAAACTAAGCAGAGCTTGTACTATGGAAACCAGATAACTGATATACTACATACACTACTTTTTTTTTTGTAAATACATACTTATATAGATAATTACACCCAGACTCAGGACAAACAGACATGTTCATGCACACAAATGTCTGTCCTGGATGGGAATCGAACTCACGACCAGCGACATGATAGGTGGTATCTTAACCAACCACGCCAACTGGCCCGTCAAATATAGTTCTTACGTAGTTGGTAGTGTGTTGTCGCATACCCTAATGGTGAGGAACGCCCCATATGTTTTGCATCGCGAACGTTAAATTCGGCAGAGTGCGCTTATAGTCAATTAGATAAAGAGGCGCTGGCAATAATTAGTGGAGTCTTAACACACCATCAATATCTTTATGTTTGTGCTTTTATAATTAAAACAGAACATAAATCCTTGACATTCATTTTTGGTCCCAAGTTCGGTTTGCCGCAGATTGCGGCAAGCAGATTACAAAGGTATGCTACAAAGTTATCATCCTATGACTTGGCTCTAAAATTTGTAAAATCGAAAGATAATTATAACGTAGACGCATTATCACGCTTGCCAGTGTCAAAATGGGGCTGGATACAGTGTCACATATTGATTCGTAGAACAATCGATTCCTATAAGAGTAAAACACGTTTCAAATAAAACACAGGAAGGTGAGGTTCATAAAAATATTTGTGATTATATTATTAATAGCTGGCCAGCATCCGTCACACGAAGTGAAGAAAAGCCTTATTTCTATCGGAAGGACAGCCTCAATAACGACAGAGAGTGTTTATTATACAATCACAGAGTGGTCATTCTTAAGGTATTTAGGCAGCAAAATCTACAGGAATTGCATGAGAGGCACCTAGGGGTTGTCAAAATGAAAACTCTGTCTCGAAACTATGTTTACTGGCCACATTTGGGCAATGAAATTGAGACATTGTGTCGAGAATGCAGTGCATGCCTACAACAGCGCGATGTGCCGGTGCGTGCACAGTTGCATCCGTGGGCTTTTCCAATACGACCGCGGCAACGATTAAATATTGGCTTTGCTATAATTCAAGGTACATATTATTTAATGATAAATGATAAATGATTTTTATTTCTGTAATGACGGTAATAATGACGGTAATGACGGAATAACGACGGGAGATGCACACAGTAAATGGATAGAAGTTCAAAAAATGCTAGGTACTAATGCAAACGTCACTATAAATACTTGACTCGGTGGAACTTAGAGCTAAGAGGCTCATTGGCGACGTAAAACTGGTGGATGCCAAGCTTCATAGCTTGGCTCATCGCCGCAAGGTTGCCTGCTTGTCGGTCTTCTACAGATTGTACTTCGGAGAGTGTGCCCGAGAACTCCACGACCTCATTCCACTGGCCCCCTTCTATCATCTAGACGTACTGCCAGTTGTTACCATCCCTACCTGGTTGCTATTCCACCAATTCGCACTAAGCGCTTCCAAATGTCTTTTATAATGCGCACATCAAAGGAGTGGAACTCACTACCTGCGTCTGTGTTTCCGAACGCATACAACCCTAATCTCTTCAAAGTGAGAGTGAACAGGCTTCTTCTGGGTAAGCTCACTCCACCGTCGACTTTGTCTCTGTCACTTCTGACCTAGACTAGAGTCAAGAGCAAACCCATCACTAGTAAAAAAAATAATAATAATAATAAGATAAGAGAACTTTTTGCACGTTTCAGAATGCCTTCACATATACAATAATTAGTGATGGGGATCTCAATTTAGTTCCCTTGAATTTAATAAGTATTTAAATTAAAATCTAATAAATCACAAAATCATAAGTCCATATCGACCAGCCGGTAACGGGGTGATTGAAAATACAGTAAAATTAATCAAACGGGCAATGAAAAAGGCAATACATGAAGGCAAAGATGTAGATGCTGCCCTCTCGAAATGTCTGTTTCAATATCGCAATTGTGAGCACGGAGTGGCACCAGCGGTAGCTATGTTTGGTAGGAGATTACGAGGACGGTTGGATATTATAAACCCGTCCACAGAGCGTGCAGTGGAGGGAGTCGTCTGCAGAGCGAGCGAGGCGCGCGCGGCCCGGCGCTGTTCGGCACGTGGAGCCCGGCGAGCAGGTGCTACCGCGGGACTACCGTACTAGCGCTGACATTTGGGCAGCAGCTACTGTGCTTGCACGGACTGATCCACTCATAAAGTACGGGTGTCTGATGGACAAGAGTGGAAGTGTCACATCGATCAATTATTATCACTTAAGAAGCGATATTCTAGACTTTTCATAACGAGTAACATGGATAAGTCCGTAACTGAGTTTGATGCTTCTGAATCCAGTCCGGACAATCAAATTGAGAACATTTTCTCAACATGTGAAGAAGAAACTTATCAGAATCAACAAGAACCAGACGTTAATACGACTGTCAGTCCAAAAAATTTGACAGCAGAACGAGTTTCGATTTCTGAAATAGAAAGTGTTAACATAGGCGTAAGTGCTTATACCAAGGCAAATACGCAAAGTAATTGAGATAAAAAAGTCATTGTAACATAAGACATAAATACGTATAGAGTAATATAAGGTGAATTAAAAAATAAGGTACACAAATGTTACTACTTATCACAAAGGTGACTACTTCTACATATTTCTATTTCTATAAACTTGGTGGTTGTTTCGTCCATATACGAGTATTTTTTTCAACTATTAGTCTTAAAAAAATATTGTTTTTATGATAACGATTAACAAATCACCACGAGGTACACTACAAACGGTGCTGAACATGGAATTATTGTGAACGACATTGTCGATGGCTTTTATCTTAAAAATGTATGAATTGTGCGAACAATGATCATAATTGCTGCCGGTAATAATCATCATTAATTTGTGTTTTTACTTTTATTTCAAACCGAATGATAAAATAAAACAGGCAGTTCATTTTTGAACAAAACTTATTTTAAGTATACATTTGCATATTTAAAACACACATTTTTAAAGCTAAATTAAGTAATGTTTTAAAGGGGGAGGTGTATTATATGGTAAATGTGATATTGATGACCAGTTGTCACTCGGATTCACAGTTTCATTCGTCGCTTCCCGCTATTATATTTCATAAATGCAACTGTTGGGAAAATGCTAGGCAGATTGATTTTACATTAATTATTCTTGTGTCAATCATTATATTATTATTTCTAATTCCAATGCAAATGATTGGTTAAGCACTAGCATAGCATCATGGAAACGATTGTACTATGAATTTCCCGAGCATGAAAACGTATGGACATCATTATACAATTCCTTTTTCTATCTATTCATACTAAATTCAAATCCCGTCCACTGACTGAAATCACAAGTTCTACAGCAGTAATCCAACCCCCACATTTTATTTGCATTAAAATCTTCCACATCCATAATATCTCCATCCCGCCAGCATTCAGTTTTACCTTCAGGAAAATATGCAACTTCAAATATTTAAGTCCAACTTTTTCCGCGTGGGAACGCTAGAAGAATACTAATTCCCGAGGCGGCCACCGGCGGATTAACCGACAACCGAAACTGAAGCATCTATAGTGTGAACGAGACCTAGTGTTTTTCGCTGTACGGATCCCGCTTTTTGTTTCGCGTTTTCGTATTTTTCGGGAGTCTTTTTTTGGTATTTTTTGGCGTTTCTGCTTCGGGTATGTGGTGTGTTATGTGGGAGGAAATTAAATACTGTGGAATAAGATATAGGTACTTAGAGTGATTTCTTTTTTGGTAATAAATCTAAGTTCTTTACGATTATTTTATTTTATCATAGCTATTATTACAGTTTCTTATCTAATCTCAAACAATCCGGTATCCATATTTCAGAAGTCATAACAATTTTATCAAAAAAACTATTCCCTCTGTCTTTCAATAAGATCAAAGAAACAAAATCAGCAGAAACAATGGCAAAACGAAAACAAAAACGTTGACGGCCAAAACTTCAATCTGGAAAATCGTCGACAAAAAAGTGCAAAACAAAGTCCTGTAAAAAGACCGGGCTCTGGAATCCACTGTATTATTACGTAATTAAACAAGAAAAACGTTGGCCACTGTTGTAAAAAAGCCAACAAATCTGCCGCCAAAAGGAAACGCAAACAGCAAGGTAGCTATGTGAAAATTGCCAAGAAAGAATTTAGTTGGAAAAGACCAGCAAAAAGTTTAGGCCGTTGGACGATGCAGGGTAATAAACAAATGAACGTACGACCCACGGCCGATCAGCTAGATTGTGGATTATATTTTACTGGCCACGAATTTTGTTTTTACATTAAAAATGAGAATACAAGCTTACAATGTTGTATCACGAACGTGTGTAGTTTCGGGGTTATAAATTCTTTTGGTTTATTGAAGCGGTTTTGTGTTTTAGGTCGAGCTTTGGAAGACTGCATTTGATTGTATTGTTGGTGAATTTATGGATGTCGATAAGTCAACGTACCTGGGGATATCATGTTTAATTTATGATATTTAGAGCTACCATATACATATCTATAAGCAATAAATTTACTTTAAAAATAGTAAAAACCGACTTCAAAAACCTAAAACGAATAAAATAACTTTCATAAAAAAACTTCTGAAGTCGGTGCCAAGCTAAGTGCATTGAAGAATTGAAGACAACGACTTCAGAAGCTGTTAAGTTTTTTTATGAAAGTAATTTTATTTGTTTTAGGATTTTGAATCGGTCTTTACTTTTTTTAAAGTAAATTTATATTTCCATTTTAGTTGAATATACAAAATACCATATGCTCTAAAAATCATCAAAATCCGCTTAGAAACGCCGGAAATACTTATGCATATAACTTCATACATGAATAATTACCTAATGAATTATATACTGAAAGTATGTAGATCACGACAGTAGAATCATCAAAATTAGTTCAGTCGTTTTTTGAGAAAATCGTGGACATACATAAATAGATACATGCGGGTCAAATAGAGAGCCTCTTTTTAAGTCGGTTAAAAATGACAATAACACATAGTCCTCAGGATTAGATAGGGTACTATTTTGGATAAAGGAGCCTAACTCCTTACACGTACGTTACATTTCTAAATCATACCACATTATTCTTTATTTTATTTTAAATAAAAACATAAATTGCCTTCCACTGTATTACTACTCGCAATAACTTCTTTGTTATGATAATAATGTAATTACTTCTTTAACACTATATACTTCAATGAGATTATCCCAAACAGTTTTTGCAGCTCCTCATTTGTCCGTAGACCGGGTGCTGCAATAAATTCAGCGGCGAATTCTTTATTAATTAACGTGCTAAAGGCAAAGTGTCTTAATGCCGTGTCTTTGGAATTATTACTTGCAACTTTTATTTTAATCTCTTCTAAACGTTTTGGTGCGCTTTCTTTATTAGATTTGTGCTTATATGCTGACATCAGTTAAGATAGATAGATTGTGGATTTGGACTTATAGAATTACTAGTTTTGGCCCGCAGCTTCGCCCGCGTTGAGGTTGGAAATCATCCCACGTACGTTTCGAACTACTGGGATAACAAGCATTTCAAGTCCTTATCCAGGTCATGGTCTACCCAAGTGCCAAATTCTATTCAAATCCATTTAGTCCACAACCTCATTCCACCGGCCCCTTACTATCATCGGACATATAGACGCACTGCCAGTTACCATCCCCACCTAGTTGCTATTCCACCGCTTCGCAATAAGCGCTTCCAAATGACTTTTATAATGCGCACAGCAAAATAATGGAACTCACTACCTGCGTCTGTGTTTCCGAGCGCATACAACCCTAATCTCTTCAAAGTGAGAGTGAACAGGCTTCTTCTGGGTAAGCTCACTCCATCGTCAACTCTGTCTCTGTCGCGACCGACCCAGTCTTGAGTCAAGAGCAAACCCATCTTAAATATAAAGCCGTTTTAGCGTGAAAGCGTAACAAACAAACAAAGTCACTTTCGCATTTATAATATTAGTTAGGAAGTTTTTAGTATGTGGCGGGATCTACATCGCTACATGCGCATGCACACTGACGTCACGCACAATCCTGCATCGCGCAATCAGAGTTTACCGCGCGACTAGCATATATACAACGTCCCGACATCAATCGTCGGGCAGTAGCCCACCTGACACAACACCGTCTGGTCTGAGGATCCTGCCTTTTTTATGGAGGATGAGTGAACTTTACACCCTGTTCCTTATACCTCTGTTAAGAAAGTTGACTGTGTATACATACACTTGGTCTTGATTTTATAATTTTTTCTGTTAGGTAAAATCTAACCTTTGTTCAAAGGCATACTATTCTATCAACGATTACTTAAACGATAAGAATAGTTGGTCGCTGTGTTTAACTTAAGACAATGTTTATGTTCTTTCTCCAGAATTAGCATACCTACTGACAGGTTATATGAGTTCATATAATTATTTATTTTGTTTGACTCTCAAGGTCAATTTATTTTAATTTTATTTTTATTTATTATTGACATAATCTACTCATTTCAATGTTTATTTATTTTTATGAGTGGTATTGCAATATGTGGTTAGCTAGTGACCTCGACAATTGATCATAGTTTTTCTTGCCCGAGCAACCGGCAGCAAGTTCGTCATGCTCCCTTAGATGTCACTGCTTGCGGTAGCGTCGGGGGTCGGGTTGTCCCCTTCCCTCAAATATGGCGAGGGGGGTAATGGCTGATCCTTGCGTTATACTCGTGAACGGGTGCTGCTTGTGGTGACAGGTCGTCTTGCTGACCTTGGTTTTGTTTTGTTATTAGTAACTTAACTCGTTGTTGATTTTACTTCGATGGTCCTAGTTTATCATCTGTGACTTTGAGTTACGACTACATGTACGGCTATATGTAAGTGGGCACGCCCTTTATTACTGGAGGCTTTTATTTGGGTATAAAGTTCTGCTTACGTTTTTAGTTTTGTATTTTGTTTCTGCTTGAGTATAGTTTTCGATTTTTTTTTTGGTATATTGGCGTGTGCTAGCTTACTTATAGCAAATAATTTAATTTAATGTTTTGTATTGCGTAATGTACCTAAATTATTATGCGCAGTGTTATATAGAATCATTTTTTTTTTAACTGAACAGACAGCTGTGCTGCTGGGGAGTTTGTTGCGCCACTTCTTCTCCCCAGCTAAAGCACTAGGAAGTGGTGAAGGGCGGGCGTTTTGGGGGACTGTCTTATGTAATTTTGACGTTCAAAAAATGCTGATTCTCAGCCTAGTTTGAATAAATGACTTTTGATTTTGATTTTTGATTTTGGTAGGATTCCAGTCTTGAAAGAAAAGAGGATGTGTGCTTATAACCAGTGCAAAACTTACGACTGGAGCCGTGTATACTCGATTAAGCGTCACCGATCGACTTTAGCCGAGTATACCCGATTCAGCGTCATTGACAGACTGGAGCCGAGTATACCCGATTCAGCGTCACCGACCGACTGGAGCCGAGTATACCCGATTCAGCGTCACTGACAGACTGGAGCCGAGTATACCCGTTTCAGCGTCACTGACCGCCTTTAGCCGAGTATACCCGATTCAGCGTCACCGACCGACTGGAGCCGAGTATACCCGATTCAGCGTCACTGACAGACTGGAGCCGAGTATACCCGTTTCAGCGTCACTGACCGTCTTTAGCCGAGTATACCCGATTCAGCGTCAGCGACAGACTGGAGCCGAGTATACCCGATTCAGCGTCACTGACAGACTGGAGCCGAGTATACCCGATTCAGCGTCACTGACCGACTTTAGCCGAGTATACCCGATTCAGCGTCATCGACAGACTGGAGCCGAGTATACCCGATTCAGCGTCACTGACAGACTGGAGCCGAGTATACCCGATTCAGCGTCACTGACCGACTTTAGCCGAGTATACCCGATTCAGCGTCATCGACAGACTGGAGCCGAGTATACCCGATTCAGCGTCACTGACCACCTTTAGCCGAGTATACCCGATTCAGCGTCAGCGACAGACTGGAGCCGAGTATACCCGATTCAGCGTCACTGACAGACTGGAGCCGAGTATACCCGATTCAGCGTCACTGACCGACTTTAGCCGAGTATACCCGATTCAGCGTCATCGACAGACTGGAGCCGAGTATACCCGATTCAGCGTTACTGACCGACTTTAGCCGAGTATACCCGATTCAGCGTCATCGACAGACTGGAGCCGAGTATACCTGATTCAGCGTCACTGACAGACTGGAGCCGAGTATACCCGATTCAGCGTCACTGACAGACTGGAGCCGAGTATACCCGATTCAGCGCCACCGTCCCAAGCGTGACGGTTCAGTTTCTTGATGAAAGTGTAGAGGCAGAATAGGTCTAAAACAAAATTTCATTTCACAAGTAATGTTAAATTTTAGTTGGAAGTATTTTCTACCTATAAATCTATCAAGTTTTGTCCTTACACATTCATGTCTTGTTGTCACCTAACAATACATCTATGCCTTACTTTTCAAGAATTCACACTTACAGATACCTACTGGTGATATACCCACGTACATTCTCATTTATACATATTTATGAAGTCCCAGAAGACAACACCAACATTTTATATTTGGAATGAGGATCTATGGAGTATAAAGTGACAAACGAGGTTAAGATTAAAATAAAACGAGAATTTATGGAGTGTGAGAAAATGTAACGAAATGAATTCTTAGATAATCTAGTTTCTTTTATATATACTGGCCAGTGGCTTTGTACTGACTGCTTTAAGTAAGCTAAATGTAGTAGTTTTTTTGAACGCGAGTCGGTTTAATAATGGTTGTAATTACCACGAAGTAGATTTACTTGAAAGTAGTCAAATGGTTTGCATGTGTTTGGTCAATTATTACGCTTGCTGAAATTTACTAGTTTATAATGAATGTATATCAAACGTTAAATATCTTCAAAGGTGAAACATACTTCTGTTAAACTATCTAAACAACCATTTTGGACATAATACCGGTACAAGAAAGTATAGCTTGTTTTACCAGGTGATCTATGATCAATGCTAATCTTAGTAATGCTTGATTCTTGATTAAGGTTCTACAAAAACTCGGGCGTACGGGCATTAGAAACAACATCAGAAAAACATACATTCAAGTAATCTAAACAAAATGCTTACATGCGACCTACAAAGCTTATGAAAACATATTAGAGTACCTATATATTCTTTACGGGAAGGCTAATTAAAACACGGTGATAATGCAATTCCGCTCGAGGCACCCATCGGGCCTTTAGTTAAGGCGCGCCTCAAGACGGCCTCGCCTTGAAATAGATCGAATTATTTTCAGAAGAAAACTGTATTATGAACTTTTAATATCGCTATTTTTTGCTGTCATCGCCTTTAATGGAGGAACCATAAAGCCAACTATGATTGCGCCTGTTTCTTTTGGTTTGAATGTGCTTAAAAGGATGTATGTTTTTAAATGTTTGATTTTATTTTCTTGAAAGTAAGTTCATGAAACGATTGTTGTAATTTAAATGTGAATCTGGGAGTGTTAATCTGGCTAGACAAAAAACTGACGCCAATTTGTTGACGAGTACGACTCGAAAAACCAAAAAAAAAAAAATCAAATCCTATATTTATTTTTGCTATAGCTGAACAAACTTATAATTTTATCTACCTGCCACTTATCTACCTACTCCTTTCAAATAAATACTTTTATTTCTTTTATATTGACATGCCAACCAACCCACCTTGGGATCGTGAGCAAACCCTATAAAAAAGCCAATATTGCCAAAGTACACAACTGATGACGTGCCATAGACAATCTTATCGGCTTCCTGACCGATCATTTCAATGCAAATAAACCGGCAGCCGGCCGGCACGCAACCGACCAACTAGATAGAATACACTTTATATCTCTTCTGACATTCAACTGGAACTAATTTCACCCAACAATGTAAACTTGAAAGCGAACTTTTGCACTCCTCACAAAAAACGACCTTACCCCAACCGATTCACGATCCGAAATAACACTTAACATCGAATTCTTAAGAAAGCTTTTTCAATGTCAGCGAAAGAGAGTTAGAACGTAATTTTTATTGAATATTTTGTAGGGAACCTGCAGCGTTGCATCTTTTCAGTCGTCTCTGAAGGAAGGAAACTTTTCCCGAGTGTAGACTTCGGGTTTGGCGGATTTTTTTTTTCTCATTAACGAATTCAAATTCATAAGTTAGGGATATTCTCATTAAAATAAACTTGGTTGGCGTTTTTTGTTTGGAAGCCATAATTGCTCAGGCTACTCGTTGTTTATCTTTATGTATATTTTATTAGGTAATAAAACTTTATCTCTATTTGTTTGAATTATTCAAACACTAAGTATTTTACTCATCGCGGTTGTAAGTTTGAATTTAAGATGCTAGCGCCAGTTGTAGTTCTGAATACTGTGGAGATGGAGTGCACAAAGTATACTAATTAGAATAGTAGTTTACCTGTTTTACAAGGTTTATTTCAAAGGGAATACTTTATATTTTAAGACTATGTTACTGTGTCTTGTTTTTGGAGTCAACTTTGGAAAGTAGGTTAGTTACTGTCTTGCTTTATTTTTGAACATGTCTCTTTACAGAAGTGTTATGCACCACATGGCCAGATTCTACTATTGCTAATTATGAAGCCCGCAAACCGTGACCAGCCTTCGCACAGCCATCAATTACTTGTAAACTAACCAAACTACTGACCACAGTCACCCCCTTAAAAAAAGAGACCGCAACAATTTTTTAAACACCGAAAACCGTTTGTCAGAGCCGCATAGGCACGCCTGCCGGCTGGGCGTAACAGTAGCAGATTACAGCGGCTTAGATAACGCTAGCTCGGAAATAAAAGCGGCTAACTACTAATTAGCAGGCTGTGGTTCGTAGCGGCCGGCGTCGATGCAAATTCGACCGGCCAGCGTAAATTAGCGCGGTGTGCTAATCGCGTGCTTTTGCGCTTATTTGATACGCTGCAATCGGTTTATACAAAATCGTGTTATCGTAGATGTGCAGGTTGTTCGCGAATGAGTTTGTGCAATTTATTTTGTGGGCAGTTTATTTTATTTAGCTTGTAAAGGGAAGCTACAAAATGTTGTAGCCTAAACCGGCCTACAGCTAAATACAAACAACAAAATTGAAAAAAAAAAAATCGCTCTGGATTTTGAACAAGCGTTAGGACTTAGTCGTACCTATCCGTGAAAAGTTTATCTAGTGAATTTTTTATATATATATGGGGGATACGCTGGTACGACGATTTGACTCATTCTTGACTGATTGGCCGGAAACGGCAGCAGACTATGATGAATGGAAAAGTATGGGGGAGAACTTTACCCGTTAGTGGGGCAATATAGATAAAAATATACAAGGTTATTGGTAAAACACCAACAACCTCTTAAGGGGTCATTGTACTCATCATTAAGAACAACTTTTACTATGGGACCAAACCTGAAATCGCAAAAATAAATCAGCTGATCAGTACATTTATGTTCGCATAATTCGTCAAAATGTACTGAAGAGCTGATTTTTTTTTTGTGATTTCAGGTTTGGTCACATAGTAAAAGTTGTTCATAATGATGAGTGCAATGACCCCTTAACAAGTTTTTAGTGTTTTACCAATAACCCTGTATACAAAGAATATTGGCAAGTTGGGAACCTCATCAAATCCAAACGTTTCAAAATCTAGTTATATGCAAATTATAGGTCTTATATCCGTAGTTATTTTGCAACCTAAAATATTTTAATAGTTGTTGGGAGTAATTAAAAAAATATGATTTTAGGGTGCAGCCCCGTTGCGGAAACAAAACGCACTAATGCAAAACAAAACGCATAAAATAGAGCCAAACAAATATGTTACGTCAATGTTGCCATACAATAAACCCAAATCGATATAATACGATTAGATCTAGCGAAAAAATCAGTTAATTACTTTAGTGAAGAAAAAAATCTTTTATTCAAAAAAATAAGTGCAATACAATAGAAATATGTGCAAGCTTAAATATACTACAAAAAAATAAAACTACGTAAATCAGATTTGACGTGGTGACTCTTGAATAATAAGTATTTCACGAGTAGTGGTGTGAGATAAAAAAGTTAGAGAATGTTATGTTGAAAGGTAATCAATAATCACATAAAAACTTATTTTTTTATGTGATTATTGATTACCAAAGGGATATTAAATAGACGAACCCAAATAATTTTCAAGAGTAGACGGCCAAAGCAATTCCACAAGTATTATGTATGTTTTGGAAAGTATCTTCGTGCAAATATTGTTCATTAAATAAAAATAAAGTAGATCGATTTGATTCGAGAATAGATGCTCACTTTAAACAACATATAATATAAATAGCATTGCTTTTACTAAATTAATTTCGTATCGATTCGAAGATTTTAACTGATTTGATGTGTTAATCAATATTTGGCAACACAACTGTCACTTATGTCAAATACAAAAAATATATATATGAAGAGCCAGGACGGCCTGGAGGCCCTTCACCAGCAGGGCTAACATGACAAGCGCGATATTGCTCTTTTTCTCGATTTGTCGAAATTTGTCTACGATTCTGACGTTATTATAATGCCTAACCGTTAGGCTCGAGTAAACTTGAAAAAAAAAACACTTTGACACTTCTATATCTCGTGACGAGAAACCGATGTAGCAAGTTATTAAAAACAAATCTTTTTATCATAGCAACATCGGCTTGAGGTTCCGTCTCATTCATTCGATTTTACCCATGGAATTAGTATGTACTATATTTATTTTACGTCCACCTCTTTTAATTTATGTTAAGTTCTTTGTGTAACTGACTTTTTTGATTAAACTTAAATGTTTTACTTTGGCATGCCGAAATTAAAATACAAAATGACGCAAATGAAAATTAGTGTCACATAATATACTCACTAGATATACCAAGATCCCTCCTTGCTTCGGAACCACGTTAAGCCGTTGGTCCCGGCTGTTATTCGTGGATCTTTAACAGTCGTTACGGGTCGCCAGAAGCCCGAAAGTCTGACAACCAGTCTTACCAAGGGGTATATTTCCCAGTTACCTGCTTGTGGAGGTCAGATAGGCAGTCGCTCCATGTAAAATACTGGTATTCAGCTGAATCCGGCTAGACTAGAAGCCAACCCCAACATAGTTGGGAAAAGGCTAGGCAGATGAATATATTCACTAGATAATAACCACATTTGACAAATGAGCCAACGATCACAATTCGACAAAGCGAAGATTATTATAGTAACAATCACCATAAAACCCATGATATTATAATTTTGTTAATCACCAGACTTACCAAAAGGACTGGTTTTCAGATAAATATGCAGCTGGAGTTGATTTCGCTATTATAACCATACCTAAATCACTAAACGTTGTTAATCACCACCCTTGGGAAATGAACCGGAAATTTTATTAGATATTGCCATAATCCCTAGATTTCGTAATCACCATAATTGGCAAAGTCACCGGTTATTACTGAAAGTGATACTCGTCTACATAATAGTGCTCCCCTGCGCTACAGTTTCCCTCGCGGCCGCCGGAAGGAACTTCGTTCCAATATAAATAGTAGATTAGAACTAAGTATTTTCAGTTAAAAAATTATATAGTAGGAGTTTCATCATTGTATAATAAGTACAATGATGAAACTCCCATGGTAATGTGAAGTTTTTTTTTGTTTATATCATTATTTTGTCTACTCATCTCGTCGTCAAAATCGAGGACGACTAAATGGCAGAAGAATCGCAGATTATCTCGTGTTGAACTGTCAAAACTCGAGATAACTTAGATGCTATGTTTGTCGAGGAAACATCAAGTTTGACATAACGAGTCGAGTATATTGTATAGGAGCGATGTCAGAAAACGAGAACAATGTTGCGCTGTCAGAAAATTAATCACGCGAGAGTAAGTGATTGTCGCGTGTGTCAGCCCTGCAGAACTCATCTTCTAACTATGTGGGTAGGCGGCGCGGAAATAGGTCTTCAGATCACAATCGACGTATTTTAATCAGTATTCACAGGAATCAAGATATAATTAGGTAATTAGCCATTACTACTATACGAAATCAACTTAATTACATCTTGAAATAGCATGAGGCGAAGATACTGAGCGATTCGTCACAAGCGTGGTGCACGGGTGCCGTCTCGTCTCTTTCAAAAGTAAGTTTAAGATGGTCGCTCGCACTACCATCAACAATGACGCTTCGCTGGGTTGACATCGACAGTCCTGTCAACCTGACGTTTGACGTAAACGCCGTCAAATACATCGTCATATTTTTGTTTTTGTAACACCCTACTTTAAAATCTTTTTTTTATTTTTATTTAAGATGGGTTTGCTCTTGACTCTAGTCTAGGTCGAGTCGACGACTGGAGTGAGCTTACCCAGAAGAAGCCTGTTGACTCTCACTTTGAAGAGATTAGGGTTGTATACGTATTATATCTTACTAGTAACACAAAAATCCTTGTATATTTATTAAACTACAATCTATCCACATTATCTGTGTGAAATGTATTGTATGATTTATAAGGGTCTGCCTTAAGTTACATAAGTAGGTAGGATACACCTTAAGTATTATTTTTGGTACCTAGTCCGTTTTGAGGTTTTGTATAAATTAATTTAATATCCCCAAGTCTAATGTATGTCTTACCATTACATATTTTGTTATACTATATTGTAGCATTCAAATCCATATATTCATTCTATGAAACGGTAAGCCTGTATGTGATACTGAAAATACATGGGTTTCTGCCAATCTCCTTTATGTGTTGGTTATCACCAGATACTTTACTAGATAAATATTATGAAACACGAACCGGTTTTAGTCCAGGGGTTCCCAAACTTTTTCATTTTGTGGCGCACTTCGTCCTCCTCCTTGCTTCGGTTTCTTGAATGCTGAGGGTCGTGACCACCTCACAGCAAGAGTTTATTGCGGATCACTCTACGCCATCTGTTTCTATCTGCCCCCGAGTGTAGAGTGTCGTGGAATGTGGTGTCGAGAGTGGTGCGGATCTAGTCGGTCCAACGTGTCGGGTTTCTAACACGTGGTCTTTTTCCTTTCACTTTGCCAGTGACTATCAACTTCTCTAGGTTGTAGTCACTCTTTCTGGCACGTGACGCGCTTACATGTTTAGTATTTTGTCTCGATGCCCTAGCTTGTCGAAATAGGGTGCAATACTACTAGGTAGATAGCCACATTTTGTAGTTTCCGAAAATGGTAAACAAGAGCACCTCTCACCACGGCAACCCTTTGCACTATGTACGTCGCACCAGGGCGCCGCGGTGCACACTTTAGAAACCACTGGTCTAGTCAGATTCTCAAACTCCACAATTTATGCTTCTAATCAACCACAATACCAAACCAAATCCAACAATCCTTTGAAAATCATCTACCTACTTACTGAACACGTGCAAGTTTAACATTAAAATGAGACTATTAAGCTGCAAGCTTTGTGCTTGATCAAACAAAACAGTCTCATTTGTTCCAAGCCGCTCAACTAATGAAATGATATTCAAAATCGTGTCAGGATTCTGCTGCTGCAGAAATTTTGTTAATATTTTTGGATGCGGTGGTATTGTGGAGCTAATTTTGAGAGAGAATCTGAATTTTGTTGAAGTTTTGCTTCCCATCATCTTAAGTTGTAGAACTGATATTTTTTTTTTAATTATAAGTAATTGTCAAACTTAATAAAAAGTTTCAAATTGTTGGGCAGACTCTCACCAAACATTTATAGAATTTCTCATCTTCTTTATAGATTCGGATTAACGAAGTTCGAGTCTTCACAGTACCCACTTGCTACTTGCTGCAAGTAAGTACTGTGAAGACTCGAACTTCAAAGAGGGGAAGCTCGACTAATAAAATATGATAGCAGCTAAAGCAATTAGGTATCATAATTTAAATTAATTACATAATTTCATAACATGAACGCGCACTTCTTAAACCGAACCACTCTTCCATCTGACTTACTCCTTAAACAAACTAGGACTACTTTTTTATTCAAAAAGTAGTTCGATATTTGCTTGAGCGATAGAATGTCAGCCAGAACATATAAGGTTGCCCATTGCATGAAACCTTTACAGTATTGTGCGACGAAGTTACGTAACTAATATGATCAACTAGCTTTTGCTCGTGGCTTCGCCCGCGTGGTTATCGGAAATTATCCCACTGAAACGTACTACCGGGATCAAAAGTATCCTATGTCCTAATCTAGGTGATAGTCTACCCATGTGCCAAATTTCATCCAAATACGTTCAGCAGTTTTAGCGAGAAAGCGTAATAATTCAACCATGATTCTAAAGACACGTGGCGCCATCTATTTATCATAAGAACGTTATTGTTGTTTTCCTCGAAAACAGTACTTTTTTTCTAGATGAAAGTTACTCTATATCCGTTTCTGAACACCTAACAACGTATATGCAAAATTTCAGGATGATCGATTCAGTGGTTTAGGCGTGAAAAGGTAACAAATAAACAAACATACTTTCGCATTTATAATATTAGTTAAGATAATCGATTTCTTAAACACATATCAAAACGGCATTGTTAAAGAACGGAGTTCTCATCATAATAGCAGAGTTGTCCAGCCTTGTAGACTTTATTGATATAATACTACATACCAACTTGTAAATACTACATAACAAAAAAAAATTGCACCTTTTTGAGAGAAAATTACTATTACTATACTTTGTTGAAAATTAACAAACTCATTCGGTTTATTTTCTCTAAACATAATTTCTTTCTGTATGTAATGTAGGTTAGTACCTTAGCAGAGGTGCCTAACCTTTCAGCGAATACAGGCGTAATGCAATGTTATGTGTTATATTTTCTTTCTTTAATCAAAGCAGTGCTACTACAAAAATGTTTCCAAAATTCTGGAACACTAGCGAGCAAGTGAGTGACTGCCTCTCTCGCACGTGTCACCCAACAGCTGTCAATTGCATTTCGTCGTTAACGACCTGCGAAAACACCTCAGGCTGTTCTGTATTGTGTTGTGTGGCAGGGTTCGACTTACATACATAAAAAAGAGATGACAAGGAAAGGGTTTTGTTACAAGATTGTCGTAGGATAGACTGCTGCCGATAATTGGATCGTACCTAGATACTTATAAACTTATCCCTAGTGTTGGGGGCGGCATTTGCACAGCGGTAGTACAGCATCGGCTAAACAAAAAATTATATAGTGTATCTAATCTAATAAGTATGTGCAAATGTCCGCAATGGTACATTTAGAAGCGGATATAGAAAAAAAAAGGCCGTGACTCCCATTCTAAAAATTACTAAGCTTTTTGATACTTCAATTACTTGTTAAGCTCAAAATTTTTCAAACGCTCAAAATCAATCTGCCTAGCCTTTTCCCAGCTATGTTGGGGTCGGCTTCCAGTCTAATCGGATGTAGCTGAATACCACAACCCAGTTACTCGATAACACGATACCTCTTGGTAAGTCTGGTTGTCAGACTTTCGAGCTTCTGACAACCCGTAACGACTGTCAAAGATCCACGAATGACAACCGGGACCAACGGCTTAAAGTGCTTTCCGAGGCACGGCGGAATCTCAGTATGAAAAAATGGTCACCCATCCACAGACCAATCCCGGCAAGCGTAGCTTAACCTGATGGATCGACCCGTGCGGCTGTTATTACTTAGTCACGAGCTCCTCAAAATTTTTTAAACGCTATGGCTAAGTAATGTCCATTTTCCAAGCTTATTACAATTGGAATATTTAGTGGAAAGCTGTAATCTATGTTTTACAGCCTTGCTACAAATATTTTAATTGTATGGAACGTAGAAAGAGCCTTAATTTAACAATATGCTATACTGTGAACGTTATCGATCAACGAAACCATGGTATAAATCAAACGCCAACAAAATAGTCGCAGCGAATCAAGAACAATGACGACAGCGGATACTAAAATACCCACAGCTAACTTTAATCCCACACCCGTCGTAAATCTTTATCTACCGATATTATAATAAATCACAGTTAACCCTTTAAAAGCGTTGCAACACATTACCATACGTCATAATGGAGCATTTCATCTACTATGGTCCAGCAACACGAATAAATCGGCTGGCCAGCTTCCGAGCAGCCATCTTGGATTGCGCTAACGGGTTCATTTCCTGCGCCTATACATTTCCGGTCCATTCGATGTTGCCAAGTCATAATTTTTAAAGCTCCAAGTTAGCCTTTCGTTTATTTTCGTGAAGAAATGTCCTGTTTTTGGACCGGGACGTTAATTATCTTGGGTATTAATTGTTGGGTTGAATTGTGTTTATTTGTTAATGTTTGGGTAGAGGGTAGGATTATTTGAGTAAAGAAACCGTGAAGTCGAGATTATTTGTGTAATGGAGCAATTCGGGGTTCCTTATTAGGTGTTAATTTTGGGGCGACTGTCCGTTCAATTAAAGGGGTACTTATTGGATTAAAATGTTGGGTTTTATTGTGTTATTTTGTAAAGGACTTGGCTTTAAACATAAAGGGAAGATTTAATTGCATAACACGAAGAATATTTCTCATTCTGCAAATTCCATTGGAAAAAAGGCCAAAATTATCTTGGTAGACTTGGAATCGTAATCAGATGAAAGAATTGAGTGCGATTGGCGTAGATCTGAGCTGCACATTAACTTATTGTTTGACTACAAAATAATCGAAAGTCACATACAATTCTGATAGTGAAGCCTACGTATTTTCAAAAAAAATATAATGACAAGGAATGATTTTTAAGGATATTGAAATAAAATACTCTATTGAAACTTATTTGCTAGTATTTACATTATAATAATAATAATAATATCCTGGGACATTCCACACACGGTTATCTGATCCGAAACTAAGCAGAGCTTGTACTATGGAAACCAGATAACTGATATACTACATATACTACTTTTTTTTTTGTAAATACATACTTATATATATAATTACACCCAGACTCAGGACAAACAGACATGTTCATGCACACAAATGTTTGTCCTGGATGGGAATCGAACCCACGACCTGCGGCGTGATAGGCGGTATCTTAACCAACTACGTCAACTGGCCTGCATTGTTTTTTGTTTTGCTGGAAGGAATTTAGGCTGAAAGGAATTTATTGAAGTACCTTAATAGGTACTTCAACAAATTCCTCCTAGTCTTTTGCCCGCGGCTTCGCCTGCGTGGAGGTCGGAAATTATCCCACGGGAACGTACTACCGTGATAAAAAGTACTAATTTCATCCAAATCCGTTCAGCCGTTTTAGCGTGAAAGCGTAACAAACAAACAAACTCACTTTCACATTTTTAATAATATTAGCAGCACCCCGCGGTTCCACCCGCGACAGTCTCGAGAACTCGTAAGAATATAGGGACAAAAAGTATCCTATGTGTTAATCCAGGTTATAAACTATCTGTGTGCTAAATTTCATCAAAATCCGTTCAGTAGTTTTTGCGTGAAAGAAGAACAAACATACAAAAACTCAAACTTTCGCCTTTATGATATTAGTGTGATAATTAAGATACGCCAATCCACCCGTAGTGATTTATGCTCTTGCCTTCACTGTATAAGTAGAGGCCTGTGCCGCGTAATGGGAGTAAAATAGGACAGTACCAGCTTATTATTATTTTATATTTATCTAAACCTATTTACTTCTTCAACAGACAAAAAACTCCATTACTATATAAATGCACATAGTACTGCAGTCTGCCCTTTTAAAATGTGACACAGACAAATGGCCGGGACACGCTACATGACAGTACGATTTCCTACGTCCCCCGACGGAGGAGCCTCGCAAACTTATTAAGTGACGCTTGTGTTATCACCGGGCTTCTTTTGTTATTTTTTTTTTTGGTAGATAGTACTTGTGCAGAGTATGGACTTAGAAGAAAAATGGAGGATCTAATAATATTTTTTTAATAAAAGTATTATGGGGGCTTGTTTCTTAAAATATTGTACACGGGCATAGTCCCCATCCGCCAACAGATTGGTTGCGAATCTTTGTTTGAGTTCTTGTATCAAAATTCCGCTGCAATTCTAGTAATGTGTTTTTTTTTTTGTGCTGTGTCTTTTGTGTGCACTAAATAAATGTTTTATCTATCTATATAAAAGCCACTAGTGTTATAAATGCTAGATGTCGAAGCATTAACCCATAATATGGCTTTACTCATTTGCTCTGATTTACAGAAGGTTGCCCTACAAAAGAAACGAATGCAATAAAAGGAAAAACCTGGGTGCTTTTAAATACCTCATTATTTTTATGTGCACAAGCCCATCATTCCACCAACCATCTCACTTATTAGTTACATTTCAAGGAACTCAAGCTGCTGACACCCAACATTTCATAATTCCATCACTACTCACCACTCAAACACCTCAACTTCCAGCACATCAGCACGTTGCACTTACGCTTAACGGGCCGTCAATAATACGATCGGTTCATTCCTATTCGACCAGCATCGTCGCCTACAAATAAAGCTACGCTCCGACTGTAATCCGAACACATATCAGATGCCATTTTCGACGCGACAAACTGCAGCGGAATTTTAATTTTTTATTGTGTTTGTTTGTTGAAGGAGATCATGTTAAGCGGGATATCGAGTGGCAATCGCCTGCAAGGATTCATTGGTCTATTAGTGGGATATTTCTGCATTTTCCCCCACACAAGACATAAGACTTCCCCCAGCATTAACTAACTTGCCTTTGAAGAATACTAACTTGTACAATTTGACGGAGTTCAATCAACTAAGCTACTTCATCGTTTTCATCTGCTAGATAAATATTAATAACGACTGTTATTCCAGACCAAATTTCAGGCACGATGACCAATCTCA
Organism: Dicycla oo; assembly: GCA_948252095.1. Lineage (NCBI taxonomy): Eukaryota > Metazoa > Arthropoda > Insecta > Lepidoptera > Noctuidae > Dicycla > Dicycla oo. The sequence goes on along the minus strand of OX411713.1, from coordinate 31,406,746 downwards.
GCGGAGACCTTCGGCGCGGGAGATATTATAGTGCACAAATGTGTGCGCAGACATAGGTGCTCTTTCTCTTCTCTCACTCTCATATTCCGCTGGGACGGCAATCCGACACGACCGGAGAGAGACCAGGTGGAGGGCCAATGGCGTAACCTGCTTTTCGGGGCACGGAGGTTTCACACCCGCCAACTTCCAAAGTCTGTTGCTAAGAAATTACTGACGAAAAAACCCAAAAACACTTTGTCTGACCTGGGAAACGAACCCAGGACCCCACGCTCAGCAGTCGCGCTTGCGATAACATCGCAAAACAAAGCTTGTACTTTCTAAAATGTAGTGATAACTTACAGCTAAACAAAACAGTGATACAGCATTTTCTTTAAGGTGAGAGCGCCAGGGTAGCCCGCGAAATTCAAATTTTCTTACGTTTTTTTGCAATTTGCAAGTCAGTTTTAGGTTGTATGTTGATTCAAATATGATTTGCGACGGTAACAAGGATTTATTTACAGAATTATAATCATTACAATCAGAAATACAACTCCTTACGTTAGTATAATCCTCAATTGCTAAGATTTCACGAAATAGTCATTCAATAAGATTACCTAGTCCAAAAGAGTTGTATTGACGACTTTAATATTCCTATAAATACGTGTAGGTCGCGAATCAAACTTTAATCAAAATACAACCTAATACTGAATGGCGGAGTGAAACTGTCTTAAATATGAACTTATCATAATTTAAGACAGTTTCACCCAGCCTTAGCCTCGAATTGTCTGCATGTTAAGTCCACACACTGCAATTTCGGCACGACTGCCCTACGTAAACGTTTAGATTTTCCTACTGAATACAGCTGCTCTGTGGCAAACCTTACCTCCGATCCGTACACATTGTCAACAATATAATGATCAGAGGGAATTATAATTAACAGTCAGGATACTGAATTATTATTAATAGAACTTAAAGTTGGCCGTCAGATGGTACCAACTCAAACAGATGTTTGATGGTACACATCATATGCAACATATGTGATTTGCTTCGAATGTAATGGACCGATTAAGTTGAAAATTGGTACACATATAAATTTCTGTGACCTGAACCCGGACGTGTAACGTAAATAAATGAATTTAGAATATGAGGGTCAATTTTGGGGGGTAAATAATAAAATTTTAAAAAAAGTTTTGTAAACTGTACCGTGTGATATATCAAATGAAAGGGCTTACTGTGAGGGTCTCAAATATTATTATTTTTTTTAATAATTTTAAAATAAATTGTTTTAAAGTTATTTAAGAAAATAAACAAAAATTTACCATTCGCCCCTTTATCTCTGAAACTCTCAGTAGTTTTTTTTTTGAATATAGCAAAAGTTCTATACCTATAGATTACAGGAAAACTTATAAGAAGTCTATGGTCTTAAAAAATAACATGGTAAATCTCTCAATATTGTGCGTACAAACTTACATTTCCAGTTGGTATATATGGGATAACATGTTTTTCAACTACAACATTAAGTTTGTTCTTCAGATAAATTCATCCCAACTACGAAACCCTTCATTGTACGTAGTCCAACACGCACTTGGCCGGTTTTTTTTTTTTTAATATTCCATGTACAGTTTTGACTTCGTTATTGTTTTATTAAATCTTATAGAATAGGGAGCTTAGACTACAAATCGATTGCTTGTATATTACATCAACTAGTTAGTCATGGCAGGAGAGGAGCTCGTGGCTAAGTAATAACAGCCGCACGGGTCGATCCATCAGGGTAAGCTACGCTTGCCAGGGTTGGTCTATGGATGGGTGACCATCTTTTCATATTGAGACTCCTCCGTGCCTCAGAAAGCACGTTAAGCCGTTGGTCCCGGCTGTCATTTGAGGATCTGTGACAGTCGTTACGGGTCGTCAGAAGCCCGAAAGTCTGACAACCAGTCTTACCAAGGGGTATCGTATTATCCAGTAACTGGGTTGTGGAGGTCAGATAGGCAGTCGCTCCATGTAATATACTGGTATTCAGCTGCATCTCGTTAGACTCTAAGCCGACCCCAACATCGTTGGGAAAAGGCTAGGCAGATTGATTGAGTTAGTCATGGCAGGTCCTAACACGTTCGTTATTGTGTTGTTACAAACATCCAAAGACAAAGTTGATAAGTGTAATGTATAAGTTTATTGCTACTCACCAACGGACATACACTCACATGATAGTAGGTATAACTTTTTGTAATCTGTGTATGTTTTAGTATTGTTCTCAAGTAAGTGACATATGTCTTTATTGGGAATAAAGTTTCTTTAAACCGAACCGAACCTAACAAACCATAACGCTTTGTTTTCCCGAAGGGTTGGCCAGAGATTTACCTACTGGGTGTAAATTTAATCACCTTTATCCTCTTAAGGGGTCATTGTACTCATCATTATATATTCATCATTAACAGGCCAGTTGGCGTGGTTGGTTAAGATATCGCCTATCACGCCGCAGCTCGTGGGTTCGATTCCCATCCAGGACAAACATTTGTGTGCATGAACATGTCTGTTTGTCCTGAGTCTGTGTGTATTTACAAAAAAAAAAGTAGTGTATGCAGTATATTAGTTATCTGGTTTCCATAGTACAAGCTCTGCTTAGTTTGGGATCAGATGACCGTGTGTGGAATGTCCCAGGATATTATATTATTATTATCCCAGGATATTATTATTATGAACAACTTTTACTATGGGATTAATCCTGAAATCGCAAAAAAAATCTGCTGGTCCCTTCATTTTGACGAGTTATGCGAACATAAATGTAGGGAACAGCTGTTTTTTTTTGCGATTTTAGATTTGGTCGCATTGTAAAAGTTGTTTATAATGATGAGTACAATTACCCCTTAAGAGGTTTATGGTGATTAAAATTATACCCTGTATAGTGTCCCATGTAATAGTGGACGAGCCTATTGTTATCAACCGAGCACAAATCCAGACTCCAGACGGGCTGCTACTGAAAAATTCTACCGGGAATCGAACCCAGGACTTCAAGCTCAGCAGTACCGGTTCCGACCACTAGTATGAGACAGTCTGTAGGTATAACTTACTAAGTAAACTCATTCAAAGGAGCTCTACTGTATTACTATTTGTGTGTCATTAAATTGTAAAGTTGGGGAAAATAATAAATTGTTAAGCAAATTAACTACCAACTTAAATTCTCCGTATATTTTTTTTTTTTAAGATGAGTTTGCTCTTGACTCTAGTCTAGGTCGGAGGCGAGCTGTTTTTATTTCGATTTCAGGCTTGGTCCCATAGTAAAAGTTGTTCATAATGATGAGTACAATGACCCCTTAAGAGGATAACGGTGATTAAATTTGCACCCAGTATATTAAAACAACAACTGTCATTCTTTGACAATCTGTTGTATGAAACGTCTATGACGCGCCAAATTGACGTAGGGTGTCAATTTGCGTAGAAATTAATTATCCTAACTTTACATAGTGCTTGTCGCACAATCATATTTTTTTTTTTTTTTACGAAACTAACAATTATTCTGTCTTTGTTACAGGGTGTGCATTTCTAACATACTTTAATCCGGAGAGCGCATCCAGCGCTCAATCGGCTCTACATGAGAAACGGACACTACCAGGGGTAAGTAATAGTGTATTTAACAATACTAGGTATTGTATAAAAACAAGCATACATGATCTCAAGTCTTTTCTGTGGGAAGACAAAAGCTACAGAACGCCACCGGCCACATATAGTGTGTTAGTGCCTAATGTAAAAGGTACAATAGGCATGCTTACTTAAGAGGGCTGTTTCGTTTGGTCACCTCTCTCGCTCCCACGGGACCAAATTTTTAAGTATGTTAGATAAAAAGATGCTTTTTTGAAAAATGTAATCAATTAGCGAACTAATATTATTAATTAAAAACACATTTTTATTTTGTCATTTATTTCAAAAACATCAAAAACAGATCATAATAATTTTTGAGCTAAATTCATTAAATTAATTAATATTATTAAATTAATATTATTTACTAGTTCGCTAATTATTACATTTTTCAAAAATGCATTCTTTTATTTAATAATCTTAAAAATTTGGTCCCTTGTGAGCGAGAGAGGTGACAGAACGAAAGAGCCCACTTAAGTTACATATGAGAGATAACCGAATAACGCTTCAACAAGTCAAAGATCTGAAAGACCACTACGCTGCCGCTGCGTTTTGACCGCATTTAGTTCCTAAGACGGACTCTCATCGAGCTGGATGTACGCCGTCACACTAACTTAGAAAGCGGAGTCGTTGCTTTTATACATATACGGGTCCACTATAATTTCAGCCTCGGACTTTGCTTTGTTACACTTTTATTAAGTACTTAATAAAACTGGTTACATTTTGCATTTATATTATTCAGAAAGAAAAAACTTGGTTCAGATCTGCCGTTAGAAGTCCAATAGAACAAACTACTTTTGATTCGTCTTTGTTCATACATTTTGACTTTAGTCTTGGTCAGAGGTGACAGAGACAAAGTCGACGATGGAGTGAGCTTACCCAGAAGAAGCCCGTTTACTCTAACTTTGAAGAGATTCGGGTTGTATGCGTTCGGGAACACAGACGCAGGTAGTGAGTTCCACTCTTTTGCTGTGCGCATTATGAAGGAGGTTTGGAAGCGCTTAGTGCGAATTGGCGGAATGGCAACTAGGTATGGATGGTAACTTGCAGTGCGTCTAGATGTTCGATAGTAAAAGGGTGCTCACCGAAGTACAATCTGTAGAAGACGGACAAGCAGGCAACCTTGCGGCGATGAGCCAAGCTGTGAAGCTTGACTGGTCATCCTTTATTCTGTTACAGTAATAAATCTGGGAAATTAATACCTATGTTGTGTAATTAGAGTTTGTTCCTTAGTATTTGTAACAATATCGCTATGATTTATTATAGGTATCTAAGGTATTTTATATATGTCTAAAGCGCTTTCATTGTGTTCCTTTTGTAAGAACTTAATTTAAAATTCAAGTGAAGTAGGTTTCGCTTAAAAATAATAAGTATCATTTTTATTAGTATTTTTTTCAATGAGCGTTCAGCAGAAGAAATGGGACTGTTTATCGAAATGACCCACGTTTATAATATCCTATAATAATATCCTGGGACATTTTCACACACGGTCATCTGGTCCCAAACTAAGCAGAGCTTGTACTATGGAAACCAGATAACTGATATACTACATACACTACTTTTTTTTTTGTAAATACATACTTATATAGATAATTACACCCAGACTCAGGACAAACAGACATGTTCATGCACACAAATGTTTGTCTTGGATGGGAATCGAACCCACGACTAGCGACATGATAGGCGGTATCTTAACCAACCACGGCAACTGGCCCGTCAATCCCGTTTGTAAACTTATTGAGTAGTAAGTTTAGTAGTAGTGTGTAAGTAGGCCTTTACAAGTAAGTATCAAAATATTTTAATTTCTTACTTGGATGAGTTTTGTGAGGGGCTTGTGGCTAAGTAATAACAACCACACGGGTCGATAAATCAGGTTAAGCTACGCTTGCCACAGTTAGTCCGTGGATGGGACCATCTTTACATAATCAAAATCAAAAATCAAAAGTCATTTATTCAAACTAGGCTGAGAATCAGCATTTTTTGAACGTCAAAATTACATAAGACAGTCCCCCAAAACGCCCGCCCTTCACCACTTCCTAGTGCTTTAGTTGGGGAGAAGAAGTGGCGCAACAAACTCCCCAAAAGCACAGCTGTCTGTTCAGTTAAAAAAAAAAAAATTGAATGTATACACACTGCGCATAATAATTTAGGTACATTACGCAACACAAAGCATTAAATTAAATTATTTGCTATACGTAAGCTAGCACACGCCAATATACAAAAGAAAAAAAAAATCGAAAACTATACTCAAGCAAAAATAAAAATACAAAACTAAAAACGTAAGCAGAACTTTATACCTAAATAAAGGCCTCCAGTAATAAAATAAAGGCCTCCAGTAATAACACCAAGGCCCCTCCGAAAGCATGTTAAGCCGTTGGTCCCAGCTGTCATTCTTGGATCATTGACCGTCGTTACGGGTCGTCCGAAGCCTGAAAGTCTGACAACCAGTTTTACCAAGGGGTATCGTATTATCCAGTAGCTGGGTTGTGGTGGTCAGATAGGCAGTCGCTCCATGTAAAACACAGGTATTCAGCTGCATACAGTTTGATTGGAAGCCGACCCCAACATAGTTGGGAAAGGAACCGCACTGGCACCGCCGGCGAGGAAGTGACTAACTTTCGGCTATTTCCTCGCTCAAGAAACGTATAATAGATATACATTCCGTGTAAACTAAAGAGATGCATATATTCATAGTTGATCGCTGACTGTTCACACAGTGCGCAAGTATACGTTTGTCGCAGCGACAAGAGCTATCAAAGAGAGTACTCGCTCAGCGACGCACGCTCGGCGGGCAGATCACTTGCTGAGAGACTCACGCTTGGTATACGTATACCAGCGAGTAACGCTTATCGCCGTCTTGTTTCTAGTTTCTATCTCTACTCGATTCTCGCTCATCGTTGGCGGTGGGACTAGTGTCAAAAGGCGGCAAATGATGACATTTTATATCGTGTTACTGGGTTATACGATACCCCTTGGTAAGACTGGTCGTCCGACTATTGGGCTTCTGACAACCCGTAACGACTGTCAATGATCCACGAATGACAGCCGGGACCAACGGCTTAAAGTGCTTTCCGAGGCACGGAAGGGTTTTGTTATGTAAAGATGGTCACCCATCCACGGACCAACCCCGGCAAGTGTAGCTTAACCTGATCGATCGACCCATGCGGCTGTTATTACTTAGCCGCAAGCTCCTCATTTATAATAAGTATAGATGTACAAATGCACATTCCTATTTATCTAAAACAACAAACGTAAGAATAATATTCAAATTGAAGCAAAAGCAATTGTTCCGTGTTATATTTAAGCGAAGATGTTAAATAAACCACTGCTCAGTATTCAGCCCTCGTCTAAGTAAATTTTATTTAAGGGAATAAATTGTATTATGTATAATGAGTTTAGAATAAACGTGAGTTAGGTCAAATTACTCTAAAGTTTCGTAATTAAAAGGGATACCTACATTAAAATAGAATTAACACTTGGGGTAAACAATAGCTAGAATACAGGGTTATTGGTAAAACACCAGTAACCTCTTAAGGGGTCATTGTACTCATCATTATGAACAACTTTTACTATGGGACCAAATCTGAAATCGCAAAAAAAATCAGCTGTTCAGTACATTTTGACGAATTACGCGGACATAAATGTACTGAACAGCAGATTTTTTTTTCGCGATTTCAGGTTTGGTCCCATAGAAAAAGTAGTTCATAATGACCCCTTAAGAGGTTGTTGGTGTTTTACCAATAACCCTGTATATTGTGATCAAATGATCAGATTACATCGCTAGAAAGCTTTTGCCATTGAAAATTTAATGCCAATACTTTTTGATGATAGATCGACGTGTGTAATACTTTCTTTTAAATTGCATAAATCGTGAATTTGCACAAAACAGTATGAACTTTTATTTTTCTAGTACATTTGGGTATTATGGTTGATATCAGATTCGGCCTCAATTGACTTTAAAGAAGACAAGGGTTTCGAAAAGCATAAAATACTTTAACATTAAAGTAAGATTTTATTATCTTACTTTAATGTTAAGGTATTTTGTCTAACTGTCTAGCAAAAAATAAAACCGACTTCCAAATCAAAACACTACAAAGTGAAAAATAACTTTAAAGTTTTTATTTTTCACATTTTAGTTGTGGTACCTACCCCACAAAAATTCGAATACCACTACCTGCTATGTAAATAACAGTGATAGGAAGTTATTAAAACATCATCCGCATAGATTAAACCATTATTGAAGCTAACTCAAAAACTGCCCAAGCAAAGTTAATATTAGGTTGGGGAAAAAGTCTTTTCGCATTATAGTATGTATGAACTTGTAATAAAATCTCTTTGGCTATACTATTTGTATCTGGCTGGTTTTGGTATCATTGAAAGTTTAAATTCTAAAGAACATAATTCCAAATTCAAATTAGGAAAATGTGGGATTTTCATTTGTTTTTCGTACCGTCAAGATGAGTGAATCTAATGAAGAAATTCGATACATTTTAAAATTTTACTACAAAAAAGGTAAAAATGCAACGCAAGCCGCGAAAAAAATTTACGATGTTTATGGACCTAGTGTAGTGTCTGTGAGAGTAGCACAAATTTGGTTCAAGCGGTTTCAATCCGGAAATTTTGATGTCATAGATGCACGTCGCTCTGGTCGCCCTATTACGGATAAAATGGATGCCATTTTTGAAAAAGTGGAGCAAGATATCAGTAGTTACGACGTAGCTGAAGAACTGGAAATTGACCACAAAACAGTTTTGGCGCATTTGAAAAAAACTGGGTACACAAAAAAGCTCGACATTTGGGTACCTCACGAGCTCACTGAAAGAAACCTAATGAACCGTGTACTCATTTGTGATTCTTTATTACGACGTAATGAAACCGAACCATTTTTGAAGAGGCTAATAACTGGTGATGAAAAGTGGATCACGTATGACAAGAACGTGCGAAAAAGGTCGTGGTCAAAGGCCGGTCAGGCTTCACAGACTGTGGCGAAACCCGGGTTAACTCGCAACAAGGTGATGCTGTGTGTGTGGTGGGATTGGAAGGGCATTATTCATTATGAGCTGTTACCACCAGGCAGGACCATCGATTCTGAACTCTACTGCGAACAACTGATGAGATTAAAGCAATAAGTTGAGAGAAAGCGGCTGGAATTAATCAACAGAAGGGGAGTGGTTTTTCATCATGATAACGCTAGACCTCACACATCTTTAGCCACTCAGCAAAAATTAAGAGAGTTTGGCTGGGAGGTGTTAATGCATCCGCCGTATAGTCCTGACCTTGCACCTTCAGATTTCCACCTGTTTCGGTCTCTTCAGAATTCTTTACGCAGTGTCAGGTTAACATCACGAGACAAGACAAGATGGCAAAAAGTTATCGAACAAAATGGTACCTACATACTTTAGTTAAATGTAAATAATCTATATTAAAAAAATGTTTTGAATTTTCTTAAAAAATGCGAAGAAACTTTTTCCCTATCCTATTATAATTTATATGCGACCACCCTTGGGATATATCCTTTCCAACAAAAAAAAAAAAAAATCATTAAAATCGATTTATAAACGACGAAGTTATCCGCGAACACAACCTTCTCTTTTTTTAAAGTCGGTTAAACATTTACACACAGGCAGGCGGAGCTGATGGGCCCCGGTAGCACCCCATACATTTTCAGAATAACCTGCTAACGCTCTCAATATTCTATACACAACGATAGATCCCCTATTTTCCTTAATCCTAAAATATGTGCGCTTATAAAAAGGTAACAGGGCGCACATGTGCCCTACCCGACCCGAGCCGCGGCGAGCGAGATGCTAATATCACACCTACCCTCACTATGACGTAAAACCTTTATCATATTATGCATGCACAATTTTGACAGGTCGTCATGTTCATAGATTAAAAAATATGAAAAATTTATGTTGAAAAAGTTTACTTCAGGCTCTGCAGGTTAGCCTTTTATAAGCTGAGGTCGAACGGATAAAATAATGAAGTAAATGACAAATTTATTGAAAAGCCAGTCATTAATTAGTGGAGAATTTTTACCATTTTTTTAATGTATTCAATTGTCTAACGAATAAATAATATTAATTAATTAGATAATTATTTAAATCACATTTCCATTTTGTTATCTAATAAATTCAGCTAAATAAGTATCTGTTTTTGAGATGAGTTAAATAAATGCCACAATAAAAATGTGTTTTAATAATTAGGTATTAAATTAATATTGTTTATTAGTTCGACAATTAATTACATTTAAAAAAAAAAGCATTTTTTCATTTAACATTCTTAAAATTTTGATCCCGTGTGAGCGAGAGAGGTGACAAAATGCGACAGTCCTCTTAAGAGATTGATTGCTCGATCAATTGGCGCTGCGTAAAGACTTTCACGATCCAAGGGCCAAGGGTAATAAAGCTCAAAATAGAAACGAGGACAGGTGAAGTTTTCATAAAACATGTTAATTTAACTATGAAAATATTCATTCTTTCGTCAAAAATGCTAATTAACAGTAAATTCTATTGTACGGGTATACGTGCTTTTGTGCTTTAACTAACAATGCGCTGCTCACGCTTTGTGCTGTGGTGTGACGTAATATCTCAGCTGTTTTGATATGAACTGTGAACGCGTGAAGTGGCCCGTTTACTGGTTTTATAGTGCACTATACAATAGACGTTTCTGCTGTTTTGGATATTATCTAGGGTTATTTCTTAGTTTTGAGTTATGTTATTTTTAGGGTTCCGTACCTCAAAAGGAAAAAACGGAACCCTTATAGGATCACTCATGAGTCTGTCTGTCTGTCTGTCCGTCTGTCACAGCCAAATTGCTCTGAATCTATTGGACTGATTAAGTAGAAATTTGGTGGTTTGGTAAATTTGGTTTGCCTTTGGTATTTGGTATTTCTGTGACTCAAACACGGACGTGTAATGTAAATTAATGAATTTTGAATATGAGTGTCAATTTTGGGGGACAAATAAGAAAATTAAAAAATAAATTTGCAAACTGTACCGTGCGATATATAAAGTTACTGTGAGGGTCTCAAATATATATATATTTATTTTATAATTTTAAAATAAACTATTTTAAAGTTATTTAAGAAAATAGACGAAAATTGGTCATTTCCCCCTCTATCTCCGAAACTACTGACCTGAGAAAATAGTTCTATAGCTATAGATTTCATGAAAACCTATAAGAAGTCTATGGTCTTAAAATAACATGGTAAATCTCTAAATATTGTGCGTAAAAACTTACATTTGTCCATAGTTAAACGAAAAAGATCCAACCCACATTAGGTGTAATGTGTGTTGGATCATTTTCGTTTAACTATGGACATATTTTGTAGTTGGAATGTATGGGAGAACATGTTTTTCAACTACAATGTTAAGTTTGTTCTTGGGATAAATTCATCCCAACTACGGAACCCTCTATTGTGCGTGGTCCGACACGCACTTGACCGGTTTTTTTATGGTTGAGTTTGCTTAGGTGATAATTAAATAGGCATAGGCGGCCTTTTAATTGTGTCTGGGAGATGTTTGACCGCTACGATTGGTCTGGCTGCTTACAAATTGTATTGAGTTCCCCGAGTATCATCATATAAAAAATAAGACTCAACCTTTATGTAAGACGACGTCATAGTATTGATTATTAATTTTTGCTCCACGACCAGATCCCACCATCGGCCTTTTACCACCGGTCTACCAGACGTACTGCAGGGTACCAGCCGCACTTGCTTGATATCCTGACCAGTTGTACTCGGCTCTTTTCCCCCACATTTATTATGCGCACAGCAATGATGTTATATTAAAATGAGGCAGATATATTATGTTACTACCGCGCGTTTTCTGAAGACTCGAAAGTGTCCCAATTGGGGCACATTGGGCTGTTGTCTTTAGTGCGCGTCAAGCAAGGCGTAGTAATAAAAAAACCCGGCCCTCTTTTTTTTTGGTATATTGAGCAGGACCAGATTTTAAACGTTAGTTTCTATGAACGTAACACATCTTGTGTATAAAGTCATGGGCGCACAGCCAAAGTGTGAAAATCATTGCCAGCGTCTGGGTTCCCTTCCGCATACATATAACCCGTCTGCCTTCATAACAAGAATGAACAGGCATCTTCTGGGCACGCTCGTTCCATCATAGACCTCGTCCATCGCTTTCCATCAGGCGTGATCAAGGTCGAGAGCAGGCCCAGTCAGCAATGAAAACAAAAGAAAAAACAAAGAAACAATATTCTGTAAAGCATACATAAAAATCAGTAATCAGACTTAAGGAGGAAGCGTCAGAAAGCCCGCGAAATTCAAATTTTCTTACGTTTTCTGCAATTTGCAGGTCAGTATTAAGTTTTATGTTAAATAAAGTATGATTCGCGGCCGTAACAAATAAATATGTATTTACAGAATTATAATCATTAGAATCAGTAATACAACTCCTTAAGTTAGTAGGTATAATCCTCAAATGTCAAGATTTCATGAAATAGTCATTCATTAAGATTACCTGTATCCCAATTGCGTAACACACTATCGATCAGAATCTGAATCATTTTGAAGCAAATTTCTAATCCATTGCTTCATATGTTCGAAAATTTTGTCTGCTCAGTAACGTAAATAACGCAATGAAAGTAGTTGAACTGTCAAAATGTAACAGATTCCGATTGATAGATATTGTGTTACGCAATGAGGGTACTGCTCTTAAAGAGTTGAATTGATCACTTTAATGATTATAATTACGTAAATACGTACTACGTACGGCCGCGAATCATACTTTATTTAACTTACAACTTAATACTGACTTGCAAATTAATCAACGTTCAACCTAATACTGAGTTGTAAATTGCAAAAAAACGTAAGAAAATTTGAATTTCGCGGGCTACCCTGACGCTTTCGCCTTAAAGAAAAGTGAGTAATATTTTTACGTACTTTTAGAACCTGATGCCTGATAATTGGCCGTCGGCCCAAGCTAGCAGGTATGCGTATATTCAAAGTACATACTAACACTACGCTATCCCATACATTTTGTTAATCAGAAAATAATAAGTTCTGAGGGCCTTGCTCTAACAGGGCGCTATCTTCCACAAAACCTTCTACATTTTGAAATGAATTTAGCTTCAGACGAAAACTCGTAATCGGCTAGAAGATCAGAGTCATTCCAAAATTATTTTATGATTAGCACACGTCATTCCATTCACACGCTCGCGAACGATCACCATAACCCGAGACGAAACGCAAACGATACGCAAACGTTACGTATTTTAATTTTTGATCTCATCCCTAATCTTTCCATAAAGTCATACTCCTGAGTTCTGAGCGTCCTCTCTGAATATAAATTGTGTCATTTTAGCGAAACCGTAATGGAAAAGCAGATTAAATAATTCAAGCGTAAGAAATTTTGAGCCCATAACAGTATTCATAAATAATGAGGTTAACACATCGGGCGCGTGCGGCCGTTTTCGCATTATGCCGCGTAGTGTAAGTATGTTGGGGCTCCCGGCGACGCTCGCAAAATATTGTAAAGAAAAAATTGACTCCGTATTTGGGAGAATGGTGATTGTAACCATGTCATTCCATGCTATAGAAGAAAATGCAATTCATTCAGGGCCTGCCTGTAACATGATAACCCTGTGATGTTTTCAAATCTTCTCAAAGAAAAGTTGATTTTGAAAAGCTGATGAATATTAAGAGTAGTGCACACTAAATGCGAAATGGTACAAATAAGGCATGCCTATTGTGCGGCACAATTTTGGCACTCCTTTTATATGCGGTGTAATTACGTGGTTTCACACAATTTCACATTACAATTTCTTTAGTGTGAGAGCGTTTTGTTGGGGTGTCTGCGGTGTGTTGCTGACGTGAAGACTGCACAACCATTGTACCTGAATGAGGTATAAACTTTTAAAACGCAATAACTCAAAACTGACTTGACAGCACTAAGGGCTGGTTTTTTGATCCGTAGTTAACTCAACCAATGGTTAAACATAGTAACTAATGATTGAATTTTGGCTAAATGTGAAAGGCTAAACATGAATGAGTTATGCCATTAGTTACTATTGTTTAATATGAATGAGCTAACATGAATACATTCATGGCAGGCCAGCTGGCGTGGTTGGTTAAGATACCACCTATCATGCCGCAGGTCGTGGGTTCGGTTCCCATCCAGGACAAACATTTGTGTGCATGAACATGTCTGTTTGTTCTGAGTCTGGGTGTAATTATCTATATAAGTAAGTATTTCCAAAAAAAAAAGTAGTATATGTAGTATATCAGTTATCTGGTTTCCATAGTACAAGCTCTGCTTAGTTTGGGATCAGATGACCGTGTGTGAAAATGTCCCGGGATATTATTATTATTATTCATGGTTAGCCTTTAACATTTAGCCAAAATTCAACCATTAGTTACTATGTTTTTACCATTGGTTGAGTTAACTAATATAAATAAAAAAACCGGCATTTAGATGGTTTTCGCGGTAAACCCTCGATATGCTGCTGTTTTTTTTTTTTTACATCCCAATTCTAGATGACAAACAAATTCTAGCGAACAAACACACAGCCATACAGAATTTCATAGCTTTTAGTGTTTATTATAATGCGCATCCCAAAAATGACAGACACGCATCCATTCCCATACCACTGTATATCTTTTGTCGCGTAAAATATTCCAAATACCCGAAAGTAGGTAGAATAAATCGTTGAGATAAAATTTTACCGCAGCCAATGATTTATGGAGAAAATTTCGGGATGAACATTTTTTGTTTAACTTTTCCCTTCTGTTTATAATATGGCTGCGAACACGGTGTGCTGTTCGTTCCGTATTTTTGTTGGTGTTAAAATAGTTTGTCTGTTCTATATTGGAGATTTTGAATAAGTGCCTAGGTACTATCGACAAAACATACGCCTTTACACCTTAAAGTTGATTTTTGTGTACACCGATTCATTGAAAAAATCCTGCCCCTATGGCCTTTTGTTTTACTTTGTCATAAGTACAATTGCAGATTGCAAGCAACATTGTTTCAAAATTGGAAAGGCGTAGCATTTGTCGATTGTACGTATACACACAGTAGATATACAAGTAGGTAAAATCAAGTCTTTTACATATTATATCTTCCTCAGTTTCTTCTCAATTCTTTCCTTTATCAAGTTAGGATACATAATATCTTTTCAAGCTACACGAGCAGACTATTGCATAAAAAACTGTATTTAATTACTTGATGACAAAGATCAACATGGCATTCACTTTTGACCAGTGTCGAGTCGACAACAACCTTAAACCTTTTTAATTGTCAAACTATTTTATTAAATATAAATAAAAAAATAATATTTAACTGTCAGAGTCTGTCATTGTAATAAAAACTTTTTAGCAAAAAATAAAACCGACTTCCAAAACAAAACACTACAAAGTGAAAAATAACTTTAATTTCGGTAGTCGGTGTCTTGGGTTTTGTATTTTCGTTTTTTGCCACCGACTTCCGAAATTAAAGTTATTTTTCACTTTGTAGTGTTTTGTTTTGGAAGTCGGTTTTATTTTTTGCTAAAAAGTTTTTATTTTTCACTTTTTAGTTGTGGAAGCTACCCCACACTAATTCGAATACATAATTGAGCACAATAATGGTAGATATAGCCATGTAAATAACAGTGATAGGAAGTTATTAAAACACCATCACATCATCCACATAAAATAAGTGGGAAATATACGCATTATTGAAGCTAACTCAAAAACTCCCCAAGCAAAGTTAATAAAATTTATATGGGACCACCTCGGAAGTATATACCCTATCAAACAAAAAAAGAATTTTCTAAATCGGTCCATCCGTCTTTGAGTAATCGCGTAACAAACATACAAAAAAAAAGAAACATACAGACGAATTGAGAACCTCCTCCTTTTGGAAGTCGATTAAAAAGATGGCTCAATGTTTTGCCGTGTGAAAATAGCTCTTATGGTAAGAACATATTTTGGATATTATTGTACCTGAAGAAGACGAGATTTAGTATGAAATATAGATAAATTTTTGACATTGCATAGGAAATAATGTATGCGCCAATTAAAATTCGATACTGTTTAGTTAAAGACCACAACATCTTTAGATGTATAGTTATAATAACAAATAATTGTCAAAGCATTACATTAAAATTTAGGGAACTATAAAACCATTTCATAGTTCTACAAAACAGACAAGCGCATACTTTATGTATTTTCTTGAAACGATGAGTCTTAAATAAATAGGATAACAAAATAAAAATAAAAGAAAGAAAGAAAGAATAATATTTTATTTGGTACACGCAGGAAATACAAACAGTAAAAAAGAGCATAGTAAACTAATAAAATTAACATTAAAAAAAAAAAAAAAACAAAATAAATACAAAATATAACAATTAAAAATACCTGTGCGAGGCCAACCACGGACACACCTACGGACATCTACAAATCCAATAGGGGAATAAAAAGATAATAAAATACAATAGAATATCTATAATTTAGAGAAAAAAAAAATAAACTAATAACTAATATAGTGAAAATTAATAAGCGTTTTTGTTTTAAGCTCTTTCTATTAGGTAATTTAAAAAAAACAAAACTTACATATCGTCAAAATATTACAGTGTATGTATTTAAAATAACAAGAACTACTTAACGAATAATATGAAAGAACTGTGCAGACGACACGAATGTGTATTTAAACCGTAGAGAGGCGTCGGCGGGGCGCTGAGGAGGTACGCGAGCGCCGAATTCAATCATCTAACCTAACAATTTTGACAGCTCCAAGCGCACAGTTAGAAAAACCAAGCTATACCTACATGAACTCACGTCTTCTTACGGTTATGCAGAAAATATAGAATGAATAAAAAATAATCTCATTGGGTGATTATTTTGTATCTACTCAATATGATTATGACTATGATTTTTTCAGACACAAATTAAAAATAAATAAATATTTAGATAAATAAATATCTAAGTGTGAAACATGACCTTACAAACGTCCCGAAACGGGAACCCGCGACCCCAAAACTGGACGCTCCTCCTCGACCATTCCAGTCGTTATTTATTTATACTTTCTTCTGGTTTCTCTAAAAATAGTTCACAATTTATAGTTATTAGTTCTCATTAGCTAAATTGGGGACTGTAGGGCTAAATATATCGTTGCTATAGTTTTGTTAATCTTTTTAAAGTAGAAGAAACGACATGTATAATATGTTGTTTAAGAATAAAAGGGATTTAAGGTCGGGGTATATTTTAAATTAATATGGTTTACAGTGGAACACGAAATAAAAACAATCATTAAAACTTTCCCTTATGGCCAGTAACATTGATTGTTGAGCTAGTAGATAAATTAATTTTTAGGATTTTTCGTACTTCCGAAAGAAAAAAAAAACTGGGCAAGTGCGGGTCGGAAAAAACTTAACATTGTAGTTGAAACATGTTCCAACTGCAAATGTAAGTTTGCACGCACAATATTGAGAGATCTACCATGGTATTTTAAGACCATAGACTTCTTATTGACTTTTCTGTAATCTACAGGTATAGAACTATCTTCTGTATTTTTTTTTCAAAATTTTAGGCTCAGTAGTTTCAGAGATAAGTGGAGAATGGTCAATTTTCGTCTATTTTTCCCAAACACGAACCTGTTACGTAAAAAATGGTCAATTTTGGGAGCCAAATAAGAAAATTTAAAAAAAAAGTTTTGTGTGTAACTTACAAAATAAAAGAGCTTACTATGAGGGTCAGAAATATATTTTTTATATAATTTAAAAATATATTGATAAAAGCTATTTAGAAAAAAAGATAAAAGTTGAACATTTCTCCCCTTATCTCCGAAAGAACTGAGCCTAATTTTTTTTTTAATACAGAAAATAGTTCTATACTTACAGATTACACGAAAACTCATAAGAAGTCTATGGTCTTAAAATAACATAGAATCTCTCAATATTGTGCGTACAAACTTACATTTTCTGTTGGAGTGCATGGGAGAACATGTTTTTCAACTACAATCTTAAGTTTGTCCTTGAAATAAATTCATCCCAACTACGGAACCCTTCCTTGTACGTGGCCCGACACGCACTTGGCCTGTTTTGTGACTGTCTTTACATTCTCAATATCGTGGTCAGTTGCCGGCAATAGCTCGCTGCTTTGCATGAATACCCGCACAAACCAAAATTTTGAAATTACTAGTTTATAACCCAGCTAAATGCAAAATAGTCCTTATTTCATGGAAATAAGACTCACATTCATAACAGCAAAACCGCCGATTATGCCGTTATGAATGTGAGTCTTACTGACCATGAAATAAGGACTATTTTGCATTTGACTGTGTTATAAACCAGTCATTTCAAAATTTTGGTTTGTGCGGGTATTCATGCAAAGCAGCGAGCTACTTTTGACCTATGTAGTATACTAGTACTAATCTTCCTATTTCATCTCATTCACTCGATTATAATTATTGGTGTCACGGTTTCCTCTCAACGATAAGTTGTTGGTATCCATTGTCAACAGGAGTTTTATATTTAGCAGTAGATTTTTATATTATTTGAGAGCAGTAGGTGGCCGTATTTAGCAGAATCCTACCTTTACTATATAATATTATATATTCTAAAGTGAATTTGTTACGCTTTCACGCTAAAATGGCTGAACGTATTGGGATGAAATTTAGTACATGGGTAGACTATGATCTGGAGAAGGACATAGACTACTTTTTATCCTGGATCGCAGACAAAGTCACGGGCAATGGCTAGTTATGGATAAATCTGGCATTAAAACAATATTTCAGTACCATTTTACTCTCTCTCGCCTAACAATATTTTTCTTCCATCCCCATTAACCAAACTCCGTCCATCACTCGTAAACACAGAACCTATATTACCAACACATAGAAAATGCCGTATAATATTTTCATAGGTAAATTTAAGTCGGTAGCTCGGAGCTATCTCTAAGGGATTGTCTCGAGAACATAGTCAGGCATATATGCTATTTGCGTACGTGGGTGGAGTTTTGTAAAAACGTACGTACTCATACATACGTGGATAGTTTGATAATGTCTATTTGTGTCGTAGAAGATTCTGGAAGGTTTTTATTTATTTTAAAAGTCATGTTTAGTATAGAGACATGTTTATTACATGTATGTTGTATATGTACATTTAGTATATGTACATGTATGTATACATTTAATTATACATATTTCAAAATTCGCTTCTACCCTCTCAATTACCTACTGCTAATAAGATATAATCATATCATTTGACTCGCTTGTATAGTAATGAGTATTATATTATATATCCAAACAATTTATTTTTTTATTTTTTATAAAATCTTATTAAAAAAAACCATGGGCTCCTCACGAACCACAACGAATCTAACCCATTCTTCACTTTCACCATATCAAACAATCTGTAGGCCATTAATAACTGATTCTATTTCAGTATCATGAAACACTATCTGTAAAGGTCCTCTCTCACCGCGAGCATCCGCCTGTAATGTAACAATCCAAGATTCCACTGTAGCGGAATAGCTCAGGCCGTCAGCTGCTAGGTAGTGAAGAGAGATAATTGAAATCAGCAGGATAGGTAATACATGTAATTAAATAGGTAAAAGTAACATGGCTAGGTCGCAGGTAAAGGTTACATTACAAGCGAATGATCCTAGTGAGGGAGCGCCCTAATATTCATTCGCTACCATTCATCATCAGAATTTAATCAAAGGAGTGCTATCCATATACAAAGCTCTTTATTATTATTATTTATTTACTACGAACACAGGTTTCATATTGTTGTTAGTAACACTTATAAAACTACGTTAGTAACATTCTAAACAAAACAAAACTAAAATGAAATATAAAAACACTAATTCATATACCTATAACTATAACTATGCCCCCTTCCCGCTGCACCCGACCCGCAGCTGTGCACACGGGTCCAGTACCCCAGGAACGGGCAATCTGGCTTATTCGATATCACCTTCAGTATGCTGTTGGTGCTCGCTCGAATCCTGCGCATCAGGGATGCGGTTCTTTTTCGCATAATAGCATGAAAGCCTCTGCTTCCGCAAACATCCCCGATGCGCTACAGAACCGCGGGAGCCCCAACAGCACCCTAAAGGCGTTATTGTACTGGACGCGAAGAACGTTGTAGGCCCTCTGCGTATGTCTAACCCACATGCTGCACGTGTAGAAAGACTGGCAAAACGCCTTGAACAGAGTAAGTTTCACTTCTCTAGTACATCGTGCAAACCTACGGGCCAGCATATTACATCGGACCGACAACGCTCTTCGCTCCCTTTCAATATCAAAGCTCTGTTTAAAGAAATTATTGATGACACACAAAAATAAAATGATGGATACTTATATTTAAAATACAATTGGAATTACAATTGTATAAAAAGTGGATGTTCTATAGGTGCACCTTTGCCTAACCCATCGAAGAATACAGACGTGAAGGTATGTGTTATGTATACAATTATACCTACATAGATGAAAAATAGCCAAATTATTAAAAAAATACCCAATTAAAGCCTTTGCCCTGCAATGGGACATATCAGGCTTTTAATAATAATAATTAAGGTGAACATTTTGTTGACCACCCTAGAGAAATTTATGTTTTCAATTTGTTTACCACTAGAATTTACAACCAAATCCATCTAGTAAACATAGTGTCTAATATTAAAATTTCGTTGAGCTCCTTAAGTTCAGGGTTGAGCTGCGCGATTACTGACAAATGCGTGCACTGACTGGACAGGTCCTCTCAATCTGTGTGGTTCTTTCCTCAAAAGACCATTTCAGACACCAATCTACATGGTCTTCACATGAAGTGACCAAGATTATGTCTGGACTTTATAAGAGACTGTGACCTCTGAGTTTGTTTCGGCCTTTCTTCTCAGAGTAGTCAGATAGGAAACGCCGACCTCATCTAGTTTAAAAAAAAATATTGACTTGTAAAAGTGTTTGTACAAACCTACTTACATAAATAAAAATCATTTATCATTTATTTATCATTTCAAAAATCTGTCTAATTTAACATTAATTTGTAGTTGTGTGCCCAAGAACTCCACGACCTCATTCCGCTGGCCCCCTTCTACCATCGGACATCTAGACGCACTGCCGGTTACCATCCTTACCTGGTTTATATTCCACCAATTCGCACTAAGCGTTTCCAAATGTATTTTATAATGTGCACAGCAAAAGAGTGGAACTCACTACTTGCGTCTGTGTTTCCGAACGCATACAACCCTAATCTCTTCAAAGTGAGAGTGAACAGGCTTCTTCGGGGTAAGCTCTCTCCATCGTCGACTTTGTCTCTGTCACCTCTGACCTAGACTAGAGTCAAGAGCAAACCCATCACAAATAAAAAAAAAATCTCTATGTTTCTTTTTCCATATTTTATATTAAACAGCATAAAAAGCACAAACGGCCATCACTGAATTCCGCGAAATAACGACACAGCCTTACAATAAAATTTTCACTTACAAAGCCTTAATATTCGTGCTTACTCCACTCGTAAACCGTCAAATAAAAAGGCAACAATTTTCACACCGCAAAGCTTCATGAATTACTGCTGTTGAAAAAATGCTGTTGATTTCAATCCTTGTAATAGTGTGAGAAGTTTTTGAGTGATGTTTCTCACGCGACGTTGAGTTATAAGCTTGATAATTTAGTACAAACAAAAGAGAGCTAGCGTCCCGCAGAACGGACATGTACCTAACTAGACTAGCTGATCTATTCTGTAAAAATCTCACCGTGAAGACTTAGGTGAACAGAGCTGTCATTTCACCTGATGCAAAGTAAACCGGCTGTAATATCCGGAGGTTTTTGGCTTTTGGCTGAAATGAGACAGTCATGATGATTCAGCAATAAGCCATTACAAAGCAGGCAACATTAATTAAACAATCACTCTAGTCAAGAAATAATAGACCCATCAAGTTTTTGAAAAGTTGCAAACTATGCATTGCACAGTCAAGAATTTGAATCTTATATATTTTGACTATAAAATTGTAGATGTTCTCCTCTTGTAGGTTATAGAAGATCTACAAATTAAACACGTTTTATTACATTCTCAAATCAGTTACATGCATGTTACGTACAGGAAAACCCCTATGATCAAAGCTTAGAAAAATAAGTCTAAATAATTTCGTTGAACAAAGAACAAATATTCACCCACATTCTCATACAAAGAAAATAAAACTTCAAGCTCCAAACGCTACTTCTCACCACAACAACACAGAAACACGTAATATCCTTGTTTAAAAACCGCTTTAAGAATTCAATTCAGTTCCTACGCACACTTGGCACTGAATGGTTGCGAATTGAAAAATGTAAATGATAACTACAATGGTTTTATTTGACTATATTTCACTTAAACACTGGAATGGATCCAGTTGTTACTGCAACAGGTCATGCGTGTGACCGGATTTAGGAAACAATGAAGGTGGTATTTTAGATTATTTGTTGATTGGTTTGGTTAAATTAGGGTCTTTTAAATGTGACAGGTTTCCACAAAATCTGATAACATACCGGGCAGAAAATAGGCGCGTCCTCTCTATGGATTCCTATAGAGACACCACGATATGTGAGCCATGGAGTTATCAAAGCTCTGCCGATTCTACAGCCGTATATTTTAACAGCCATTGTGACCTTTGTCACTAAAGATTCCCTAAGTTAAAACGTCTCAAAATGTTTGTCACAAGACTGCCTCATGAACCTACTACACATTTTTTTTGTAATTATTTTACAGTAGAGGAAATCTCATACTGATTCAATGTTCCTTCTTATCCATATTCGCCATCGTAGGCATTCTTACAGATAGAAACGATAACACTGCAATAATGTAATAGTACTATTATGACACTTTCATTCGGTCACCCACTAATTTCTAAACGGATGCAGCAAATTACGCCATTGTAGTAAAATTAAATGATTATGGTATAAGATATCGTCACATATCATTTTATTATATTATAAATACTCTTTATCGGCATCCACGCGTTTATAGCGGATGTCGCACGCTTAAACCCACGTGTGAGTTCTAAGATAGCATCTGGGAACGAAAGATAAGATTTTCACGACCGTTTAACCGAAAGTGTTAACGCATCTTTGGACTTGTGATTATGAAAATCTATACATAATCTATCGATATGTACATTTATTAAAATAGGAGTTTAGGATTTTTGTCACTTTGTCTGGATGTATGTTCCGGATTGACGCAAAAACGGCTAAACGGATTTGGATGAAATTTATCACACAGATAGTTTATAACCTGGATCCCGTAGGATATTTTCAGAAGCCGTGGGCAAAAGCTAGTTATCAATAGTTTCAAAATGCTATCATCGTTTCTCGTCACTCAAATTTCACCACTATTTCCAGTTAGGCTCCTCTCTCGTCGGCTTAAACCTTTTCAAGGTTTTTCTAATCAAATATACATACTTAGTTTTAGGTCTCGTATGATGAACAAACAATTTCAACAAAGGAGAAAATATAGTAGGTATCAAGGTATCTATCTACCGCTGACCCACCACCGTCACTATTTCCAACCATAGAAAAAAAAAAAAAAACAGAAAATAATTTCCACCATTTTGCTTCCTATAAACTGCCAAACCACATCCTATAAAGACCGTTACACACTCCCGATTAAACCCAACGATTATAAAATCGCACATCCACGACTTCCTAAGCCGCCGCATGGTCGGACGATGCGTTGCCAGACCGCATACAGCGATCACGGTGCAATAAATTGCCACGATGCGGTATGTAGCGTCGGCTTAGCGGGGCGTTTTATATTGCGAATGTCTTGATTGTTGCATAGTTATGTATACAAGAACGTTTGCAGAAGGCCTATCTGTGGAAAAGATGCCAGATCTTATTATTTTGTTTTGGAAATAATGATCCCAGCGTTTGATAAAAAAAAATCACACAAATAAACATTTAAAATAATCTGAAATATTCCTGAGAAAACTAAAGTTGTTTGTAACGAAGAACACAATTTTAGTTGTATTATGATAAGTATTTGTAATGAAATTTTTATATATGTCACGCTCTTTGTCATTATTTTTGTAGCTTCTAAAATCCGTAATACAACTGTCTTTTTTAAACTACAATTGCACCATAGATAAAATAAAATTTGGTAGGGCCTACCTTTCAAAATTTCGTTCCTTCGGCTATCGAGTAGGTTCCTCGTTGCAGGCCTAACTTGACTACCCGTTACCAACATCGATGGTTAGCTTAGAAGACGACATCCTGCCATCTGCCGGTCGTCAGAGTATTGTAGGACCCCACAGGGATGCATAGCGTAGAACTGACGTTGACATTAGTCATCCATCCTACAAAATGAAAAGTTGCTATGGGAAAATAGGATTTTCTTGAAGCAGTATATTGTTTGTAGCAATTCTATTCATTTGTTTAGAAACGGCATAATGTGTGTGTGTTTGTATGTTTGTGTGAGTGTGTGTGTGTGTATTTCGTGAGACAATGTCGTGAGTTTGTAACGGGATCTCTCGACAAGTTTCGATTGGTAACCTCAAGGTGTAAGTAAGTAAGTAACAGCTGGGTTCGAGACCGAAAGTGGATGGGTGAACACAAACCAACCATGTGAGAAAAACGTGCGTTTTCTTCTTGTTACTTACTGTAAGACTAAACCTTCTGTACTCATTTTATTTGTGATCGTTATAATACATTTGTCGCCACATCTGGGATACATTATATCGCAGGGTTTTGGTTGAGATTTTTTCTAGAATGCGGTCGTGAAAATGGGGGTGATAATTCTTTTAGTATTATTAAGCCGGCTGGGAAATTGTGATATATTTTTGCATGGTTTCGTGTGGAAACGACGATTGTATTATTGTATTTCAGAACGTAGTTCTTATGTTGTTTCATAATTGAACAAAATTTGCATATTGTGTACCACAGTCATGGTTATACATAATCAATCTGCCTAGCCTTTTCCCAAATATGTTGGGGTCGGCTTCCAGTCTAACCGGATGCAGCTGAATACCAGTATTTTACATGGAGCGACTGCCTATCTGACCTCCACAACCCAGTTACTGGATAATACGATACCCCCTGGTAAGACTGATTGTCAGACTTTCGGGCTTCTGACGACCCGTAACGACTGTCAAAGATCCACGAATGACAGCCGGAACCAACGGCTTAACGTGCTTTCCGAGGCACGGAGGACTCTCGGTATGAAAAGATGGTCACCCATCCACAGACCAACCTCGGAAAGCGTAGCTTAACCTGATGGATCGACACGTGCAGCTGTTATTACTTAGCCACAAGCTCCTCATGGTTATACATAATGACGTGCGAAAACAGTTTGCGATATTACACATTATATAATTTCAAGTCATCCGTGAAATGCAACAATGCAATAGATTAATAACTTTGCTGCCAAAAATACTATTTTACAATCACTATACAGAGCTACTGAAACGTAGTTTTAAAATATCCAGACTAGCTTTCATAATTATTAAACAAGATTTAAATCCTGAATTCTGAAACAAACCAGACAAAATACTGGCTGCGTAAACTGAAACTCAGTTGTTTAGATGTTATCTATTGGAATAGCATTCAACGCAAACTAAGACTACTTATTTATTTTTATTGCGCATGCGGTTCCTGCGTTACCCAGTTTTTCATAGTCGGTGTGTAAACGTTTGTAAAGAAACAGGCAATAAATTTGGACAGGTAATTACAGATAACGAGAAAAAGTACCGAATACTGTAATAAATAAAACTCTGGTGCCCATAGCGGTAGGTTTTAAGGTCGGAATTGAAAAGGTTTTCTATAGAGAAAACAGTACTTTGTTATATTCATCGCCTTATCAATCTAGCTGAACCTAGACTGATAAAGTGTGATTTGGTTTCCATTTTCAGACAAGGAGAAAATGCCCTTTTTTGTGATTGCTTAAATCCACATCTTTCGAGCTAGGTCTATAGATACCTCAGCCGAATCGTCTAAGTTTTGTTTTACATTGTGATGCCAAATGGACTTGCAAAAGTGTAATTAGTAAATAAAAGTAACAAAATTATATCCCAACTTAACTAAAACAATTCACAAACGAAAATTTATCCGCATCGCTGTCGATTGGTAATGTACCCAAAAGACAAGCCAAGTACATGGGAAGTGTCAATCTGCCATTTCGAGATGTCATAGAAGAGACCATGAGCACTCGGAATAAATTGATCAATATCTCATCTTAACAAAGCTAGGCCACCTACTGGGCTCCAACAAAATAAAAAACTGAGTACCATCGACACGAAAAGGAGAAGAACACAGGTATCTATTCCTCAAACTTTAAGTCTCACAGAAAAGATAATTAAGACGAAGATATTTGCCAATGACCTTGAGTACTCAGCTTGCGTATTCTAAGATGAGCTCACGCAACGCGTCGTTAGTCCAGCCAGTAATAGGATTCACTCATCAAGGAGCGCAGTCCCAAATTAGACGCATTATTAATTTATTACATATAAAATAAAAGGTATTTTAATAAAACATGTTTAATAAAAGCTTTAAAATGGTGAAGATTTCATAAAAATACGGTTAATAGTTTTTCCGTGATTTTCAGTTTTTATCCGCGTTAGACATACATTTACAAATTAATTACACGTAAAAAACGTAATTTAAAATGCTCTAATTAAACATTTAGTTTTTCCAAATCTTTAACACTACCTACTCGTTTAGACGTGATCTTCAGTTTAAATCATTAAAAGTTGGTTATCGTCGCCTTAACGGAAAAAAACAGACAATACATTACACTTAGTAGCTAGAAATCCTGTACACAAAATAAAATACTAATAATACTACTTTGTACCTAATCAAAACATTTTTATTGTCTCCAAAATGCACAGCCACCTTTCATTACATTAACACGTTCCTCAACCCACAATTCACCACAAACTCAAATCAAAACAAACAATATATTTAAAAAAAGGCATTTTCTATTTCCTCTTTACTCCTGAATAAATCGTACCGCAACTTTTCCATACGAACGTAAATTAAAAAATGAATAAAGCCACTAAGAGCGGGCAAAGCGGGTTGCACTTGAGTCCTAACAATATGAATCGGAATAAAAATTTCCGTAGAAATTATAAAACAGACCAACATGTTTGAAGTAACTCACGAGTCGGGCACACGCTATAACTCGCTTCCTCCTCGAGTGGGATTTAGTGGAGTTGTTGAAGTGTGACAAGGGAAGTTTTGTGTGTCAGTTTATTAGTTTTAAGTAGAAATGCTGATGAAATTGTTAGACTTTTAAAAAATGTGTGAGTTTATACAGACGCTTTTTGAGTCGCAGATTGTTTTGTACGTAAATGATTAAAGTGGAATTGCCGCAAAAATATTTAGACTTTAAAAATATGATGGTTGGATGTGCTGTGGTATTGCGCATTTTTAAGTTTCAGAATGTAAAATGTATACATTTCTTAAATCTTTTATTTATAGCCACTAAAATTATAATCTGGCACTGATGAGTAAACGAAAAAATATTTTATGATGCCAAACATAAACATCACCAACTGTTCCAAACGAGCGTCACAACACGTCGAAATATCAAAGACACAAATTCATGTTTTAAATACAACACGAATTTATTTTTACCTACCATTCATCTTCCAATCACATGGCATCTCCGAACAATACGCCCAAGTAATCATACACGGTAACAACATCTCTATACATACGCTCCAACATCAAAGATTTGTGTTTAAAATTTGGTCTTAATTTAGCTTTACAGGCGTTTGTACGTCAGTTGGGTCGGCCAATGCGTCTTATATCGACGGAACGCACGGGGAACATACGCTATTTCAACCATTCAACCGATCACCTTCATTGGAAAAGCGTCAATAAAATACAGTGATAACTTGTGCTGTGGTCGTTCATTGAAAGTTTTGTTTGTCGTGAGTGTGTAAGTGCTAGTGTGGAGGGGACAATGGATTACGATTCGCTGATATATTCGCATATTGCGAATTACTACGATGAGCTGGTGAGTCCTTAGTATTTAAGAATTGTTTTATCAGGAAGTAGTCCTGATTGTTGACCTACCTTGATTGTTTTCGAAAAATAGATTATAAATGTGAAAAATCTTGTGTAAGCCAGATTTCCGCACAATATTTGCGTACACGGTGTTAGACATAATGTGAGATACAAATGAATTAGAAGAATAAAAGTTTGTTTTATATGATTTACGTATACACAACTTTACTGTATCATGCTGTGATAAGCTCTGATAGATTGTAAGATGATATAAAATTATTAATCCTTGTCCAGTCTGACTAACTCAGCTTTTACGTCTTCGGCGGGAAACCCATAAATACTCGTAAACTCTTTCCCATAGTTTTG
The DNA here is from genome assembly GCA_948252095.1 of Dicycla oo. NCBI lineage: Eukaryota > Metazoa > Arthropoda > Insecta > Lepidoptera > Noctuidae > Dicycla > Dicycla oo. Next base: position 31,378,847 of record OX411713.1, on the reverse strand, counting down.
CAGAGTTCGGTCTTTAGCTTATTTATTATATGGTATAATAAGCCTACTGCCGTATCTCTACGTTGACGTCGTGGTGGGGCTTGCGCGCTCCTGAACTCTGGGTCTGGACCGGTAGAGTTTTCTTTGCCGGAACAGTTCTAAGGTGGACAGCCAGACCAAGAGACATGCATAAATCCTCAGGGCAGCATGTGGCGAGCTGTTGGGCAGTAGCGACTCTACGGACCCTATCTCCTGGGAGAAGTCTTGTTCTTCACCCCTGGCTTGCCTTTATTGGCCGGTTGGAGTGAACACTGACGATGAACAGAGCTCCCACCTCTTTCTTACCTTTAATGGCCGGCTTGAGTGGAGATTCGTAAGAGCAAACGTGCTCTGAGGATTCCAGTAAGGTTCTGGTCTTGACCGTACTTCCGGGATTGTCCTAATAGCCGTGGAATACCTCTCCACTCCTCAAGCAACTCAGGAAGTGCTACCCCCTTGTCGCTACGTCACTATGTGCTAGCGGCCGTTTCCAGGAGCCCATTATTGAGTGTGCAAGTCACCCCCAGCCATTTGCCATTGGTCAGGCAGGTGACATAGTTCTTCCATAGTTCAAGTTACCCAATCTACTTTAGACAACCAGACCCATAGCCCAATATGTTTTATTTCCACGTTCTGAAATAGTCCTGCACCAAGCGGAGGTTGTTCTTGGTGGCACTTGCATAGTGCATATAGGGGATAATCGCCGGTCGATGCCTCCTCATCATTTAAGATTGTCTAAGGGGCCTCTGTGAGTTGGCTTTGGCCCCTCGTACGCCTTTCAAAGATCCGGGACCCCGGGGTCCCAAGATATGTCAAATAATAATAATAATTTATCTAAGTAAGTACATAAAGGTTTTGTACAACATGAGGGACTTACAAATTATGCATTATTAATAAGTAATATTGTGTAGGTACAATAAGTTGTTGGGTGAATCTCTGCTCTCCTAGCTAGATCACTGAGTAATCTGTATATAGGAGAGGCAGTTCGACTCTCAATTTGAGTATCACAAAAATCATCATGTTTTTATGCTTTTACAATAAAAAACAGAACAAAATCCAAACATATTAAAATTAAATAAAACAAATTAGAATGAGGAGTGTTGGCGTGGTGAGTCGAATAAGTGCGTGTGCGTGTGATAGTGTATGAGTGTGTGAGAGTGAGCGCGTCGTGTGCATTTGAATAATAAGTAAAAAAGGGTTAATTTCATGTAAGTGACAATAAGTACTTTTTAGTCTCGTCGTAGGTCTTATTAAGGAGGAATGCACGGAGGGCGAGTTTGCATTTGCTGTGTGGTAAATTATAGATATATAAGGACGCGTTAATTTTATTGTACAAGCCAAGGGTCCAGATAGTAGAAAAATCTCTTAGTGTACTTAAACTGGGTTTGTAGAACAGTACAAATTACATCTTTCCGTCGTTTCGTAATACTAGTAAGAGGGGTTTTAAGTGGTGGAGAAGAACAGTTTGGAGAATGCTTGTTGCCTTACGTTGAGGACACCACAATTTTTGTAAAGTTCCGTGGTTGTGTATATATAACTCTTCAGTGTTAGTAAGAACAGTTTTTCAAACATGATGCGGCAAAATTGTCAGTTTATGCGAAGCGTCACTCATTTTGTTTTTCTCTTGGAATGAATCATTATTATGATTTTCTTCAAAACGGCTGACATCCGACCTTCATCGTAGTTAAGAATTTAGATTTTCAATTTTTTTCTTCTGTTATTCTTCTGTTATTCCATATTTCCACTACGATGATGCTGTATTAAAAAAAATAAATGTTCATTGTTCATAAACCAGATGTTAGTCAAAACATTCTTAGTTAGATGTAGTTATAAATATTTTTGTGATGAGATATGTATGTATATTGAGCATTAGTTTTTATCAAGGCCACATTAAAACTCAAAACAAATTGGCATACCGTATCAACGATATTTGAGCGGCTTGCGGCTAACAATAATAGCTGCACGCGTCGATCGATCAGTCCGTGGATTGGTTACCATCTTTACATACCCCACCGTGCCTCGGAAAGCACGTGAAGCCGTTGGTCCCTGCTGTCATTGGTGGATCTTTGCCACGGGTAGTCAGAAGCCCAAAAGTCTAACAACCAGTCGTACGAAGGGGTATCCTATGACCCAGTAACTGGGTTTTGGAGGTCAGATAGGCAATCGCTCCATGTAAAATATTGCATCCGATTAGACTGGAAGCCGATCCCGGTAGGCAGGTGATGATCAACGTTATTTGTATTATTATTAATAATACAATTAGGAGTTAGCAACAGTTAGTAAATAGTCGAAAAAATGTACTGTAGTCAGCCGTGTTTTCATTTACGCCTTCGTGATGGCTAAAGTTCCAGAAGGGTCACTGATAGCCCCACCTCTTCATTTGGATGCCAAGCGAAAAAAGCCTTAAAATTTGATACAATACACGATAATTTATGACAAATTAAATACCATTACTACAAACACATCGACAAGTCTATGTTCAAACGTAGAATTTGACAACATGAAAATGCCTTCACTTATTTTGTACCAGCTATGTTCTTGAGGATTAACAAAACAATACTTAAAGAATCTGCAATGAGAGATAATTTCATTGTTACTGAAACAGATGTCATCTTCTCTTTTTGTATTGAGCCTCAAAGTACCAACTAAACTACCAACCTGTGAAAATCCATGTTTTTCCTAAGTAACTGGAAAACAACATCTGCCAAGCCTTTTCCCAACGATGTTGGGTTCAGTTTACAGGCTAACCAGATGCAGCTGAATACCAGTATTTTAAATGGAGCGACAGTCTATTTTACCTCCACAACCCAGTTACTGGGGAATACGATACCTCTTGGTAAGACTGGTTGTCAGACTTTCGGGCTTCAGACAACCCGTAACGACTGTCAAAGATCTACGAATGACGGCCGGGACCAACGATTTAATGTACTTTCTGAGACACGGACGGATCTTGGTATGTAAAGATGGTCACCCAACCGCGGACCAACCGTGGCAAGCGTAGCTTAACCTGATCGACCTTGCGGCTGTTAATTATAACTTAGCCACAAGCCCTCTCTCCTAAGTAACTGGAAATATTCTGCTAAACTCAAAACTGTATGTAAAATAGTAGGTCCCGCTACATCCTTTCATACGGAAAATATCGAGTATCGAATTTTACTTAGTAATTTTAGAAACGTTGATGTTATAATAGCCCAGTTTCCAGAACATTGTGCTATATTACATTGTGCTATATATATTTAGGTTAGAGATATCGAAGCAAACAACCGTCTGCATGTTTATAATATCTTCAATCTCTTGCTTTCCTAGTACATGGGTATGAAGTTTGTTTAGTAATTTATTATGTGTGATGTTGGTTTGGGAACAAGTAAACAAAACTTCGGATTCCAAATAAATTGTAAAAAACACTAATAAATTATTGTGGTGGCTGTCTAAGCTAACCTTTTGCAATAAAGAACAGCTCGTACAGTACGGCAGGACTCAGATGTTCCATCGCTAATCTTCGGAAAAACCGAAATGATTATTGACCAATAGAGATTGAATTTTATTCCCACCTAAATTATTATTGGTTGATACACTGGTTCCATCACTCCCTTATTGGGCCAGTCACATTTAATTCGGCAAAGTACTGCACTTAAATAGGGACGGTTCATTCTCTCGCGAAAAACAGGGGCCACATATTTCTAAACTATTGTTAATATAGACACATGGCCACTTATTTGTAAGTAAATGTTTATTGACACATTCACTAAGATGGCGATACTGTATGCTACATTTCTAATTGGACACTTGATTGCTCTTGTAGCAATGGAGCAAACAAAAGTGTACGGCATTGCCTACTTTTTTAAATTTTATTATTACCTACCCATTTTAGTCGTGAACAAAACGTTCATGGTTATAAACCCACGAACTTCTTCGATCACCGGGTTGGGTACCCCAGATTCACTTACACAGTTGTCCAAACTATTTATTCCAAACTTATTAGAATTTATGGAATAGGTATTAGGCGTCTACCTACGCACTTACATATCCAGTACCTACCTTCCTAGATGCTTGAAGTAAATCAAACCAACCACGCACCAATGCACGTGTCTTCGACTGTTGCCTATACATCTATTTATTGATATATGAACTCCAACAAACGATGTACACAATACATAACACATAACAAATAAGGCTCCTATCTCAGCTTTATGCTGAGATAGGAGCCTTTTTGGCCTCGCACAGGGATTTTTTATTGTTATATTTTGTATTTATTTTGTTTAATTTTTTTAATGTTAATTTTGTTAGTTTCCTATGCTCTTTTTTACTGTTTGTATTTCCTGTGCGTGTCCCAAATAAAGTATTTTTCTTTCTTTCTTTCAAATGAAGGGCAACATTAGGTATTTAGTAAGTCCTTCATTTCTATCTAGTAGTGCTATCGTTTAGAGCTCTCAGCCAGTAACTTTTTTATGTTTTAACTTTTTCAAGCTTGAAGGTTTGAACGTTACAGCGTCTGCATTTATTTTGTTGATGTAGCTAGGTTAGTAAAGTTTTCTGCACATATATTTTTCTGTTATTGATGCAGAATTATGTTTATTCAAGTCAGAACCATGACGACCTAGCCTAGCATATAGGATAGCCAATTGTTTTTGACCGCTACAATAAGGACTGGCCAAAAAAAACAAAAAAACGTGACACAAAAATATGACAACGCTTCTCTTGTATTTACTCCTCATATTTTTTCCATGTATGAAAATCGATTTTTAAGGAGTAAACTCCAAAAAAAGAAATTTGTAAATTCAGAAATTCACTAAATACAATTTAACGCTTACCAACGGCCCCGTATCCCTACCACAACCTAACCCTTTACTCCCTTCAAAAAGCAACAAAGAAAACCCATTCTAATTTCAAACCACAGCCTAAAATAATATCTATGCGCATTTTCTAAGCAACAGAGTTCTATTGTTTATGGCAGTGAGTCATTGTTTCTACGCCTCCGCCCCGAGCTAGACTCTAATTGTTATTGAAACCGATCACTAACTCACGGCAGGCTGATTGTGCACTAATTGTAGCATTGTGAAAGGTTCTATAGAGACTGGTTAACACTGTGGTGTAGTGTCCGGTCTGTTTTTGTGGTCTTTGAAAAGGTTTGGTTAAGTTTATAAAACATTTGAGGCTGTAATTTTGAATATCTTGAAATTTTGTTCTTAGTATTAAAGTTATGGAAAAATTCTTTTATGCAGCATAATTGACCAAGTTTTCGTTGAATACTCATTCATGTTATACATACTTTCAAAAAGAATTTGTTAAGGCGAAAGAACAGTGTAGCCCGTGAATCGTACCAAATATGTATTTACATAATTATAATAATTATTAATACAGCTCTCTAAGTAAGAATTGATCTCAAAAGTCAAGATCTCGTAAAATAGTCACTCATACTTCATACAGGGTAATTTGAACTTAAAGAGTTGTATTAATGATTTAAATGATTGTATTTTTTTTTTAATAAATCTATGTTAGGGTCGCGAATCTTATTTTCATCAAAATACAACTTGACACTGACGTGCAAATTGCAAAAAAACGTCAGAAAATTTGAATTTCGCCTCGACTTCGACTTTAATGATAAGACACTGTTGATTTTTTTTTTTTTTTTACTTTTCCATGTTATGCAACGAACGACGAATTATAGAGCTTTTATTATTTATGACAGGACAATATTATTGTGTTGCAACAGTACCACGGTTCTGTGTTGTGTTACAATCTAAAGTCAAGAGCAAACCCATCTCAAATAAGAAAATCTAGTGCACAACAGACCTAACTCTATTTATTAGATCAATGGAGCCGTGCACCGGTGTTTGGAGATTTGTTGTGAAAATTCGTGCGCATGGTTAATGTTAATGAACGAGTTTCTAGCTAAATGTATGCGAGTTTCGAAATATTACTTTGTAGTTCGCCTGTGTATGAGATAAATCCTCAGCGTATCGCAGTCCACTGCTGGCATAGGCCCATCCCAGGCTGCGCTGCAACACCCTATTGTCCGCCTTCCGCATCCAGTCTGTCCCGACCATCTTCTTAAGGTCGTCGGTCCATCTACGATCTACACTCCAGGACTCGTCTGCTCCACCGGCCATCGGTCCTCCCATGGCCCATTTTCACTTCAGTTCTTGGTGAATCAGATGTTCTAATCTAAATAAAATCAGAGTAGGTACATTACAGAAGAGCAGTGGTGGCCCAGTAGCAACGACCGCGACTTATGTAGGTCGTACGTTCGAACCCAGACAGGCTTACTTTGTGTAAATTAATAGGTTGGGGAAAAAGTTTCTTCGCATTTTTTAAGAAAATTCAAAACATTTTTTAATATAGTTTATTTACATTTAACTAAAGTATGTAGGTACCATTTTGTTCGATAACTTTTTGCCATCTTGTAGGTAGGGACATGATCCCATTGCTATAGAAATTTTGTGACTTCTGGTCAAAATACCGCGACAAGTGGTTTTGGCAGTCCTCTCGTGATGTTAACCTGACACTGCCTAAAGAATTCTGAAGAGACCGAAACAGGTGGAAATCTGAAGGTGCAAGGTCAGGACTATACGGCGGATGCATTAACACCTCCCAGCCAAACTCTCTTAATTTTTGCTGAGTGGCTAAAGATGTGTGAGGTCTAGCGTTATCATGATGAAAAACCACACCCCTTCTGTTGATTAATTCTGGCCGCTTTCTCTCAACTTCTTGCTTTAATCTCATCAGTTGTTCGCAGTAGAGTTCAGAATCGATGGTCCTGCCTGGTGGTAACAGCTCATAATGCATATTGCCCTTCCAATCCCACCACACACACAGCATCACCTTGTTGCGAGTTAACCCGGGTTTCGCCACAGTCTGTGAAGCCTGACCGGCCTTTGACCACGACCTTTTTCGCACGTTCTTGTCATACGTGATCCACTTTTCATCACCAGTTATCAGCTTCTTCAAAAATGGTTCGGTTTCATTACGTCGTAATAAAGAATCACAAATGAGTACACGGTTCATTAGGTTTCTTTCAGTGAGCTCGTGAGGTACCCAAATGTCGAGCTTTTTTGTGTACCCAGTTTTTTTCAAATGCGCCAAAACTGTTTTGTGGTCAATTTCCAGTTCTTCAGCTACGTCGTAACTAGTGATATGCCGATCTTGCTCCACTTTTTCAAAAATGGCATCCATTTTATCCGTAATAGGGCGACCAGAGCGACGTGCATCTTTGATATCAAAATTTCCGGATTGAAAACGCTTAAACCAAATTTGTGCTACTCTCACAGACACTACACTAGGTCCATAAACATCGCAATTTTTTTTCGCGGCTTGCGTTGTATTTTTACCTTTTTTGTAGTAAAATTTTAAAACGTATCGAATTTCTTCATTAGATTCACTCATCTTGACGGTACGAAAAACAAATGAAAATCACACATTTTCCTAATTTGAATTTGGAATTATGTTCTTTAAAATTTAAACTTTCAATGATACCAAAACCAGCCAGATACAAATAGTATAGCCAAAGAGATTTTATTACAAGTTCATACATACTATAATGCGAAAAAACTTTTTCCCCAACCTAATATTTCATCACCATTGCTCTCAAAACGGTGAAGGAAAACATCCTGAGGAAACCGGCGTGTTCTAGAACCAAAAATTCAAATTCAAATCTTTTATTGCGGATCATACTCGTAGATTCATAAGTTGTTGTTAGTTACAGGTAAGTCTGCTATGTCCTGCCATTGAGACATACAAAATTCATATTATCTGTTCGGTTCGAATACATTATATCAAATTGTCATGCAATATATTATAATAAAATTAGTATGTATAATATTTAAGTATGTCTACTTACAAATTAGTCATGTTACAAAATTATTTACCTACAGTGTTGTCATTTAGAAATTAATTTATCGAATAATAACATTTACTTATTAATAATTCATGTAGTTTTTTTTTCATGGTATTTGTATCGCTTGTTAAAAATCGCGCGCGTGCGGAAAAATGGTGGAAGTTTATTAAGGATACGTGGGCTCATTCAAAAGATGCTTTGGTATAAAAGCTTTGTATTACCGCCTACGGTGCGCTAGCTAGAGTTAATATATTTAAATTTGTAAAATGTGGTCTGCACGAATCCATTTGGTGTATATTGAGCATTGATCTAACACAACGTTTTTAAGCTTAAATGCATGCTTTTTTCTACAGAGTTGCCCCAGAAAATGATGCTGTAGCGTATGATTGAAGCAACATATCCATGATAGGCAGTTCATAGTGCAGACTGACTGACAGTGTTCCTCAATCTGTAAAGAGCATAAGAGCTCTACTGAGTCTTATGCAAACTTGCTCTTAAGTGACTTCCAATTTACTTTGCTATCAATATATTGGTTACTTCGAATTCTTCTATGCTGGTTTGAGACTAGCTTATATAAATAAAGTATAAAAAATAAAGTATGAAAAAATCGAAGACACGTGACATCTACCAACCCGCGATGGGCCCGCGTGGTGGATTATGGTCCACTCCCTCTTACATAGAGGAGGCCTGTGTCCCAGCAATGGAAACATTATACGCTGACTATGATTTAGGTACAGTCACGAACCGGGATTGTGGAGCCACTAGCATATCATCTTAATTTGGCTGTGTTACACGGTTACACGAATGCCGTCTGTGAAAGAACAATGGCGAATCTTTATTTGAAATAAATTTGAACGTCTAAAAGTGACACTTATACAAAAGAAATTCAATTGATTGTCTAAGTTCTTTTATGCTATCATATTATCTAATTAAGGCCAAATAAAAAAAATATGGTTAATGAAAAGTTTTTGACTACTTCGTTTTAAAAAGTTAGGAAATTGTTGGCTGGATTGGCAATACTAAAATTGCCATTTTATGTTTATTTTCCTAAATAGTAGGTACAGCATAATTGTCGTGGTGTTGTTATCATTTTTAGTTATTTTATTTACATAGAGTAAATAATATGTTGCGCCTCTGCTTTTCTAGACTGTCAATTGACATTGTACAAATGTCAACGTCAAAAACGAACACCGAGCACTCTGGTGAGGCGGCCATCTTGTAAAACGAGCAGGGAACTTCGGATTGCGGTAAGGTGCGCACGCAACCATGTGGTCGGTGGACGTTATATTTTAATCGCATCCCTCGTAATCTAAGTGATCTATAATTATTTTGTGAAGTGCTTTATTGAAGTATTGAGAATCAGTAGTGGAGTGATTGTGACAGGTGTTATTTTTTAAAATACTGCCTTTCTACCCGATAATCCATGCCTACCTGAACATGGTCGGCGCCTCCACTTTTCTAGACTGTTAATTGACTTGTTGTACAAATGTCAACCTCAAAAACGAACAACGAGAACTGGTGAGCTGGCCATCTTATAAAACGAGCAGTGAGCTCGTGATCGGTGGACGTTATGTTTTAATCGCATCCCTCTTAATCCAACCGATCTATAATTATTTTGCGAAGTGTTTGATTGAATTATGGAGAATTAGAAGTGGAATGATTGTGACTGGTGATATTTTATTGACATATTGCCTTCCTACCCGATAACTCACACCTCGGAAGACTTCAAATAAATTATACATTTATTTTGTTATTTATTTGAGTTTATTGTGTTCTTCCAAAAGTATTGCAGCAAAGTAGGAAAAATATCAAATGTTATGGCAATTCTGAACTAAAAAGACTAATATTCTAAGTCTTAAAAAATAATTATTGGTGGTTGACATTGACAACCGTTGACAGTTTACAACTCGTAACCAGAAGACCAGAAGCTTGTGCTCTGTATCTCTTTGTAGTCTGTGGCTCTGTCCTATGTTGTTCAAAAGTTCAACACTGAATATCTATTAATCTGACCCTTCTCTAACAAAAAGTGTTGCACAAACTAGCTCAGAAAATGACGCTGAGTTAAATAAGGTATTTTTCATTTCAAGACGTAGTGATTTAATTTCAAATAAAACAATGTATGGGAAGCTGCCATTGTTCTTTGACATGTGACATTTCAATAACGAAAAACGGGTGGCATTCGTGTTACACAACCAAGTTAGTAGCTCAACAATCTCGGTTCGTGACTGTACATGACAGTAGTACACCTACAATAATTTCTTATGAGAACTTATTATGAGAATCGTTCATCCCGTGATTTAAATATTAGCCGGTCAGTAAGGTTTGACCAGGGTGCAACAGACGTTGCATACGTTTAGGTATCGATATATACTTGGTAGTAGTAAAATCAGGTACAGTTCGGCCGTCGAGAGAACGCGTTCCTGACACCTGTCAGTTGGAAAGTGTCTAGTAACTATAAAGGTCAAATTCGCTAAACACATATTCGTTAGTATGAAGCTGACATGTGTCAAGAACGCGTTTTCTCGAAGGCCGGACTGTAGTCTGTGAGTCACTTTAAAAGGTGATGGTGAAAACCCAGGCCGTCTCCAGGCGGCTGTGTGGCGCTGGATACACAAGACAAAAACGTACTTCTTACCCACTTAGATTTACATGCGATCCTAGTAGCTCCATCGTGTCGTTCTGGTAAATTTAGTAGCTCAGTTCACGTAAATCTGGCCGAAGCTATACGGAAACACAGTATAACTAAGTAATTAACATCTTCACTACCGCAAGAGTGACATACGCGACACTTCCTCACCTATTTGTAAACTAAACCAAAGCTCAAGTGAGCCGTCATAGTAATGAACACACTACTTTGTAATAGTCACCGCCTCAACTGAACGAAATTATATAATTAATGGTTCTAACGTACGCAGCGGTAACCTGTCAATGTGGGAGAAATGTTGTGATCTTTATATGTAGGGATATTTGTATGTGTTGTAGAAATTTATGTGTTAAATTCGTGCAATTTTTCATAAATAATTTCTTCTTGCTCCTCGCACATATTCCTAAAGCTGAGTAATTATCTCTACTTTCTTACAGTGTGAAAAGCGTTTTTCTATTATTATCGGTAATAATAAATCTGGTTTATTTTTTTGTTTGTATGTTTGAAAGCGCTAATCTCTAGAACTGCTCGTCGGATTTAAAAAATTCTTTATGCATTTGATATCCCAATTGTCGAGGAAAGCTATAGGATATAACGCTAAGCGAAAGCGAAGTAATAGCATGGGCGTGCCATGTGACAGAATGCGATGGATCGGGGAAATAAGAATTTTTGTAAATAGAAGCTCGTTATTTTTGTTATAAATTTTATTTGGCACCATTTGACCGCTTTGATTTTACTTCAAAAGGGAACATCATTAAGGTTACCTGTAATGACTTCTTGCAGTTGGTCAACACCAGCGTTTTTCGCACAGCAATCTTGCGGAATGGTTGCCGTAAGCGGTAGGAGCGGAGTTACTCGTAGTATATCCCAAAGTTTGACATTTCTGAAATACTTTCATATGTATGGGCTATGATTATTTATTAGTACTTACTACACTGTATTAATACAAAACAACATACTCGCTGTAGCAAACATAATTTTTCTTTGAAATAGATTTACCGATTTCCGATACCCTAAATTCGAAACGGGATATCAAACCCCAAATATAATGCAATATATCTTAAAAGCACTTACGAGTACGTTTGTGTGCTACATTCGTGCTTGTACTCTTTCGTCGGCCGGCAACCGTGATGCTAAATATAAACTGTACTTACTAATGTTAGGATGTTTACAGAACGGGATTAACTGATGCTGCGATTTGGAACTGAACTAAAAGAAATCTCTCATGTAAATAGTTCCACTATTTACATGAGAGATTTCTTTTAGTTTTTTCTTTTAGTTTAATTCTAACTATCCTAACTAATATTAAAAATGCGAAAGTAAGTTTGTTACCTTTCACGCCTAAACCACTGAAACGATCATCCTGAAATTTTGCATATACGTTGTCAGGTGTACAAATATGGACGTAGGGTACCTTTCATCCCGAAAAAAAGTTCCCTGTTCCCGAGGAAAACAACAATAACGTTCTTTAAATTATATTATTATAGAAACTTGAGTAGTGTGTTAAGTATTTTTATATTTTTATTTAAGTATCTAATACATTTTATGAGTCTAGAGTGTCGATAGACCGGTGTTTCATCCTCCTAACCATCCTAACTTGTTTTTGATTACGCTTTCACGCTAAAACGGCTGAACGGATTTGGATGAAATTTGGCACTTGGGTAGACCATAACCTGGAGAAGGATATAGGCTTCTATTCATCCTGGATCGCAGACGAAGTCGCGGGAAACAGCTAGTGTTGAATATATTTACTTAATATAGTAATTAATTTGTAACTGTTTTGTACCTAGTGTTGAGTGCTTTTAAAATCATGTTCGGTTTTAAGTTCGATGAAAACAAGAAAAGCTGGCCAACGGATCACGCACAATGAAGGGTTCCGTAGTTGGAATGAAATTATCCCAAGAACCAACTTAACATTTCAGTTAAATAAGTATTTTTTCAATGGGATGTGTACAATTTTTTTTACTTTTCCAAGTACATTTTATAAGTTGGTCGGCTATTACTCGTAAACTCGTAAAGCCTAAGTAGGCTTAGCTGTGATAGTATTCCTTTTAATTTAGTTTTTTTTTTATGTGTACTACTGCCGTGAGTTTTTTCACATATCCAAAGCAACCTCTCTTCTCAGAGTAGTCAGATAGTAAACGCTGACCTCATCTAGTTTAAAAGAAAAAACATGATTGACATGTAAAAGTGTTTGTAAAAACCTAGTTACAGAAATAAAATCATTTTTCATTTATTTATCATTTATCCATTTAGCTGGCGCGGGGGGGGGGGGGGACTTAACTCCAAAAATTAATGATAATGATAAATTATTTTATTTCTGTAAGTAGGTTTGTACAAACACTTTTACAAGTCAATCAAGTTTTTTTTTTTTTTTTAAACTAGATGAGGTCGGCGTTTCCTATCTGACTACTCTGAGAAGAAAGGCCGAAACAAACTCAGAGGTCACAGTCTCTTATAAAGTCCAGACATAATCTTGGTCAGTTCATGTGAAGACCATGTAGATTGGTGTCTGAAATGGTCTTTTGAGGAAAGAACCACACAGATGGAGAGGACCTGTCCAGTCAGTGCACGCATTAGCAATTAGCAATTTAAAGCTTAATTTCACGCAAACGGATCCTTGAATCAAAAAATGGTTTTCACAGACCCGTAATATTTTTCAATGGCCTATCCAACGATACCCCCACCATGGAATAGACGAGAGAAAAAATCCCTATATTACGTCTACAGGAGGTACCCTAAAAAAATTTGGATACCACTTTGTCGGCGTGATTAATATATATATCCATGCCAGATTATAGCTTTCTAGTACTAAGACTCTCTGAGCTAAGCTGCGGACGGATGGACAGACGAACATGGCGAAACTATAAGGGTTCTCTATTGACTACGGAACCCTAAAAACAACCCTCAGAAAATCTTTCATCTTGGCAAATACCTGTGTATAGATAAACTCAAACTCAAGGCATTTATTTCAATTAAACCAATTACAGGCGCTTATGAATTGTCCAAGACTCGGTCAGTTAGTCAGAAAGTTGAAGCCAGTTACCCATTCCAAAACGTAGATCTCTATGGAGAAGAACGGGCAAGAAACTACAAGGACACTCTTTTAAAACAATCATTACAAAATTATAATCCTGATAGATAGAATATGTATATATACTTTATTGTATACCAAAATTTTAACAAAGTGTATCTAGCACTATTCAAAACGTTTAATTAGTCATGATCTCTAAAAGATCCAACATTTTTCTTATTCAAAACTTTATGAACAAAACACTCAAAAAAATACCAAGTTTAAACAGAAAGTGTTTCTAACACTGACGCAACATTATTTACACTCTGAGTTGAACGTTCGTTATTCTTTAATTAGCGGTAGGTAGAGGCGCGTACCGCGGTGTAGTCTGAAAGAGCCTTTACACAGGTACAGTCACGCACGACCATAAATACCATTCAGTTATGCAAAATTTGAAAGAAAGAAGGAAAGAGAAATAGATTTATTTGTCACAGTTATGCCGCGTTCCCACGGCCCGTTGAAGCCCATCTCTGCCCGTGCCTGTCGAGGCCTCTCGCGGCCTGTGCAGAGCATTTCATGGATCACCCCATACATTTGATCGGACGGGCGACGACAGGCCACCGCAGGTCGACTGTTCCCACGGCCTGGCGGCCTGGCTTGGTGCGGTCTGGTCAGTGAGAAAGCTGGCCTGGGGACCGCGGCATAACACGTGCAAACAAAAAGATATTAACTCTAGTAATAAAGAAAACTGAACACTTACTGAAACTGAATACTTTTTCTAGAGAAATGCAAATTTTAACTTTGAAAAAATATCTATTTCATGATACTATATGTTTGTAACACAATAAAATAAAATATCTAGCACTATTTTAGGAGAAAGTCGCTTTTGAATCTTGCGTAAGAGTATGCTCGTGTCTGTACAGTTAGAGTCAAAAACAAATTGAAGTGATGTGCCACGTGGCATTGGTATTATTAATCTCATAGATTTATAGTTTTGATTCCGTTTGTTATATTTATAGAAGACTGAATGCGGTTGTGTGTGGCGTGGTTGGAAGATGAAAGATATTTTTTTGAATATTAGTGAATGCTGGCTCGGTTAAGATATATAATGTAATGTATACATATACAAGCTTTTATATACCTTGCTTGCATGTTTGTATGTATGTATGTTCGCCTCAAATCTTGCAACTAAATTTTAAAGCAGTTATCCTAAACTGATTGAAATGAAATTTTGCATACAAATTACTAAGAAATTCTTCTTAGTAAACCATATCTCTTTTAATTATTCAAATTACAAGAGATATGGTTTACTAAGAAGAATACGAAAAAATTAAATTAAAATAAAATATAAGTGAAAATATTAAAAAAAAATAAAATTACTAAATACAACTTACGTAAACGTAGAGCTTTAATATTCTCTTAAAAGCTTGAGCCGTGAACGTCCTTCTTACACTTAAAGTTAAGCCTGAAGCTTTTAAGAAAATATTAAAATTCTATGTTTACGTAAGTTTTATTTAGTACTTTTAGTTCAATAAAAGCTTGTTTTTAACAAATATTTTTACTTATATTTTTTTTTTATTTTAAAACTGATACTTCAATAATATTAAGCTTATTTTTAATCAAATCTTATTGTAAACATTCCTGACGACATTTTCCTCATTCAACCGATTTCTACACCACTTTTCAGACACCGGTGTCACTTTCAAGCTTCCTATTATATACCTACTTATTTCTTATTCTATCCATTCTCGTTACACCACACATCCCTCCTAGCATTCTCATCTCAGCTGCATGCAATTACCTTTCATTAATTCTTTTTGTGGCCCAACATTCTAAACCATACAATACAGCAGGTCTAACCATTATAAGTGCTACTAGGTACAAAGTATTTTTTTTCTAATTTAACTTCACAAAACTCAAACACAGAATTTCACCGCTTCACCCAACAAACTAATAATTCCATCAACATTATAATAATAATTTAAATTAAAAACAAACAGTTTTGTTTGCCCAATTATCGGCCGATATCGTATTATCTTCACACAAATCTGATTATCGCTGTATAATGTTGGTTGGAAATTAAAATGAGTTTATTATTGAAAGGAGGCTTGCAATCAACCTGGTAATTGCGATGTTAAAACATGCAACATGGGTCAAATGTGAGGACAGGACAAATTCAATGCTGCATTCATGAAATACGGAATGTAATTGCTGTAATCAGTAGAGAAATATTATATACCTTATTTTTTTAAACGAAATTCCTTATCGAACGTTATACTCTGCACACTTGGCGAATAAGAGCTGGTTTTTTCAAAACCGGCTGAGTGCGTGTCGGACCACGCACAATAAAGGGATCTGTAGTTGCATGAATTTATCCCAAGAACAAACTTATCATTGTAGTTGAAAAACATGTTCTCCCATACATTCCAACTGCAAAGAAATGTAAGTTTCTACGCAAAATATTGGGAGATTTAATATGTTAATAATAATAATAATAATAATAATATCCTGGGACATTACACACACGGTCATCTGATCCCAAACTAAGCAGAGCTTGTACTATGGAAACCAGATAACTGATATACTACATACACTACTTTTTTTTTGTAAATACATACTTATATAGATAATTACACCCAGACTCAGAACAAACAGACATGTTCATGCACACAAATGTTTGTCCTGGGTGGGAATCGAACCCACGACTTGCGGCGTGATAGGTGGTGTCTTAACCAACCACGCCAACTGGCCTGTCAAACTGTTGTTTTAACACTACAGACTTCTTATCGGTTTTCCTGTAATCTATAAGCATAGAACTGTTTTCTGTATGTTTTTAAATCAAAATATTGAATGGCCAAGTTTCTTATATTTTCGTAAATAAATTTTAAAACTACTTGTTTAAAAATTATTTTAAAAAAATATACCACACGGTACAGTGTGTAAAACTTTTATTTTAGTTACGCGTCTCCCAAAAGTGACCCTTATATTTAAAATTCATTTATTTACAGAAAGGTTACAGAAATTGATATAATATAATATATGTACTAAATTCCAACTAAAATGGTCCTTTAGATTCCGAATAAATTGGCTGTGACAGACAGACAGTCAGACACACACCAGTGATCCTATAAGGGTTCCGTTTTTTCATTCGGACATATGGAATCCTAAAAAGTGTAAAATTTTGACGTCACGACTCTTTTGTTAGTTTTTTAACTGACTTCAAAAAAGGAGGATGTTTCTCTTTTTTTTTTTTATGTGTGTTCGCGGATTACTTCGTCGTTTATGAACCGATTTTGATGATTCTTTTTTTGTTGCAAAGGAGATATACCAAGGTCCAAAGGTATAGGTTTATTAACTTTGCTTGGGTAGTTTTTGAGTTAGCTTCAATAATGCGTATTTTTCTCACTTATTGTAGTTTATGAGGATGATGTTTTAATAACTTCCTATCACTGTTATTTACATAGCAGGTAGTGGTATTTGAATTTATTGTTTTGGGGTAGGTACCATAAATAAAAAGTGAAAAATAAAAACTGTTTAGCAAAAAATAACTTTAACCGACTTCGAAATCCAAACACTACAAAGTGAAAAATAACTTGAAATTCGGAAGTCGGTAGCAAGAAACGAAAATACAAAACCAAAGACACCGACTACCAAAATTTAAGTAATTTTTCACTGTGTAGTGTTTTGATTTTGAAGTCGGTTTTATTTTTTTCTAAAAAGTTTTTCAGCCTAGCTCTCATTGTCCAAGTGCACAATAGCGAAAGGAACATCCTTCTAACCGGGTGCCTCCCTTTTGCTAAGTGGTTACATATTTTTGCCTGTGTCTGTACAAAAAGTCTTTTCGTGTATGTTATTGTTTCAGTTCGTCGCCGCCATTTGTTAATGTTTCTAGCTATTTATTGTTAATTGACAAATTATAAGGCAAAGTCATTTTCTAACTATAAAAAATATTAAATTACTTGGCCATAATTATAATAGGTTTGGTGAAATGTATGGGTTTTTGAAGGGAAAACCTCCTAACTGAACCGTCACGCTCGGGTTGGTGATGTTGAATCGGGTATACTCGGCTCCAGTCGGTCGGTGCCGCTGAATCGGGTATACTCGGCTCCAGTCTGTCGGTAACGCCGAATAGGGTATACTTGGCTCCAGTCGGTCGGTGACGCTGAATCGGGTATACTCGGCTCCAGTCTGTCGGTGACGCTGAATCGGGAATACTCGGCTCCAGTCAGTCGGTGGCGTTGAATCGGGTATACTCGACTCCAGTCGGTCGGTGCCGCTGAATCGAGAATACTCGGCTCCAGTCAGTCGGTGGCGCTGAATCGGGTATACTCGACTCCAGCCGGTCGGTGACGCTGAGTCGGGTATACTCGGCTCCAGTCGGTCGGTGGCGCTGAATCGGGTATACTCGACTCCAGTCTGTCGGTGACGCTGAATCGGGTATACTCGGCTCCAGTCTGTCGGTGACGCTGAATCGGGTATACTCGACTCCAGTCGGTCGGTGACGCTGAATCGGGTATACTCGGGTCCAGTCACTAGTTTTCACTTCTATTTTTTTTTCTTTGTTATGGTAACATTTCAATAATAATATTAATTTGGTCAATGGCAGATATGCAAAAGATAGCGAACTTGTCTAAACGACATGGGTTCATGAACGTGCTTTAAGGCTGGGCCCGTATTACAAGATTACTTCAGCGATCTGGTGTTGTCAAATTTCACCATGGACAAGCTAACGGGGTGGCCACAATCGTCATAATGACGCTATTGATATATATAATATCCCAAAATCACCTTTTACGATACAAAAAGGATTCAATCTGCCTAGCCTGTCCCAACTATGTTGCGGTCGCTTCCAGTCTAACCGGATGCAACTGAATACCAGTATTTTACATGGAGCGATTGCCTATCTGACATCCACAACCCAGTAACTGTGTAATACGATTCCCTTTGATAAGACTGGTTATCAGAATTTCGAGTTTCTGACGACCCGTCACAACTGTCAAAGATACACGAATGACAGCCGGGACCAAAGGCTTAAGGTGCTTTCCGAGGCACGGCGAAGTCTCGGTATGTAAGGATGGTCACCTATCCACGGACCAACCCCGGCAAGCGTAGCTTAACCTGACGGATCGACACGTGCGACTGATATTACATAGCCACGCGCTCCTCTACATAGCTTGCTGCTGATTTATCTTGCAGAAACAGTAATCAAAATCAAAATGTCTGTTATATGTAGTTGGAAACATGATAATCATCGTTGAGGAGTACTTAACTGCTCAACGATTATTATAATCATCTGCCTAGCCTCTCTACAACAACATAATATATTCATCAACTTCCAGTCTAACCGGATACAGCTGAAAACCAGTATTTTTTACATGGAGCGACTGCTCAGCAAATCGCCACAACCCAGTATCTAGGTAAAACAACACACCTAGATATTACTGGTTCGTCTCAGCAATTATACACGGAAACAAACTATTCCAAGATTAATAGCAACCTGTAAAATTTCACGAAACAGACAAATCATAAATCAATAGCTATAACCCAATAGATATAAATGTTCTAAGTAGTGATAGTTTGCAGGCTCGTAAACCATTTATAAATACACCCAGAAATGGGTTACTAACGAGCAACGACCTAAGAAGTCCATTAGACGCCATTTCCTACAGCCGACTTTTATTACCAGACCTGGAAGATAAGCAGATTGTACACTGTATGGTTTTATTGCTGTGTTATTCGTGGATGGGAAAGTTATCAATTTTATTGTGAACTTTTTGGCAATGAAGGACTTGGAAGACAGACTGAATATTTTTTGCTTGGCATTTGCTCTTTAATGTGACAGGCCAGATGGCGTGGTTGGTTAAGATACCACCTACCATGTCGCAAGTCGTGGGTTCGATTCCCATCCAGGACAAACATTTGTGTGCATGAACATGTCTGTTTGTCCTGAGTCTGGGTGTAATTATCTATATAAGTATGTATTTACAAAAAAAAAAGTAGTATAATTATGTAGTATATCAGTTATCCAGTTTCCATAGTACAAGCTCTGCTTATTTTGAGATCATATATATAAAAAAAAAAATGTATTGATGTACAGACGTCAGCACATCAAGCTACCCGAAACTGTCAAATTTTCCCAATCAACCTTTAACCTAATGCTTTAGAGATAAAGTTGAAAATCTATTAAAGAAATTTGATAGATTTTAGTAGCTTGGTGTGCTGGCGTCTGTACAATGTATCAAGGCCAGTGTACCTACCGACCACATTTTTAACTTACTACTAGTATATTTCATTTGCGTGAGTCACTTTATTTATTTAATTAACTCAACAATCTCATTCCACCGGCCCCCTTCTACCACCGAACATCTAGACGCACTGCAAATTATCATCCATGCCTAGTTGCCAACTCACTACCTGCGTCTGTGTTCCCGAACGCATACAACCCGAATCTCTTCAAAGTTAGAGTGAACAGACTTCTTCTGTAAGCTCACTCTCGTAGACTTTGTATCTGTCACCTTTGACCTAAACTAAAGTCAAGAGCAAAACCATCACAAATAAATTAAAAAATAATAATTTACTGCACACAGGAAATACATTACAAAAAGGAAATTATACTTTCAAGGGACAAAAAGCATTTATTCACTTTTACAAATACTTTGAATAACAATATCAAAACTAATTTGTAAAACCTGCAAAGTTTGCTGTATCATTCTTGAACGAATTTAAACTTTGATGCATAAAATCGGGCCATACCTACTTTTATGTCTAAAACATCAATATTTTATCTTATAACCGACGATAAAAAAGGAGGAGGTTCTCAAGTCGACTCGAATATTATTTTTTTTTTAATTTATGCCCACGCAAAACTTTTTACAGCGTAATCCGATTTGAAACATTCGTGTTTTATTCGGGAATATATTAACTTTGGGTATTTTTAAGTTAACTTCAATAATACGTATTATTCCCACTTAGTCTATGTGGATGATGTTCTATTTTCTTTTGCAAGTTCGAATTTATGTGAAGTGGACAACTAAAAAGTGGCAAATAAAAAATTCCAAAAAAAAAAAAAACATCAGACTTCCATAAAAAAAAAATCACTACAGAGTGAAAAAACTTTTTAGCAAAAAATAAAACCGACTTCCAAAACAAAACACTACAAAGTGAAAAATAACTTTAATTTCGGTAGTCGGTGTCTAGGGTTTTATATTTTCGTTTTTTGCCACCGACTTCCGAAATTAAAGTTATTTTTCACTTTATAGTGTTTTGTTTTGGAAGTCGGTTTTATTTTTTGCTAAAAAGTTTTTATTTTTCACCTTTTAGTTGTGGAACCTACCCCACACAAATTCGAATACATAATTGAGCACAATAATTGTAGATATAGCCATGTAAATAACAGTGATAGGAAGTTATTAAAACACCATCACATCATCCACATAAAATAAGTGGGAAATATACGCATTATTGAAGCTACTCGTAACTCAAAAACTCCCTAAGCTAAGTTAATAAAATTTATATGGGACCACCTCGGAAGTATACCCTATCAAACAAAAAAAGAATTTTTTAAATTGGTCCATCCGTCTTTGAGTAATCGCGTAACAAACATACAAAAAAAAAAAACAAAAAAAAAATACAGACGAATTGAGAACCTCCTCCTTTTGGAAGACGGTTAAAAATAACTTAAATTTCGGAAGATGGGTTGTTTTTTTTTTTGTAAAAAGATTTTATGATTAGAGTTTCTAGTGCTATAATTTCGACGTGTTAATGCAGGAACTCATCACGTAACATACGAACTACTATTTGCATATCTACCTCACAAGTTAGAAATCATGACATCATCAGTATGTATTTACACGTGCATGGTGCAAAAGTAACGCATGTTCCATTAGTCATGTTAGTAATACCGTCAGAAAACCGGCTATTTAAATAATCACTAATTATCATTGAGGTTTTAATGATAGTCAAGACTTAAATGATGCCACATGATGGTCTTAAAACCAACAAATAAAATAATGAAACTGCTTTTGAAAAGATAAACTCATGTTTTATCCAAGACTTTTAGGTCAAAATAAGGTTTAATTAAATGAGGAATTCTACTCATAATTGCTAACAAACGCACTTCCAATAAACCAATATACACACCACTTCACAAGTTAGAATGGTGACGTCACCGCCCAGTATTTTCACAAATGGTGTAAAGTTACTCATATCAATTATACGGTCGGATCGTCGGTAATAGGTACGTGCAAAACCGCCTACCGATGGTCACTATTTACATCATCAGTCATCTCTCATAGCATAATATTTTAGGCATAAGGCTTAGAATTAAGACGCCCTCGGAGTATGCGTAGTTCATACAAACGAAATACCAAAATAATTTGTAAATCAAACATATTAGTGTAGTGTGTATCTATTCCGATTGTATTAAAGAATATCTAGGTTCCCAAATATGTATTAAATAAGAACAAGAATATATGAGAAAAATAAGTTTTCTATAGAAATTTTAAATTCCTCGTATCTCGTCTTCAAATCAGTGTCCTTTCAAAATATATGTTTGCGAACCTAGATATTCTGTAATCCAATCGGAATAAATATACACTACCTTAATAATGTTTGATTTTAAAAAAAATATTTTGGTATTTCGTTTGTATGAACTACGCATGCTTCGTGGGCCTCGTAAATGGATGACATGTAGATCGATATTGAACTTAAAATCAAAACGGATTACGAAGCTTTTCATTTCAAACCACCAGTCTAGTTTTTGCAAATATTTTTGACCCAAAATGAAGTTTAGTTTTATTAGGGACTCTACTCGTAATTGCCAATTGACGCCTCCCACTAAACCAATAAGTATGCAAACTACGAGCTGACGTCATCGCCTAGTATTTACACATGCACGGTGCAACGTTACTCATGTCAGTAATACCGTCAGATTGTCGGTAATACGCGCAAAGCCGGCTGCCGATAGCCACTATTTCTATTTTAATCACGGCACATAGAGTAAGTCGTAAATAATCCCTCGGCAGAATCGAACGTGCACTGTTGTTAGAGTTAACGCTAAAAATAAGTTAATGTGTGTTCGGAGTTAGGTGCAAGAATGCTGGCTTGTGGCGCGAATTGTTGGGGAGCTTTGTTAGAATTTTATAGCGAGAAACATAGTTTTCTCTATAGTTTTGTTTTTAGGGCTTAAAGTGTAGGGTTATTTTTAAAAGAGTAACCGTGGAGTTTCTTGCCGGACTTTTCCATAGGATCGATCAATTGGAACCGTGCACTTGGCTTCTGACGTTTCATAAGTGGCCATGTAGGTTTATATGAAATGAATTATTTTGATTTTACGTTGAGTTGATGGAACGTAAACAAGTTTAGTAAAGTTTGAAGCAAAATGCTTGTCACCATTAGTGGCATAATTATATTATTCAAACATAATTTCTGCACACATGTTTACTGTGTTTATATAGGGTGACTGGTAATTAGTGACCGATACTTAAACACATCATTAAACTACTATGGGACCAAACCTGAAATCGCGAAAAAAGAATCAGCTGGTCCCTACATTTTGACGAGTTATGCGAACATGAATGTATGGGATGGCTGATTTTTTTTCGCGAATCTAGCTTTGGCACCATAGTAAAAGTTGTTTGTTTTTATGAATACAATCATGTGCTAAAGTATCGGTCACTAGTCGCCCAATAAAAAAAAAACAACCGTGTTTTAATTGCAGAATTTTCAAAGACAGCTGATAAAAAAATCTAATGTGGCTAAGTAATAACAGCCGCACGAGTCGATAAATCAGGCTAAGTTTCGCTTGCCGAAGTTGGGCCGTAGATAAGTGACCATCTTTACATACCAAGACCCCTCCGTACCTTGGAAAGCACGTTAAGCCGTTGGTCCCGCCTGTAATTACGGGTCGTCAGAAGCCCGAAAGTCTGTCAACCAGTCCTTACCAAGGGGTATTGTTATACCCAGTAACTGGGTTGTGGAGGTTTTATTGGCAGTCGTTCCATGTAAAATGCTAGTATTCAGATACATTGGGTTAGACTGGAAGCTGACCCCGACATAGTTGGGAAAAGGCGGCAGATGAGAATGAGTTGATAAAAAAGTAACTTTCTTTATTATAATGTATTCTTAATTTTATTCAGTATAAAGCCGCAAGGTTGCCTGCTTGTCGGTCTTCTACAGATTGTACTTCGGTGAGTGTTTTCTAGAACTCCACGACCTCATTCCGCCGGCCCCTTTCTACCATCGGACATCTAGACGCACTACCAGTTACCATCCCTACCTAGTTGCTATTCCACAAATTCGCACTAAGCTTTTCCAAATGTCTTTTATAATGCGCACAGCAAAAGAGTGGAACTCACTACCTGCGTCTGTATTTCCGAGCGCATACAACCCTAATCTCTTCAAAGGGAGAGGGAATAGGCTTCTTCTGGTTTAGCTCTCTCCATCGTCGACTCTGTATCTGTCGCCTCCGACCTATACTAGAGACAGGAGCAAACCCATTAAAAAAAAAAAATAATAATAATATAGCCAGAACATTCCATTCTTCAATCAGGTCATCGACATCTTCAACATACCGCTCAATAGAAACCATTATGCCTGCTCTAAAATAGCCCGTATTCCAATTATCATAAATCCCGTTATGGTAAACATGATAATATCCGCCCGTGTGGAAAAAAACATTTTTCCCATTACTCTGGCAAACAAACATTTTAATCCCGGGACCAGTGAAAGATGAAACTAAATAATGTAGTTTGAAAAACACATGAAGATCAGATAAATAGAGCTCAAGTTACAAGCGAAACGAGATGTTTCATTACAACAAAAATTGTAAAGAGATTTCTATTTAAAATCAAAATTCATTTATTCAAATTAGGTTGAAAATCTGCACTTTTTGAAAGTCAAAATTACATGAGGGAGTCCCCCGGTACGCCCACCACTTCGCAGTGTTGTTGCAAAGTGACGCAGCAAACTCCCCAGCAGCAGCACAGCTGTCTGTTCAGTTAGCAGAACTTGATTCTGCATTATTAAGAAGTTTGATAAAGCTCGCATATGACGATGAAGTAATCGTTACAAAAGTATTTCTAAAATTGGTATGACAACAATGACCCCGTGTGCCAACCAAAGCGATCGGTCGTGCGATAAAGCGATCGTTGCATTCATATGTCACTTATTTATTCGGAAAACCGGGAGACGCCATCTGTCGGCGCGAGGACGCGTTCAGGTTCGCCGAACAAAATTACGATCACGTTGGTTAGGGCACGGCTTGACTGAGTAAAACCACACATTCAATATGTAAATAGGAATTAAAAAAAACTTGTAACATGCACTCATGTTGCAAGTTCATTTTTGTCTTTGAAAAAGTTCACCAGGATTAATTTAGAAAGCGGCTAACAATGCAACAACTCGTTAGCAGTTTTATTTATGGTTGTTAGGCGTTAGCAGTTTTATCTATGGTTGTATTACGTCAGTGATAATATATTGAGCTTGGGCTGGTCTAGCGTAGTACAAAGTTTCAATAAAATACGAGGCCAACTTTTGGTTTTGTTACCACTGAATTGCGGCCTACTGTCCTATCCACTCTAAACCATTCAATTCAGGGCTGCCTCTTGATAACCTCGAGTATTTTTCGAATTCAAAAATCGCTTCCGCTTACCAATTAAATAGCTCGTATCCACGTTGAATTCGCTATCTCCAAGCTAGACCACGTACGTTTGTTTTCTTTTAATTAAGTCCAATTGAAAAACTCCCGTAGAAATAAAGTCGCAGTCAATGATCACGACGCGTTTTAAAAACTTTTACTAGTAAGCTTTAAGTACATAGTTGGGTATTGGTTTTAATGGAAGTGCTGCTTAAGGGGAATTAATTAGGTATTAAAAAGACTGTTAATTGACTAAAAGAAATTGGTAGTTTTTAACGCCTTATTTGTTATTTTTATGTGCACACAGTAAAACAGATAAAGACTATTATTAGAAATTGAAACGAGATATTTACCATGTACTCGTATATTAATTGTTTTGAGGTTCCGATATTTCAGCACTGTTGCAAGTGCCATGATCACGGATAAACTGAAGTTATTGCGGGTGGATGTTTACGAGCAGACAAAACGGTCTACCCTATTTTTTGTTAATTGTGTGCTATTGATACCGCTACCACTGTCATTTGTTACACTTATAACTCGATTCTGTGACAAGTGATTGTGGTGGCGGTGTCAATAGCCAAAACCAACAAGAAAGAGTGTAGATCGTTTGGTCTGCTCGTAAACATCCACCCTCAATAACTTCAGTTTATCCGTAATCATGGCTCGTGCAACAGTACCGAAATATCGGAGACTCAATTAATATACATGGTAAATACTCGTATCCCGTTTTAAGTTTTAATAATAGTGTCAGTGACCATGTCGGTTTAAAAACTTATAAACAGATAAAGATACAACAATTACCTTTTGCTATAAATGTATGTGAAAATTCCAGAATTTTTTTAACTCTTACTTACATCACTATTTTAGGACGTATTGACCAAAATCAAAATGGCCGGCTGTAACCAAGTGATCTACACAGCTTCGGCCAGCGGTCATGCACTTAGTGAGGGCATTAGCACTGATAAATGAATTACCGGTGCCTGTTACAGGGGAAATACCGCGCTTCAGAAATATACAGGATGCTGCAGCAATTGATGTAAAATCTTTGAAAAGAGTGCCTTTTTAACCAACCAGCAAGTCGAATTACTGGGAAATAAATAATAATAATAGCAGCCTATTATTGTCCGGTCTCTTCTCATACAGAGAAGGCAGAGCATTGATCACCACGCTAGCTCAAGACGGGTTCAATCATTATTAACTGTCACTTACAATATTTTCTCATTTAAAAATAAGATCGCATTAAAAAAAAAAGAAATGTTTTCCAGTTATGATTAAAGTTTGAAATAATTGTAAAACAAGGAGAGTTCCAAATGTTTGGGGTTCCGTGCCTCAAAAGAAAAAAAAACGATAAGGGTCACACATAGTCACCCAGTCTGGCTGGCCGTCTGTCCCAGTCAATTTGCTCCGAAACTAATAGACTGTTTTGGTACACATATGAATTTCTATGACCCAAACACGGATGAGTAACGTAAATATATTAATTTTGAATATGGTGTCTTTGGGGAGCAAATAAGAAAATAAAAAAAGTTTTGACATATAAATACAAAAAACAGTTCTATAATAATATAATAATAATAATAATATCCTGGTACATTATTCATACACGGTCATCTGATCCCAAACTAAGCAGAGCTTTTACTATGGAAACCAGATAACTGATATACTACATGCACTACTTTTTTTTTTTTTTGTAAATACATACTTATATAGATATTAACACCCAGACTCAGGACAGACAGACATGTTCATGCACACAAATGTTTGTCCTGGGTGGGAATCGAACCCACGACCTGCGACATGATAGGCGGTATCTTAACCAACCACGCCAGCTGGCCTGTCTAGTTCTATACCTATAGATTACAGGAAAACCTATAAACAATCTGTGGCCTTAAAATAACATAGTAAATCTCTCAAAATTGTGCGTACAAACTTACATTTGCAGTTGGAATGTATGGGAGAACATGTTTTTCAACCACAGTGTTTGTTTTTGGGATAAATCCATCCCAACTACGGAACCCCTCATTGTGCGTGGTCCGACATGCACTTAGCCGGTTTTTTTTTTTACTAAATGAATCCAAAAAGTTGCAAATGCAACGCAACTTAAAAAAAAATGCTGAGAACAAAAAACAAAAAAAAAAAACAAAACACGAAAACTTTCAAAATACTCTAGAAAAGCACAAACTAAGAATTTAACGTAAACAAGCCCACTATCCATTAGTAGCCACGAAGTTAGGTGGCGTGAAGAAACTAAATTCCCCCAGTGGCCAATCTACGTAGGCGTTACTAGGGTAGCGTTGAGAGGGCACCGCCGTATGTGGACTATCTGCAGTCATTCCTATTTATTTTGGGCAGAACACTTAAGTTTTTGACTAGAAACTTTGGGGCACGAAAGTGGGTTTGCAGCAAAATAGGGGTGACAAAACATGGTGGAAAATTTGTGTCGTAATGACTGCACCGAAAATGCGGTATGTGTTGTAAGATTTGTCTGTTTTGTTTTGATTTTATTCTGATGATGAAGACCACAAAGTATTCCGGTTCTGTATAAATGACTGTCATCTTTTGCTTAGACTGTGGAAAGTGTTTTATTTAGGTACTTTATTATTAAAACAAAAAAAAAAAAAACCATTTGAAAGTTACAATAGCCTTATGTCAACTGCTCATCACCTTTTACAAAATATTATAATTGCTTTTCCCGATGCTGGGACGTTAATTGTTGAGGAGTTCTTCTGGTTCTTACCAGCTTAACTGGAGCTGATAGTGACCACCACCACCACATTTTTATTTTTTTATTTGTGATGGGTTTGCTCTTGACTCTAGTCTAGGTCAGAGGTGACAGAGACAAAGTCGACGATGGAGTGAGCTTACCCTGAAGAAGCCTGTTTACTCTCACTTTGAAGAGAGCATTGCATTGCGAGAGAAATTGCTTAGTAGCCATATTAAAGTAATCGAATTTCACCCCGTGAAATACTTAGGTCAAATTTAGTAGTTCCGAAGGCCATCTGTGGTCTTCATCATCGGTTTTACTTCACCAAATGGTGCTTTCCGAGAACAAATGTCCGAGTTACTATAAAATACCCAAATCCCTATAAGGTGTGCCTGCCTATAAAATTTGAGGGTTCTCCTCGATTTCCATGGGATCCCCTCATCAGATTCTGACTTGGTGGATTTGGGACCACCTCGAGAGCATACTCTTTCAAACAGACAAATAATTTTGGAAATCCGTCTATATATGACGGAACATACTTAAATATATATATATATATATATATAAATCCGAATTGGAAGTCAGTTAAATACTGAATATAGACGGCTTTTCAACTAGAACTAACCTGAAAAGTCGTTCAGATGACGAAAACGAAACTAATCTTCTATCAAATGCCATCTAAGCATTTTTTGCTTGTTCTACATTTCTTTCATTATCCTCTCAGTTTCTCATTTCCTTAACGTCAGCTTTACTAACACTCATTCTTTCTCGTTCATCTCAACTGGTTCATTCCTTGCTTAGCTTTACAGAAGAGAAAATGTTTGGTTCGCAATACCCTTGCGATGTATACAGTATGAGGTATTTATTGTATTATTATAACCTTGTTATTTTGGTGTATGGGATAAGTTTTAGGCGATAGCGATCCAGATCGCTCGAATAAGCTTTTGCTTATGCCTTCTTAGCTCTCAGGACCAATTTTTGATGGAGGCTTTATTGCATTCACAATTATACGTCCACAAAAAATTACATGGTTTATCAGTACTATCTATTGTTTTATAAGAATTATTCACACTAGTTTATTTGACTCTATGTCAAACTGTTCGATACTGTATCACTTCTTGGGATACTGCATCAAAAACTAATTTGCTTCCTCTTGAAAGAGCTCAGAGAGAAATTTTAAAGGTAGCAAACTTCCATCCCGTCTTCTTTCCCACAGATCTGCTTTATAAATCCTGCAACGTATTAAGGTTCGCCAGCTTTTCATTGTGCACTTAGTATTAAAACAGCACACCTTGCTTACCTACTATGCTGACAATACTAACAAGAGACGGAATGATAATTATACTTATATTTACCTAAGTTTTGATTTACTTTATACTTTATACTAATTGTTAATTTATTATATTAAGTATTTATGCACTTTCTAGCCTGAAACACAGGTTCAACCTAGTTTAGGCAAATATTATCTTATATATGTATATATAAAAAAATAATGAAATATTATTTTACTATATTTGTTAAGGTAACCTATTTATTGTAAATGTGCCTTTTTTATAAATAAACTATTTTTATTTTTTTTACACTCCTCGGGACCCTGGAGTCCCGGACCTTTGGAAGGCATACGAGGAGCCGAAGCCAACTCGCAGAGGCCCCTTAAATAATTTTAAATGATAAGGAGGCACCAGCCGACGATTATCCCTATATGCACTATGCAAGTGCACCCAAGGACAACCCCCGGTTGTATTATTGTTGTACGTGGAAACAAAACATATTGGGCTATGGGTCTGGGTGGCTAAAGTGGATATTTTTATTATTATTATTTACTTAAACAGTCATAGCTTTTGCAATAGCGCTTTCAGGAAGAATGTTCGATAATATCGAGGTTTTTTTGCAAAATCGCCCTTTCTCGTTCAAACACAATAATGATATTAAAGAGTTTTGTATCGCACGCCGTTATCAATGCAATAAAAGGCAATTGACTTAATTGCAGTGCTCCTACAGTTAACCGTTAAATATAATTATGGCTAACCTATTCCGCTTCAGTAAATTAAACGGGTTTTATGAAAGTTTTCAACTTTATAACGGCTGTTTTAAGTGAGCGCCGCAAAATAAACACTCGCTTAAAACATTTTGTTGGTAAAATTAAACAAAAATGGTTTTCCACTTAATTTGATAGAGTCATCGGTTTCAATGTTATCGCTTTTAGTTGAAATGTAACACGCTGAGCTTAATGTTTTCAGTACCTGGGCGACCGAGCTCTGCTCTGATGAAAATAGAGAAAACGAATTTTCCCAGATATGAGACCTACCTAGATCGATTTTTCGCCACCGTAAACCCCTATATTGCAATTTACATCGAATTCGTTAGAGCCGTTTTCGAGAACGTGATTACAAATATATAGGGTGTTTGGAAGCTGGCTGCAAAGCCTTAAGGGGTGATAGTTATATATAGACACCATTAGGAGCATTTTGAGGCATACATAGTTTTTTCTTAATTTTTAACTGCAAACTTTCAGTAAAAATAACAACTCTGGGGAAAAAAACAAAAAAACATATTTCGTCTAAGATGTGTATGGCTCAAAATGCTATAAATAGTGTCAACTAACACCCCCTTAAGTTCGCACCCAGCTTCCAAACACCAAAACATATAAAAATATTGCTTATTTAATAGTATAGGATAGAGGTGTGTTTGTAAATTTGTAAGCCTTATGATTATGGGTATGGCTAACGGACACTATTGTTTGTATTAGACCTTTTCTATTGTAGCCATGTTTGCAAATAAATAAATGATTATGATTATGAGGTTCCCAGACTTTTTTTTTCTCATAGACCACTTTCGAAATTTTGCTGGCTCCGGTGGACACAGCTACATTTCCTTCATTATTCTCCCAAAACTCGACAAAAATACGCGTTTTGTCACCCCTGGGGGTCCACCTGGATCACTTTGAAAACAAGTGGTATAGGATTATTAGGTAGGTATTCCTATTTAGATTACTTAGATATTATTAAATGGAATGCAAGCTGGCTATTGCTTAGTTGTTTTGTAATGGTATGCTTATTGCATACTTCTATTACTTACATTCTTTTACAAGACTAATGAGTCATTCAAAACTATCATCTTACATCGCTTTTTAGCTGACTTCAAAAAGAAGGAGGTTCTCAATTCGTCGGAACCTTTTTTTTTATGTATGTTCCCCGATTACTCGAAGACGGCTGGACCGATTTGAATTTTTTTTGTTTTGTTTGAAAGGGTCTTCTTTTCAGGTGGTCCCATTATTATCAAGTCAGGATCTGATGATGGGATCCTGGAGAAATAGAGGGAACTTTTCAAGTTTTATAGGCAAACTTGAAGCGATTTGGGTAGTTTTTGGAAGAGTACTTTCTCGAAGTGGTCCCATTTCAATTTGGTGAAGATCTGATGAAGAACTTCGAAGATAGGTAACGGAACTCCTCAATAAATGATAGCAAATGACCCGGGATTGCTGAAATCTCATGTCTGTCTATTGTTTCCACTAGTTCGTAATATAACATCACGCCGGTATGCTATGAAGGGGTAAGCACATGTGAACCACTAAAAAGTGAAAAATAAAACCTTTTTAACAAAAAATAAAACCGACTTCCAAATTAAAACACTACAAAGTGAATAATAACTTTAATTTCGGAAGTCGGTGGCAAAAAACTAAAATACAAAACCAAAGACACCGACTACCGAAATTAAAGTTATTTTTCACTTTGTAGTGTTTTGATTTGGAAGTCGGTTTTATTTTTTGTTAAAAAGATTTTATAAGCGTATTGCTTCATGTTTTAACGAAACAACCAGGAGATTTTTTTTGCGGATTTAGGATACTTATATGAAACACTGGAAAAGAATTTGATGAACAAGAAAAACAAGCAGCGGTTTTTTAACTACTGTTACAAATATAGGAATGAAAATATTTATCTTGAAAATGTTTATTTTTATTTAATATTACTATTTATTCTTCACCCCGCTACCTCTTGTCACAAACGACTTGATAATACGTTTACATGCCCCAGATCACGCTACATTGCCTCTCTAAGACTCGCCCCTTTGAGTTTAATTGCAATTTTGGTAGGCAGTACCGTTCTCAAAAATAAAATGCTTGCTCGGGACGCGTTGGTTGCACACGTTATTAAATCAACGTTTTTGTGTATATGAAAATAGTCTAAATAAAACAAATCGTATGAAATTAAAATATTTCAGAAATTTATGCTGTTACTGCTTCGATGAATTAAACGTATGAATTGGTATCATAATTACGCGTCGTCCTTTTGAAACTGAAGAACCAAGAATGCTTACGTGACATCAAAAGTTATTCCCTAGCCAAATAACGTGTTTTTATCTTCGTGGGAGTGAATTCAAAAATTGGATAAAAAAAAAGAAAACTAAACGTCTTACTACAAGTAAAGATAAAGACTGTTATTATTATTATTATAACTTATAATCAATTTGGAAAATCGACCATAGAAAAACTAATGTTTAAAAAAAAATGTTGTCCAGTTTAGGATCTCTTACACAAAAATCTTTCACCTATCACTTAAACTTGTATTACTTAGGTACACCAATATAAACAAAGTACTAAGATAAAAAATCATCACGTATTATCTAATATACGAACAAATAATTCATCACATTTCCACATAATTGCGTTAGAACAATAATTCTGGAGCATTTGAGGGAAATTATTAATAATATGACAGTCAGGCGTAATGGCGTGACTTTGGTATGCGCTCCCATTCTTTACATTGGCATGCCAGGGCAAGCAATAGCGGCTTTATTAATATTGCTGTATACTTGTATGGATATGTAGGAAAATATGGCTCTATCTTTGGGGCGTACAGTGAGAAGACATTATTAAGAGTTGGAGATAATATTTTTCTGGTTTTTTTTTTTTTTTTTGTAGATTTGCATTAGTTACTTGATACTTGGAAGTAATGTGATTTTGAAGGTAGTAATTCAATAGAAAATGATAATATTTTTTATTGAATTACTACCTCAAAAATCACGTAAGAGTTTTTGCGATATCAACAATGCCATCCGCTATTCATATAGTCATTCATGGTTATTATTTTTGTTGAAGACCGAATAATAGTCTAAAAGCCTCGTAAGCAAAGAAGGACGATAACTGTCCATAGTTAAACGAAAAGGATCCAACCCCCATTAGATGTAATTGTGGGTTGGATCCTTTTCGTTTAACTATGGACTACTAATCTTAAAGCTTATAGCCGATGAGTCATTGGACAATCCTTTTCCAGACCAGAATTGAGCAACCCAATCCAGTGTCAAAATCATTCCTGAAGCGTTAAAAGCTTTTGAAGGGAGAAGGACAATAAATTCTCCTATACTTAGCTTATAGCCGATGAGTCATTGGACATTCCCATAAATTGATTTCTCACAGCTCACGCAAGATGAGTAACACAATATCCCGTCATTATCATTTGCCTAGCCTTTTCCCAACTATGTTGGGGTCGGCTTCCAGTCTAACCGGATGCAGCTGGATACCAGTATTTTACATGGAGCGACTGCCTATCTGACCTCCACAAACCAATTACTGGGTGATACTGGTAAGACTGGTTGTCAGACTTTCGGGCTTCTGACGACCCGTAACGATTATCAAAGATCCACGAATGACAGCTTGGTTTAACGTACTTTCCGAGGCACAGAGGGGTCTTGGTATGTAAAGATGGTAACCCATCCACGGACCAACCCTGGCAAGCATAGTTTAACTTGATCGAACCGGCTGTTATTACTTAGCCACTGACAAGCCCCTCCTATAAGAAGAAAGAATACTATCTTGTTGGTTCAGTGGTTGTAAGGGCGACCACTAGGCCGACAGTCTCCTTTACTGTTGGGCTTGAGGTCCTGTGTTCGATTCCCGGATGGGGACAAAGTGTTTTTGGGTTTTTACATCTGGAATATCAGCTCGTAGTCTGGACTTATGCCCGGTTGATAGCAACAGGCTCGCCCCCTATTACAAGGGACTTAAACATAACTGGCGAAATGTGGGTGTACTATAGGTGCACCCCTGCCTAGCCCTTCGGGGATTACAGGCTTGAAGTTATGTCATAAGAAGAGAGGAAACAATGACTCATCTCAAATCGTATAGCGTATACAATGAGTCACACAGGACATTCCCTTAAGGTGAATCCGCAGCGGTAGCTCGCGAAATTCAAATTTGCTTATGTTTTTTGCAACTTACAGGTCAGTGTCAGGTGGTATTCTGCTGGGGTTGCGGGTTGTTTGAAAGAGTTACCGTGACCCTGGCACAGGTAACTGAAGGAACACGGGTGGGTTTTATTCAGGAGAAGTCTGACACGCCCTCTCGCTCCGCCCAGAGCGGGAGAAGTTATTTCATAATTTCCCACCTAAAAAAAAACGTGTCAGGTTGTATGTTAATCAAAATATGATTCGCGACATTAACAAAATATGTATTTATATAGTTATAACCATAATAATCATCAATACATCTTTCTAAGCTAGATCAGCTGGTCTATTCTGTACAAATCTCACCGTGAAAACTTAGGTGAAGTGAGCTGTCAATCTACCTGATGCTAGAGGTTGACATTATTTACAGCTCACTCCACGCTCACCTCACCTAAGTTTTCACGGTGAGATTTTTACAGAATAGCATTGTTGTTCCAAAATGTCATGATTTCCGAAATCAAACGTAGAGAGATGCATTGATGATTGTTATGTTTAAAATTTTGCAAAAAAAAACTTAAAATTCGCGGGCTACCATTGCGGTTTCCCCTGAAGTTGATTCCTCACAGCTCACCAGAGATGACTAACCAAATCTGTAGTGTTTTCTAGAATGAAGGCTGACTTCTTCAAATAGCTAAAATTCCACGTTTATCGTCCGATGCTTATAATGTTTAAGCTTTAATCCCAAAACTGCTTGGCAAACAGATCGTAAATAAAGTTTATAGTCCAAAATATAAAACAGTACTCTACTTTTCGGTTTTGCAGTTTTAAATCGCGCTGATTTTCGAATTGATAGTTTTAGGAAAGTAGGTGCCGAAAAGTGGTAGACAATTATTGTGTTGCATGTCGATTGCTCACCATGTGTGCATAAGAAAAATGATGACAAACAACTTTTACTATGGGACCAAACCTGAATACGCGAAAAAAAATCAGCTGTCCCATACATTTTGACGAGTTATGCGAACATGAATGTAGGGACAACAGATTTTTTTTGTTGCGATATTGTGTTTGCTCCCATCTTAAAAGTTTCTATTATCATGAGTATAATCATGTGTTTAAGTATCAGTCACTAATTATCAGACACCCTATATACAGGGTGATTTTTAAAACATGCGACAAAATTTAAGGGGGTGTTCTACCCATCAATATGAATAACTTTTACTATGGGACCAACTCGGAATTCGCAAAAAAATTTCTACCTTTTTATACAAAATGGTCCGATCGGGTATGTGCTTTTACATGGAAAGGTAATTTTTTTTTTTGCGAATTCTTAGTTGGTCCCATAGTAAAAGTTGTTCATATTGATGGGTAGAACACCCCCTTAAATTTTGTCGCATGTTTTAAAAATCACCCTGTATATAAACGTAAAAAACATCCAATGGCAATCGCGGGCTTATAGTAGTTGTGAACCTATGGAGTTCTGGTTCTGGTAATCGAGCACAGATTGACATAACCTATGCAGTTTTTTATGTATACATGTGACTGAAATTTGACGGGTTAAGAGAACCGTGAAGTAGTAAACTAGAATATTAGATAATAATGCCTACATAAGCTCTTTGGGCTGCCGTTTAGCTTGCTCTGTTTAATAGCGCTTCATCATCATATCATAGGCATTCTTATCACTCGAATAACCTATCTACAAGTTCCATTTGGTCTTTCGAGCAAGTTTTATCTGTTCTTCAGAATCCGTAATTTTGTCAAATCAATCGTACTCGTATAACTATGTATAGCTTCAGTACAATATTAGTCCTTTGTCTCTTTCAATCTCTCTTCTCAATATTATTTATCCTCAACCGACAACTTTCACTCACGAGACAACAAAACATTATATTCGATCATCTGACGTCTGTAGCGTTGTTTATCTGTCAATCCGTCACAATTTTCTATATTTATGTCGTAACATCCAATCGTCTTCGAGTACAGTTTGTTCGGCGTTTATTTAATAAAAACGTCATGTTGGCAAATAACGCGTGGATATTGATTAGGGTTGTGAGCAATAGATCTTAGTGTGCTACAAGGGAGAGGGTACAGCGGGTATTTGATAGTTTAGTAATAGTTTTGGGATAAATTGTGTAAGCTGTGATAAATATCTGTCTTTAGTTACAAGAATTTCTCCAATGTCTAACCTAAATAATGCTTTATTCTGAACTAACTATTGCACGCGACTTCGTCTGCGATCCAGGATGATTAGTAGCCTATGTCCTTTTCGAGATCATGGTCTACCTGAGTGCCAAACTTTATCCAAATCCGTTCAGGCGTTTCAGCGTGAAAGCGTAATCAACACTTTCGCATTTATAATATTAGTTAGGATAAGATAGAAGAAGAGGATAGGTAAGACACAAAATGTATTAGGTACTTAACTAAAAAAAAACTTTTAACAAACTAATAAAGTTTCTATAATTCAATCATGATTCGAAAGACACGTGGCGCCATCTATTATCATAAGAACGTTATTGTTGTTATCCTCGGGAATAGTATTTTTTTTTCGGGATGAAAGGTACTCTATATCCGTGTCTCTCTCTACACCTGATAACGTATATGCAAAATTTCAGGATAATCGGTTCAGTGGTTTAGGCGTTAAAAGGTAACAAATAAACTTACTTTCGCATTTATATTATAAATATTAGTTAGGATAAATGTTTGGGTCCACGTGGAATAGAGAGATATTGCAGTACCTGACTTAAATAAACTGTAACAAATTACCAAATCATAGTGAACTGTTAGGATCCGGATTAAATGGAACAATATAATAATAATAATAATAATGTATTTACAATTGAATAAAGGAAATAATAATAACCTGTGACATTATTCACACATGGTCATCTGATCCCAAACTAAGCAGAGCTTGTACTATGGAAACCAGATAACTGATATACTACATATAATACTTTTTTTTGTTGTAAATACATACTTATATAGATAATTACACCCAGACTCAGAACAAACAAACATGTTCATGCACACAAATGTTTGTTCTGGATGGGAATCGAACCCACGACCTGCGACATGATAGGTGGTATCTTAACCAACCACGCCAACGGGTCTGTCATGTAAATGTCAATATGGTATGATATTTTTACATACCTGATTACTTAACGTTTTCATTCATTCATAGCTGGTCAATTTTGCCACAAAATACAACTATTTAAGCTATCCGCAAACGAATAACTCTTAAAACTCGATCGCTATTTTTTACTAATTTGTACCGCAGCAGCACAGTTGGTGCGGGTGTGGCCCGCCTATCTACACCGTACGAGTATATCGGAGGCGTCGGCCTCTGTAATTGATTGATACGTCCAACGGGTTGCCCCCGATGTTTTGTTTAGATCCACGCTTGCTCAACGCTACCCCTGGAAATTGGATTTTTTTATATAAAAGCACTCGACTTTCAGCTGTGTTAATTGATCGAATGGTTTTTGGTTGGAGTTTTCCTTGCCCATTAAGGAAATAAAGGGAAAACTATTAT
The DNA here is from genome assembly GCA_948252095.1 of Dicycla oo. NCBI lineage: Eukaryota > Metazoa > Arthropoda > Insecta > Lepidoptera > Noctuidae > Dicycla > Dicycla oo. The sequence goes on along the minus strand of OX411713.1, from coordinate 31,341,311 downwards.
ACTACTACTATTATTATATTATCATTATAAGAGGAATTAGCGTGACACTGGCTATACTGAAGAACACCCTGTTTGGTCGAACGAAGGTGTGAATTTCTTAATCTCAAAGTAGCTATCCTATCATCGGTGTTTATTATCGTAACTACTTTATCAAGTTACTTAATAAGTAGGTAGTATAGTTGTATGATTAGCTTATACATTAGTTATTGAATAGGTAACATTTTTCTATTACAATTCTTTCTCCTGTTAAGAGCCCCACGAAGCATGCGTAGTTCATACAAACGAAATACCAAAATAATTTGTAAATCAAACATGTTCTTAATGTAGTGTGCATTTATTCCGATTGGATTACAGAATATCTAGGCTCCCAAACATATGTAGGTATTTTGAAAGGACACTGATTTGAAGACGAGATATGAGGATTTTAAAATTTCTATAGAAAACTTATTGTTCTCATATTTCCTGTTTAAATCAATGTTCTTATTTAATATATATTTGGGAACCTAGATATTCTGTAATCCAATCGGAATAAATACACACTACCTTTAGAATATGTTTGATTTACAAATTATTTTGGTGATTCGTTTGTATGAACTATGCATATTCCGGGGGCGTCTTAACACATTAAAGAAATTTGAATAAGTGTATTCTCAGAGAATAAACTCTTCCTTTGAATCAAAATATTACTCCTACATTGTCACTTTATTTTTTTATTATTGTTGTTATACAGGAGCTCGTGGCTAAGTAACAACAGCCGCACGGGTCGCGCACTCACTTCTTCTTGCTCACCAACTCGGTTAAAGTTGCTAGATCTACTAGCTTCTTGTTAATCGCCAGCGGTGTGACAGGAGCATATCTATATCCTAATAATAAAGCTGAAGAGTTTGTTTGTTTTTTGTTTGTTTGTACGCGCTAATCTCTAGAACTACCAGTCGAATTTGAAAAATTCTTTTTGCATTTGATCGCCCAATTCTCGAGACAGGTTATAGGCAATTTGACATCACGCTAGAACCCTTAGGAGCAGAGCAAAAAGAAAATAAGTCATAAAAAACGCTAAGCAAAACCGAAGTTAGTAATAGCGCGGACAGGGAACAAAAAATTCCACGCGGACGAAGTCGTGGGTAGAAGCTGGACCCTAATATAATTTTAACTATCAAGCAATCAACTCAGCCTACCATGGCATTCATAGCCCACTTCTAGAGATAAAGTTTCCTCACCTACCTAAACGTAGAGGAGCTAAATAATTTACACAAAGTAAAGCGCCCTGGTCTGAGTTCGAACCTACGACCTACAACAACTCGTAAGTCGAAACTGTTACCACTGGGCCACCATTGCTCTCATTTAGTTATTTGTTCACAAATCTCAACTCGGCTTCGCCCGCGTGGAGGTTGGTAAGTATTCCACGGGAACGTATTATCGGGATAAAAAGTATCTAGGTTATTAAACTATTTATGTGCCAAATTTAATCTAGATCCGTTCAGCCGTTTTTGCGTGATTGAGTAACAAACATCCAAACTTAAATTTCTCATTTATAATATTAGTAGGATTTAATTAGTATGGTGATAAACTTCATGACAATTCTATGAACAGATTTTGAACATCTGTGTCTGAACTAGATATAAAATATCTGTATCTCAAACATGAAAGACATGTTGTAGGCGACACTTATCAAATAACTTTATTTGACCTCTATACACATCTATAAACACAACATTTGGTCAAAAAGTAAGAATAAAATAACAATCAATCAGTCTGCCGAGCCGCTTCCCAACTATGTTGGGGTCGGCTTCCAATCTGACCGGATGCAGCTGAATACCAATGCTTCACATGGAGCGACAGCCCATCTAACCTTTACAACCCAGTACCTGCATGGGTAAAACCGATTGTCAGACTTTCGAGATTCTGACGCTCCGTAACGACTGTCAAAGATCCATGAATGACAGCTGGGGCCGTTCCGAAGTCCGAACGGAAGAGGCGTTTCGGCACGTAAAGATACCAACCCCTGCAAGCGTAGCTTAATTTGATTGATTGACCCGTGTGGCTGCTATTACTTAGCCTCATGGCTAACCACGACTGCTACTGCTTTCAAAACGGTGAAGAAAAACATCATGAGGAAACCAGCATGTCCTAGGACCAAAAATTCGAAGACATGTGATATCTACCAACCCGCAATGGGCCAGCGTGGTGGATTACGACCCACTCCCTCTTGAAGAGAGGATGCCTGTGTCGCAACAGCGGGAACCTTATATAGGCTGATTATGAACAAATAAATTATACTTATACTTAAAATGACATAGTACCACCATTCTCAAAGGTATTCAAAAATTTGATTTTCATGTAAGTGCAAGAGAGCAGTTCAGGAACTTTTGGCTGTATTACACATATATTTTGCTTTTTTGGCTTACAGCGGCGACGGTAGCACAGCGCGATGGATTTTAAAATTTTGTTCGGCACGATGCCGCGTTTTCAAGGGGGAGGAAAGCTTACGTGAGTCTTGGAGATAGAGCTTGTGAATGTGGTAAGAACTTGTTTGAAATCTTTGCTAGGTTTTGTCGCGAGTTAGGCTTAGTACCTACAAGAAAACAACGCCAGTTGTCCAGAATGGGCATCTTTTGGCTGAAAAGACGATGATGACGATGATGTTTGTATCTTGAGCAAAATAGACTCCCTCACTTAAAGCAGAATACGATATATCCACAGTAGTATAAACGAGGTTCAAACCATCAGGTATGTGTAGGTGGACCATAAAGCTAAACATTAGGTCTTTATCTATGAAGTTTCCGATTTACATAGAAAAAATCTTTTTTTTTTTTAAGAAATATTGTCGATGCACTTTTGCCATTTTAATGAAAGTTTGTTGATGTCTCTGCTATAGATATCCTGGGAACGGGAATCGATAAATTCTTTAAAGGCGTTTTTCACTGCCTCGTTGGATTTCAAATTTTTCCCCGGGGCTCATGGTAGAGATCTAAACTTGAATGGAAGCGATCAAAACAAAAACGCACCGTGCATTCACTTACGGTAGCTTGTCCATACACGTCGTTAATATTGCGTGCTGTCAGTGTTGCGTTGGTGCCACGACAGAACTCTTATTCCAAAATAACGCGCAATTTCGATTTTTCCATGGTTACAGAAACAACAGAAACATCGATATCAAAGACAAATCTTACGGCGGAAAAACAAACGAACAACAGATTTTTTTTAAATGTCATGCGATATTATAAAATTATTTTGAATTTAGAATTCTAAACAGAATGAAAGATATTGATCTTCACACTAGCCGGTATCAAAATTTGGCAATTTCATTTTTAAGAAAATGTGCCATAAATTTAAGATTTTTATCGATTGGAAAGGGAGACTGAAATTATGTTTTCAAGATTCTCATGTGATCATTTAAATCACTTACTTTACTACCCTATCAAGCTTAGGAAATATAAGCCCCACCGTATAATATCCCCTTTTTACTTTTACCATCCATCCCACAAATCCATACATTTGAGCTAACAAAATAAACGCATTATCCCTTCGCTGAAGTTCATGTCGAGCCCATTCATTACGTCATCCGGACAAAAGACGGACGTTGGCTCGGTACGAGTCCCATGGGCCTATGTGTTTATTTCTTCTTCTTCATACGTAGCTTTTGTCTGACCTACTATCGTGGATAGCTGTTTTACGTGTGCGATGGGGTTGATTACAAACGCATTGGCATTGCATGTCTCATGCTTTTGAGAATTTAGGCATCAAGTACCAAGTGAAGACCACGTTTCTACAGAAATATTAACTTGGAGAAAAAAAAAATATTTTGTCCTTTTTACTGTACTTTTTTTTACAAAATACATAAGCAGATGCGTCATAATTTATAGTAAGAATTGTTAGGTTTTCTTTAAGTTTACGCCAATATAAAAATAGTGGTAGATGCGTTTTTTTATTTTGCTGATTCCGAATAAATGAGTAAATAACTCTATTTCGAAAAAAATGTCATATACGGCTTTTTTCCTTATACGTACATATTTGAACATTCATTTGAAAATTATGTAAAGGCAACATTATTTTTTGCATTGAGTGCTATTTTTTTCGGTTCCATACCTCAAAAGGAAAGAACGGAATCCTTATAGGATCACTCGTGTGTCTGTCTGTACGAGTGTCACTCAATTTGCTTTGAATATGAATTTTACACATATGAATTTTTGTGACCCATACGTGTATTGTAAATAAATAATATTTAATTATGGGCGTCCCTTTCGGAGGGCAAATATGAAAATAAAAAAAAAATGCATACTGTACCGTGTAACTTATTAAATGTGCTTACTGTGAGAGTTTCAAATATATATATATTTTATAATTTTAAAATAAATTTTTATAAAGTTATTTAGGAAAATCACGGAAATTGACCATTCCCCTTTATCTCCGAATATTGTATATAATACTCCGAAAATCTCTCAATATTGTGCGTAACTTACATTTGCACAGTCTTGGAATGCATGCGTGAACATGTTTTTCAACTACAATGTTAAGTCTGTTCTTGAGATAACTTCATCCCAACTGCAGAACCCTTCTTTGTGCGTGGTCCGACACCCACAATTCCGGTTTTTTTATCTTGTGGTAAGTAGTTTTGTCACTGTCAATCTACAGGATTATTCAGTACATTTTGACGAATTATGCGAACATAAATGTACTGAACAGCTGATTTTTTTTCGCGATTTCAGGTTTGGCCCCATAGTAAAAGTTGTTCATAATGATGAGTACAATGACCCCTTAAGAGGTTGTTGGTGTTTACCCAATAACCCTGTATATTTCATAACTTGTTTACTCAATTGAAATCCTATCATTACTGACTTACTTTCCTATTAGATTACGCTGTAGTATGCTTATATCTGTTTCACGAATTCCAAACCGACTGTTAACTCAACGTGCAAGTGCTAAAGATACATATTTGGGTCATTACGTAGCACGTTTCCAAATATCTGTGGAATGATGCTAATGATTCCGTATCGCGTTAATTAGGTACCTACCTACTTCATAAGGTTCGGTAAATATCTGGTCACGCGATCCACTTTTGATTTAATTTGTTTTGTTAATGATAATAGTGCATGTTACATAACAGTTTTGGCTCGGTTAGGTAACAATTGTTAGTGACTGATGATAGGCGTCTTAAGTAATTTTGACGTTCTAAAAGTGCTGATTCTCAGATTAATTTGAATAAATGACTTTGACTTTGATATTTTACGTTGAAAAATTTAAAAAAAAAAGTTTCTAATTAGTTGGACCATGTTATTTTAAAATAATACAATGTTTTCAAGTAAGTTAAATTAACTTTTCAGTTTGTTTCTGAGCTAGAATTACGATTAAAGCTCGTCCCTTTTCTGGATTAGAAGGCCTAACCTAATTATAAGTAGTAATGAATGTTGCTGTAATCATTACTAAACTTCACATGAACTCAAACTTATAATAATAATAAAAATAATCACCATTTTATTATCAAGCTACTAATGCCCATAGAAAAAACCGGCCAAGTGCGTCGCGGACTACGCACAATGAAGGGTTCCGTAGTTGGGATGGAGTCATCCCAAGAACAAACTTAACATTGTAGTTAAAAAACATGTTCTCCTATACATTCCAACTGCAAATGTAAGTTTGTACGCACAATATTGAGAGATTTACCATGTTATTTTAAGACCAGAGTTCTTATAGGTTTTCCTGTAATATAATAGGTATAGAACTATTTTCTGTATTTTTTTTCACAACTTTTGGCTCAGTTGTTTCGGAAATAAGGGGGGGGGGGGTCTTTAAAATTAAATATTATATATATATATATTTAAGACCATCACAGTAAGCCCTTTCATTTACTTTGTCACACGGTACAGTTTGCAAAACAGTATTTAAAACAAAATGGGTTAAAAAAAACAAAACTAAATGGGTCCATTAGATTCGCGTAACCGTCCTCGGAAACGTCAATATACGACACCGTTCGGCCAAAAGTCCTCCTTCAATCAGATTTGTAGATGGTGGGTTGGAACTCGCACCACGAACGACCGCGATTCCAACCTTTCGACCCTCAGAGTCCAGTTGATCTTTACTTTCATGTACTGCACGACCTCCTCAACAGTCATGGAGTTATAGCATTAGTTGTAAATCAACCGCAAATAAACAGACACTTTTAAGTTGACTAGGGGTCGGTCAGTTAGTAAAATGAAGCTATTATAGTTGCCCATTCCAAAGCGTAGTAGATTCCTATGGAAAAGAACGGGCAAGAAACTCCACGGACAATCTTTTAAATCAAATATTGTTACAAAATATTGGTTTCATGTTGAAATTATAGATCCTACTCTTGCTTTTGTTTGCGGCTTCACCCGTGTGGAGGGCGGAAAGTAACCCACGGGAATGCGCTACTCCCGGTAGCGCATTCCCGTGGGTTACTTTAAAAGTCCACGTCATAAGCCAAGTTTCATCCAAATCCGCTCAGCCGTTTTGTTTCTATAATATTAGAATTCAATCATGATTCGAAAGACCTGTGGCGCCATCTATTATCATAAGAACGTTGTTGTTTTCCTCGAGAACAGTACTTTTTTTTGCGGGATGAAAGGTACCATGTCTGTTTCTGTACACCTGACAACGTATATGCAAAAATTCGGGATGATCGGTTCAGTGGTTACCTATTCACGCCTAAGTGAATAGGTAACAAACAAACTTACTTTCGCATTTATAATATTAGTTAGGATGTGGGAACAATGTAGAAAGACGTGCACTTTAAAAGCATCGGTAATAAAAATATAAAAATTAAAATAATTGAAAAATTAAAATAAATTAAAATAAGCCGTGGCAGCCAAGAGATGACTGACGGCGCCCGTTCACGAACATGACACAAGGATCAGCACCATTCAGCTCAACCGTTTTGAATGGAACACATTTTCCACCACCAGCGAGACATTTGAGTGAGCAGCCCTGAAGGGTACATTCAAGTCAATGAAAGACGAACCTATACAGTAAATAATATATTAATTGTATTAGGTCCGGTCCCAATGAAATTGCCGATTTATGATACCGGCTAGTGTGAAGATCAATATCATTCATTCTATTTAGAGTTCCAAATTCAAATTACTTAATTTTATAACAAGACATTTTTTTTTAAATCAGTTGTTCATTTGTTTTCCCGCCATTCGACTTTTCTTTGTTAACGATGTTTCTGTAACGATGGAAAAATCGAAATTGCGCGCTAAATTCGAATACGAGTTCCGTCGTGGCACTAACGCAACACAGACATCACGCAATATTAATGACGTGTATTGCAAGGTCCTGCAAGAGAACGCACGGTGCGTTATTGGTTTGATACGCTTTCGTTCTGGAAATTTTGATCTCAGCAATGAACCCCGGCGTTAAATTTCAAATCCAACGAGGCGGTGAATAATGGTTTTAAAGAATTCATCGATTCCCGTCCCCAGGATTTCTATAGCAGTGCCTCTGTTTAACGTACTTTCATTAAAATGGCAAAAGTGCATTGACAATATTTCTTAAAAAAATAAATCTATGTGAAACGTTAATTTTATAGGACCTAACAGTAGGTCCACGGAGCTCACACATGTGCTACTAAACAAACTCTTCATTCTCCAATATTAATAATCTCTAAGCACCCATTCTAACCTTCTTCAGCTTTTTAACTCCGTCTTTTACTTCATGGTGATCACACATACGACATTCGTGACATTTGCGACGGTTTCCTCATACAATATTAGTTTGAGGCTCATTGGCTAAGGTTCGTGCACGATGCATCCTGTCAATATTTAACTACAATGTAATATTTAAACTACACAAGTCTGTATCTAGGTCTTCTTCACCTTTATAGTATTTCAATCTAGAATCTGCCAGCCTTTTCCCAACTATGTTGCGGTCGGCTTCCAGTCTAACCGGATGCAGCTGAATACCAGTATTTTACATGGAGTTACTAGGTAATATGATATTCCTTGATAAGCCTGGTTGTTATAGATTCTGGCTTCTGACGACCCGTAACGACTGTCAAAGATCAACGAATGAGAGCCGGGACTAACGGCTTAACGTGCTTTCCGAGGCACGGAAGAGTCTCGGTATGTAAAGATGGTCACCAATCCACGGACCAACCCCAGCAAGCGTAGCTAAACCTGATGGATTCACCCGTGCGGCTGTTATTACTTTGCTACAAGCACCATTATAGTCTGCATAAATAAGGATTCCTTACTTGTTCAGTTTTATCCTTGAGTTTTTCAGGCCTAAAGCGATATGCACATAACTTATGCATGCAAACCTTTTTTCTTTCTTGATACTCCTACTTTGTTTTTGCTCTGAGATTCTTTGTTTGTCTGCAAAAGTATGTTTTTCATAGTAGGATTTACCAAAATACCAAAGGAATTACCAAAATCACTACAGTTAATAGGTCTGTGGAATAAAATCATAATTATTTATTTGTTAGAACTATACACCACACTAACTATAAACTATACAGGGTGTGAGGGACAGCCCTCCGCAGACTGATAGGGTGAATTCATACTAAGATGACCCGTACATGAAATTATTTCAGGAACGTTATGGGAATCCAATAAACCTGATTTGTTTGTATTATTTTGCACAAATCGGAGCATCTGATACTGGTTGGAAGGGGTAGGTAATAGGTATGCAGTGAGTTCGATGAACTCTGCAGCTAGGCAGAAAGTGAACAGCTGATTTCACACGTCGTTCGTTAGAGTATTTCAACATCCGTTGCTGACTTTTTAAATGAAATAAAGGAACAGTAACTGTAAAAACCGGCCAAGTGCGTGTGTGCGGCCACACACAATGAAGGGTTCCGTAGTTGGGGTGAATTTATCCTAAGAACAAACTTAACATTATAATAAAAAAAAATGTTTATTTCAAATAACAAACATTTGTATAATATGGTTTGAAGACTGTTTTTAAGGAAGAAAATGCTTCTGTTAGGAGTCTCCGCTCTTCCACTTGTCATTACCCAAAATATATAAAACTGAAAAACATGTATGTATACTAAATACATGTTTCACATTATAGTTGAAAAAAGTGTTCTCCCATACATTCCAACTGCAAATGTAAGTTTGTACGCACAATATTGAGAGACTTACCATGTTATTTTAAGACCATAGACTTCTTATAAGTTTTCTTGTAATTTATAGGCATAGTACTATTTGCCCTATTTTTTTCTAAATTTTAGGCTCAGTAGTTTCGGAGAGAAAGGGAGAGAATTGTCAATCTTCGTCTGTTTTCTTAAATAATTTTAAAATATTGTATTTTAAAATTATTAAAAATATATATTTGAGACTCTCACAGTAAGCCCTTTCATTTGATATGTCACACGGTATAGTTTGTCAAACTTTTTTTAAATTTTCTTATTTGCCCCTCAAAATTGTCCCCCATATTCAAAATTAATACACGTTCGTGTTTGGGTCATAAACACTCATATGTTTACCTAATTTAAACTTAATCGGTCTATTAAATTCGGAGCAAATCGGCTGTGACAGACAGACAGACACACGAGTGATCCTATAAGGGTTCCTTTTTTCCTTTTGAGGTACGGAACCCTAAAAACGATAAAAAATGAAAATTTACCAGAGAAGTTTTCCGGTGGAATATGCTTCAAAATAAGGAGCTGGATGCACCCTGTTAGTTTGTGGAGGGCTGTTCCTTACACCCTGTGTTATGGTCTTAAAATTAGTCATTATATTCTGCCAAATGTGGCGTGCAAATATTAGGTACAGACGTCAGCACATCAAGCTACTACAATCTGTCAAATTTCTTTAATACATTTTCAACTTTATCGCTAAAACGTTAGGTTCAAGGTTGATTGGGAAAATTTGACAGTTTCGGGTAGCTTGACCTGCTGGCGTCTGTACATACATTTAACGTATAATAAGACATACATTATTAGGTTAGTATTAATATTATTGATTACGTAATTACGAATTAAAATTAAAGTTTGAGATACGTCTGTTAAAAATAATATCATAAATACACAGTTCATTTAGGATTTCCAGGTATTATTTAATGTCAAAGTATCAAAGACTAAGATGTCGAAGTATTAAAGATTACAATTCAATTAGGATGTCAAAGTATCATTCAAATACTCGTTTAAAATAAGAAAATTTTTAATTTGAGTGTTTGAACTATGGGGTGCATTCGATACCGATAGGCGATACTTCGGTGTTGCTAACATATCGGCATCTGCCATATTTTATTGCCAGTACAACGATACCTTTCAAATTTCGCGCTTCAAAGTTCTGTTTCCTTTATTTCATAGCAATTGAGGCACGAACCAATGTTCGACGTCATTACGTCGTATATCCAAATTTGAAAAAAAAATGGCGCAAAAATACTTAAGTTTCCAAATGAGTTCTGTCGCATCTAAGAGACTATTTTCCACCGCTGGTCTCATCATAGGCGATTTAGCTAGTTTGCAAAACTTGAGAATATCTACTTTGGTTTTTAAACAAAAATCTTATTGATGTTAATTTTAATTACTTACATTTTAATATCTAATAATCTCATTCTAAATCTGAAATTGTTTATTAATATAAAAATAACCCAACCTTTGTTTTATTTATTTTGCCTTCATTTAAATTTAATAAGCGTATCGGCAAAAATGCGTATCGATGCATCGCTGGCTAAACTATAGAAACTCTCAAAATAACAAAATGAATATCGTTAAACACTCAAATTATTGCCAGTCATGAAACCAGTAGATACCCATCTAATCATCTTACATTAACGAGTCAGATTCGGACCAATTTCATTCGTATCAGAAGTATTAAAAGCTAAAGTTGAAAAACATCAAAAACAACAACGACTATTTCAAACAAACAAAATACTCGACTCCAAACTTCGGAATAAAGAACCACTTCAGACATCCAATCGATCGGATCTCATAGAAGCGTTAATACCGGGCGGTACATTCAAAAATCTGTAGCGGAATAAAAAGGTTGGCCCCTATTATGTGGACAACAATGGCCCCGGCTGAAAAGTACCCCAGTGCTGCAACATTATAATAAAAGGTAACTGCGAATAGGTTTCCGGGATAAAATTTTATTGTGAGGCATCGACAAAGGACCTCGCAGCGAACAAAAGTCCGTGGAGATCCGGGAACAATCCGGGACTCGGTGACGAAGATATCGTGCAGTAATATTATAATTATATGTATCCTGAATGCGGGGTTATTGAGTCCGTCTGCGATCAACAGGGGAGTGGCGTTTGAGAAATGAACGTGTGTTGGGATGTTTTGTTTTTTTAGAAATGTTTGGGGTTGAAAAATGTTTTGCAAATTTTTCATTTCAATAAATCTTTGTAGGTACGTATGATGATACTATTATATTTGTGTCACATTCATTAGTTTCCGATTATTTTAGTGATTGTTGGCAACACCAACAAAACATAACATGCAATTAAAGCATAAGATACTTTAATTTAAGGTTGGTAACATTATGCATTGTTATTTTTTTTTTATTAGAATAAGTTCACTCGTTCTGTTCGCTGAATGATAACTCTCTTTCGAATTGGATTGCCTGGGATACAGACATGATTCTCTTCTGTACTTCAATAAACCTTTGAAAGTGGAGAAAATTAGTTAGCCATCAAGCCTCCATCCACTATCTCCAGCACCGAAGAATATACAAACAGTCCACGATTCCTACAGTGTTTATAAAAAGCAACGCCTTGACCGTTCGGTTATTATCACACCATAGTGTATTATAAAAACTCATTTCCTTTACACTCCTCCCATATATCTAAGTCCGGAGTTATTGTTTTTTTCCCCGCCTATAATGACTCTAGTTTTTACTGGAAACGTACAGGGAAATTCATAAATCAACCCCAAATTATGCACTTAGAAAAATTACTTCATACCATTTGCTGACTAATAATATTTAATTGTTAGTGCATGTTCATTTGCAAATGTTTCAACACATTATTATGCTATTCTATTAAAGTTTGTAATTTAAAAATATGATATAAACATAGCGGTAATAATGAGTTAAAACTTATTTCTAAAGCAAAGTTCGCAGGACTTGACATGTACCAATGTCACGTTTATAGGCCGCGTTCACACCGAAGCGTATGGGTGACTATTTTTACCGTCTTGAAAAATGAAAGGGGATAACTTTTTTTTTATTTTCTTATTTGTCCCTCAAAAGTGACCCCCATTCGTATTCGTGTTTGGGTCACAGAAATTCATATGTGTACACAATTTCAACTTAATCTGTCCATTAGATTCAAAGCAAATTGGCTATGACAGACGGTCAGACGGACAGACACACGAGTGATTCTATAAGGGTTCTGTTTTTTTCCTCTTGAGGTACGGAACCCTAAAAACCGGCCAAAGGCACTCATATTTAACACTACATATATTTAAAAAAAATACTTCACTTTAAAAAAAATGTTTCTTGATTGGATTCCTTTAATTTTTAACTATAAATCTTTTTTATTATTTCTTATTGTAGCGGCAATAGAAATACACAATCCAACTATCTACCTATTACGGTTTATAAGATACAGCCCGCTGACAGACAGTCAGACGGAGAGTGGGTGCGGAACCCTAAAAATATATGACAATACAATTTGAAAAGCAAAATTAGATGGTATACGTAAATGTAAATATTGGAAAAGTATTGTATTTTTTTAAAATAAATTAATTACGTAATATTAACCGTAGTTATAATGTTAAAAAGTTCTGCTAAAACGTGCTCTAATAATATAGCTTTCGTGACTTATTAGCGTCGATTAACTTGGGTGTGTCAGCGGCAATCGTCACCTGTCGCGTTAGCTGTGATGGCCGACGGAAGTGCCTGTAATATTGCTTAAAATGTTTCAAGAATAACTCAAGTAAAAGTACTTACTGTTGCAGTGGTAGAAATTGCAATAAATAATTATGTATTTAAGAATACTGGCTTGTAGTAAATACAGCTGCAGGAAAAAAATTCTTGACATAAAGAGACGGAACAAGAATTGATAACTACCTATTTCGTTTTGGTGACTAAGAAAAGTTCACCTTACGATATTTGTCTTCACTATACAGGTGAAGAACCAAGATAATCTTAGATAGTAATATACGCAAATCCCCGCAATATTTGAAGACTAAGGTCTTCAACCACTCCCCGTTATGACATACGGTGCCGAAACGTGGACACTGACAGTCGGGCTGACCCACAAATTCAAGGTCGCTCAGCGCGCTATGGAGCGGGCTGCGCTCGGACTTTCTTTGAAGGATAAAATCAGGAATGAAATTGTCTGGAAAAGAACTGGAGTAACCGACATATTTTGCAGAGTAAGCAAACTGAAGTGGCAATGGGCTGGCCATGTTTGTTGAAGAACCGATAGCCGGTGGAGCAGACGAGTGACGAGTGGAGACCGTGTATCGACAGACTGGATGCGGAAGGTGGAGGACAGGGTGTTGTGGCGAAGCCTGGGAAAGGCCTATGTCCAGCAGTAGACTGAGATAAGCTTTTATTGATTGATTGATTGAGCAATAAAAATTTATTTTTATTTTATTTTATGATTTTTTTCTCTAAATTCATCATCTGCCTAGCCTTTTCCCAACTAGGTTGGGGTCGGCTTCCAGTCTAACCGGATGCAGCTGAATACCAGTATTTTACATGGAGCGACTGCCTATCTGACCTCCACAACCCAGTTACTGGGTAATACGATACCCCTTGGTAAGACTGGTTGTCAGACTTTCGGGCTTCTGACGACCCGTAACGACTGTCAAAGATCCTCGAATGACAGCCGGGACCAACGGCTTAACGTGCTTTCCGAGGCACGGAGGAATCTCGGTATGAAAAGATGGTCACCCATCCACAGACCAACCCCGGCAAGCGTAGCTTAACCTGATGGATCGACCCGTGCGGCTGTTATTACTTAGCTACGAGCAAATTATAGGTATTCTATTGTGTGTATTTTATTATCTTTTTATATGGATATCCCTATGGATTTGTAGATCTCCGTAGGTGTGTCCGTGGCATCACATGGGCCCTATCAGAATACCAGCGCTGCGGTATTTACTTAAATATTGCAGCCTTATGCTGAGATAGGAGCCTTTTTGGCCTCGCATAGGTATTTTTAATTTTTATATTTTGTATTTATTTTGTTTTTTAATGTTAATTTACTATGCTCTTTTTTACTGTTTGTCTTTCCTGTGCGTGTCCCAAATAAAATATTTTTCTTTCTTTCTTTCTTTCAAAATTGAACGTCACATAGATAAACCCGAGGCTTCGCCAGCGTGGATGTCGGAAAACTGTACGCATAAACCTTCCTCTTGAATCGCTCCTATCTATTGATGCGCATTAAAATCCGTTCAGTAGTTTTTGGATCATCGCGAACTTACATAAAGACAGACAAACGCGGCGGGGGACTTTGTTTTATAATTTATGTAGTGACGTTGGCTTAATCAGTCTTTCCACGGTGCAGATCTGCAAATCTTTAGTTAGTTACACAGGTTAGCCAAAAACTATGATTGGATTTTCTTTTCACAAAAATTTCAGGTAGGTACGGGCCGAAATTGGAATCGTGCCCGACTATTAGTCTCGCGTGGGATTCTGTACCAGCCATCATTGGCAAATCGATAGGCTTTATGTTTGTATTTGGCTTTTAATTTTAGTTGATGATAAACTATTATTGTCATGTCAACTATATGATGACATTTTATTCCATTCTCATTTGTTTGACCAGAATTTTCTTTCTCGTAAATATTTTCTCATTGACTTTACCATTTTATTACTATTTGCCTTCACCGAGATAGGCCGAAATAAAACTGGGATTTATATTAATATTAGAGAAAGTAGCTTCGGGAATTAACGATAACTGTTTATCAACCTTTGTGGTTGTGTGTCACGATACCTATTTCGATTCTTAATAGGCCTATTCCCCGAAGGGCAGGCACGCACGTATCCATTTTGATATTAGCGATCACACACCTAAATTATTAACTCAGAGCCCGAGGGAATATTGCGGTTAAAACATCGTTATTTTGGTTAAATTCTGTTAACGAAATTTTTAATTTAATAATGGTGGGTGACGTTATTGTTTATCATTTTTGTTTTGTTGAATGCAAATGGCGTGAAAGCCATAGACTTATTCAAACACTTTTTAAAACCGGCTTACCCTATAAATTAATTAATTAATACAAAACTCTAAGAGAAACTGAAATCATCACAGCTGTATCTTCAAACAAAAGCTATTTCTGTATTATGTAAATTTCTTTTCATCTTGAAAACGTAACACGATACAGTAAGGAATGATAAATTACGTCTCGACTCTTATCTACACTATTGTGAAATTATAACGTACTAGCTTTTCCCCGCGGCTTCGACCGCGTGGATGTCGGAACATATGCCAAGAGAACGTACCAAGAACGAGAACGTACCGTGAGGCACACGATGTGGTTGTTTAAAACAATATTTTTTAATTTTTTTAACCACCTTTAAATTGAGGGCGAGAGTTCTCGATTCGTCTGTATGTTTTTTTTTTTTTTGTTTTTTGTATGTTTGTTACGCGATTACTCAAAGACGGATAGACCGATTTGGAAAATTCTTTATTTGTTTGAAAGGGTATACTTTCTAGGTGGTGCCTAAATTTTATTAACTTTTCTTGGGTAGTTTTTGAGTTAACTTCAATATTGCGTATTTGTTCCACTTACTTCATAGCAGGTAGTGGTATTCGAATTTGTGTGGGGTAGGTACCACAACTAAAAAGTGAAAAATTAATCTGCCTAGCCTTTTCCCAACTATGTTGGGGTCGGCTTCCAGTCTAACCGGATGCAGCTGAATACCAGTATTTTACATGGAGCGACTGCCTATCTGACCTCCAAAACCCAGTTACTGGGTAATACTATACCCCTTGGTAAGACTGGTTGTCAGACTTTCGGCCTTCTGACAACCCGTAACGACTGTCAAAGATCCACGAATGACAGCCGGGACCAACGGCCTAACGTGCTTTCCGCGGCACGGAGGAATCTCGGTATGAAAAGATGGTCACCCATCCACAGACCAACCCCGACAAGCGTAGCTTAACCTGATGGATCGACCCGTGCGGCTGTTATTACTTAGCCACGAGCTCATCGTGTGAAAAATAAAACTTTTTAGCAAAAAATAAAACCGACTTCCATAAAAAACATTGCAAAGTGAAAAATAATTTTAATTTCGGAATCGGTGGCAAAAAACGAAAACACAGAACCAAAGACACCGACTACCGAAATTAAAGTTATTTTTCACTTTGTAGTGTTTTGTTTTGGAAGATGGTTTTATTTTAGCTAAAAAGTTTTTTCTTATTTATATTTTATGGTTCACGAACTGTGTCGAAATAAACTTCATTTTATTTTTATTTTTACAACCGCGATTAAAAGTACTCTATGTGTTAATTTAGGTAAACAATGAATTAATTCCTTAATACCTACATTGTTTTCATATAACTCTAATGCTTTACGCAGCACAGGCCAGATTATTTCCGACATCTTCAACAAATCAATAATCATCATCATATTTCAGCCACTTTACACAGAACTTTAATGAATTATATATCTAAACCTTCCTCATGAATCACTCCTTCCATTATTGAACTGTGTGAAAGTCCGTTCAGGAGTTTTTGAGTTTATCGCGTGTATCAGAGAGACTGACAGACACACGCGGCGGGAGGAATATGTTTAGTTAAAATTATGCCGGTCAAGCTCTATATAACTATTGACCGATTGGACTGATTTTATTAAAATAGCTAGATATAATTACTACCTTTTTTTTCCTGGAGAAATCCTCACGGGTACCCTCCGTCTGGGGAGACGGAGGATTACGTCGGACTCCTACCGACTATAACCCCAGTAGGGTTCCTTCTACTACCATAGGTCGGGGGCCCGGGAGATACTTGTACATTCGCCCCACCCCCGACTGTTATCAGCCCGCCATACCTAGCGGACCCCATCATAGCGAAGCAACTGCGCAATTTCCAACGACCTCCAGTACACCTGGCATTTGTTCGGTCCGCGCTGCGACCGTGACATCGCCGCATCGCAAATAATGACCAGCGCATCCTGGAGCCATTCCACCTCCTCGTTAATATCGTCAGGCCTGTTTGGTGTAGACGCCCAGACCTGAAGGATTAAGGCTTCCAGTAGCGCCTCCCGATCAAGCTTTTTCATTGTTCGATGTAGACGGTCCCCTCCAGAAGCCATACGGCCCCGGACTACTGGCTACCTCAAAATATGAACTATGGCTAGATTTCCAATCTCTTAAGAAGGTACACAAAAATTTTAACACTATTTATGAATTTTAAAATCAACCCCAATTTTACCCCCGTAAGTGAATGATTTTACAAAAACGCTGAACCACATAATTCTTTATTTACTAACAAAAGCATAAATTTAAATTTTCTTTTTAATTTTCTAACTTAAGAAATGCTGGGTGTCCCATACAACCTTTCATCCCAGCATTATTTTTGAAACAAAAAGTAGCCTATGGCCTTCCCTAAGATGCCATCTATCGCTTTGCCAAATTTTATTGAAATCCGTTTAGTGAAATAGGCGTGAAAAGTTAACATACAAACAGACAGATTTACATTCGAATTTATAATATTAATATGGATACGTGGAATCTAGCACACTATTATTGTAATTTTGTTTGAGATAACAATAAGTTCCATCTAAATATTTGCCGTTTTTCTGATCGTTGGCAGGAGTAACTTTTCAGAATTCTTCACAAACCATTCCTCCAATTTCTCTAAACAGTACGTTGTATCTCCATTATGAACGCCTGAAAGGGTACCAAACTTCCAATTTGCATGGCGAAGTTATGATGAGCAAATTTAGTGAGTCATGGTGACTAATACTGGAAGGTCATGAACTGTCCATTATTTTACATGAAATTGACTAAACTTTGTCGTCTGAGTGACTAGCTCAAGAATGTCTGGAGTTATGTCGGCATTTGATTGATATTGAATTTGTAGGACAAATTGTATTGACATGGTGTTACGTTGTTCAAATATTTGGTGGTTTCGTGGTTTTCTGTTGAGTTGCTTAGGAATTGTTAGCTCTGAGGAAAGTTATAGACAGCTTAGTAATGCGTAGTAAAATTGAATTAACAGAATCGTTATTTATTTTGGATCCCAAGATTGTTTCATCAACTATCCGCTAAATACACATGGGATGAAATTCATCCCATTTTTTTATTTAAGTAGTGGTTCGTGGGAGTAAAGTAATCCCACGCAAATCTGCTTTTGGTTTAAACCTTGTTCCACTGCTATTAAAGAGTCCTTTCTAATTCTACATTACTATAAAGCCCTACTCACTAGCATTCTAAGAAACATTTAACGGTCACAAAATTCCAAGAAGCTACGATGCAAATCGGTTTTGTTTACAAGATTACCGCAGGTGGGGCGCTCAACGGTTTTCCCCGCGCGCGGATGAGCACAGCGGTTCAGCACAGCGGTTATACAAAGCTATGAATATACATAACTATTCTATAATAGTTCTAATGTCCATGCCAGCAATGTCATGTGAAACATCATCCCCTTCTAATTTATAATCAACATCATCATAGCACGCTAATTCTGTAACACAAAATCCCAACCCAACTCCCAACATATTACCATCTGCAAGACTCCAAAACAACACAGAAACAAACGAAACTAAGACAAAACTGACCGAATCCGAAACACTTCGCCTCAACATCCGCTATCGATACAATTTATATCCAAACAATCCAAATCAAACATAAAATATAAAAGTAGAATACAGGCCAGATGCAAGACTCAGAAAAGTATCTCAATACATTTGCGTATGCATTGCTTATATCGCCTCTATAATAGACTTGAACGGATGCCAAGAATGCACCAATTGATTATTATTGATATTGCTATAGTATTGGTTTTCGAGAAAATGAGCCTCAATCTTAACGAAGGGTGTGCTTGAGTTATTTCATATTATTTTTAAGCTTTGTGGATTTTGTGAGCTCGTTGGTGGAGTAAACAAGATGTTTGTGCTGTTTCGTTGCGAAGACAATTCATTGGTTGTGTATTGTTTTATTCTTTGGTACTTAATTATATACATGTTTGTTTTAGAGAATGAATGTTCAGTGGCAATAATGGCCGAACCTAATAACCTATTTTTAGTAAAATATAGATCGCTATTGATGATAGATAATATAATTATATCTGTCTTTACGTTCCTTTCGTTCGTTCGTGTTATCTGTCTTAGATTATTGGAACGTTAAAACTTAAATTTAAAATTGGTTTTTCTATCTCTAGTATGCTAAAACTGGGTTCGGCCGTTAATGGGTAACATACAACATATAAGTCGATAACCAAGTTGAATTTTTGCTTTGCAATAAAGTTAAGTTTATGGAGCTCCAACCTAAAGAAATTTGCCTATCCTTAGCCGAAACCCGACATTAACCTAATCTTCAGTTTACCAACCAAACTGAAAATTACCATCTACTTCAATATTCAATTGTACCCTCCTTATTTCGTTAGTACTGTACAATTTGGCTAACCAAATTACACAGTAGACGTTATCAATTACAGGATAGGTAACAGCCTAGGATAACCGTTGATCGTGTGCGCAGCGTATGTGTAGTTGGGTTTATGTAAATATACCGAAGCTTCGTTCGAACACTGCCAAGAGCCGGCATCTAGAATCAATTTGCAAATTACCTAGTAACTTATATACATAGAAGCTGTAGCTGTAAGTGGAAATATAGATTGCTTGGCCGGACATGTAGGTTTAGATGTTACACCAAAATTCTATATTGGCGATTAACTTGTTTGTGGAAAGCTGAGCGGAATTTCAAGCAGCTTTCAACTGATTGAAAGGTGTTTGAGGCTTTTCAGTTATTAAAAATGTAAGTTTTGAAGAATTCTACTTCGTCAATACTGGAGTAAGAGTAGATAAATAATAAGTATATTTTTATGAATTGAAAATTGTAAATTAACCAGTAAATTGTTGATAACCAGACTTTAAGAACCCACACAAAATTTACTTTATTTATTTATGTACCCTATATATTTCATACTTCAAGCACAGAAATGGACAGAGGCGGACTCAAAGCCATAGGCATTTTCTACCAGTCAATCTTTGGGTGATGCAGAGACAAAATGTAGGAGCAGTTACGAAAAATTGAAAAATAAAAATTTATTTAAATAAAAAGATACACGTATACATATTAAAATGTACATAATTATAATATTTACAACTATAAGCACAAATAAATATACATAAATACACGAATATACTAAAACAAATGAGACAAGCAATGGGGAAATATTAACGTTGTGATGATACTGCCAGCTTCTTACCAATGTGTCGCGAACTTTAACTTTAAAGGATAATCGGTCGGTTGCCATCTTGATTTCCAGGGGGAACGCAATCCACAGAGAGATAGACTGAACGAAGAAGGAAGAGTGAATGAAGTATGCGTGGTGACTTTGCATTACAACAAAAACCATCAAAACAATTAATCCTTGAATAAAAAAATATTAATCATAATATATATCAATAATTTCGAACTGCTACAGAATAATTAAATGACGTAGCCGAAATAAACAACGATGGAACGATTGCAATATATAATACTTTAATATAAGACATTTCAGAGTTGCAAAAATGCATAACTATTTAACTTTTTTCTTTTTTTTATACATATATATAATAATATCCTGGGACATTTCACATACGGTCATCTGATTCCAAACTAAGCAGAGCTTGTACTATGGAAACCAGATTACTGATATACTACACATATTTTTTTTTTTTTGTAAATACATACTTATATAGATAATTACACCCAGACTCAGGACAAACAGACATGTTCATGCACACAAATGTTTGTCCTAGATGGGAATCGAACCCACGACCTGCGGCGTGACAGGTGGTATCTTAACCAACCACGCTAACTGGCCTGTCAAAAGACTAACCTCTATTTCTGCCGATTCCTCTACATTTTCAATATCACAAGCAGACCGCACCTTGTTCGTTCGGCTGATTGATATTGGCTCGCTTATTTCGGTCTAATGTTTACGGCCGCATCAAGGTCTGAACGGATCGCGTGAAGTGGGCCACAGTGCTCACAGCGTTTTATGGATGATGTTAAAAATTGCAGGGTCTTGTGGTCGTGTGCTGCGGCCTTTATGTTGGGTGGTTGGGTTTCGCGTTAGTAAAATGTTTTCGCTTTTTGGTCTTGGTGCTGGCTTGGTAAAATTCTATCTAACACGTTAGATACAATTCTGAAAATGTTAGATCTTATTTAGGTAGGTACTTACCAATTGTCTTAAATAATATTTGAGATAAATTAGAAACTAGGTTTAAAAAGTTCATGGCCGTAGGAGCAGTACCTACTTGAGTATTTACCTAGTAGTGGTCATTTTATAATAACTCACTCACTTTTTTTTTTTCTTTCATGATTTGTTGCCATATAAATGTAATTACTTATTTCTTTCTTTCATCATTATTACTAAGATAGATGAATCTGTATGTTTTGATTTGAAATCTCTATTCCCTTTCGTTTTTTTTTTGGTTTAAAGAATAATAATAAACAGTGACAAGTTGATACTCTGATATCGCAGCGATAAACATTGTCGCGCTTCGCAGATACATAAAACCTGAAGTTATTAGAAAGCATAAGTGTTCCTGACATATTCTAAGCCTATGAAATGTTTTTAATAAAGCTTTATTGAAAAAAAAAACTGTCCCAGTGAGTGCCGGACTAAGCAAAATGAAGATCTGATCCATACAGCCCAATCCCTCTCTAAATCCTGCCTGCACATCCCATATTTTCTCATCTGTCACTCTTATCACTCTATTTATCAAAAACTACTCATACAGTTTGCCGACAACACTCAAAAGACTAATGCCGCGGTAGTTTTTACACTCCTGCTGAGATCCTTTTCCCTTATATAGTGCTACGAATACAGCCTTGCACCAATCATTAGCACACGGCCATATCTCTAACACATATTAAAAATCCGGCACAACAGACTTACTACCATCCCGTCACCGCCCTTCAGCATTTCAGCAAACACTCTGTCATACATATTCTGCTGTTTTCCCAACTTTCATCCCTTTCAGCGCTCTTACAATCTCATCTAGTTCTATTTCATTATCTTTATCTATATCTGACCTTGGGTCTTCAAAACTGGCGTCTGCCCAGTTACCTACTCCTTGCACACTATCCTAACAACTAAATAATTTCTCAAAGTCCAGCGTTCCAAGATCTTACTTTCTTCACTTAGTAGACATACATCTTCTGCTCTTATAACATTCGTACTCGATGTTCCTGTCACTCCGCGAGCCAATCTTACCTGTTTCCAGAACAGCATAACATTAGCCCTGAACCTTTTATTTAAGATAACGGTCCTTGATAAGCTAGTTCTATTACTGGGTGGATCTACGACGCGTTGCGTGAGCTCAGAATATAACACACAAGCTAACCACTCAAAGCCATTGGCATATATCTTCGTCTTAAAACCAAAATTTTAGCGTTTGAATAGTAACGTAGTTTAAGTTTAATACAATAAGCAGCACACTACGCAATCATGTTTCCATTGAGAAAAAGTAGGTAGTTTCGATAAACTAGGTACGATGTTGCCACAGCCATACATATTGTATGCCACAAGGCAATATTTTAAGTCCTCACAGAGCTAAACTTTAAGTCCACTGCTGTGCACATTTAGTTATTCTCTGAAGTCCAAATATATAAAACTGGTGTTTAGAGGGGAAAATATAAAAACACGTTCCGTCTACGAACTTGGACGATACCATAAAATGAAATGTAAATATTATAACTGCGGGGATGAACGTAAAAATGCTATAAAATATTGTGGTGCTATCTTTATTGCTTTAATAGAGGAATTATTGGCTTATTTCTATTTATATGTTAGTGATACTATTTATTTGGGTAATTTTGCCTTGGAGGTTTTTTTTTGCGTTTTTTTTTTATGTACAACAGCTGATTGGTGTTAAAATGGTGCTTTCTGAAGCACGGAGTTGTCTCGGTATATAAAGATCATATCTACGGACCAACCCCGCCAGATACAACCTGATGAGTCCACTTGAAAAGTTGTTCTTAATGATGAGTACAATGACCCCTTAAAAGGATGCCCATGAATTCAATTTCTCTCTGTATATAACAATCTTGCTAGCCTTTTCCCAGCTATGTTGGGGTCAGCTTCCAGTCTAACCGAATGCAGCTTAATACTAGTTTTTGACCAGTAACGACTGTCAAAGATCCACGAATGACAGCCGGGACCAATGGCTTTACGTGCTTTCCGAGGCACGGAGGAGTCTCGATTTGTAAAGAAGGTCACCCGCGGCAAGCGTAGCTTAACCTGATGAATTGACCCGTGCGGCTGTTATTACTTAGTCACAAGCTCCTATAGTGCACGAATAGGAATAGAAAATAATATGAAATGTAAAGACTTGTAAAGACGATTTGTAAAGAAATAGGTGCCTGATGAATTGAAAAAGTATTATTGCTCATCATCAAAATCTGCCTATCCTTTTCCCAACTATGTTGGGGTCGGCTTCCAGTAGTTTATTATTACCCACGTAAATTATAAATAATAGTTGTGAACAGATAAGAACTGACTTTGAAAAGGAAAAAGCTATTTTCCAGCCATTTGCCAATACTTGTTGGAATCGAAGATTGCAACAAAGCACAATAGTGACATCATTGCATTGAAACATGAACATCTTACAAAAGAGACTTCAATCATCTGTAATACTGCAAAATGAAGCTAGAGGCAAGAATATTCTAGCGATGGAGAAATTGACTGCAATTGTAGGTGTTAAAAGATTCAACTAGCATCATACTGGACTATTGTAGCGTCTAACCATGATATTAATTATCAAAGCTGGCAAAGTTTAAATGGATATAGTTTATATGTCTTTAGAAATTGCTGATTTCATAAAATCTCAGTCAGCTTAAAACAACTTTACTATCAAAATCCAAAACACAGACATAAATAATAATGAATACGTAAGAATTTTAATACCAACAAAGCTGGATTCTAGAGAAAAATGCGCCAATTTATACCACCCGATACTTTTATATATCACAATAGATATAACGTGAAAGCCGGGTAAAAAGCCATCTCCTATTTATCTCAGTGCCGCAACTGGGTAAGTAACAAATGTAGTATAACTGAATCGACACATCCCTAAGGTGCAATTTACCGCCACGGTCCCAGATGTTAGAAAACTACAGATGGAAGGACCTTCTTACAGGAGGCATCATTTTTTTGTTCGAACTTATCCGGATTGTATATACTTGAATATTCTTTAGTTTTTGTTTTGTATGTTGTTCGAGATGGGACTGCTTATCTTTCAAGTTGAAGGAGTTTGCGGGATGGAATATTTTTCCGAAGATTGCATGCCTTGGGCTATGTTATGTATATCTTATGTGATTAGAGATATAGGATACAAAGAGATAGGTGGTAACCTATATATCTCTAAGAATAAGCCAAACTCTCATAAAATCATATTCATTGGGTTTTGTATAACAATGTATTCAGTCTATCAAAATGAAGTAAAAGACTCACACGTATGTAAAATGTCATCATGGCAGGTTATTCTCGATTTGCATATTTGCTTGCCCAGCGAGCAATGCCAATCTGATTGTAACTGTATGATATGCCCACGCAGCACCAGCCCTGGTTTTGTGCTGACTAAATGAAAATACGTGATCATTTAAAATATCCGTAGAAAAACCAGACGATGAACCACAATCAATATTATTTATTTATTTAATGCCTTATGCACCAGTAAAAACGGAATACTTTAGGCATTTTCTTCCAGTCTAAGTTCATGCAGAGAAAAAAACATGGTTGGTGCAACAAAATAAAAAATAACGACCATTACCTATATTTCATAAATTCACGACGATTGAACGCCAATAATTCATTCGACAAACAGAAAAGAATCATTTACACCAAAATTTCAATAAAAGATATTGCAAGCAAATAGAAATAAGATTCTCAGTGAGGCAGGCACGGAGATCGAGAATCGGACAGTATAGGATAATAAAACAGGAAAAGTGTATTGTAGAGGTGCCGGCGAAACATTTGTATCTGCAAGTCGTTTCGAAGTATAGAGTTACTCTGTTGAACCCCCAGAGTGTGTCTGTATAGCGCATGTTCCTGAGAATTGTATCGAAAACTTGTCGGACAGTTCCGTTTTCAATTATTAATAAGGAATTCTAGTGGAGTTAGAATTTTGAAATAGGTTTTAAAGAAGTCAAATGAAATGTTTGTTGAAGATATTATTCACTGATATTGCTTTTCTAATGACGTTTAAGAGGGACTACATAACGAACCTCAGTACCTAGGTACATAGGTGGATGATCAATAATATGAGTCATTTGGCTGAGTAAAATCGTGAAGCCTTATGACTATTTTACTCAAATGTTGTTTTATTACATTAAAACAGAAATTGTAGACCATTGAAATGAAGATATATTCTGTAATTTAATTACTGTATAACAAAGTACGTAGCAATAAAACTAACATCCTCTCACAATGACGTAAACAGCAATAACGTTGAGAATTTTCAATTACACACGCAGAATTTCAATTTAGAAACATCCAATACTTGCAGGAACGCTGCCATAACAAATACCCTCATTTCCATAAACACATCCAAAGTAATCGCCGAAACAAACGTTCACAATGAAGCTTTAGAATACAATGTTTTGTTAAATTGCCCTATTGTGCTTTGTTATCACTTTATTGGCATAATAGATATTATTTAAAACATTTTCTTGTGTTAAAGAAGCAAGTCGATCGGAACGAGGCAAGTGACTGGTCCCCAAGTCCAATTTAGCTTTGCGGATTCCCAATGGCGTGTGCTGTCCCTCTAACCCCACAAAGTGCAGTCTGAATGTACATGTAAAGGCCTGGTGTGATATGGAGCGACAAATGGTCGCGGCTTTTGTGTGGTGTCGATCAAATGGGAGTGCGGGCGAGTGATGAGTATTGTCACGGTTTATGTGGATGTGCTCTTCTGTAATTTGGATAACGGTTTAAAAGTCTAGGAGTGACTTGTTTAAAGTCCTCTCATGGAAGGACAAAGAAGGATATAGACAAAGGAAGAGTAAGTAGGCGGCAAACTTACTGTTGTTTTGGATTTGAAAACTGTTTATTTCATAACTCTTACTTGGACACATTTCTACTAGGCTATTTTTTCCGCCTTAGCGCTACAAAATGCAGGATACTACTATTAGAATAAAGTCTATAAAAGCAAATCGCTTTTATTTCATTACACTAGCCTCACTTCCATATCTTTTAGCAGTACGTATTACTCACAGTACTTTTACTTTTCCCTCGTTAGTCGAGTCGACCATTACTTACTGAGGCACGCTGACCGCTCACTACATAACCGATTCCCGCCGGTCGAATCGGCCACACCTCGTCTTTTTCTGTCCATTTAACGGATAGGCGCGGTGTCGCATCGACCGCGCCGGGGATTTGAATCACGAATTACAGATTAACTACTAAGTAAAATTGGCCGGTCTCTGTTTGTGTTTTGCTGGCATCGTCTGTGTTTACATGCTCGGGGATATTCGGGTGCCATCGGTTTTTTTGCAGTCGGCAGGTTGAATGTGTTAATAACTTCGATGAAATAGTGGATGTATTATTATGTTAATGTTTCACGGGTTAATGGGCATCAATTAGGTGTCATTATGATAAATGCATTGCTCTCTCTGTTTCTATGCTATCTTGATGGGTAAAAGCTTATGCTTAAATAAACGGCATAAGCGTTATTAGTTCTTGAATTTGAGCTCTTATGAAAATATAACTAAATATTGATAAAATGACAAGTGAAAATAATGGCTATGGTAGCGTATATGCAGACTACAAATACCATAATTACAACGCATTAGGTAAGTGGCATAAACGAACGCGCGCGAGGCCTTAAAGTTCCTGGTGGTAATGTAGCTCCACTTAGAAAGTAGAAAAGTATATAGCAACTTATAAAAAGACGTCATGAAAAAGTAATTTTATTTCGTATTTAGACATTTGATACATACTCGTTAATGGCGTGAGAGAAGATATATGTAGGGTCAGATTGAAAACTAGTGAAACTCCGAAGACGGGACGGGTATCGATATATAAACACGATAAAATAAAAAGTAAATCAACTTGATGAGTTTTTTTTTTGCAACACCGACCGTAGTCACTTGAAATATCACAGATGTTATGACTATCAATATTTAACACGATAAAACAAAAAAAAAAAATCTCAACTCATTCTTTAAGTATCACTGTATCACTGTATTTTTTGGCGTCACTGTCATTGACGCCAAAAAATATATAATCTTTATTATTTTATTTTATTCGTTTTTAGATATCACCTTCACAGCCATCACTTTCGCGGAGTTTCACTAGCTAATTTAATTTGACCCAAATTGAGTACTAAGATACAAAATCCTCATTGCAAATGTGAGTTAAACATAACAACACATCGTAATAATAAATTGTGAGCTTCTCCTTGATGAAGGTATCATAAAGCCAACTTCTCAAGTGATATCAACACAAGATTCATAAACGGTCTTTGCAAGCACAGTTGGGCCTAATATATCGGGGCAAAAGGTCCATTCGTGCATAAATTGTCATAGTTTACTAGCTCCTCGGCTACCGATATCTGTGAAACCCAATTCCCCAAGAAATAGGGATGCAACCCAAAATATTCCATATATCTCCTAGTGGCTTTGGGTTTCAGATACTGTCATATACTTTTATCTCACATAAACAGGCTAGGGTTCGAGTGGTGCCCTCAATTTATGCCAAGTGTCATTATAAATTCCACCCGAACGAGTCTCGAGATGTACCGATTATGAAACGCTGAAACCTCCATTTTTAATTTTATCTCAAGTACCATCGGGGTGGTTCAATGTTCTACATTGACGACGTCATAATACGTATAAATGTCACTGCAAGAGAGTGAATGAACTTTAAATTGAAAGGTGACTAAAGTCGTAAAGATATCGGGTGACAAAGCACCATTGTGATAGCTGGGTCTCGGAACGATGCATGCTTCTGAAGAGATGAATTTATATTCTTCAACAAAAACTATTGTAAAAGTTATATAATATTTTACGTTTGTATAGCTTCAAGCTATATTTACAAATAAAAAGAAATCCATTTATGCATTTTTTATAGTAAATAAAAGTAAAAAATAATAACCGGGTTATTATTCTACTTTAACTTTTATTAACACTTTGTTTAAGTTGAATACAGCATAATGTGTTCTGACTGCGAGCAAAGACATTATAAATTGTAACATCCATTACTGTAACTCCATTTATGTTCGTATCATTCTTAATTTAGATCTCAGTTTTGAATGGCATTTGAATTATATAATCTAATATTAATAATATCATATATATTTGTTGTAATCACGTTCTCGGAAACGGCTCTAACGATGTTGATGAAAGTTGCAATATAAGGTTTTACGGGGGCGAAAAAACGATCTAGCTAGGTTTCATATCGGGGAAAATTCGTTTTCCCTATTTTCTTTTTTTTTCTTTTTTTTTTTATTTGTGATGGGTTTGCTCTTGACTCTAGTCTAGGTCAGAGGTGACAGAGACAAAGTCGACGATGGAGTGAGCTTACCCAGAAGAAGCCTGTTCACTCTCACTTTGAAGAGATTAGGGTTGTATACGTACGGAAACACAGACGCAGGTAGTGAGTTCCACTCTTTTGCTGTGCGCATTATAAAAGACATTTGGAAACATTTTCTATTTATATTTAACACGTACCTACATTATGCCGAACCTTAAAACTTTCGGTTACATTTTTGACGTCAAATTTTGTCCAATCCCTTCTTATCTGTTTTAAGGATTCGCAGTAGATCAACACTACTATAACTTCTTCTTTATTCATTGAGTTAAGAAGATTTAGAATGTGTCGAGCAAGTTAAAAATAGCTGATTTCACGTTCCTTTTTAATACCTTTTTGTCTCAAACTGTCACTTTAAAACAAAGTTAGAATGCCTAATGCTGAAATAGACAGTTCAGTAAGTGGGATGAAGTATAAATTATCTGAGATTACGAATTCCAGTACCTAATTATAAAATTATTTTAAAATTTTCTAGTTCTATATATATTATTATACCTACTTTGTTAAAACTCTGTTACTATCAGGCTTTGTATTTTGTACACATAGATATGAAAGAGGGAGTTTTTCTCGTACTTGTATCTTCATACATGAAAGAAGGTCTCTACAATTTATTTGTTAAAATCTGTTGATTATTTATTTATTTATTTATTGATTTAGGATCTCCAACAAAAGATTTACACAATACATGATACACAAATAAAGGGCGACGTAAGGTATTAAGTAGGTGTACTCTTTCACTTATAGTGGACCACAGCATGCACAATAATCTTTACAACTAAGCTAACAAAGTCAAAATATTAATAATAAGTAAAATTTGGAAAGTTAATAAATTTTTAAAGGACATAAAAAATATACTGCAGGACTTTTTTACCGTCTTGAAAAAAAATTGGGTATAAAAATAGGGTAGGGTAGGGTGAACGGAGCCTATACCTAATTTTCTTATTGAAAAATAAAATATTTTCGATATTTTTTAACGATCTATAAAGTTTTTTTCAAAATTTCTGTTTTTATTGTTCTAGTGTACTTCAAATGTGTAGTGTTTTAGAGCCACTTCTGTCTAAGCTATTGAAAAAACAAAAAAAAAAAAAAAAAAACTAGGTATACTCCGTTCACCTAGTGTACCCTATTTTTTTCAAGACAGTAAAAAAATCATCTAGTATAAAAGAAAATTTAACATTTAGAGATACTTAAATTAAATTAAATCTATCAAACATTTTTTTTTTTATATTTATGAAATAAACTTATACTTTCTTAAATTTTCAGCGAGCTTGATTCCTTTTATTTTCTACTTACGTACAAATATTAACAACATCATCACCTTTTGTAATAAAGCAATATAAAATCCTTATTCTATGATGTCCTAAGAAATCGATTCTCAGTTCAAGGCTAAAACCAGAGTCTGTTGTATCCCGTACTAATGTTCTGGCATAAAAGAGTTTCCCAGAGACTTTATTAAGATTTACGATGTACCAAATTTATTTATACAAAATCGATGTGGCATTCTATTGCCATTTCGTTATGCCTTTGTTAGAATACATTATTTACTTTCGGAGGTGAAGGATTGAGGACATATTTATATTCGGGTTGTTAACAGCAGAATGGATTAGAATCTTCGAAGGTGTTTATTACTCGTATTGTATTCCTTCTGATGTTCAATAGGTTTACAATATAGATAGTGTACCAATATGTTGGCTCAAAAGATTACTTTGATCTTCTTCGCATTTGTAGCCTTTTTCCGGATTTTGCGGTGGTCTGTTTACTTAAAGAAACTGTTTGTGTGCTCATTAGTAAATGCATGGCATCTCTCTATGAAATTGTGAAATAGGGTTAACGCGAAACTTGAGAAAAGCTGGAAATATATACACGGATAGAATTAAAGAGCTAAAATATAGTGTTCAACAAAGTCAAAATCAAAAACATTCTAGAATAAATGAAAGGAAGGAGATCGATAGTACCAAGTTGAATTTGTTTATACATCTTTTTATTTTAGCGCAAGGCGAGCTGGGTAATTAATCAGCTGGACTGTTTGGTTTCAGTCCACGAGATGCTTGTATATTCTAATGTAATTTATTACACGAATACCTATCACTTTGTACTGGGTTCTGTATTTTGCTATCATAAACTGGTAAAGTTAGTACTTTGGAATGGATTCAATAAGTTTGTGTTAGAGTATTTATGAATATATCGTCTCGTGTTTTCTGTTATTTGATATACAGAGAGGCGATGAGGTTATCACATTAATTGAAACCACGTATTTACTACCCCCTGTGTTGAAACTTTTTGTCGGTAATTTAAAAAAAAATGCTGTTCCATACACTTTGACCGCGTAGGTATTGCACTTTTGTAGAAAACAGCAACTCCCCTCCAGAATCATGAATACGTGGTTTCAATTAATGTGATAACCTAATCGCCACTCTGTATATTATAAGTAATGTTAACAGGAATTGTATAGTTATGTCGTTTGGATTCAAATATTAAACTTGAAAATATATTGTATTATTGCAATACCTGTTTCTTTAAAAGATTTTCATGGTGTGGATGTAAGAAACAACGCTGTTTATAGAATTTTCAGTTATATAAGTTTTTTGCCTGCTGAAATACCTATTCAATATGGCTATTATCACCATAACTCTGAACCCAATGTAAGTATATTTCACCAACTTGTCATATTCGTCTACATAAAAAACTTTCATAAAATGTCCAAAACCTCTAAAAATAGGTACGAGTAAGACACTCAACTCACCTCTTCTCAAACTTATTCCAATAACCGCATCGATCAAATTCCCAAAAGTATCACCTTTGGCACAAACTTTGGCAACAGCTTCAAAGTTGCCAACTATAAAAAAGTCACATGCAATTACTCTTTACAACATGAAGTCGGACTACACTTGTCAAACTCCGAAGCACCAGGCTTAGTTTCTAATCGAAGTTTGCCTATCTAAAGAGACAGGAAAGTTTCCAAGTATTCCTGCGCCTACTGAATTACTTGCGAACACGTGACTTCGAACGTTCTTCGGAATTCTTCGGGAGTCATGTTCGAAGGTTAAAAATTCGGGTTTATTTTAGTGTCTGTGTATGCTGTTGAAAAATTGAGTTATTCATACTTTTTAGCACTTGTGAATGATATTGTATTTTTGCTTACGGTGTTTAAATTTGAAGTGGAGTTGTATTCAAGCAAATTATGAATTAGAAAATTAAAAATGATGAAATGATCAATAATCACACATTATTATTATTTCTTTACGTGTTTTTTTGTTTATATGTTGGCATCATGATTTAGTATAATTATATCATATAAATTGATATCATTTAATTGTGCTTTCGTGTGTTGTGCTGCGTGTTTCTATGTGCACTAAATAAATGTTTTATCTTTCTATTACGACCCTTAAATCTAGATTATAATTATCTCTATTATCGTTGTCCTTTCTATAAAAGCTTCTTAGCAATACAGCCAAGCCGTTTTAGGACATGGTCAAAACATAGTTGCAGGTGATGAAGGTTACTTACTGCTGTAATCGTAACGATTGATAGAATGATCGGCCATGAGGTTTGATCAATGAAGAAGTCTAATAGCCAAAATAGCTTTATGAAAATACTCCACTTCTTTAGAACTATTTCAAAATACTCTGCTCACAAAGTCTAGACAAATGAACACTTACAACATATCACTTAAGGCGACAACCTACACCCACACTAATGCATTCTACAAGTACATCATGTAATGCTTTCGCCACTTTTTTCAGTCTAATGCTGTTTTTGCTTCAACTTTAACGTACGAACCATTTGCTAGTGAACATTTTGTTAAGCAGCATTAGCTCTAAGTAGGGATGTGTAAAATCTGTATTTTTTTTTAATTTTTCAGATTTTTTGTTGCCTAAAAAATTCATGATGTTATTTCCTTGAAAGTAGTAAATATATTTTTTTATACAAGCCATATTTTAGTAGTAAAATTAGCAATGTGTGATTAAAATTTTATTGGACCATTGAATTTGTCCGATATTTCTTAAAAAACATAATATTGATTTTGAGACATAATCTTGTTAACGCAAAAAATTTTTTGCTCCTAGTTTGCACATTCATATTGTTTTAAAAGAATCCATATTCAACGTTATATATATATATATATATATATATATATATATATACAGTATGTTAACCAACAGAGGGCGTTCCCGTTAACCCGCAATAGTATAGCATCCATACATGCTAAAAAAAATATTACCATTCGAAAACAAAATGGTTTTTATTTTTTTTTTCACTAAAAATGTTAAATTGATACGTAAAAGAAACACTCTGTACACGCGTACTTGAAGGACAGAAACATCGCAATTTAGTTTTTATTTTTAGTGAATATTTTTATATTTTTTTGAATATTTTAGTGAATATTTTTAGCATTTTTAGTGAATATTTTAATATTAAAAAAAAATAAAAACCATTTTGTTTTCGAATGGTAATATTTTTTTTAGCATGTATGGATGCTATACTATTGCGGGTTAACGGGAACGCCCTCTGTTGGTTAACATACTGTATATATATTTTTATTCTCTTTGCTTTTGGTTCTTTTGATATTAAAAAAAAATTCATTTGATTTAGATCATAATTAAAATTAACCAACCCTAGCTCTCTAAGTAAAGATCGTTAAAACTTTGAAGTAGCGGAGTGCATTAGCCGTCGCTGGCTTGTCGGCGGGCTGTGACGTTGTATGGTCAACTTTTGGTCATTCTTTGTGGCCAGTTTGATGTTTAGAAATAATGGTTGGGTAGTTTTCGAGTGTTTTGTAATTGCTTAAATAAAATAATGAGGTCACGCCTTTCTCCCTTTTCCGTTGAAAGTAAATATTATTTAGGACGTGAATCCTTACATACTTAGCTTCTTCCACTTTTTCTGACCTGGTGGTTTGTGTATTTTGATTACAAAATTCTTCAATTCAAAACTCTCTGAACGAATCAAAGTTACCTTCTTTTCTATTTTGTTGCAATTGAAGAAACAATGCCGTATCAATTTAGATACGCTCGGCATTGTTTCTTCGATTGCAACAAAATTACTTTTTCCGATGTCTGTAATTCCAAAATTTCGGAAAGGTGGAAAATCGGTAAAAGTTGTTACAGGAGCTGTAATAAGAATTTCCGTTGTCCTCTTCAAAGCTTCCTTGGCAATTATTGAAATTTGACTATACAATGTACTGTAATCAATTCAAGTCACAGACGCAGCGTGCATAGTTGCATACTAATCGTGATGTTATGAGTTTCTGAGTGGACACTGCCTTTATGAGGCTCCGGGGAATTGAAAGGGTGGTCTGGTCCAATTGTTAGCGAAAAGCCGTCGCTGTTTGACTACTTCATAAAATTTCACCTAAAGCATTGATAATTATGTAATTTACTTTACTTATAGGCACGGCAGAAGGGCTGGTGGCTGAGTAATAACAGCTGCACTGGTCGATCGATCAGGTTAAGCTACGCTTGCCGCGGTTGGTCCAAGACCCCTCTGTGCCTAGGAAAGCATGTTAAGAGGATTGTGAAGTGCCGATACGCGGCGCGTGTCTTGGAGGCCTACATTTCATACAATTATTTAGATAAATTTTGTTTCGGGCGATAACGGTTTCAACCCCCTAAACCTTTACGAAATGAGACAATTTTGGTTTCATTACATTTAATACATCTTAATCTAGGTCTGAACGTTTTTCTTTTATAATAATTCAATGAAATTTAATTAAAAAAATAAAAACGTTCGGGGAAGTTTTTATGTCAAAAATATAGATATTTAGATGCTAATAACGTATATCGTATGCAATGTTTCTTTATAATAAAAACGTATGGACCTAGTTTTACCTACAACATTTCTAAAAATTATGAAAATTAGACTATGTTTACGGGAAGAAAAACGTTATCGCTTTTTGTATGAAAATTTATAGCTTCACTATCCTCTTAAGCCATTGATCTCAGCTGTCATTCGTGGATCTTTGACAGTCGTTTACGGGTCGTCAGAAGCCTGAAAATTTGACAACCAGTCTTACTAAGGGGTGTCGTATTACACAGGAACTGGGTTGTGGAGGTCAGATAAGCAGTCGTTCCATGTAAAATACTGGTATTCAGCTGCGCATTCGGTTAGACTGGAAACCAACCCCAACATCGTTAGGAAAAGGCTAGGCAGGTGTCTTTTGGAAAATAGATTTTTAGGTCAAAACTATTAACAAAGCAAGTAATTTTTCTAGCCTTAGGAAATTATAATTTAAATGAGAACAGTTACAACGGACATCTACAAGAATAGAAGATGTGTTAACGATAAGATATTGTTTATAAAAACTAAGCATAATTATTAAAGGTTTTTTTAGAATTTGAATGCAAGTACTACCATTATTTCCTCTTCCAAAAGGACTTTCATCATTTCACTCAGAGTTTTCTGTATATTACAGCAAAAAAAAAAAAAAAAAACAGTAGAAAACAGTGTGTGTGTGTGGCTCAGTAAGCCTCGACCACCTCAGAACCAACTTCTTTATTCAATTAAGGTCCTACAAAAATTACTGCGGGACATATATCAGGCGTAACTGCTTCGAGTATTATTTATTTATGTTAAATAGGCTTAAGTACGCTCGTACTTGGTACCGGGCACCCTTTATGAGCGAAGTACCCATTCTGAGTGGAGAAAGAACACGTCTGAGTACGGTTTAATTATTTATCGAAATGTTTAAAAGTTTTTTAAAATTGTTTTATGGGTTTTTATTATTAACTACTAGCTGTTACTTGTGGTTTCACTCGCATTATAGTGGAATTATTCACCGAATTAAATTCAAACTCGTTCAGCCTTATGCTTAGTGGTGTGACAAACATCTACAGGAACTTTCCCATTTAAATATTATACTAACTTTTGCCTGAAGCTTCCCCCCGCGCGCATGTCGGAAATCATCCCTCAGGAACATACTACCTGAATAAAAAGTATTCTATATCCTAATCCAAGTTATGTTCTACCCATGTGCCAAATTTCATCCAAACTCATTTTCGCATTTATTAGTTACAATTTAAACAGAGAAAGAATGAAAATTTGGCACAAGTCCACAAAATATCCGCTAATATAATATTATAAATGCGAAAGTAGGTTTGTTTGTTTGTTACCATTTCACGCCTAAACCACTGAAATATTCATCCTGAAATTTTGCAAATACGTTGTCACATGTACAGAAACAGACATAGGGTACCTTTCACCCCGAAAAAAAGTACTGTTCCCGAGGAAAACAACAATAACGTTCTTATGATAATAGATGGCGCCACGTGTCTTTCGAATCAGGATTGAATAGGGATGATGACTAAAAAATGTTTTTTTGTCCGTCATGTAGATTATTAAAATATATTGGACACGTATTTTTTCTTTTTCTACGTAATCAAAACATTACGGCGAGTTAAAATGTGGCATGACGTCACGTCTTCGTAGATTTTATACGTAGAAGTGACGTAGCAAGCCCCCACTCCCGAACTTTAATGCGAGTTATCTAAGTCATTTTTTATTAATATGATAAAGCAAAAAATACGTATCTAATATTTTTTTATTATCTGACTGACGGACTAAATAGAATTTCTTTTTTTTTACCCAGGCATCATCCCTATTATTACGCTTTCACTCTAAAACTGTTAAACAGATTTGGATGAAATTTAACACATGGGTAGACGATGACCTGGATTGAGACATAGGATACTTTAGATCCCGATAGTACGTTCCCGTGGGATAATTTCCAACAACCACGCGGGCGAAGCCGCGGGCAAAAGCTAGCAAACCAATAAATAAAAGAAAAGCAGCCGAAAATCAAAATATTAATTATCAAACCATAATTTTATTGTTTCTATCGCCCAGCAGTCAACATATTTTGTCTCTAGAGCCGACTTTCATTTTATCAAGATGATCCTAAATATTGTTCGTATTTCAATACTCAATACTCAATACTCAATTCTTTATTGCATTCTATATGTATTACATAGATCACAAGAAGCCACTGCCATCTGCAGCTTATTTACTTAGGAATACCACTATCCAAAGGTTAGACCGCTCGTTAGACTTCGGTAGACCTATCTGTTAATTAGTCTACGGAATATCAAGAGCTATTCCTTCGATTTAATTGGAAACAAGTGTTACCATGTCTGCAAATCTTAGCAGTATTGCCAGCTCAAT
The DNA here is from genome assembly GCA_948252095.1 of Dicycla oo. Classification (NCBI taxonomy): domain Eukaryota; kingdom Metazoa; phylum Arthropoda; class Insecta; order Lepidoptera; family Noctuidae; genus Dicycla; species Dicycla oo. Next base: position 31,304,543 of record OX411713.1, on the reverse strand, counting down.
TTCTTACTTGGTTACTTGATCTAACGCTTTTCATGCAGGATTCAGATTGTTTGTAACATACCTATGTACTATATGTATTATAATACCTTAATCACAATGAATAAATATAAAACAAACAATGCAGCAATCAACAGATATTATTTGTATTTACTTCATATGACTAAAAATAATTCAAATTCTTCGATTTTTTTTTCTACGGGTCCATCCATCATTAAGCTACGCTTGCCACGAATGGTCTGTGGATGGGTGACCATATTTACATACCAAAACCCCTCCTTGCCTCGGAAAGGACGTTAAGCCGAAGGTCCCGGCTCCCAGTCATGGATATTTGACAGTCGTTACGGGTCGCGTACTTGCACTTTCTTATTACCGCTCAGTTATATTTTTATGTATCGCCTTAAGTATCGTCACTAATTACCAGTCACCCTGTATACGCATCGACTTGTGAACCTCCTCCTTTTTTTTTAGAGACATCGTTTTATTTTTCCTGTAATCTTTACATAAACTTCATAGAATAATTTCAGATTTTTCTCTATGCAAACTTCGGAGATAAGGGGCGAACGGTATATTTTTTTTATATTTTTCATCAAAAGTCGACGAATCGAGTCGAGTATTATTCGGCCTAAAAAAAAATGAAAAAATGTTTGAAAATGTACAAACAGCGCTCTTTAATATGACACCCCACATGCCCTAGTAGCCCTACTTCGAATTTTTAAGAACCACATCCAGTTCCGGTTTAAAAAAAAAATGTATTTCTGTCTTATTTGACAAATAGTTGGGCAAACGTCATCTAAAACTATTCCAAAATTCAAGTTAATAATACTACTAGTTTTTGAGATATCCAGCTGTGACAGACAGATAGACAGACAGACTGAGTTACACCATAAGGATTATTTTTTACCATTTTGGTACGGAACGCTAAAATGAGTCAAACATGTCAATCTGTATGATGTAGACCTGTCAAAATATGTCAAGTTTTAGTCTTATCTATGATATTTAGACAGCCTGCTAATCGTTGTTAGCAGTTGAGCAGTTGTTAGTTATCAATTCACTAAAATTATCATACATAACACAGCATAGATTATTGTTCTAAGTCTCTAGTTCAATAGATTTTCTTGGCGAAGAACGAACTAAGATATATGTACTCGTAGCTCCTAACACACTCACGTGGCATCTTTGAGAAGCAATTTCCTCTTCGCTGTAATCACTACATATTATGAAGCGAAGTTCCCAATCACGTCTATCTGTTTCAAGCTCGAACAGTTAGGAAACTATTGAGTCGATTGTGATACTAGTTTCATCACTAGTTAGAGTATTTTTATCAGTTTGGTTTTGGGATAGTAACACGTCTTTGTGAGCCTTTAAGGTTAAGCCGGTTTCTTTACATGGATACAATCTATACTTTCTTGGCATACTTATACTACTTAAGTAGTTTCCAATAATTTAATTAAAATCTTCTGTCTGCTTCATTAATCTAGGTCATTTGAGGTAACTGCATCGGGATTATGTTGTAGCTTTATAATTGTATACTTATTGCATCTGTTTGTTTACAAAATAGTAAAATAAAATAAATGGTTGGAAGTATTAACCGTACTTATGTAGGTAGTTACTTGATCAGTTTCTCATCTTCCAAAAAATGGTCATTATTACTCCTGCTTTTAGCAACAATATTTTTGGCACCATCAAGGTATACCTACTTATACGGGACAATTTTTTAAGCAGTGCGCAAATTCAGAGGTTTTGCTACCCATGAATATGAACCACTTTCACTATGCGACCAACTCTGATATCATGAAAAAAAAAACTGCTGTTACATACATTTTGGTCGAGTAGGTATTGAACTTTTATATAAAACAGCAGATTTTTTTTGGTGATTTCGGGGTTTGTCCCATAGTGAAAGTTGTTCATATTCATGAGTAGAACACCCTGTGAAAATTTGCACACTGCTAAAAAAATTGTCATGTATAATTTTAAACTAACTCAGAGATTACAGTATTATTTTCACTCAGTTCGGCATCATAATATTATCATATACCCATACAAGTTGCATCAGTCACTAAATCCCTAGCCTACCGTGGATTTATGGCATTATTACATACGTTTGCTGTGAAACTAATGCAATGCCAAACATGGAGATTCACTTCTAAACAAAACCAAGAACTGTCCCAACAATACTTAGACCAACATACAGCAAGAACGTGTTTATAGCAATGTTTGCCGTTTGAATGTTTGCAAGCATCACCAACAGCCAACCTCAAAATGCCTTTGCCTCAGTTGTTGAATTTAGCCACATGCGGTTTTGTACCCGGCACATTAGTTCTTGGCTGGACTGTGTAGACAGAAGGCCGACGTCAGACTTATGTCCAGCTGATAAAGTTCCTAGAAACTTCTGAAAATGAAGTTCTTTAATTGATCCAAGATGCCCAGAAGACAAATTCATTTTTCTGTCCCTTCATGTCAGGGACTTTATCTGTAACGTACCTACTCACATCTTATCCGCTAATTACACATGGGATGAAATTCATCCCATTTTTTTATTTAAGTAGTAGTTCGTGGGAGTAAAGTCATCCCACGCAAATCTGATTTTGGTTTGAACCTTGTTCCACTACTATTAAGGAGTCCTTTTTAATTCTACATTACTATAAAGCCCTACTCACTAGCATTCTAAGAAACATTCAACGGTCACAAAATTCCAAGAAGCTACGATGCAAATCGGTTTTGTTTACAAGATTACCGCGGGTGGGGCGCTCAACGGTTTTCCCCGCGCGCGGGTGAGCACAGCGGTTATAAACTCTCTCGGATTTCATAAGATGTTATCATCATAACAGATGAAATGATAATGAAAAGATGTGCATGCCTATTTTTTCATCTTTACCTGTTTGGCTGAAAAATCGATGTGAAAAGTATGGTTTGTGTGTTTAAGGCTCACGTCGAAAGGCGCGACGCGACTCTAGTAGAACAATTTTTATGAAAACTTCATGGAAATTGTTCTACGAGAATCGCGTCTAGCCGTCGCGTCGCGCCTGTCTACGAGCGCATTAATTTTAATGAATAAGACTGTATATAAAATGGAGGTAGGAAGTACGCAAAAAAACATTTATGCGAATTCTTTATGAACATGAAAAATGCCTCTCAAAATTTCCAATATCGACCATCAAAGGGCTAATTTTCGCACTATTTTAATGAAAGCAGTATGAAAACAACGTTCTTTAACAAGGTGAGATTCAACCCCCCGCCTGCTGGCGGGACGGTTGGTACTTAGCGAAGCCTTCAAGGCTATGAATAATTTAGTGTTAGAAATAGGACGCTTGGCTAACCGCCGTGATAGACGGGTGCGAAATATGGGCAACTAAATGAAGGGTTCAGTTCCTTATTTGTTTCTATAATTTGGAGTGATGAACAGATTATAGGGTAACCACCCTGTTCTGTACGGGGGAAATCGGAGTTTTATTTGCCGCCTCTAGTAACACGGCTATAGGATTTTTTTTAAAGAAAATGATTGATGTTGGAAGTTTAGGTTTTGTATACTTATTCGGTCAGGCTTTTACTTAAATTCTAGGTGTAGGTACATTTGCATGTAAGGCGACAATTATGGAACAGCAATTTTATTGTATGGCATGTTGTCATTCAAAAACAATACGGAGCGTGATTTCGTGAATGTATAAATATTTTTAATTGTTTAATAACGTTTTTTAATTGTTTTATTGCGGTCAAATGCTTGCATAATTTACATAACACTCGGCCATTACACAAATAAATGTTGAATTAAAACATAATTGTAATGAATGGCTTACGTGAACACATCAAAATTGTCGCGATGTTTCAGTAAATCAAAACATTTAAATCAATTTATGAACTTAATGTATGGGATGATCCGTTTGATTTTAATTTTTGATTATTATTGTAATTTTATTTTATTGGTTTGCCCTATGAATATTTATGATAATGGAAATATTATTTTGCTAAATGTGCATTACATATTTTAAAATTATCGAATTTAAATTTTTACTGTTATTATATGCATTAACTTACGCCTTTTTTCAAAATTTTCAACGGCATTTTCATTTGCTTATCAAACATAAAGAACTGTGTGTCGCCAATAACAACTCTGTGACCGGTCCAGACTGCGACAGCGAAATATCAAATTTTCATTAATTTGAGAAAAAACTTATTTAACAGTTATTCATTTATTCATTAACCTCGAACGGCCGTTTTGGTTTGCTTACGAAATATTAATTTGGGGAAAAAAGTTTTTGGGAATTTTTAATCTTGCAAGTTCTTAGCGTGATGCGGCAGCCGAAGGGTTGACAAGGATAAAAGACTTCGTTGTGGAACTTATATTCCATTTTACATAATTAATGTGTCTTTCAATTTGTACATGTTCTGTTGCTTATGGTAAAGGTTTTGCTGTCATGCAAGTTTATATCTTGAAGTGAGCAAATAATGTTAAGAAAATATCATGAATAGGAAAGAAACCAACAGATTGTAGGGTATGTAGATTGATATAGGTAAATCCAAACCAGCCGATTAAAAAAAAACCGGCCAAGTGCGAGTCGAACTCGCACACGAAGGCTTCCGTTGGTACCATTTTAAGATCGAGTAAAAAACACCGAAAAAAACACGTTTCTTGTATAAGGCCCTCTTTAATTATTAACTTTATTTAAATTTTATTATTTGTTCTTATAGAGGCACTAGAAATACACAATCTGTGAAAATTTTAACTGTCTAACTATTACGATTAATGAGATAAAGCCCGTTGACAGACAGACGGACGGACAGCGGTAGCGGGGCTTAGTAATAGGGGTTCCGTTTGGCGCCATTCGGATAAGGAACCCTAAAAAATCTACTCATTACGTTGTTATGTTTTTAAAGCATAACAGAACAGCCATGTTAAAGACCAAATAATTCCGATATAAAATATATTTTTTAAAAGATTGGTTGCTTGAGCCTATAATTAAAGACACGGGTTGTAATTACACTCAAGCAAGAAATCTTCTGAAAAGAAAGCGCCTACAGGCAAACAGATATCAGAATCAAAGAGAAACAAAGTACCTACAAAAGCAGCAACTTTATTCCTTTAATTTTTCGGTTTATAAACATCTCAAAGGCATTAAGACGATACAGAAAAAAGTACAACACTTGAAAAGTTTACGTCAAAAGCAAATAAAGAAATACTTTAAGAAAATGCGTTAAGTGAGGAGCTCGTGGCTAAGTAATAACAGCCTCACGGGTCGTACCATCAGGTTAAGCTACGCTTGCAGGGTGACCATCTTTACATACTGAGACTCCTCCGTGTCTCGGAAAGCACGTTAAGCCGTTAGTCCTGGCTGTCATTCGTGGATCTTTGATAGTCGTAACGGGTCGTCAGAAGCCCGAAAGTCTAACAATCAGTCTTACTAAGGGGATCATATTACCCAGTAACTGGGCTGTGAGGTCAGATAGGCAGTCACTCCATGTAAAATACTGGTATTCAGCTGCATCCGGTTAGACTGAAAGCTGACACTAACATAGTTGGGAAAAGGCTATACAGATTGATTGACTTTAGGAAAATACGTTATTATTATGTATTTATTTATAGTTAATTAACACGGTACAACACCAATTACATTAATTAACATAGAAACAATTATAACATTGACAATAATTATGTTGTATACAATTTAATTTAAAACTAACATGGAACAGTGGAATATCTTGCATACTTTCTCTCACAGAACACCGGATGTATACGTATATGTAAAATTTTACTCCATTCATCCGCAAACACATCATATTCAGGGTGTGCAGTCAGAAAGGCATTTAGCATCTTTAGAGTACGTTAAATTGTTCGGGGCAATTATTTTGCGTACTGTATCTCAGACGTAAAGGAATTGCGGATATTTTTTTCAGATACTCTTTGTATTATATCATTTATAATTTATGACGTTTTGTTTTTACAGATTTGCTCGACATATGGATGGAAAAGAGATCGGGATAATGTATTTATGTTTTAAGCATTGCAACTCAGCTAAGCCAAAATTATATGTGATTTAAAAATGTCCTGTGATGGCAGAATATGGAAAACTATGACTCATAGAGGATTTTCTATTCTTATTGGTTTATCGTTTGACCTTTATAAGTAAAAAAAATAAATTACACGATATCGTTTGTCTCCACAGCCACCTATAGCCACAAGTATAAAGATTTATCTTGTAATAAACACATTAGTATCGTTAAGGTTTGTAAGTACTTAATACATGAACTGCCCTCTGATAGCTTGCACCTCCAAAACCTGGAACTTAAAACCGTTTCGAAACATTTCGGGGATTGGCAAAGAACAGCTCAGTCCTATTGCCAAAAGTAAGAGCTATTGAGTGAATATAAATTCATAATGAGGTTGGGTGCGATCCCTCGGAACTTTCCTGAGGGTGGGATCAGTAAATAAGTACCCATTTAACCGTGTAGAAGTAGGTATATGTTTACGTTATTATTACTAAGCGTGGGATAAGATGGTGTTGCGAATATTATGTTTATGGTTTTGTATTAACAGTTATTTTATTAAAAATAGCAGACAAACGCTTTTACTGCCTGGACAGGTCCACGCAAATCTTATGAACCTAGGAGAACACAGACAAACAGCCACCTCTGGTAACACAGGTTAGCCAGTAACAGTTTATAAGACGCCGTGATGTCTTTTATTATATAATGTGCACAGCAAAAGAGTTTAACTCACTACTCTTCATAGTGAGAGTGAACAGGCTTCTTCTGGGTAAGCTCCTTCCATCGTCGGCTTTGTCTCTGTCACCTCTGACCTAGACTAGAGTCAAGAGCAAACCGATCTCAAATAAAAAAAAGAAGTGCCGATATACAGCTTTAGTTAGGCTAGTTTTTTAAGTGTCTCCTAGTAATCTAAACAATAAACAATGTAATTCACACACTAAACGAGTGTTCTAGAATCTAGATGCAGATATCCACTTTAAAGCCAGACACAAAAAGAAACGCGTGCAAGTCGCAAGCGGTTTAAATCCGATGAATTATAGGAGAACCAGCTGGTGCCTATAATTGTTTCCGTAAGCAAGATATAATGAATATGGCGTTTTTCGATCACATATATCATTGGGTCTTGTTTTATGGGGATGCAGTTGTGCGGAAAAATTGGGAAATGAGAAGGATTTAAGGCGAGTACAGCCGTGAAATGAGTCGTTTTTGAGTATATATATGAAACTTTGTTATGTGTAGGTACTTTAATCTGAGCAAATGAAAATTTTAAGCAACTTTTTTTTAACGAAATATTTTCAAATTTAAATTCGTTACCTACAATTGATATTTTCACAGCTTAGCGACGATAATATTGGTAAAGCACTTAACTGTTCATTTTTTTAAATAATAATTATTTTTAACAAAACGCAACTTTAACAGCGGAAATTTAGAAATATTCGCTAGCGTGTGCGTGCGACGACTGTATCTATGGATCGACGACTATACTCACCTTAACTTAACTTTTTGCTGCGGCAGGTTGCCAGATCGGCACCCTAATTGCGTAACACACTATCAATCGGAATCGGTTTCATTTTGACAGTTCAACAACATATATTGCGTTATTTACGTTGTCAAGCAGACACATTTTTCGAGCATATGAAGCAATAGATTAGCAATTTGCTTCAAAATGATTCCGATTGAAAGTGTGTTACGCAATTAGAGTACTTTTCAATGATTCGCTCTGCATCATTATTTCACATATCTATTTTTCTGTATTTATTTACTACGACAAACCTTGTTTTTTATCTTTATTTAGATAAGAGCTGTCCTTACATAAGTAAATATAAGAAGGAAAACTCAACTCAAACTCAAACATTTATTTCAATAAAACCAATTACAGGCATTTTTAAATTGTGAAGCTAAGTAGTTGTCCATTCCAAAACATAGATCTTTACTTTATTTTATTTATTCGGGACAACAAACAATTACACATTAAGAAATACAACAAAAAAAAAAAAAGATAGGATACAGAAATGACACAAATGTGAAATCAACCACGTTCTCCACAGATACACAATGAGACAAATTGGTAAATTTTGAGACTAGCGTTGTAAGCAATACATTTATGGAGAAGAACGGGCAAGCCACTCCACGAACACTCTTTTAAATCAAGATATGACTAAATCCTGGGTCCCAGAAATCGACCGACATACTGTAGGTGGTGATAGCTTTGATCAATCCGTCCCAAAATAACTAATCATATGTTCCGCAAAATCTTATACATTTTTTTAGTGACCACTGTTTAAAATTTATTTACAAAAAACATTTGAAGAAAAAAAATCGAAATGTTGAATTTGTAAGTTTTATGGCGAATCAAAGGTAATTACGGATAGAGTAACTATTTAACAATATTTTTAATGGAAAAAGTTTTTAATAAAAAGATTTACACATGATAATCAACAGAATGACGCATGGCGGTTATTATTATTATTTTTTTGAAAATCTAGTATAACTCGAAAACTATAAGATTTTGCGGAACATATGTTTTGTTATTTTGGGAGGGTTTGACCAAAGCTATCACCAGCTACAGTACGTCGGTCGATTTGTGGGACATCCTGTATATAGGAGAACATTTAAAAATATATACAGGGTTATTTGTAAAACACCAGCAACCTCTTAAGGGGTCATTGTACTCATCATTATGAACAACTTTTACTATGGGACCAAACCTGAAATCGCGAAAAAAAATCTGCTATTCAGTACATTTATGTTCGCATAATTCGTCAAAATGTACTGAACAGCTGATTTTTTTTTCGCGATTTCAGGTTTGGTCCCATAGTAAAAGTTGTTAATAATGATGAGTACAATGACCCCTTAAGAGGTTGCTGGTGTTTTACAAATAACCCTGTATATATTTAAAAACAAGTCAAAATATAAGATTTAAAATAAGGCCTGCACTGCACACAAATGACCCGTCTCAACTGACGGCGCCCCTTCACGAACATGACGCGTGAATCAACACTATACAGCTCAACCATTTCTTTGATAAATAACAATAATTATGAGTTGTTCCTTTAAATATGGCTGAACTTAAGTTAACAATTAGGTACCTACTTACTGTCCTCATCTCCGCCCCTAGATGGATATAGACATTTTTAAATAAATTTTATTTTTAAATAAATATTTCGAACTCTTTGTAGCTTTGACGTAAGCTAACCTTTTCATAGCCAGTACGATTGATGGAAAACACCCAATAATATTTAGGCCGACAGGGCAATCGTATACAAGACAAAATCAATTCAGCAGTGGCAGGTAGCTTTTGAGGTTTGCATTTAGACACCTGAATGTAACGCTTTTGCTTTTTGACAGAAGCGGCCCAATATGGGCAGGGATCGATTTATAAATGCGAATTCGAAATTGGAATAGTGAATGGAGCCACGCCAGTAATCGAGTAAACTGTTTGACGATGCAATTGTCATTTAAATGCAAAACGATGGGTTAACTTAGTTCCTCTGTACTGTGCTATTCAAGCGTTGCCAATTTAAAGATCGATATGAGTTTTAAGGAAGATTTACGCTGTAAAAACAAGTATAGAATATAACAACGTTACACACTCCGATATAAATTAAGATTAAGCATTCCAACTTTTCGGCTAAAAATACATTCCACAAATCCCTATGTAGAGTGTCAATGAAAATATATAATAAACTACCTGAATTAATTAAAATAGAAGACAAACTTAATAAATATATTTATAAAAAAAAACAGTTTTTATAACAAAATAACGAATATAGAAACGATAAAAATATATAAGTTGCCAACGTATTTAATAAGTATTAATGCAGTAAACAATACATGTATAAGAAACCTAAATACAATGATATTAGATTTAGTTCAGAGACGGATAAGATAAGCCATGTTTTCAAAGCTTCCTCTCACTTGCTATTTTGCTGAGCTGGACAGGGCCATAATGATCCCATATAATTTTGAGTAACCACCTAAGTACACATTGTGGAATACAAATAATTTATTGAGTATATAAGCTAACACTAAAATAACAAGTTTATACAATAAAAAGAAGAAAAAAAATTTTGTAAGCGCAATTCAAGTCCGCGCCGATTGTCATGAAAACAGATTGAAATGTTATTACGGATACTGCCGTATTCATTTTATTTACTCGATACTTGAATTAGTAGGCTCATTGCATTCCTTTGATTATAATATTCTTCAGCTCTGAGCAGATTTACGGCCGATATGAAACGGCATCAGACATTATTTTGCTATTGTCAACTTCATATTCCTATTTGGCCAATATTTCCATTGTTTCTCTTTAGGTCCTGATAGTGCTTTGTTAACTCTTGACAAAGTCACCGTAATAACTGATCTAGCTAAACACGTTTTTGCGCTATACGAATTGAAATTTCTACACATAGAGAAAAGTAGTGGGTCGCGCGCGTGCACTCGCAGTGTGACGTCATAGACAAAATTATATCCTGCCATAAAAATGTTATAATTATGACCTATCTTTTGAATGCTCAAGCATTACTCTAGCATTAAAAGTCCCGTAATTATTAGAGATTGAAAGTTATTAGTTTTTGTCAGTCAAAAAGACGTTTTAAATTAAAAAAGGGAAGGGCTCATTGGGTATCAAAACCTTCATCCGCATCGCTGTCAATGGGAAAAGTGCCCAACAGGTTGGCAGCATTGCCACTTAGGATGATAATGCTAATTCTTTGGCCTAAAAAAAGGTCAGCCCTCTGGTCACGAGTATAGTCAACTCGATCAACATTCGATTTGTCGGTAGATTTATTGATCATTGATCAGCAGGAACTTGGTCGTAGCAAAAATTTTATAATTTATTTATAATTTTATAATTAAAAATTAGCCCTTAATGAAAATAATCATTACCCTCCTGGTAATAATTATTTTCATTAAGGGCTAATTTTTCATTAGTCAGATAACTGAATAATAAAAATTTCAATTTGGCAGCTTTTTTATAAAAAATATGTCAAACTGTCACACTTATTCTTCAGGTAAGTTATCTCAATATTGTAAAATCAGCCCTAACGTAAGTTAGGGCTGATTTTACAACAACAACAACTTTTACTATGGGACCAAACCTGAAATCTCAAAAAAAGCATCTGTTCAGTACATTTTGACGAATTATGCAAACATAAACGCACTGAACAGCTGATTTTTTTTCGCGATTTCAGGTTTGGTCCCATAGTAAAAGTTGTTCATAATGATGAGTACAATGACCCCTTAAGAGGTTGTTGGTGTTTTTACCAATAACCCTGTATAATTGTTTACCTGCAATCGTTATATTCCCACTACAAATACCAGAAATTAAACCGATATCAATAGTTATTCCATCGGTACATTCTCGAATATTTTTCGTACGAATGAAAATTATTGGTACATTCATAACATCCATCTGGCGTCCGTACGAATGCCGTAAATACGAAATCTTTTACAGATTTAAAATGAAAATACATTGTTTGAAATATAGACGCATTATTTTTGTAAAATGAATTCTTTATTCACTCGATAAAATGCAATTCAGATTGCGACAGGACCAAATTGGAACTTAAAAGTAATTGTCAGTATATTTTTATTTGTGTAAAAATATATTATGTAGCTACAATTTAATTTAACTGCCTCGTTGGGCTAGTGGTTGCAAGCATGAGGTCCTGCGTTCGATTCCCAGGTCGGGAAAAGTGTTATTGAGTTTTCCATCTGGAATCTCGCAGTAACAGATCGGAGTCTGAGTTTGTGCCTGGTTGATGATAATAGGCTCGCCTCCTATTAGATGGGACAACATAACTGGCGAAATGTGGGTTTATTATAGGTACCTACAACTCTGTCTACCCTTTCGGAATTTACAGGCGTGATGTTATGTAACGTTTTCTACAATTTAATTAACTATAGTGTTTTCATTTTAAAGAATTAATGTTTCACGCACAAAAACTGATGCTGATTCTTCCTTTTTGCTTTTTGGTAAGCGACAATACGCTTACTAAAAACCCATGGTGAAAACGAGGATATTTTTTTTTAGGCAGGAACCATCTAAAAGTCGCTTATCTAATAGCATGTAGATCGTATAGCATAGATAATGAAGATGAGGACCAGCAGATATCTACCCATCTCTGCCTCCTCAATCCCCCGGGAATAGCAAGCATTACACTCTACTTGGATACCAAAAGTTATTGTTGTGAGTTTTAAGAGCTCAGAACTTGGATAAATGGGTTTTAAAAGTCGAAATAAATGTATAGTTTCAAGCTTTTAGAGAAGGCTAGGTTTCGTCCGTGGCTTCACCCGCTCGGAGATCGGAATTTCTAGAGATAGAATATCCTCTCTCCTAACCCAGGTTATGGTCTATCTGTGCCAAGTTAATCTAAATCTGTGCAGCTATTATGGCGTGAAAAGGTAACAGACAGACAAACATTCACTTTTGCATATGAAATTGTATTATAGCATGGACTAGCTCTTGCCCGCGGCTTCGCCCGCGCTATTTAAATCAGATGTTTCATTTTTTGCGCGGAACCCTAATTATTTTTCCAAAATAAAAGTAGCCTAAGTTACTCCTTATAACATCAGCTATCTTCCAGTGAAAGTCCCGTCAAAATTGGTCTAACCGTTTCGGAGATTAGCCAGAACAAACATACAGACCGACACACAGACAAAAATTGCCAAAATTGTTCTTTTGTTATATATAAGCAGTTATTTTGACATTACAAACAGACACTTCAATTGTATTTACTTGTATGTATAGAAGATTATGTGGATTACCTGATGGTTTCTTTTTTGCATTTTTATTTAATGTATAATCAACAAGCAACTTAAACACGAATAATTTTTATTATATTTCTTTTTCTTTTGGCTGCGCACGGTCTGTGCATTTAGCCAATGTCACGTTTAGACTCGAATACTTATTTCAGTATATCGATAATTAGAGCTTCAATAGTAAACTAAACTTAATCGTAATTAAAACGAATCGTAAAAGATATCCACATTACGTACTGCAGCGCACTACGCCCGCCACTTCTTCCACCCTGGTTCTCTTTAACACGTTATTTCTATTCGTAGCTCAAGAGGATTTAACTTTATCTTAGCCAACGTCGTTCGGCTTTCAAAGAAGAGCTTCCTATCTCATTTATGTTGCAAATGTCTCAAGTTAGTACTTGTGTACCGTAATCCTTCGTTAGTGTGGGTCAACAGCGTGGCGTAATTACGTTGCATGTCGTGTAGGAGCGTAGGCTTGCTACGGCAATGTATTTTGTGATTCCACGGTAGTTTGTAGTAGAATGGGAAGATGTTTCGGTTGTGGCAGCGTTTAATTCGGTGACGTTGTGTTATCGGGCAGGTCGTTTGTTAACTTCTTATCGTGTCAATGGCAAATGTCTCGGCCCAGAATTCGGCTACGGTTTTGGCGCCATCACTCGCTAGTGAATCACTCCTGTAACGTGCAGCTGACAGGACACGCCACCTGAGAAGTGCGAGGATGCGTAACGAAGCTGTGAAACGATGTAAGCGTTTCCACCAGAGATGTGCTAGGCCGCTGAGCGGTGCGAGAATGCGTAGCGACGCTGTGAAACGGTGCGCAAATGAGCGGTGTGAGGATGTGAATCTTTGTTCAATGATGTTCATCATCAATGTTGTGTGGTTGAATGCTCGCACACATCTCTCGCACCCGTTTCTCACTTGTTTTGTACGTACATAAAGCTCGCTCCGCTAAGCCGTTTCTAACGGTGCTGCACTGAGCGAGGCTAGGTAAATGAAGCGATTCTATTGGTTCTTAACAAACACATCCCTCGCTACGCATCCTCGCACATCTCTGGTGGAAACGCAGCCTGAAAGGATCTATAAGGGAATAAATTGAATAACTCTAGGAATGGAACAATTTCGGAGTGCTAAGCATAGACCTTCCAAGTATCACTAATGGGGTGATTGCCTTCATTATCATGCTTGGGATATGAATTGGTGATCACATTTTATTAATATTAGCAGTCAAGAAGGTATTGCTGCCAAAACTATTGACAGTATCCCTTACTCACTTCGCTACCCCCGATATTAACTAGGACATGATTAATATTTTTCAAGTCTCTAATCCTCTACAAAGGAGATACAAAACACTAAAAGAGTCTCCACACAGACCAGACGCCCAGTCTCTGAAATTTCAAAAAATAAAACTCGCTAGCGAAATTTTCTGTCCAATAAAATTGCCATAACGATGATACTTTTAATGTCACCGCAATGCCGTCCGTCCATATTACATCAAGCAATTACTTGCAAAACAGTCTTCTGACCTCGTCGTAACCCGTTTGAGATGACCTACAGTGAATATTTTACATTTTACTGCAATATAACGCGATGAGACGGCGTGCTAGTGTCCATCGTATGACGATGTAGCATACTGGTTTACTATGATGCATGGCAGTTTAGGGTTATTTGAAGTAATAGTGGCAATGCGGCTATAATATTATATGGCCGTGTAATAACGAGGACTACATGGTGCATTGATAAAGATGGAGATGTCTGGCAGACAGGTTTTTATATTCTGTGGAAAATAACACTAATATTACTCTGTTTTGATTTGAATATTTCGTATTTATTCCAATATCATAGATAATCTTAACATTCTCGAGGCAACTATCAATAGTATCATTACTTCTACAACTTTATAAGTATTGTTCCCAATTAGGAATATTCGGAGCAGTGAAGGGCTAATTTGGTGGTTGTCTATTCCAATTATTTTGACAGTCGAAGACATGCCAAGAAATTTAATATGACTTTGGACTTCTTCGATCGCATAGAGACAACGGTTTACAATGGAAACGTGTTACTTACATAAGAAATCATAAAAGTTTGACTGACTGTTGAAATGCGGTCATGATCTCATTTTTCTTTACTTACATGACGTTCTTTTGTTATTAATAGAATTTATTTGCGTTTCATTGAGCTGTGTATCGGGTTTGCAATATTCAATCGCTATCTCATGAATTCCTATTTTTTCAAATGAGTTAAATTGTAAAAGTTATTGCATTGGTTTTGGAACGTAATAAAAAGGTCGACGTCAAATTAGAAAATATAAAAAAAAACTTTTCGCTCCTATTATTTCACCCATAGAATATCAAAATACAGTAAACAGTAAACATTGAGTAACAATTACAGATTTAAACATAAACATAATAATATTAATATCCTGGGACCCAACCTGGAAAGCAGATAACTGATATACTACATACACTACTTTTTTTTGTAAATACATGATTATATAGATAATTACACCCAGACTCAGGACAAACAGACATGTTCATGCACACAAATGTTTGTCCTGGATGGGAATCGAACCCACGACCTGCGGCATGATAGGTGGTATCTTAACCAACCACGCCAACTGGCCCGTCTTCAGAAACACAGACACAGTAATTGGCAATATTTGGAAATAAACTTCCACAATCCTGTGCTCCGCGCGGGATTTTTCGCGTATTTCAGATCACCGGTCTTTATTATTTTAATTCTCCCCATAATTGTCATTAAATATACATTTCTGAGGCCAGTACAATACACACAGTGGCCATTTTGTTTGTGAATGCGATTACAGGACGTTTACCGTTTAATATTATATTTACCAGCAATGTTTCAATGTTTTTGTCGGCTTTAAACAAATTAATAATAAAGTGATATTGTGTGTTTTTTTTTATTTGTGATGGGTTTGCTCTTGACTCTAGTCTAGATCAGAGGTGACAAAGTCAACGATGGAGTGAGCTTACCCAGAAGAAGCCTGTTCACTCTCACTTTGAAGAGATTAGGGTTGTATGCGTTCGGAAACAGACGCAGGTAGTCAGTTCCACTCCTTTGCTGTGCGCATTATAAAAGACATTTGGAAGCGCTTAGTGCGGATTGGTAGAATAGCAACCAGGTAGGGATGGTAACTGGCAGTGCGTCTAGATGTCCGATGGTAGAAGGGGGCCGGTGGAATGAGGTTGTGGAGTTCTCGGTCACACTCTCCGAAGTACAATCTGTAGAAGACCGACAAGCAGGTAACCTTGCGGCGATGAGCCAAGCTATGAAGCTTGGCATCCACCAGATTTACGTCGCCAATGAGTCTCTGAGCTCTGTGTTCCACCGAGTCAAGCGCGGCTAGTTGGTACTTTTGCGTTTCGATTCTGGCTTCGAAGTAAAGAATAATACTGTAGAGTTTCACGCGTTCAGCATGAAAAAATATTGTTTTTATTTTAAAAGGGAATATTTTATTTTTTGTGGGAAATAAAATTGGCTACAGAATGTTGTTAAAGGTTGTAAATACTTTTATTCACATAAATAATTCATTAAAACAGTCTTCTTTCCACCCTTAAATATTTTCCATTTATCTCATAGAGAATATAATAATCAAGCCTACTTAACGAAGTCGAAATAATTGTTCGTTAATTTCCTCGCACACTCGAATAAATCCGAAAAGAAATGGAGGCCGTTTTCATAATACTGTGTAAAAATTTTAATGTAATTACTTTCCACAGCTAAATGATAAGCGTTAGTTAATATGGTGTTCAGTCGACACCTGACGCATGAAATATGATTTATTGTATGTTTGAGCCCATAATGAGATATGAGCTCACGCGAAGTTAGTTTAATAAAACAGTATTTTAATGTATGAAACTAAAGCTTTCTTTATAAACTAAAAAACTTTTTAGCAAAAAATAAAACCGACTTCCAAAACAAAACACTACAAAGTGAAAAATACCTTTAATTTCGGTAGTCGGTGTCTTGGGTTTTGTATTTTCGTTTTTTGCTACCGACTTCCGAAATTAAAGTTATTTTTCACTTTGTAGTGTTTTGTTTTGGAAGTCGGTTTTATTTTTTGCTAAAAAGTTTTTATTTTTCACTTTTTAGTTGTGGAACCTACCCCACTAATTTGAATACATAATTGAGCACAATAACTGTTGATATAGCCATGTAAATAACAGTGATAGGAAGTTATTAAAACACCATCACATCATCCACATAAAATAAGTGGGAAATATACGCATTATTGAAGCTAACTCAAAAACTCCCCAAGCAAAGTTAATAAAATTTATATGGGACTATCTCGGAAGTATACCCTATCAAACAAAAAAAGAATTTTCTAAATCGGTCCATCCGTCTTTGAGTAATCGCGTAACAAACATACAAAAAAAAAAACATACAGACGAATTGAGAACGTCCTCCTTTTGGAAGTCGGTTAAGCCTTAGCAAATAATGACACTTAGGTATTTCATTAGGTTATCTTCGACTGTATCTATGGTCGAGAAAAAGCATTATGTTACAAATGTTAGGGATGTCAGGAAAGGAATTGCTTTTACCCTTCCTCTAGTTCTGTCTTCTGTCTCTGCCCACTCATTCATCACATACCCACACCACACACGATTTATTTCATATGTTTAGATGAATTTATTGATTTGGAAAAACATTCAGTTATTGTCGCCTCAGAAATCTTATCGCCCGATGTAAGTAGCTACCCACTATGTACTGAATAAATATTTAAAGACGAAGGAGACTAGTCTCCACGATACAGGGATCCTAGTGTGAAGGCTAGTGCTATTTGAATTCTGTAATGCTCTCTTGGAAAGGACCATTTGGTGAAGTGAAGACCACAGATGGCCATCGGAACTAGGCATTCAATTATACCCAATTATTTCACGGGTCGATTACTTTAATATATGGTTACTAAGCAGTCTAGGCTCGTCACAATGGATATGGTGATGGTGACTTCACCATCAGCTCCAGTTCTTCTGGTTCTAAAAGAACTCCTCAACAATTAACGTACCTACCTGCATCGGAAAAAACATTATTTCGTTAAAGGTGATGTGCAGTTGACATTAGCCTATTGTACCTCAGATAAATTACAAACTGACCCACTAAAAAGTAAAAATGAAACTTTTTACAAAAAAAAAAAAAAAAAACAACCGACTTCCAGAAAGTTTTTTTTTTTTTGAAGTCGGTTGTTTTTGTTTATTAATTTAATCATCACGCTTGGTTTACGGTTTGTAATCGCAGTAGCAATTATACAGGAATACACTGCAAGATGCCCGATCTATTGTCTTATCTGAAGGCCTTAGTAGACGCACTGCGTGTAGCAATTTTCTGAAGCTTGATACTGCCACTGAGCTCTACACCGCGCATAATTTTAGCTTTGGTAACATTCTTAAGTTAGGTACCGACCGCAATATTTGAGACATATATTATCAACTATCAAGCACAAGGCGTTTTGGGGGACCGTCTTATGTAATTTTAACGTTGGAAAAGTGCTGATTCTCAGCATAGTTTGAATAAATAACTTTTAGAATAGAATATAATAGAAGAGAATATCTTTGTTTTGCATAAAATATGGTACACAAGAGGTCTTAAACATAAATAGTTCCACATATTTTGCTTATTTTTTTCAGCATGCAAAAACACCTTAAAAATAAAACTATAAACAAAAAACTGAGATCATGTAGTCTAAAAAATATTTATAAAAAATAACTTATATAAATTACTAGTGAGAAATAGTGAGATCTGTGTATTGATGTTAATTTAAATACATTAAGTATGATAACTTAATTATTTTCAACTTGGCTTATAATTTATTTTATTAATAATTTATTTATTTTATATAATTAATTTTATTTTTTTAATAGAGAGCCATTTTGTAAGTTTTGTTCTGAAATAATTTAATGGTAGCTCTCTGATCTGTTTAGCTATTTGGTTATAGATTTTGACCGACATATTATATTATAACAATTCTTTTGAAATACTGTGCTTCTACATCTCGTGACAGCTAGTCGGGTTGGATCTCTTAAAAGGAGTTTTTTTTTATTTTCAATGGCTTTAGTAAATAAATAGCTCAGAGTGCTTTTTAACAAAATGCTGCTAATATTAGCTACTACGAGTAGGATTTACATATTAGCTAGATATTAGATATTTTGATTTTGAACGGTTCTTCAAAATTCACTTACGACAAAAATACCTACAGTTTTCCATTTTAACCCGAGAACGGCACATCATGACACGATGTTTCATTAATGGATATCGTAGTACGAAGCAGTACTTCATGTCCTTTAGCAAGCGGAGATATTTAATTGACTGCTGCGGTGGGTACTTGGCACTGTGAGCGTTCATGGTTTTCCGGAGGGGTAATGTATGTAGAAATGCGTTGAATGGTAAATATTAGATCTTTACCTATGAAATTGCCGATTTACAAAGAAAAAATCAAACATTTTTTTTAAAGAAATATTGTCGATGCACTTTTGCCATTTTAATTAAAGTTTGTTGATGCCTTTGCTATAGATATCCTGGGAACGGGAATCGATAAATTCTAAGGCATAACGAGAAAATTTCCAGAACGGAAGCGATCAAACCAAAAACCGTGCGTTCACTTGCGGTACCTTATATCTTGTGTTGCGTTGGTGCCACGACGGAACTCATTCGAAAATAGCGCGCAATTTCGATTTTTCCATGGCTATAGAAACATCGCTAACTTCAAAAATTTAAGGGCGGGAAAACAAATGAACAATTGATTTTTTTTAATATCTTGCAATATTATAAAATTAATTTAAATTTGGAATTCTGAATAGAATGAAAGATCTTCACACTAGCCGGTATTAAAAATCGGCAATTTCATTGGAAGACCTATTATTATTGTTACTGATTCTCTTTTTAATTTTGGAATAATTATTTATTTATTTAACCATTTATGTACACACAAATAAACAGACAAGAGTAAAGGAACAGAAAAATACGTACAAAGGTGAGACTTATTTCTAAAGAAATCTCTTCCCAATTCTTGTCATCTTCTCTTCTATTTATTGTGACAATTTAAAATGGCGTTTTCTATTTTCATAGAATTATTATGCTGGTAGGCAGAGAAAATGGGTGTTACCAAGAACTGGGCTTTGATTTGATCTTATAAGCAAAATTGAAAATGTCTCTGATGGTAACTTACGTAAAATGTTTAACACTGCTGGACCTATAGTTTAATTATCTAGTATATAGAAACGGCAGTACCTATAGTAGGTATCATATTGTATATTGATGGTTACAGATTGACTCCAATATTTAAAAACTGATCAGAGAACTCTACGACTCTTTTCAAATAACATCTAAAATCATTTGCAAAATATCAAAATATTTCAACAGTAGAAACAATTGAACAGCGGAATTACTCGATTCCTAAAACACGTTGTGAGCGTACCTCTAAAGCCAGTATTTCGGCCGATAAGTTTATCGCGTATCAAACTCTAATGCCGTACTAAATCACAATTACACGGAATCTGAAAATTTTCGACCAAACGGAACATTATTCAGCGCGCGGCTAATGCGCTGGACGAAGATCTACATTCACGCTGGAAGCGATAGTTTTAATGTTAGTATGAAAACTACGTAAAGGCTGTTTTTCAACTTTAGCCTCGCTTAATATGGAATCTAGGATACGGGAACCTAGGCTAGGCTAGGTCTGGGAAACCTGTTAAGTGATGGTAGAATTAAGTAATGATTTTGCATTGGCAATACGGTTTTACATACCCAAAACCAAGAGAAATCTATAAAGTTACTTTTTTGCTATAACTTAAAAACGCAATGTTTTA
Source organism: Dicycla oo (assembly GCA_948252095.1). NCBI lineage: Eukaryota > Metazoa > Arthropoda > Insecta > Lepidoptera > Noctuidae > Dicycla > Dicycla oo. Next base: position 31,283,982 of record OX411713.1, on the reverse strand, counting down.
CTAAACTATTCAACAAATTGTACTTGTAATTCGACTTACGAGTATCTTTTGAATCTATTGATATTTTACGCGATAAACAAATCCTGGATGTGTCAAATAGAACTGTTTCTATCTTTTTTTTTTAAGAAACAACGCCATAAATAAAGCTCCGTTTACACGGTACAACTTTCTGTAACGTTGAAGAGCAATAATCGCATACCATAAAGCACGTTCAATTTTTTTGCCATTCAAGATTCCATAAAATGGCATCCAAAATAATTAAATGCAAGTTTTGCCATTTAATAAAATCGCATGCGACTTAATTGTACGAGTTATTTAGAAGGTGCCACTTAATTGCCCTTCAATTGTATGGTATGCCACAGGAAATAAACCGTACCCGTATTACGTATTTTGCAGAAGCCTAGCGATAGCAAAATTTGCGTAATAATTGCTTTTCAATCGCAAATCGGTATTATGTATCAGCAATACGTCAAACTGATTTGCGATTGACCAGCGATTGAAAGCAATTATTGGGCAAATTTTGCTACCACTAGGCTTCTGCAAGATACGTAATAAGCCTGCCGGTACCGTGTAAATGAAGTTTAAATCTTTTACAACCATATCTAGTCACTCTACATCTACGTCCCGTTTTTCATACCTCCCTGTGCATTAACTAATGCAATCGCATTCCTCAAAACATAATTCAGCTCAATCAGAGCTCCGCACGCAATTCTTTGGTCGTCGGCTTTCATTACGAATTTGTAGTGTTGCCATTGTTTAGGCAATGTGATTAGTGTGGTTTGAGGTGGTGGCGTTTCCAGTTATGACTTCACACTTTTAGTAGTTTGGATTTAAGGGATTATTGTTTGAATTTTTGTTAGTGTTGAATTTGGTTTGATTTTGTTGCAAATTCTTTTTCTGTTTATAAAGATATTTGTGTTAGACAACACTTATGCTAGTTGTGGAGGAGCTTGTGGCTAAGTAATAACAGCCGCACGGGTCGATCCATCAGGTTAAGCTACGCTTGCCGAGGTTGGTCTGTGGATGGGTGACCATCTTTTCATACCGAGACTCCTCCGTGCCTCGGAAAGCACGTTAAGCCGTTGGTCCCGGCTGTCATTTGTGGATCTTTGACAGTCGTTACGGGTCGTCAGAAGCCCGAAAGTCTGACAACCAGTCTTACCAAGGGGTATCGTATTACCCAGTAACTGGGTTGTGGAGGTCAGACAGGCAGTCGCTCCATGTAAAATACTGGTATTCAGCTGCATCCGGTTAGGCTGGAAGCCGACCCCAACATAGTTGGGAAAAGGCTAGGCAGATTGACAACACTTATGCTAGTTACAAAAGATATTTTTGATATGTTTTGTCAAAGTCTCACTCGCGTAGAGAATATATAAAAAAGCTTTTATATCTGTTTTGTAACCTCTAGGATAAAATTTAAGGAATGCACAGATAGTTTAGCGTACCTTAGGTGTAAAAATGTAAATTTTAAATTATGTATAAATGTAGAAAAGGTAATATTTCTTTGAATAAACACTTTTTCATTTTCATTTTGAATATTGTTAGCAGTATGGGCCGTTGCCCCACGTAGTATTTATATAATACACAAGTATTATTTTGGTCTTTAAAAAAGTCCTTATTGGTCATTTAATGGCCGAAAAGTTACCAATAAAGTCCTAAGGTTGCAAGCATGCTAATATTTTCATTAACTTATATTATTTGCTATCCATTCTGTATAATTATGTAATCATACATTTTAAATTAAAAACACATACTTAGTACTATATCGTGCAGTAACCTCCGGCTGCTCCCAATCCCACTTAAAACACAAACACAGCCAGCCACACATGAATAGTGTCACTTCCATAAATTACACACATGCAACAAAAAAAAAGGATCAACACACAACTCAAAGCGCCACACATAACGACACAGAACTGCATTTCAGCTTCCGACACTAAAAAATTACGGGAGAATTGTGACACAGTGTTTGTAGTGGGAAAACACTGGACCGAAATACCCAAATGAACCCATTACGGGGGCTGATATAAATCATCATAATACAGCCAGTGTAATGCCAGCGCACCATTAACTGATTGATGATTGAGCGAGTTTTTAATTTACGTCTCTTTTTTTTTCAGGTAAGTGCTTTCACCTGTACAACTGGAGTTGCGCAAGTGTTTTATTAATCATCGTGATGTATTGTAAGTCGTTTTTATTTTGTTTGTTTGTTTTAAGTAGTAATGGGGAAAGAAAAATTCCATCATGACTCCGTTGCGATAAAGGGGTGGTGCTGTTGGACGTTCATAGCTTGGACTCTGTCGAATAACCTGGGACATTATTCACATACGGTCATCTGATCCCTAACTAAGCAGAGCTTGTACTATGGAAACCAGATAACTGATATACTACATAATTATACTACTTTTTTTTTGTAAATACTTATATAGATAATTACACCCAGACTCAAAACAAATAGACATGTTCATGCACACAAATGTTTGTCCTGGATGGGAATCGAACCCATGACCTGCGGCGTGATAGGTGGTATCTTAACCAACCACGCCAACTGGCCTGTCATAATACATCCCAAGTTAGGTAATATTCAAGTATGTACCATTTATCTGCCTGCAACATAGCAGATTGGTCGGAGTATAGGGTATTTTCTAAATAAGATGAAGTTTCTTTGTGATTCTGGGTTCACATTCTGTCGTTTCATAAGTGGCCGTGTACGTTTATGTGAAATAAAATATTTTGATTTTTGATTTTACCATAACACAGTATCATTATTTCATAGTCAGTAGATAAGCAAGAATTAAAAAAAACTTTTTAGCAAAAAATAAAACCGACTTCCAAAACAAAACACTACAAAGTGAAAAATAACTTTAATTTCGGTAGTCGGTGTCTTGTGTTTTGTATTTTCGTTTTTTGCCACCGACTTCCGAAATTAAAGTTATTTTTCACTTTGTAGTGTTTTGTTTTGGAAGTCGGTTTTATTTTTTGCTAAAAAGTTTTTATTTTTCACTTTTTAGTTGTGGAACCTACCCCACATAAATTTGAATACATAATTGAGCACAATAATTGTAGATATAGCCATGTAAATAACAGTGATAGGAAGTTATTAAAACACCATCACATCATCCACATAAAATAAGTGGGAAATATACACATTATTGAAGCTAACTCAAAAACTTCCCCAGCAAAGTTAATAAAATTTATATGGGACACCTCGGAAGTATACCCTATCAAACAAAAAAAGAATTTTCTAAATCGGTCCATCCGTCTTTGAATAATCGCGTAACAAACATACAAAAAAAAAAAAAAAAAACATACAGACGAATTGAGAACCTCCTCCTTTTGGAAGTCGGTTAAAAAAGTATGACACTTCATAAGCAAAGGCAATAACACCAATTATTATTAAACTAAATTATACAATTTAATCTGTTAAGCAGTGTTGTTTTCCACTCTCACTGGATGTTATTTTAATTAAATACATAGCTAACATAATACTAATTTAATAATCAAATTCTAACCAATGCTCAAACTCAACTAACTATAACACGAATTAATTAATAGCACAAATAAACATACAAAATGATCTCTAATAAACAGACTAACGGACTAAAAGTTACGCAATTGAACTGCTAAACGCATTATCGGACTAAACGCAATGAATATCAATGGCCGTAGTTACTGGTAGACATAAATTATATTTGAAACAACGATAATTTTAAATGTTAATGTGTGCCAATATTAACGTCGGGCAGTTGGACTAACATTAGGCAGTTAGGCTAATAATAGACAGGTATTATTCGTCGGTAATACGTGGTTGTATTCTGCCGTCGTAAGCTAAAAGGGCACAACTAACATTTAAAAAAAAAATGAGTTACATACTTAGAATATATTTAGAATCAGAAAAAAAAGGCTAATCTGCTCAATTTTTTGTAGATTTTTTTTTAAATGTTAGTTGTGCCCTTTTTTCTTACGACGGCTGTATTGACCGTTAGAACTTTTAATAGAAGTTTTAGTATTACGTTGTTTAAATGTGGGCACTCATAGTGTATTTGTGCCTCGATAGATACTTCTGTATGGATAATAGAGAGACATCTAGAATAATTTTTGTACACCATTAAATAAATGACAGTAAAAAAAAAAACCGGCCAAGAGCGTGTCGGGCCACGCTCAGTGTAGGGTTCCGTAGTTTCCCGTCCGTAAAAATATTATAAAATATGTAAACGAAGTTAAAAAAAATGCTTGCATATACGATTATACTACAAACTTAGTCCAGAAATTATTTTGTACAACTTTTTGTCTTTTTTTTACAAAAACTGTTGTTTCCATCAAGTTCAAAATGATTTTCCTAGAAAGTCCTTATAAAGTTCTACTTTTCAGATTTTTTTCATATTTTCTAAAGTTATGGCTCAAAAGTTAGAGGGGGGGGGGGGACACATTTTTTTTTACTTTTGGAGCGATTATTTCCGAAATTATTGACATTATCAAAAAAAGATTTTAGTAAACCCCTATTCATTTTTAAATACCTTTCCAACAATATATCACACGTTAGGGTTAAAATTAAAAAAGAAATCACGTCCCACTTTACATACAGGGGGGCTATCCTAATAAAACATTTTTTTCCAATTTTTATTTTACCACTTTGTCGGCGTGATTGATATACATATTGTTACCAAATTTCAGCTTTCTAGTGCTAACGGTCACAGAGATTAAGCGAGGACGGACAGACGGACGGACAGACAGACATGGCGAAACTATAAGGGTTCCTAGTTGAGTACGGAACCCTAAAAAACCGGTCAAGTGCATGTTGGACTACGCACAATGAATCATAATCAAAATCAAAAGTCATTTATTCAAACTAGGCTGAGAATCAGCACTTTTCAAACGTCAAAATTGCTTAAGACAGTCCTCCAAAACGCCCGCCCTTCACCACTTCCTAGTGCTTTAGTTGAGCAGAAGAAGTGGCGCAACAAACTCCCCAGCAGCACAGTTGTATGTTCAGTTAAAAAAATTGATAGTATACATCTCTGCAGCTCGAGAATGGTTCAAATAGGTCAAAGTTAACATTGTAGTTGAAAAACATGTTCTCCCATACATTCCAACTGCAAATGTAAGTATGTACGCACAATATTGAAAGATTTACCATGTTATTGTAAGACCACAGACTTCTTATTAATTTTCCTGTAATCTATAAGTATAGAAATATTTTCTGTATATTTTTCACAATTTTAGGCTCAGTAGTTTCGGCGATAAGACTGGGGAAATGGTCAATTTTCGTATATTTTCTTAAATAACTTTGCAAAAATTTACTTTACAATTTAAAAAAATAATAATTTAATACCCTCAAAATAAACCCTTTCAATTAACACGTTACACGGTAGGTATAACAGTTTGTACAGACGCCAGCAGGTCAAGCTACCCGAACCAGTCAAATTTTCCCATTCAACCTTGAATCTAATACTTTAGCGATAAAGTTGAATATCTATTAAAGAAATTTGACAGATTGTAGTAGCTTGACGTGCTGGCGTCTGTACATTTTTTTTATTGTCTTATTTGCTCCCCAAAAATTACCCCCTTATTGAAAATTTATTTATTTATACAACATATTAACAGAAATTAATATATACCTTTTAACTAAATCTGTTCATTAGATTCGGAGCAAATTGGATGTGCAAGACGGACGGACAGACAGACACATGAGTGATCCTATAAGGGTTCCTTTTTTTTCTGGTGCGGAACCCTATAAGTAGAAATTTTACATAGGCTGACACAATGGGCGGTCTTATCGCTAAAAGAGATCTTTTAAAGCCAAGGTGATTATTACAAGGTCTTTTTGTAGTGGATTTAAAAAAATGCAGAATTTATTTGAAATTACTAGGTTGTTAAAATGGTCTAATTCTTTTTCCTCGAAAAGCAGAAATTAAAATAATAAGTTTATTGACACCGAAATTCAACTACATGCTGTCTTGTAATAATTACGAAAGTTAAGGAGCACTCGCTTAATTTTTAGATTCTGCTAAATATGCTACAATGTTGCTACTTTATACTTTGCACTTCAAGGGTCAAGCCGTTCCATTTACGAGCAGCAATTTAGTAGCCGAGCTAGGTATGTTTAAGTCAAAAAAAATCAATCTGCCTAGCCTTTTCCCAACTATGTTGGGGTCGCATGCAGCTGAATACCAGTATTTTACATGGAGCGACTGCCTATCTGACCTCCACAACCCAGTTACTAGGTAATACGATACCCCTTGGTAGGACCGGTTGTCAGACTTTCGGGCTTCTGACGACCCGTAGGTAACGACTGTCAAAGATCCTCGAATGACAGCCGGGACCAACGGCTTAACGTGCTTTCCGAGGCACGGAGGAGTCTCGGTATGAAAAGATGGTCACCCATCCACAGACCAACCCCGGCAAGCGTAGCTTAACCTGATGGATCGACCCGTGCGACTGTTATTACTTAGCCACGAGCTCCTCGTATGTTGAAGTCAGAGTCCGCACAAAAAAATGCAAGTGTTTGCAGCTAATGCCTACACTCACACACACACACACTGGTGCAGTGATGGTCTGCCGGTCCTTAGACACGAGATAATCAAAACGCCAAACGCATAGTATCTATTGCAAGCGTGAGCCTCTAGATGTCAATAAGACACAAATTCTAGATTAACACATTACTCAAAATGAACGGGTTTGATTTTTTTTTCTATGGAGGCTGGCTTAATCATCCCATCGCCATTTTGATATTTCTGCATAGTTGCGTGTTGCAATGAAACTGGTATAGGGATACACACAAACAAAAAAAATGTGTGCGGTCGGGGGACTCTGGTTGGGATGATTTAAAACAAAAGCAATGCTTTCGCGGCCGCCAACTTAGATTTACAATTTGACCTCACTATCGAATTTAGTACCCTCGAAAACTATGAAGACAACACCCATGGCGAAAAATTTTTGGCAGCCGCCATCCTGGGTTTTCATTTTGACCAAATTCACAAATTCTTCTCTCTCTGAAAGTCGCATGGAGGAACCAACGCTTTTTCGTTACGTGACGATTTCCACCAGTTCACTCCTAGTACAAGCTGCGTTAGAGAACTTCGTTCCAAAAACAAAAAAAATTGACACTTGAAACTGACTTTTTCTCGTTACGTGACAATTTCAATCAGTTTACTCCTGCCATAAGCCGTGTTAAAGAACATCGGTCCAAAAATCCGAAACAAGGTGCTCTAAAGTAAAGATTTAGCGATCTTTACCTCGGGATATCTCAGCAAGAGTAGGAGCACTTGTACTATATTCCTGGACATTTTTAGGGTTCCGTGCCTCAAAAGGAAAAACGGAACCCTTATATTATAGGATCACTCGTGTGTCTGTCTGTCCGTCTGTCACAGCCAATTTGCTCCGAATCTAATGGACCGATTATGTTTAAATTTAGTACGTATGTATTTCTGTGACCCAAACATGGAAGTGTAACGTAAATAAATGAACTTTGTACATGAGGAAAAATGTTGGGGGCAAAAAAGAAAAAAAAAAGTTCTGCAAACTGTACCGTGTGACATATTAAATGAAAAGGCTTAATGTGAGGGTCTCAAATATATTTTTTTAATAATTTAAAAATAAATCATTTTAAAGTAATTTAAGAAAATTGATGACAATTGACCATTCCCGAATTATCTCCGAAAGTGCTGAGCCTAAAATTTTGAAAAAAAAATCATAAAATAGTTCAATACTTATAGATAACAGGAAAACTCATAAGAAGTCTCATAACACAACATGGTAAATCTCTCAATAATGTGCATACAAACATTCATTTACAGTTGGAATGTATGGGAGAACATGTTTTTCAACTACAATGTTAAGTTTGTTCTTGGGATTCATCCCAATTACGGAACCCTTCCTTGTGCGTGGCCAGACACGCACTTGGCTGGTTTTTTGTTTGTTAGTGCAGTCCTCTACCCAGATATACCAGTTTCATTACACACCGCCATTTGAAGAAAAATCAAAATGGCGATGGAATGACTACACTTTGGTTCTATGCCCTTTGTCTGTAATCCTGCAACTGCAGCTTCCTACCAATAAAACGTTTCAAAGGACCAAAGGCTACAACGTATAAATACAGGCCTTAATAACTTAACACTCTTATGCTCGTGCACAATTTATATACATACACGTAGAGTCGAAACAGTGGCGTCGGGCAGTTATCCTCATAAATAGATTATACAGTTGTCAGCGTAGTTGTGAGCCGAAGCGAATCTATTAAGCGCGTTATTTCCGTTCGCACAGTCCGAGCGCGGATGTAGCCGGCTGGATGTGACGGCGAATTGGATCGTGTGTGAAAATCTAGGTCTTCTTTTGTTTTTGATGTGTAAAGAAATGGAAGCTTGTTTGTGAATGTAATTTTCTGTTGTTTACTTTAGTACAGCGATTTTAACAAATTAGAACTTCAGTCACATCTTATTGTAGTTGAAACATTACTATTCATTCATTCTCCTGCCCTTGTCCCAATTTATTTGGGGTCGGCGCAACATGTCTTTTTCTTCCATACTTCTCTATTAGTCATCATCTCGGTAGTCACTCCCTTTCTGGCCATATCATCTTTCACACAGTCCATCCATCGTTTCTTTGGTCTTCCCTTACTCGTATAGCCCTCCACGTTCATACTCAACACTTTCCTGACGACATTTTCCTCATTCCTCCGCATCACATGCCCATACCACGACAACCGATTTCCACACAACTTTTCAGTCACCGGTGTCACTTTCAGACTTCCTCTTACATACTCATTTCTTATTCTATCTATTCGCGTAATACCACACATCCCTACATTACTATTAAAGGGTAAAAAGTGGGACATTTGCCCATGGGAGGATAAATGCCTCAAAATTCAATTTGTGACCTGTAAACGTACTATCATCGCAGTTAATATTAATATAAGCAAATAACACGCCCCACCCTTAGTACCACCCTTAATTACGAGGATAGTACGATTACAAGTTTCAATTTGAATTATGGAGCGTCCATCCTCCTATAGCATCTATCCCACTTTTACCAATATTTTCTAGAAATATTCAAATACCTTTAGTTGAAACCGTAAAATAATGTTCAAAGCTCAGCTCCATACTTAAAAACGTGCCCAAAACGTCAAAAGAAAAATCACTAACGAACCCCATCCAGCGAACGAGCATCCTCGCAATTTTCGCCTACAATTCGAACGTAAAGCTTCCAAAGCAATCGATTTCCGGCCTATTCGACTTTAAACGGGGAATCAAACCTGATATCCGAACGGATTTAGTTGCGGACTCCATAGTCGTAATGAATAGAGTCGAGTAGCCCACTTCGATTCAGTTAACTTTATCCTTTATATATTAATCACTGCGATGGGATTTCAGAGATGCGATGGGGTTTGAGTCGGTAGAGGATCAAGGTGGGTTTTGAATTGGATTTGTGTGGGTCAATGGGATAATTTTACATTTTATTTTAAAAAGGAAAATAAAAAGAGCCTATCAATAATTATATTACCTACCTCTCCACAATTCCAAGGTTTATTATAGGGTGCATACTCAGTAGGCGCTTTATCCCTTCGATATCCTAAGGGCCTGTCTTCCCTACCATTATCGCGCCCCCTGGTCTACTCCTTGATATGCAATGTTCTCTGTTGCACCATGAAACATGAGGCAACAGTGGCGTGAATCTTTGGGTTCATTCGAGTAATCGAGTCTTGTCAAACCATGCTGGGATCGGTGCATTTCATTCATTCATTCAATGGGATAATTTTCCAGGTGGATCACGTAAAATAAGTGTGATTATCGTCTTATGATAGGCGATATAATATACTAACCTTTTTATGTATAGGTACTTCGAATATCGGCCATATATGTGTATTCATTGTAACGATTTGGCTTTGCTGCTATCGACTCTTAGTCCAAAAATACGTTTCTTAATTTTGGAAATTATACACATTTTAGTTTTTTTTTTAATATAAATCATATCATATTATCAGTAATTATTATCATTATTTTCCACAATGCTTTAAAAATACACTCACACGTCAAACACTACTCTGAGAAGAAACACCGAAGCAAACTTAGACATTTAGTTTAGCATTAATTTTTTAGTAAAATTCCACTTAAGTATAATCTATACATCGATTCTATACAAATAAATAAAATTGAAGTGTCTGTTTGTAATGTCAAAATAACAGCTTTTTATTAAATTAATATGAAAGTGTATACGATACTTATAACAAAAAAAAAACTATTTTTAAATTTTTTGTCTGTCTGTTTGTTCCGGCTAAACTCCAAAACGGCTGGACCGATTTTGACGGAACTCCTACTGGCAGATAGCTGATTTTATTAAGAGTAACTAAGGACACTTTTATTTTAGAAAAAGAATTAGGGTTCCGCTCAAAAAATGAAAACCCATGAAATTGTGAACAAAATACGATACAAATAAGGAAGTATTGACATCCACGCGGGCGAAGCCGCGGGCAACAGCTAGTTAATAAATAAATAAATCATTTTATTTCGGACAATAATTGTCATCATAATTATTATGAGATACATAAATTGTTAGTAAAAGATTTGCACTTAAAACACTATTCTTAGTAATTTAAGCTAAAGACGAATCAATGAGTCACACAAGAAATGGAAACTACGGTATTAGTCTTCTCACAAATTGCCTTATTTTATTTAAGATGCTTTTGCTCTTGACTCTGGTCTAGGTCGGAGGTGACAGAGAGTCGACGATGGAGTGAGCTTACCCAAAAAAAGCCTGTTCACTCTCACTTTGAAGAGATTAGGGCTGTATGCGCTCGGAAACACAGACGGAGGTAGTGAGTTCCACTCTTATGCTGTGCGCATTATATATTTGGAAACGCTTAGTGCGAATCGGTGGAATAGCAACTAGGTAGGGATGGTAACTGGCAGTGCGTCTAGATGTCCGATGGTAGAAGGGGGCCGATGGAATGAGGTTGTGGAGTTCTTGAGCACACTCACTGAAGTACAATCTGTAAAAGACCGAGAAGCAGTCAACCTTGCGGCCATGAGCTAAGCTATGAAGCTTAGCATCCACCAGTTTTACGTCGCCAATGAGCCTCTTAGCTCTGCGTTCCACCGAGTCAAGCGCAGCTAGTTGGTACTTAGCTGATCCATCCCAAAGGTGACTGCAATACTCCATGCAAGATCGGACTTGCGCTTTGTAAAGAGTTAAAAGCTGTCCAGGCGTGAAGTATCGCTTCACCCTATTTAGGATGCCCAGTTTCTTGGCTGAAGGTTGGTCTTTGTACTCAATGGTGGCGCCGAATTTGAGACCAGATGTCAACTTCTGTCTGCTGCCACAGTCTTCAGAATGCTATTGCGAATGCCTCTTATTCTCCTCAGGAGTGAAGCCGTCTTTGAGGCATGAAATCCATCGGTATGATTTACCGCGAACAAATAAAACTTACCAAAATACCAATATGAAAACGTCTCAATATGTATGCGTTAATACCGTCTGATTAAACATCGTGGGTGTATAAACTTTTACGAGTCGGATTGGCCACTTTTATTGGCGGGGCCGGCCGGTCCTTATCTCGCCCGCCATGCATCCGCAAACACCAGTTATTATTAAATCTCAGATCAGTTCGTACCACTGTATCTGTCGTAAAACTATGACTGATGAATTGAGGGTAGTAAATATTTGCTTGTTTGCTTTTGTTGTGTTTGGAGTCAAGGAAAAGTTTGGCTAATAAAATTGGAAACATTAATTCTCTTTTTATCCCGATGCCCGGTGACTAGCATGATTTTTCTAATGACATATTACACATACACTCAAGAGCTGGATAAAAAAAACATACAAATGGCCACTACTCTTTCCTCGGAGACCAAATCTGAAAAGACAAGAAAACTCGCAGTAAAACAAAGTACATTGCGTGCATTTTTTTAATTTGGTAAGAAAAATCTTAAGAAGCTGAAAATAAAATTAATTTCTCTTAACCTCCTCAGAACTGAAGTCCCGTATAGGGGACAATTTTTCGAGTGTCGCCTCCTTGTGGCGAATGAGTTAAATTGCGGGACACGCAATAAAAAAAAAAATATAAATACTAAAATCATCAAACACTCTCATTTTGCTTCTTTGTGGGTCTCTAAGTAAGCCTGAAATATTTTTATCCAAGTAACATTCAAAATAATACCTCAGGACTGAGGAGTCTATGAGTACCAGCCATCAAAACTATCTCTCAAATCATAGCTCTAAAATTAATCCTCAGAACCCAATCTTAAACCTAACCCTTATCATGTCCGCACCGGTCAGAAAGCCTTCAAAAGTCAATACGATTGAAGATAAAGTTTCCATCCATGTCCTACTGTGCTCGAATCAAAATAGAATCGCCTGTAGCCGACGACGGATCGATTGACTTTTATGGGGCCAAATGGACCTCCGACTCTCCATGTCAGTCTTGGTTTTGGGATTCAAATAGAAAGATTTGATGGTACGGTATGATAAGGGTTAATAAAATATGAGGGAATAATTTTGTGTGGGTGTTGGTCTGCATTATTAATGAAATCTCACAAAAATTATATAACTCCCATGGAGTTATAGAATTATTGTAAGATGACTTCGTGAAATGGGTTTTGGGAGTATTTGTGATGAGCAAGAGAGATCTTTATTAATAAAGATATTAATCGAGTTGGAAGTATTCCCTTCAATCCATTCTTAATACCTTTTTAATATTACTTGACAAGAGAGAAATGTCTGTCTGCTTCCTTTTCACGCCTTAACGACTGGACGGAAGACCTTGACTTGGGTTATAGTACGCGCGCAAGTGCTAATCACCGCCTGTGGTATGTGAGACGGGGGAGGTAGTAGGGCCAAGCTAACTCAGTCTGCCAATCTTGTCAATCGCGCTTTGCCCCGTCTCACCGCTCACATACCTCAGGCGGGACTAGCACTTGCGCTCACCCTATACGACTTTTTATCCCGGTAGTACGTTCCCGCAAGATAATTTCTGACCCATAGTGAATACTAGTATATTCGATAAATTCCCAACGTGTGAAATACCAGACACGATTTCACCAAACATGACACGAATCATGTAATTTCAAAAGACCAAAATTTAAACTAACAATGTAACCACTAATCGCGCTCAAAGCATAATTCGCAACACAAAATTAATACCTCAAAACCCATAACTAGAATATAACACTTACCGCTTTATACCTATACACTGTAACATAGGTACCTACTACATTCCAATGTGAGCGTCCAATATTAATGTCAGTTTGCGAAGTTTACACGTCATTAACTCCCAGTACTAAAGTTGTATGAAATTCATCGATTTTGCACTTGCGGAGAATTTATGTGCAATACAATGTAGATAGGTATCGAGATGAGTTATATTTTTCCTTTGTTTGTGAAGATCGGTTGTATAGGATCGGAATGGATGAAAAATTGGTCCTTCGAGGCGCGATTTTTATTGGATGTCCCTGCTTATTTTATTTTTAATACGGTAGACTGTTAACTTTGGATGACGTGTTTTAAACCGCTGTGAATTCAAATTTTGTTACAAACCTTTTTTCAACGATTGAGACTTAGTAGTCATTAAATTTGAAAGTTTGGCTGTTAGTGGCCTTCTAAGGTTCTATCTGTAGAAGATAACATTCATTTTTCATTCAAATTTTATTTTCCATTATTTGAAACTACATAACATTAATCCTTCAATATATTTTATCTCTTTTACTTTCGATCCGCCACAAAAACCACTATTTTTCTTTCATCAAATAATCTAGACTTGCAAAGAAGAAAGTTCTTTTAATACCCTGTTATAAGTGGACAAATTCTCGCTTTAAACGTTCAACTTGCACTTAAAATAAATGAAATTAAGACAAAACTAATTAGTGAGTAATTAAATGCTCTCGAACTAACCGACTAAAAGTCTTGGTGGATTTTTAACGCGTTACTCTAACGATTATAGCGGGTGGTAGATTCTGATGACAATGATAGTTTTTGGTTGATAATAGCAAGTGGTTTAAATTTTAGTTCCTGTATTTTTAAAAAAAAAAAAAGGTTAAACAAAAAACCGGCCAAGTGCGAGTCGGGTTCGCGCACGAAGGGTTCCTTACCATTATCTATAAAAAAGTCACGTTTGTTGTATGGGACCCCCCTTTAATATTTATTTTATTCTGTTTTTTTAGTATTTGTTGTTATAGCGGCAACAGAAATACATCATCTGTGAAAATTGCAACTGTCTAACTGTCACGGTTCATGAGTTACAGACTGGTGACAGACGGATAGACAGACGGATAGACAGACGGACAGTGAAGTCTCAGTAATGGGGTCGCATTTTACCCTTTGGGTACGGAACCCTAAAAAGACTGGTTCTGTGTAAATTTGATATTATATTAGATATTATGATAAGGTATTATATATCTTATTTACTTATTGCGACTTGAACAAAACAATTGCTAATAGTAGGGGGGGGGGGGGGGGGGGGGACTGCTCGATTTAGGCGACCTATTTTATACCGAATCAATTTCATTTGTAGTAGTTGTTTAATATTCTCTATTCATGAATGTTGAGAGTCAGCCGCCGCATCCAAGTGGGAGTCCAAAGTTACAGCATGTAAAAGTTGTAACAAACACTTAAAAAAGTAATTTCATGCCGCACCAAAACTGTATGGGACGATTGGTGGGATCATCTTCTACACAAAAAAAAAATAAATGCATGGAAGTGGCGGGAAAATTATGTCAGGCTAAATTAGAAACTATGGGTAATAAGGCAAAGTGGTTAAAGGAATTATGATCGCAATTTTGAAGGAAAATAAAATTGCATTTTTAAAAAAAAAAAAAAAGCTTCTGCCACAGCCTGGAATCGAACCCGTTTATTGTACGTACAAACTTACATTTGTAGTCGGAATGTATGGGAGAACATGTTTTTCAACTACAATGTTAAGTTTGTTCTTGGGATTCATCTCGGAACCCTTCATTGTGCGTAGTCCGACACGCTCTTGGCCGGTTTTGTGACTTGAAGATGAACCCAACAACCACTCCATAAGGTTTTGGCGCGGTATGAAATTAATTGTTTCGTAAGTTTTTTTAACCAACTTTGACATGCTCTGACTGTGTACTTCACCACAACTGGAGCAGCTGACCCTCAGGTCTCTTATGCACTAAGGAAAAACTATTTTTGTTATGATTTTCAGCCGGTATAAAATTACTTTTTCAAACTAACACCACCCGTACATTATGTAGATACAACAATTAAACAATTAATGTGTGTTTAGAACAGTACTTATTAGTGGAATCGTTTCACGTTTTTTTCATTATTATATTATTATATCAAAACACCCGCTTGTCAGCTAAACTGACTCCCAAAACTTATCCTATTAATCTAATTTACCACAAAAGCCAGCATATCCCTGTGGCAGTGCAAGAGACTGCTTGGCAGGTTTTGGAGCCCTAAGGTCACTTACTGGCCATACACCACAGTTATCAAACTGATTATCACATACGGCTCACTAGTCTGGTGGCCCAGGACAGACCTGAGCACAGCCCGAAGAGATGTCGAAAAGCTGCAGCGGTTCGCCTGTGTAGCAATCGCTAGCTGTATGAGAACTACACCCACGGCTGCTCTACAGGCAATGCTTGGACTGCCTCCTTTATAACCGGAACTCTGAGTAAAGACTCTATAGTCAAGCACATATGCATAAAGGAGGATGCGGTCAAACAACAAGCAATGATGGCATTACCCTGCGACAGAGCTTCGAAATAACACTACTTTCAAAAGCATTACACCATAATACTCACGGAAGAATATTGTGCCTACTCGGGCCCGAAAAAGTTGAGAGTTTACACCGACGGGTCAAAGACCGACTTCGGAACCGGAGTCGGAGTTTATTCAAACGACGTCAACATAAACATATCCAGCCCACTGTGAATGTTCAACACTGTCTACCAGGCAGATTGTGTGGGCATTACATATACAAGCGGCGTACGCCATGGAGGCCAGGAGAGTTACGGATACCCATATACGTATACTCTCCAACAGTGCCTCAGTACTCCAATCCTAAGAGAAAAAATATATTACCTCGACACTAATTCTAGAATGTCACAATGCAATAGAAGGAGTAACGGTATCTAACCGCAACACAGTGACTCTGCAATGGATAAAAGGACACAGTGGGTCACTAGGTAACGAAGCAGCTGACGAACTAGTTAGAAAAGCATCCAGTACGTCAATGTGTGTACCCGAACCAATCGTACCTATTCCCTTCAACCAACTACGTAGGTGGCTACCAGAGTTCACCCCACACACAAGCGGAGAGATGGTGGTCCTCGACACTGGGCTGCAGGCAGTCCACAGTCCATGGAGGCTATGCCATACTTACATGGTAAACTAACCAGGCGATTATTACGCCTGGACAGGTATGGCCTGCGCTTGGTGACGGGGACCATCACAGGACACTGCTCACTAAACAAACACTTTCACACAATGGACATAACGGACAGCCCTCTGTGCAGAACTTGCATGGAAGCTGAGGAAACCGTCGCGCATGTGTTCGTCGAAGGCACAGGCGTTACCCAGATTAGAACAGAACCCCTCGGGGCACCCAGATCTTTCACAGATGTTATGAACAGACCAGAAGCCATAATCAATTTTTGGAAGGAGTTTCCAACCAGCCCATGGTTGGAATAACCACCGACGGCCACCATGGCGCAGGTACAATGGTCCACTTGGAGGACGAAGTGCGGAAACCAGACCCAACAACATAGAACATAGAATCAAAATGTATAAATTCTGTCAATATTTGGCCAGTCTTTAAAGCATTTTCAGCAAACTTGCAGCTTCCATGTATTTATAAAGAGGTCTTAAACTCCCCTTATCATAACTCTGTAACATCGAAACTATCTCAAAACTTCATAAAACAAAAGCCTTTTAACCTAAAAAAAACTAAATGGCTATTGTTTACCCATTACCTGCTGCAGCAGAGTACCATGTTAGTTCTGAACTTCATACACTTGCTTACCGGTAAGGCTATAACAGTAACGGTATTATCGTTAAAAGAAACTAGCTACTACCGCTAAACGAGTAACACGGCCTCATTACGTATTATAGCCAACTTGCTTTCCGTAACAGGATTTTTAAATGGCGATCTTTATTATTTTTTATGGAGCAAGGATAATGGAGATTTAATTTTGAAAGAAGGTTTTATCCGTAAGAACATTTCTTCTTATCTTAAATTTAATTTAATTGTGAAAATGCTAGGACATTACATTTTTGTAGGTGTCTGAAGATGGCCTAGTCATTGAATCAGGCCTCGGAAAATCTGGCACAACAACGAACGAAACAGGGAGAATATTATTCTCCCTATATTATTGTATCATAAAAATCTGTTGAACAGATATTCAACCGATTTGGGACACTATAAATGAACAAAATTAAGCAAGAACAAATAACTTGCTCACTTATAACTTGTACGGAGTTGCTGGGTCATTTTTAGGGTTCCGTACCTCATAAGGAAAAAATAGGACCCATATAGAATCACTTCGTTGTCCGTTTGTCTGTTAGTCTGTCAAGACCTTTATTGTCAGGAACGCGTGGAGTTTTCAGTTGAAATTAATATCAAACACAGTCTATAGTCCCTTGAAGCTCTAAAAAAATCAAGCTTCAATGCAATAAAAAAATACGGTCATTTGTGTGACATATAATATATTACGTATTTTGATTCTCGCAAATAAATCAAAACCTTATAGGGTACGTACTACTTTCCGTTGAACTAGGATCATGAAATTTGGCAAGAAGCAAGGTCTCACATCACAAGTAAAGGAAAATGTCCAAAAATAGTAGTAGTTTGTAGTTTTATGAAATATTTTTTTGCCTTTACAAACTTAAATTTGCAGTTGTAGATATGACCACGTACATCAATGTTAATCAGCTACAATGTTAAGTTTGTTTTTGGGATAAATTCTTTTCAACTACGGTACCCTTCACTATGCGTGGACCGAAACGCACTTGGGCAGTTTTTTTTTTCGTGAAGTTGAAATGGGTTATGCAGGCAAGACACATCTGAATTCAGTACCTAATACGCAATCCTAACTTCCTAACTTATTCTTATTTATTATTAATATTATAAATGCGAAAGTAAGTTTGTTTGTTTGTTTGTTACCTTTTCACGCCTAAACCAGTGAACCAATCATCCTGAAATTTTGCATATACGTTGGCAGGTGTACAGAAACGGATATAAGGTACCTTTCATCTCGAAAAAATGTTCTGCTTCCGAGGAAAATAACAATAACGTTAAAATAATAATAGATGGCGCCACGTGTCTTGCGAAGTGTTTTAAGAGCTTTTATTTAATTACCAATACATTTTGTGAGTTGTAGAGTGTCGATAGACCGATTATTCATCCTCCTAACTATTGTAATATTACTATTGTGATGTTATAGATGCAAAAGTAAGTTTGTGGGCTTGATACCTTTTACGTCCTAAACCACTATTCCATATTAACGCGAGCAAAGCCGTGGGCAAAAGCTAGTACCTAAATAAGTTTACAATCACCTTGACACTCAGTCTCCTAATCTAAGTTTATAAAAGACGACACAATGATCGAACAGTTAATTTTCAGTTTATAAGCTTATGCTGATGAGCTATACCTTCATTCGATAATTACCAGCTAACTGGTTAACTATTAATCAAGGAGATTAAGGTATTCATTAGGTTATTAATAGGATTAGTTGAAAGCAAAGCAATGCATGGAGGATACCTAATTGTTGGGATTTATAAGATCGTGAGTAGGTAGATTGCAGTAGGTAGGTACCGTAAAGGTTTCATATAGTTGGTAACCTTATATGTTACTGGCTGACATTTTATCGCTCAAACTAATATCTAACCACTTTTTAATAAAGAAGTAGTCCTTGCTTGTTTTAGGAGGAAGTCAGATGGAAGACAGGTTTGGTTTAAGAAGTGAGCGAAGAATTCTATTTTAAATTAAATACATATTGTATTTAATTTAAAATATAATACCTAATTGCTGTACCTGATATCATTTATTAGTTGAGCTTCCCCTGTGAGGTTCAAGTTCTCACAGTACCTACAGTTGATAGAAAACTATATGAAATAGTTGTGTTTTAAAATCCACTTATGAAAATAAACGAATAAAAAAACGAAGATAAAATATTTTTTAGAAAATGCGGATAATTTTCTTGATAGGATTTTCATAAAGAAATTTTGTGCTATCGTTTCTAAATAAGTGAGAACGGAAGTATATCTTAGTTTCAGTAAAAAAAAAGTTTAGTAAAAAAAAAACAATTAAAACATTTTATAAAAATTAAAAAAAAACACTACTTACTAAGTGAAAAATACCTAACTTTAATTTCAGAATTTAACTTTAGTTTTTTTTTTCAGTGTCTTTTGATCAACACAGATCAAAAGACACTGAAAAAAAACTAAAGTTAGGTTAGGTTTTGCCACCAACTTCCATCGGATCGGTTTGTAATTTATCTAAGTTATAATAATGCCTAATGTCTGTTGTACAGACGCCAGCACATCAAGCTACTACAAACTGTCAAATTTCTGTAATAGATTTTCAATTTTATAGCTAAATCATAAGGTTCAAAGTTAATTGGAAAAATTTTACAGTTTCGGGTAGCTTGATGTGCTGGCGTGTGTATATCACGTTTTACAAAATATGTTTTTTTCCACTGCAGGGACGTTAATTGTCGAAGAGTTCTCTTGGTACTTCACTATCTGCTCCTCTTTACTATGCATTATAACGAGCATAAATTGCTTAGCAATCATGTTAAAGTAAGCGAATCGCAACCCGTGAAATACTTAATGAGTGGTTCCGATGGCCATCTGTGATCTTCATCTTCAGTTCCACTTCACCAAATGGTGCTTTCCGAGAGCAAATGCACGAGTTACTATAAAAAAATACCCAAATCGCTATAATTAAGTGTGCCTATAATATTTGAAGAATTCCTTCGATTTCTCTAGGATGCCATCATAAGATCCTGACCTTATGACAAAGGGACAACCTTAGAAGTATACCCTTTCAAACAAAAAATAATTTTCCAAATTGGTCCAGCCGTCTTCGAGTAAACGGGGAACACATATTCCGACGAACTGAGAACCTCCTCCTTTTCAACGAGAGTTTCTGGGTGAACACAACCATTCCTTGAAGGAAAGTTAAGCAAATGAAACAGACAGATATTCTCTATAACCAAGCCGTGTATCAATAATATGAGACTACTCACTAAGATAAACGTGTTAGCCAAAACTCCCTTGCAATAAATCTGATGACCAACACAAACAAAAGAAAATCTTTCGACAGTATTTTTCTTTTCATAAACGCCTTTTATTATTCCTGCAACCTCACATACCCACATTTTTACCGCAAACCACGGTTCTGCGCATCACACATCTAACTACACGGTCTCATTACAGAGTCAAAAACAAAACTGCACATTAAAATAAACTGCGCTACACACGCCACCAACTCTTAACTCCAACAAAATATTTCCACGATTTTTTTCCAAACAACATTATGATAAAAGGGACGTCCTGCACACTGTCACCGAATAGATAGGTACAGAAGGCCGGCTTCATAAAACGAGTGGAAACGCACGCACACTTATGTACAGACGCAAGCACAACAAGCTACTACAATCTGTCAACTTTCTTCAATAGATTTTCAACTATATCGCTAAAGCATTAGGTTTAAGGTTGATTGGTAAAATTTGACAGTTTCGGGTAGCTTGACCTGCTGGCGTCTGTACAATTGTACTATCGACCAAACGCCTTTACACCTAAAATTTACTTTTTGTATACTGTCGCGGCATCTACTTCACACTGACGTCACGCAAAATCCTGCATCGCCAATGAGAGTTTACCGCGCGACTTGCATATACGACGTCCCGACTTCTATGGTCGGAGGATCCTCCCTTTTCTATGGAGGATGAGTAAATCTTACACCCGGTTCCTCATACCTCTTTACTGGACTGGACTAATTTACCCTGCTCCTATGATCCTTTGTTTGTCCTACAATTGCAACTTGCAAGCAAAATTATTTCGAAATTAGTATTTGAATAGGCCTGGCCTTTGTCGATAGTACGTGCTTCACGTATAGCGAGTGAGATCGCCGTACATGTGCTCCTGTTTTCGCTCGATGTATAGAGTCGGCCTTCTGTACTTATCTATGCTGTGACTTTGTAAAAACATCGCACGCCGCTCACAGGAACACTTCTGCATAATATACGACCGAAAAACAATACAATATGACAGTTCAAAAAGTGGACTTATAAACACGGACTCGTGTTATGAATGTGGTTTTGTGAAATTTAGTCATAAGGACTTGTAATAAAGTAGGGTTGTTATGGTAATGATCCTCGCTATAATTTTTGTACACGGTGTGACAGGATGTTGTACAATGTTGTAATAATGTAATCGCATGCTTGCTAGTGTTCATAAAGATTTCCATAAAAATTGTGATATCCAAAAATATACCTTGTTTTATTTGGATAAGGTACAATTTTCCTTACGTAGCTGGCTACTTACCTACATTTGTAGATGTTTAAGAATTTAAGGACTTCATAATAGCCATACACTTTGATTATAATCGTGATAACTATTTAATTATCAATGACTGCGCAGGGTTCGCAGGCAATATTTATTTATTACAACTTTTATGCACAAGTAAAAAAAACTGGCCAAGTGCGAGTCGGACTCACGCATGAAGGGTTCCGTACCATTATCTATAAAAAATCACGTTTGTTGTACAGGAGCCCCCTTAAATATTTATTTTGATTTGTTTTTAGTATTTGTTGTTATAACGGCAACAGAAATACATCATCTGTGAAAATTTCAACTGTCTAACTATCACGGTTCATGAGATACAGGCTGGTGACCAACGGACAGCGGAGTCTTAGTAATAAGGTCCCATTTTACCCTTTGGGTACGGAACCCTAAAAAAACAAATACGGTACAAAGGCGGACTTAATGCCTGAGGCCTTTTCTACCAGTCAACCTTAGGGTGATGCAGAGAAAACATGGCAGGTGCAATATAAAGGACAGATAACGTGAAAAAACTATAAAATACAAGAATAAATACATCGATATACACATACATACCTGGCAAAGTTTGTTTTGTTTATAATTATGTATAATATAAATAGAATAAACTTTGTCAGGAGAAATAACGATCGGTAGAGAAGAAATAACAATCAGTAGAGGAGAAAATGCATCCAGCAAATCAGCGCAGAGATGTTTCTGCCAACTTCTTACGTATATGCTCACATGTTTTCATTTTAAAAGACAACCGATTGGTTGCCGTCCTGATGTTCACAGGGAGCGGATTCCAAATAAAGACCGCCTGGACAAAGAAAGAATAGTAAATGAAACCAGTAAAGGACTTCATAGAAGATGATTGTTGGTGGAATGAAGATTAAGCATTAAGCTTAACAATTATACTTAATTGCCATGCTTTTCACTTATATCTTTTTGGAAATAATAGGTATATAAATAGGTAAAATACATAATCTAAAAGCGCTAGGATCTATTTTCGTAGCTAAAACCTTTAGTCGTGGTTGAAAGCTCCGATTTTTCAAATATTTTTCGAGGCGTTCATCAAAGGAACTTTTTCCGAATCCAAATCCGTATCGATTTTAGATTCAACACAGATTTGAGTTGTGTAACTAAACAACGGAGCGTTCTGATGTTACATAAAGCCGAACACAGACGAACGATTTTAATCGGTCACCGACTCTGTAAAGTCGGTATCCAATTTTCGAGCTACCTAATCTTTATAGTAATTTACTTGCACTGTTGAAAATGAAACCACAGTCATGGCTTATGAAAGGGCAAAGGAAACAATGGTATGAACACAATACCAAACTTTCGTAGTCTAAAAAGAACAAACTGAACTATCATTTCGACTTTACTCTTTTGTAGGTTGTCTACATAGGGTTATAAAGGGTCACGATTCAACAATTGAAATGCTTTCTATTTTAAGGTCCTAAACATGTGCCAGTAATGACGTCGCCGTCAAAAAGTTGACGGACACGACAATAAAGCATAACCCTGGCTCCCTGACTGACGGTTTGATGGTCAGTTTATTATAATTTTCACATAGAAGAACGCTACAGCGCCGAGCCGTGGAACAATGTCATAGTATTTTAAGACATTCACAGTTTCTATTATGACTCTGATGGCAACGTAACAAAGGCTCTTTTTCTGTTCTGTCGCTGTTAAAACTCGAAGAAGTCCTCTTGCGATACTTTACGAGATTCATGCCCTAATTACCTACACCATTTAAAATGATCCCACCGATTGAATACAATAGTTTGATGCCCCTTCATCCACTAAACTTTGGTTTCAATACGAAGCTCAAATATTATTGGATAACATTTTAAGTCAACTAGTTAACCGATCAGTTTCACGACTCAGCTTTAAATAGGGCAGCTGACCAAATTCCGCTGGTTTAGCTGGGACTTTGTAATAAGCGCTGTTGACAATTGACTCAATACTCAATTGTCAACAGCGCTTATTACGAAGTCCTCGAAGTACTTGTCTCGATTTGCGACTAATCGAGCCAAGTATCGAGTTGATAGATTACCTTTTATTGTAGACAAATAGGCATATAAATAATGTAATATGTACTTTAAAAAAATCAAACAATTTTTTTAAAGAAATATTGTCGATGCACTTTTGCCATTTTAATGAAAGGTCGTTGATGCCTTTGCTATAGATATCCTGGGAACGGGAATCGATCATTTATTTAAAGGCGTTTTTCACCGCCTCGTTGGATTTAAAAAATCGATTTAGTTAATGTTTTATGATAAATGTTGCCTGATTATTTTTTTAAAAGTGAGGTATTATTGTTTATTTAATTAAGTAATTTACAAGGATAATTATAAAATAAACGTGCAACGTTACACCGGGGCTCATTGTTGAGATCAAAACTTCCAGAGCGGAAGCGATCGAACCAAAAACGCACCGTGCGTTCACTTACGGTACCTTGTCCATACACGTCGTTAGCATTGCGTGTTGTCTGTGTTGCGTTGGTGCCACAACGAAACTCAAATTTGAAAATAGCGTGCAATTTTGATTTTTCCATGGTTATAGAAACATTGATATCAAAGAAAAATCGAACGGCGGGAAAACAAATGAACAACTAATTTTTTTTAATGTCATGCTATATTATAAAATTAATTTGAATTTGGAATTCTAAATAGAATGAAAGATATTGATCTTCACTACACGACGTAGGCTATAATAGCTAGTATATAATAATGTACAACACCAGTTTATAAACTGAGAAGTTTCATCGTTAAGGTTTGTTTGTGGTACCTATAGAAACTGTCACTATGCGGAAGGTGGAGGGACAGGGTGTTCTGGCGCAGCCTGGGAGAGGCCTGTGTCCACCAGGGGCCTGCAGTAGACTGAGTTGGTATATAGAAACTATGACAACTTGAGTATATCTTAGTATTTTATCATAGGCCTTCTGTATTTGATATGTACATAAAAGTAAGTTCTTAGACCACACGACACACACATACACAGATACAGAGTGATAAATCTATGAATTTCCGTCTGCAGAAAATGTCTGCAAAAATGTCATGCTCACTTAAAAGTCTCACTGATGAATTGTTTTAATTTTTTTTTTTTTTTACATTGTTCTCACGTATAGAAGCAACAAGAATACGCATGTGCCCAGGATTTTGTAATATCTTGATTTAAAAGTCTGTCCTTGGAGTTTCTTGCCCATTCTTCTCTACGTTTTGGAATGAGCATCGATGCCGGGATGACATTTTTTTATGTTATAGAGTTTGGGGTCCCCCACCCGCAGATACAGGTTATCCATTATTTACGCCAACGTCTAAGATAAAGGCCCAACGTATACTTGATTAACTAACTGACACTTATATACTTAGCCTAACCTAACCTAACCTAACTTACATATCAGCAAAAATATCACTGTCATTTCACCTTTACTAAGACCACCATATCCATAGCTACTCAACTACGACTTGTTTGTGAAGAAAAACCTCCTTGCTAAAGGCCCAACGTGTGCCAGAAGTGACGTCACCCTCACAAAGTTGACTAACGAGACAATAAAGCATAACCCTGGCTTCCCGGTTCTCTGACTACAGGAAGCGTTTGTGTCTATTTCACGCCAGTACACGGGACAGCTAGTACGGCGCCTCAACTGCATTGCTTCAAGTGTTGTGTATGTCATGCGTTGTTTTAAATTTGGAATCTCGATTGGTATTTGTTGTTGGTTGTTAATTATTGAAATAACCTAGTTACCATTAGATATATTTAGATATTTGGAGTGAATTAATTAACCTCATCGCCGCAAGGTTGCCTGCTTGTCGGTTTTCTACTGATTGTACTTCGGTGAGTGTGCCCAAGAGCTCCACGACCTGATTCCACCAGCCCCCTTCTTTCATCGGACATTTAGACGCACTGCCAGTTACCATCCCTAGCTGGTTGATATTCCACCAATTTGCACTAAGCGCTTCCAAATGTATTTTATAATGCGCACAGCAAAAGAGTGGAACTCACTACCTGCGTCTGTGTTTCCGAGCGCATATAACCCTAATCTCTTCAAAGTGAGAGTGAACAGGCTTCTTCTGGGTAAGCTCACTCCATCGTCGACTTTGTCTCTGTCACCTCTGACCTAGACTAGAGTCAAGAACAAACCCATCTCAAATAAAAAAATAAATAAAAAAAAACCTCAGCGAGTGATATTCTGGCATCCGATACCCACTTACTTACCTAATCTATCTACGTATACATAAGCTTACTTATATCTTTACAATAAACGTAATACTTACTTAAATTTTATAAAGTGTGAAAAGTGTGCCATTTTTATAAAGTATGAAAAGTTTTTACAGCCGTCCTTGCCATACTTGGAAATCTCATTGTAGACATGTAAACTTATCAATCCATTACTGGATAGCATACATGGAATATAGGGTTGGATGGATTTCTCTTACTGGCCGTGTTATATACTGTCTACTTTCTCTTACTGGTAGTGTTATATAGATTCCATTTTTTTTAAACTAAACAGACAGGTGTGCTGCTGGGGAGTTTGTTGCGCCACTTCTGCTCCCCAGCTAAAGCACTAGGAAGTGGTGAAGGGCGGGCGTTTTGAGGGACTGTCTTATGTAATTTTGACGTTCAAAAAGTGCTGATTCTCAGCCTAGTTTGAATAAATGACTTTTGATTTTGATTTTGGTCTCTAAATATGAGCGTTATTTTGTTATTCCTGTACAACTCATTATACTTGGTTTCCGTACGTAAGTCTTTTTCGGGTGACCACTGAAGATCAGCGCTGTGCTGTGCAGGACCATAGCACAGCATCATGGTGACTGGAAGCCTTCTTGGCACAGTCATGACGTGCTAGCAGCTTGCCGACTTTTGTTTAGTGCTCTTGATTTGTATGTAGATTATAGTTGTTCTATTTTTCTTTTTTAATCGACTTCAAAAAAGGAGATTATCAATTCGACACGTACGTATGTAATATTATTGGAACTGAAATATATTCAAATATGATAATATATTAGGGCTTCCAAACAAATATACAAAATTCTATAGATCTATCTATATATGTATGTTTGTCCACACATTTCTCCGAAACTATTAATCGGATCGTGACCATTTTATTTTATTAGCTTAAATTTACTTCACTCAGGGAACAGTGCAAGACTCATCAAAATCGGTTCAGTAGTTTTCAAGATAATGGACAAATACCTACGTGTAAGTGTGACGGCCTCGCATATTGATACGAGCTACGGGTGTGGAGTCAAAGCATCTCAAAACCTTGGTCAAATTCTAGTGCAATATTTATAACAAAACTATTAACTACTTATTACAAACAAATATTCCACTTTTTACTAATATCTAAAAATGATAAAATTAAAAATATTAAAAAAAATCGTCTTCGAAAAAGAGTTAACTCAAAATTATGAAATAACTTTAATTTTGGAAGTCGGTGGCACAAAACTATAATACAGATCTCAAGACACCGACTTCGGAAATTAAAGCTATTTCATAATTTTGAGTTTATTTCTTTTTGAAGTTGATTAAATTTTTTTGAATTATGTAAAACTTGAGTTAATTAATTGAGCTCGTGGCTATGTAACAGCCGCACGGGTCGTTCCATCAGGTTAAGCTACGCTTGTGTGATCTTTACATACCGAGACTCTTCCGTGCCTCGGAAAGCACATTAAGCCGTTCGTCCCGGCTGTCATTTGTGGATTTTTGACAGTCGTTACGGGTCGCCAGAAGCCTGAAAGTCTGACAACCAGTCTTACCAAGGGTTATCGTACCCAGTAATTGGGTTGTATAGGTCAGACAGGCAGTCGCTCCATGTAAACTGCTGGTATTCGGCTGCATCCTGTTAAACTGGAAGCCGACCCCAACGTAGTTGGGAAAAGACTAGGCAGATTGATTGATGTAAAACTTGAGTTAATTATCTTTTTGTATACACGTGTTTCTGTGACAAATAAACTTATTTTTCTTTCTTTTATCCACTTAGAAACAGGCACATGCACCCATGATTTCTACAACAACATCACAACATAATTTTAAATCCATTCCCTCCGTAATCTCGTGTCGTATCCGTCACGCGGGCGTCCCATGCACGTCACGTCACAAATGGCGGCCGCGTCATTTGTCACGACGCGCCTATTGATTTGCAGTTACACGCTGACAGCTGTGGATTGTTGGGCTCATGGATCAGTTTCGGAAGGGTTCAGTAGGTTCGGTAACAATATTAAGCATTAAGTGAAGGTTGAAATCTATCGATTTCTTGGACTGTGTAATTTAAACTCAATACCGAAGCTCACAGATCAGAATGTTCTAACATAAAGCTCCATTTACACCGTGTAAGTTTCTGGAACGTTTAAGAGCAATAATCGATAAAGCACGTTCAATTTTATTGCCATTCAAGAATTGCATGCAATTGTTTCCATAAAACGGCATACAATAATTAAATGCAAATTTTGACTTTTTAACCCCCGACGACGCAAAAACAGTGGTGTTATAAGTTTGACCGCTTAGTGTGTGTGTGTGTGTGTCTGTCTGTGGCACCGTGTAGCTCTTTAACGGGTGAACCGATTTGGATGCGGTTTTTTTTTATTTGAAAGCAGGTTGTCTAGCGGTGGTTCTTAGACATGTTTTATCAAAATCAGTTAAGCCGTTTCAAGGTAATCCGCTCTTTTGTTAGCTGCGGTAGGGATCTTAGACGCATAAGGGTATTTACTACATACTTTTGTACTTTCAAACATATATGTGACCTGAAATTTTAAATAATAAATAATAATAATAAAAGATTTTATTGAACAAAAATAAATAAATAAATAAATACCCATGTATGCTATATAACTATGCAAGATTATGGAATTTTTGGTCAGAAGCTGCAGTCAGGATATCCAGTACACTCTTGAAAAAATAATAGCAGTTGTGTCGTGTTTGAATTCGTTATGATCAGTATTTGATTCTACATATAATGCATACAATACGTACCCCGCCGCGACATTATAGCGCCCTTTCAATGAGCAAACATTATCTATCGTACCATCCATCAATTTCTGTAAATAAAATATACCTATATAGGTATTACTCGATCGAGTTTGATGTCTCAACGCTGTGTATTATTTTTTACTTTTTAAATGTTCGCTTTTCTTTTTTGCGTTGGGGTTCTTTTTTAATTTAATTTTAATGAAATTGGATGCGAATTACGCCAAGGCAATAAAGTTGTATAGTGATTATTACATGCATGTTTAGCCTCGTCTCAACACAGATTTGCACGTTCTTGTACAATGGATTCTAGTATTGCCAAATATTTCATTAAAATTTTATTGAATGAAGACGTTCAACATTTTTTTTACCTTGTTTCATTCGTTTTTTTGTATAGTTGAATGCGATTTTATTGCACGTGCAATTTTAATGTACAGTCACGAACCGGGATTATTGAGCCACTTGCTTGTCATCTTAACTTGGTAGTGTTACACGAATGCTACCCGTGAAATTTGACATGTGACATTTCAATAACGAAAACGGGCGGCAATCGTTTAACACAACCAAGTTAAGATGTGCTAGTGGCTCAACAATCCTGGTTCGTGACTGTACGTGCAATTTTATTGTGCGAGCTGTTTAACGTGTGAACGGTAACTAACTTGCCCGTATCTTGTAACAATATTGTTCGCGTTGTTTAGATGGTGCCGTTGGCAATGAACTTACACCGTGTAAATGGAGCTTTACACTTTTCTGCCTTGGATTTCGAACCATGAATCTCAAAATTGCAACTGTACAGTCACGACCCGGGATTGTTGAGCCACTAGATTATCATCTTAACTTGGTTGTATTACACGAATGCTGCCCGTGAAATTTGACATGTGACATTTCAATAACGAAAAACGGGCGGCATTCGTGTAACACAGCCAAGTAAAGATGATAAGCTCAACAATCCCGGTTCGTGACTGTGCCTATATATGCTAAAACTCAGTTCAATAAGAAAATCACAACCAAAACTGTAAAAATCAAACGCCGGTGTTGTTTTGTTTGGCAAAGCATTATCTACTTTTACCTAATTACTATCACCGGGGACATTTTGTGTTCGCAATTTGCAGTGGTGTTCCTGTGTTGCAGAGTCGCATAACACTGATGTGCCAAAAATGGTTTCTGGGCCTGGTATATTTGTGTGCAAAGTAGCACTGAAAACACAGAGAATCCTAATGTGGCGCTATTAGCGTAACTGTGCGCTTTTTCGTTTAGGCGACGAGTGAGCTAATCATCCACGTTAGTTCTAAAATTCCCGCTACACTATACACGTTCACCCAGATGTCGAAATGGTGATTGTTGTAGGATTTGAACTCCTTTGGCTCCTTGATTACCAAACTCACATCAAAAGACAATGCGACAGAGTTTATTTTAATATTTTAAATGTTTTTTCGATCGCTTCAGTATAGCCCCTCATTTTCACTCAGAGTGTGACATCGCTTTGTTGTCGTGAGGTTGTATTAACAAGGGCTACAACATAGTGAAAAAAATTTGAAAAGTCAAAAACTTGTTTTGAACATCGCAAAAATGTGAAAAATTCGATCAATTTTTTAGGGTCTATTGTCATAAAATCAACTATATCTCAAAAATTAAAGGCGATATCGAAAAAATGAAAAAGCCGTCGAGGTATTGAGTTGGGCTACATTAAGGGTGCCCTTTGTGTGGCGTAATTTCGGAGAGCGCGCTCCTTAGATGCACGTTGCGTCGCTGAGTTGTGTTAAATTATTTTTTTTTAATTAATTTTGTTTGCGTTATTTCTAATTACTAATTAGAACTTTATATTTGAGACTAAAATTATTATTTCTATGTACATAACTATTTTATATCGCTTCATTGTTGTTGTGTTAAACAAAAAAACTTTTTAGCAAAAACTAAAACCGACTTCCAAAACAAAACACTACAAAGTGAAAAATAACTTTAATTTCGGTAGTTGGTGTCTTGGGTTTTGTATTTTCGTTTTTTGCCACCGACTTCCGAAATTAAAGTTATTTTTCACTTTGCAGTGTTTTGTTTTGGAAGTCGGTTTTATTTTTTACTAAAAAGTTTTTATTTTTCACTTTTTAGTTGTGGAACCTACCCCACACAAATTCGAATACATAATTGAGCAAAATAATTGTAGATATAGCCATGTAAATAACAGTGATAGGAAGTTAGTAAAACACCATCACATCATCCACATAAGTGGGAAATATATGCATTATTGAAGCTAACTCGAAAACTCCCCAAGCAAAGTTAATAAAATTTATATGGGACCATACGGTGTCAAAAAAAAAAAAAAGAATTTTCTAAATCGGTCCATCCGTCTTTGAGTAATCGCGTAACAAACATACAAAAAAAAAACATACAGACGAATTGAGAACCTCCTCCTTTTGGAAGTCGGTTAAAAAATAATTTTCTTTGAAAAATAGTCTTAAGAATATTAAATTAAAGTTCAAAATTGCATGGCGTAATTTTTACCTTATGGGTTTTTTACTTCGTGAATTTGAGCTATATTACTTCAAAGACGTCTAAATCTATTAGATTAGGCATCGCACAAAATGAAAAGCCTGCCTAAGTGCATTTTCAATGTACCCGAAGATCGTGTAGAGCACGAGATCTGTGGTTTTTTTTTCCTTTTCCTTTTCCCCCTATTATTTTTCTTGTATTGTATTTACAATCACTAATCTTCCTGATCTTAAAAACTTTTAATCATTACTTATTAGTTGTTACATAAATATTATTCAACAAACAGCAATTCCCTTTAATTTAACCGAGTCATATCTTTCACCAATCCATCAATTCCACGTTTTAATTCGCATCCAACACCCACAACAGTAATTGATAACTGGCATATTTATGGGTACTAGCGCATTCATCAAGCAGCTGTCAAGTATACTCGTCACGTCGCCGTCACGGCCTCGTCACGCTCTCGTCACGTGCCCGTCAGACCCCGGGCACTCGCGTCCCCATTTGGGTTGCCATCGATTTCGCATTAGCCACCTTTTGCTTTATCAGCGTGTCGTTTTTGTTTTCCAATGACGGCTTCAAGGGTTCGAAGTCTTTTTAGTAAAATCCGCGGAATGTGTCTTTATACGTTTTTTGGTTGGATTTGTCTTAGTCGATCGACTGGGTTTTTCTTTCTGGAGAAGAGTTGGTTATGATTCCTTTGGTAAGTAGCTAAAAAAAGCTAGCTAGCTAGCTTCTCACATGCATGTAAACCTACAGATATAATGTTTAGTTGGCTTAATGGGTTTTGTGTTTTCCATAACCTGCCCATCAAGAGCAAAACTTAGTTAACATCGGGAATTCACGTATACCTTCCGAAGTCAAAGTTCTAATTTGCCACGATTTAAATCAGCCATGGCAAAATTCGCAAAGAGAAAGGCAAGAAGCGTCAGAAACACTGAAATATGGAAGACAAGACATCTCCAGATATTTCAAACCTCAATCACATCAATTACAATAATCCCGTACACGTACGTGACGTCATAGCAGTACTACCTACTTGTATTTAACCGAATCGAGCAATTGATACCGCATCAGCTTATCAATCAAGCATTCTATAATTTCAATCAGATGGTTGGTTGGAGAGGTAATTGGCCACACCCTGTCGTCGCCACATCTGGTGCAATGTACTACCTAGGCAGATTTAATTTGAGGTGCTTCAGGGCTATATTGGCAAAACATTGCATTTATTGGTATCATTGTTGAGGTCAAGCAACGTAGATTCTATTTATTTATTTAAGGATTACCAACGAGATACATTACAATAATCTTCTACAATAATATAACTTGTATAATAAATACGTTATCCTGTAATGCACACTCAATTACAGGTAACCACAGCTTACATATTATCGAGTAATTACACATGCTCTGAATACATAATTTAATTAAGAATACATAAAACAAAAAAGACACTTTACATTCTATTATAAAGATTTAAATGCTAATAAAAAAATAATAAAATTGCATCCATATATTACAATAAAACCAATATTATGTCTGAATGAATTATAGAAATACAAAATAATAGTAAGAAATTGAATTATAGATTAAATTAATTTTTTAAAAAAATATGCATATACCAGAAAGCCAAAAGGTTCATATTGTTATTTGATATGTTTCAACAGAATAAGGAAATTTTGAGAAACAATTCTATTAAATGAACAAGAATTTGCATGCAAAGGTTCCAAAAAGGTGATTGTGAATCATGATCACTTTTTATTGACTGCTTAGGATATACAAGAGCAAAGGGGAGAAGATTCTGGCAATGAACTGGGAAAGAAAGAAAATTTCTTGCAGTTTTAGTTGCTATCCTGAAAGGCGCATACGAATGCACCTTCTCCATCCAGTTCCACACATAAACTAACCCTTACACATAGACATAGACACATGGTTTTGTATGCTAATGAAACGCTGCATAACCCTGAATATAGATTGCTGCCACTAAGACAGGATGCTAGTTAAGTGCCCACTAACATTTATAGGATTTTCTTGAGTGGAATTCCTGTGTTTACTGCAGGAAATAAATTGAGAACGGCAGAGGGAATGGATATAGACAGGCTGTGATTAAGTCTGGGATTAATTTTCATGGTAATTTGGAAATAAAACCAAGGGAATGAGTGTCCTGAATAGAATGGACAATGTAGGATACATTCATTAAGTTGTAGTGATTGGTTACATGTGAATTGGTTGGCTATTGACTTTCAGAGCTCTTGTAGGGCTTCCTTTCTATATACATCTATTATATCCATTTGTATGTATAGTAAAACTTTTTTCGCCAGAAACATAGATTTTGTATGGCAAATCTGTCAAAAATTCGCAATGGTGAGGCCATTGCAACGTTTTTAAATTAGTGGACTTGGAACCTCGATCGACTGCGTAGAAAATACTTTAGTAAGGCCTAATTGCAGTCTTATAATGTCTCTTTAAGAAAACTGTATACTGACATTAATTGCTTCTCTACATCTCCAAAGTTTCCCAAGCTTGTGTTAAATCAACTAAACCACCATTAGATCGAATATTAATCATCCAATTCATGCTGTTGTTAACATGCACAACAGTAACGCAAATCCTAGTGCAGCTGTCACAAGCAGAATCAGCAGCCAGCAATATTTCACAGCGAGAGGCTACTTGAGTCCATGCACGCATCGAGTCGTTTGTCATGTCACAATAGACGCCTTCAGCGAACACCACCATCTACGGACAGGCCTTGTGTTACACCGAGACGTATCGATGGAACAAATCTGTTGATACTATCGATAGAAATCATAGCGTAAGCAATGTATAGCATCCTCGTGCACGCTATTTATTTCTTATGCTATGAAAATCATGAGCACAAAAGTGAAAGAATTTTAAAACAGCATATTTTCTACGACATACAAGCTAGCTCTTGGTTTCTGGAAGCCGAAAGTCTATGTTCAGTGCTATAACACTTTATGTTTGTTGCTGTCACAGATTACCCAATCTGTGATTATTATGATTGATTATTCAAAATAATAATAATAATAATAATAATGCTTTATTTCGGACAACATAAGATCCCTTGTGTTAGTAAATGGCTTATTAACTAATGTTAGTAAAGTAATAATAATAATAATAGTTTAAAAAACATGTTTACTTGAGATCGTTTCATGAGGGCGACACACAAGCGAAAGTAAACAACTTTACTCACTCATCACCCCCACAAAACGTCTCAGAATAGGAGAGTAGATGTTCTCCGCCACTGTCCTCAGAATACTGTTGTCACTGTCCCGCAGTCTTGTTATTAAAGACGAGATTTTTCGTCGAATGACCGCATAAAAGTCGTCAGTTCGATTCAGCGCAAACATCTCTGATGCGCTACAAAAACGGGGCAGTCCCAACAGCATTCTGAAAACGTTATTATATTGGATGCGCAGGACCTCCAGCGATCTTTTGGTAAAGCTGACCCACAGACTCCCCGTGTACATACCCTGACAGTAAGCTTTGAAAAGAGTTATTTTAACCTGATTAGTACAACGATAGAACCTGCGCGCCAACATATTCCCTCTGATAATGAAGGCCAATCATATTTTGACTACAGACTTTTTTATTTTATTTGGGATGGGTTTGCTAATGACTGTAGTCTAGGTCGGAGGTGACCAAGTTGACGATGGAGTAGGCTTACCCAGAAGAAGCCTGTTCACTCTCACTTTGAAGATATTAGGGTTGTATGCGTTCGGAAACACAGACGCAGGTAGTGAGTTCCACTTTTTTGCTGTGCGCATTATAAAATACATTTGGAAACGCTTAGTGCGGATTGGTGGAATATCAAACAGGTAGGGATGGTAACTGGCAGTGTATCTAGATGTCCGGTGATAGAAGGTGGCCGGTGGAATGAGATTTCATGGAAAGGGTTTTCAGAAACCAGAATTGCGTCACAACTAGAGCTTTCTACCCTTCCAGGTAACTTTATGCTTAATTGCATAATTTTACATAACTTTTTATTGAGCTAATTGATGTACAAAGTAAGCTTTTAATCACTAACCATCTTGATTTACTTTTCCTTCTCAAGCTCAAATTAAATTCAATGTAACCATGATGCACCCTAAATAATATCATGTTCCTCCTCACGTGACGTATCTCCCCCCCCCCCCCCTCTCCCCCGCGCTGCACGTGGCCCGCAAGATTTATTGCGTCTGCTGCGGCCATGTCTCACCCCGTGCAGGAGAAAGTTGCTAATACACCAGCTGATACTGTATCTTGTTATATTTTGTTTGAAACTGCTCGTGTTCGTGTATTAATCGTTAAATAAAATGGGGGAAGTAACTTTGTAATTATTGTTTGATGGACTCTTCCGTTGAATATTTGTGGTGGTAATGCTCTTTGTGAAGGAATTCGTCTGGGGAAATACTACAAGCAGACCTATTTTTGCTGCCAAGCAGCGTTGCTGAACGGTGCAGGTGGAAGGTGCAGGTGCTGGTGTAGTTTAAGGCACATGAGACACTTAAGATCAGTGATGGCCCAGTGTCAACGGCGGCGACTTACGAGTTGTAGGTCTTAACCCAGACAGACGCTTTACTTTTTGTAAATTATTTCATCACCACTGCTCTGAAAACGACGAAGGAAAACATCATCATATCCGAGAACCAAAAATTCGAAGAAACGTGACATCTAGCTATATGCACTAGGCCCACGAGGTGGCCACGGCCACTCTCTCTCTCTCTCTCACCGAGAGGAGGCCTGAGTCCCAGCAGTTCCATTATCGGCTGATTATGCTGAGACACTTCAGCTGTATTTCTGTGCTGGTAAGGTATCTGTTTAAGCCAACATGTACAGCAGATCTGTATTGGCAGCTGACCACTTACCACTTATTATGAACTAACTGTCAAATTGTTCATAATTTCATAGGAACCGTAATTATGTTTCGAAAATAAAAGCAGCCTAAGTTATCCTTATAACATCAGCTATCGGCCCGTGAAAGTCCCGTCAAAATCGATCCAGGCGTTTCGGAGATTAGCCGGAACAAACAGACAGACAGATAGACAAAAACTTTAATAATCGTTTTTTTACTTTATGTACCGTACATACTTTCATATGCGTTTAGTAAAAATCTGTTATTTTGACATTGCAAACAGACACTTAAATTTTTTTTAGTTGTATAGATTTTATTTGAAGGCTTACAGATATACAAAATAAAATTATAAGCTTATATTGTCAAACTGCGGGGCAAATCAAATGGAAAGAGGGAAGGGAGCCTTATCTTCCCTCTTTCCATTTGACAAAATAATAAAAAGATAGTTTCCTTCTGCCCTCCTCGTTGGTCTAGTGGTCGCTGAGCCTGAAGTCCTGGGTACGATTCCCGGGTCGGGCAAAGTGTTCTTGAGTTTTTCTATCTGGAATTTCTCAGTTGCTGTCCGG
The DNA here is from genome assembly GCA_948252095.1 of Dicycla oo. Taxonomy (NCBI): domain Eukaryota; kingdom Metazoa; phylum Arthropoda; class Insecta; order Lepidoptera; family Noctuidae; genus Dicycla; species Dicycla oo. The sequence goes on along the minus strand of OX411713.1, from coordinate 31,247,604 downwards.
AGTTTGGATTCGTGCCCGGTTGATGGCAATCAGCTCGCCTCCTGTTACATGGGACTTAAACCATAACTGGCGAAATGTGTGTACGTATACTATAGGTGCACCTCTGCCTAATCCTTCGGGGATTACAGGCGTGATGTTATATTATGTGTTAGCCAACAAGTTCACAGGGTCACATACTGTATATAAAGTTCTGCTTACGTATTTACTCAGCTCTATAACAAAATTAATAAATATGTTTATGTATATAATAAAGGTTACCACGACTGTAAAAAAAGTATAATAGACTGGATAAAACCACTAACCTATGAGGAAACCGAGGCGCTCCTGGAATGCTGAGTAGCCGAAATATTTCACAGATATATAATTTGAAACACCACACAGCCACCCATACCACACCACACACCTCATCACACACACCACAACACACCACATCACACCACACCACACCACACCACACCATGCCACATACCTTACCACACACCACGCACCATGCCAAACATCACACCATATTGCGCGCCTCATCACATACCACACATAACACCGTATTACTTACCACAGCACACTATACCTATGTCACATGCACTGGGAATAAGTTTATTTTTATTTTTTAAGTATCTTAAGTTTTATTATTACAGTTAATAATTTAAATTGCAACTATACTTATAGATTTGTTTTATTAGTTTCTTGAGAATATTAGTAGGTAAATAAATACAGAAAAATGTACTTGCATTGCATGTTTACCTTTAAGGTCATATTACAGTTAATACTCCTGCTAGTACGACTATGATGAGAAAGAGCGGAGCCTTCTAATACAGGCATTGTTTGCTTAAAGGGAGGCTCCAAACATGTTTGAATGTAATTTGTTCCTATTTGTCACAATCAACTATTTTGTATTTTGTATTGTATTTAGTTTTGTATTTTTATTTCTGCTTGGGTATAGTTTTCGATTTTTTTTTTCTTTTCTTTTTTTTTTTTGGTATATTTGCGTGTGCTAGCTGACTTATAGCAAATAATTAAATTTAATTTAATGTTTGTATTGCGCAGTGTTATATAGATTCAATTTTTTTAACTGAACAGACAGCTGTGCTGCTGGGGAGTTTGTTGCGCCACTTCTTCTCCCCAGCTAAAGCACTAGGAAGTGGTGAAGGGCGAGCGTTTTGGGGGACTGTCTTATGTAATTTTGAGGTTCTAAAAGTGCTGATTCTCAGCCTAGTTTGAATAAATGACTTGTGATGTTGATTTATACTAATAATAAAGCTGAAGAGTTTTTTTGTTGGTATGTTTGAACGGGCTAATCTCTGGAACTACAAAATAATTTTTCAAACTTGAATGGGATTTGAAAAATTATTTTTGCTTTTGATAACTTTCTTTTTTATAGCCTACTTAACATCACGCTAGGATCCATACGAGCCGAATAAAAAGGAAAATGTCGAAGCATTAGCGCGGGCAGACGATGCAATGCGACGAGATAGGTCGGACGAAGTAGCGAGCAGAAACTAGCGATATTATATTGAGCATCGCTCGACACTTGATTACACCGCCCAAGGGCATATCGCTAGTAGATCTATAGCGTTACGTGGTGCTGTGACAGCTTTTACAAGTGAATGCACCACATGGCATAACAACATTTGTGAGGCTAGATTCCAGTAATCCGTAACCAGTCCTCCGTATGGTTTTAAAAGTATGTTTTGCTGTGATTGTTGACTTTATCGTGTCTGTATATATAGGTAGATACATCGCGTGTAGTATTTTTATTGAAAAAAAAACTTGTTTATAAGATATCGTTATGTCTTTGTCATCACGATCTACGTAAATATTTTACGGAAAACTGCACGTTGTTGTATTTTCATTTAAATATTTGTCTTTTTAACACGATTCTCATGATCATCTTCATACTCAGCGACCCCTCCGTGCCTCGGAAAGCACGTTAAGCCATTGATACCGGCTATCATTCGTGGATCGTTGACAGTCGTTACTGGTCGACGGAAGCCTCGGAAGTCTGACAACCAGTCTTACCATGGGGTATCGTGTAAACCCAGTAACTGGGTTGTGGAGATCAGATAGGCAATTGCCCCATGTAAAATACTGGTATTCAGCTGCATGCGGCTAGACTGGAAGCCAACCCCAACATAGTTGGGAAAAGGCTAGGCAGATGCACCATAGTCAGCCTTTTCCAACTCACGAGTTTCTCCTTACTGCCTCCAATTTTGCCTCTACAACCATTCACACAAAAATATCCATAACCCACCACATCTCACACCGAAAATCACACGCTTCACGATCACAGCTCAACAACAAACGCACACAGTTACACAACGGTGTGACAACCGCCAGTCACTTATGCGGCGTACGGAGCGCCAGATTTATCGTCGTCTACCGCACACGCGGTGGACACGTCTCAGCCGGAGACGACCGGATTTATGATGACATTTATTGGACGAATTAAAACTGTGTAGGCAATTTGTCTGTTTAAACTAAGATTGGCGGTAATTTGTATTGAATTACTTGAGGTGTTAACATCTGGAAGTGTGTTGTAGTTATTTGGTTTGTTTAGAGAAGAGTTCATTTGAAAGTTTATATTTATTTGCTGCTTTATTAACTTACCAGCAGGGCTATCTTTGCCATTGGCCGCTCTGGGCAAGTGCCCAGGGCCCCGCGATCTATGGGGCCCCCTAGTTCCTGCCAGCGTCATAGCTAGAGGCTGTCATAAGAAAAGCTAAGTAAATTTTAGACCGAGTGTTAAAATTTTACTCAACACTCGGGGTGCAAGGCGATGGCTTATCCTAGGTTTTCTTAATTCCCAAACTTTTGTGCATAAGTCGACAAAGTAACTACTATTTCTATATGAACGGTCAAAAGAAATCTTAACCTATCCGAGGACGGGTGTTATAAATTTCGAGCTCGCTCTTGCATCCTGCATTCTCAAGTGCCCAGGGCCTCCAATAGATAAAAGACGGCCCTGCTTACCAGCAGCCTTCAATATTTAATTTTGCAGAGCAAAGACATCTTCAGATTGAATAAGTATTCATCATCATGATTGTTGACTGGCAAGCAGTCTGTCAAGTCTATTACCCAGTTACTGGGTTGTGGAGGTCAGATAGGCAGTAGCTCCATGAATAATAATGGTTGCATTTCTTACAGCTGCATCCGCTTAGACTGGAAGCTAACCCTAATATAGTTGGGAAAAGGCTAGGCAGACGATTAAATCTGTAAATAGTTTGTGTTTAGTTCGTATTACTACGAAATTACTAACAAAGCTTGACATTGCACATTACATTAAAAAGCTCTTGAATATTTCTCAGTGAAAAAGCAGACCCAAAATACCAGATAAATAAACACCTCAGGTAGTACAAAAACTACGTTATATAAACGCCCAAATCCCAAAGTAAATACGCGAATCTTACGTAAACTCTACACCTTCAGACTCGGAGGACATACTCATATAGATGGCTATATAGGGTGTTACGAACACTCGTCTGCAGCTCGCAAGAAAATATCGTGGGAACCTCACCACATCCCTACAGGTGTTTGCAACGCGATTTTCTTTTTTTTTTCCACCACCGACCAACCGCATTTCTCAAAGCAACGCCCTGTTTTTAGTGAATTTTTTTTTTCGAGGTTTTCCAACGAATACAGCTTTCGGATGCGCGCAGTTTTAGTAATGATCTCGTTATATCAAGTGTTATTTGGTAGTGCTATTTGGGTTTTTGAGGTAGTTTTTCTTTCTTTCTTTTAGAGATAGCTGTTTTATTGAAAGGATTTGTAGTTGTTAGTGATTGAAAGGCAATTCAATCTAAAAATATGTTCAAGAACGATCGTTTTGAATCTAGCCTCGCCTGGATTACCTAAGTAACTTAAAATAATACTACCACAAAATAACTTGAATATTTACTTAACATTGTGTCGGTAAACTATAAATACGTCACACTGATAATTACTCCTGAAACTCACCGGTTATTCACCCAATAGTAATTTAAAAAAAAACCGGTTAAGTGCGTGTCGGACCACGCATAATGAAGGGTTCCGTAGTTGGGATGAATTTATCCCAAGAACAAACTTAACATTGTAGTTGAAAACATGTTCTCCCATACATTTCAACTACAAATGATCATAACTAACACGGGCTTATTTGCTTAAAAGGAGGCTCCGATCACTAGTTGTTAGGATATTTACTTGTAGTAATAATAAACCATTTTTCATTTCATTTACATTTTCATTTTCATAACTAAACGAAAAAGATCTAACCCTCATTACACCTAATGTGGGTGGGATTCTTTTCGTTTAACTATTGTACGCACAATATTGGGAGATTTACCATGTTATTTTAAGACCATAGACGTCTTATAGGTTTTCCTGTAATCTATAGCTATAGAACTAATTTCTGATTTTTTTCAAAAGTTTAAGGTCAGTAGTTTCGGAGATAGAGGGGGGAATGGCCAATTTTCGTCTATTTTCTTAAATAACTTTAAAATAGTTTATTTTAAAATTATTGAAAAAATATACTTGAGACCCTCACAGTAAGCCCTTTCATTTGATATATCGCACGGTACAGTTTGCAAATACTTTTTTTTAAATTTTCTTATTTGCCCCCAAAATGGACCCCCATATTCCAAAATTCATTAATTTACATTACACGTCTGTGTTTGGGTCACCGAAATACATACGTGTACCAAATTTCAACTTAATCGTTCTATTAGATTCAGAGCAAATTGGCTGTGACAGACGGACAGACAGACAGACAGACACATGAGTGGTCCTATAAGGGTTCCGTTATTTCCTTTTGAGGTACGGAACCCTAAAAATATAAGAGAATAGAAATTCATTCAAATCTCATTGTCATTCACTTCATTGAACCATGCAGGGAGTCGGCAAAGCGTTCCAACAATATAATCATCATAATCAGCAGAATACAGTGGGAATACATTATCACAGTATAAACAGTGCTGGACCATCACGCAAAATGTTTGCCAGCGAATTGTTGAAGCGACTAGTGCTGTCTACTGCGCTACTAAAACTGGGGTATAAGGATTTTTAGGGGTTTTAGGATTTTTTCACTTTTTTGGGTGCTGTTTACGATTTGTGTTACAGGTATATCTGGTTAAGATCCTGGTTTCATTCGTATCAAATTAATTATTAAATATCTTAGAAAAAATGTTACATTAATTTGTCTTGGATGAAAATGGCTTTTGTATTCAAATTAAAACAGCATCAGCTAATCCTAATGAGAAGCTTTAGACTGTAGACTATTTGATAAATATACAAATCTGGTAAACACGCTGATAACTTACATAAACTAAATTCAGGATCTTGAAAGCGTAGCTCGAACTTTCTATAGAAATCATGTTGGTATTCAAGATATTGATCGGTAATTGGCAATAAAGTGAATAAGGATCTTCGGGCAAGTGCTCTGAATCTAGCCACACTTGGACGTTGCTCTCCTTTGATGGATTTACTAACTTTGAAGGATCTCCTGTATAGAAGCTAAGATGTTCAAGTGGACTGTATGGAACAGTTTACTTGGAAGTCATTAGTTTAATTCATTGTACAACATATTACATGCTTTTACTTACTTTAGTATAGTTATTACTGGTCATTTGTTTTCAATTTTGGAATTTTATATATTTCTTAGAATATGATAACTACTTTCTTCGACGTAACTTTTTTAAGTGTGAAGAGATTCGAAGAGAATGTGCAGATTTTACTGAACCATACCAGTTTAAAGCTACAACACCTCCTATCTCGTCTAAATTTCAAACTAAACCTTCTGTTTGCCAACAATATTTCCCCTTCAATTTAGTAGCCCCGATGCAGCAACACTACGCATGAAACTCGTGCGAAGCGGTCTGCAGCTGACAGCCAACTGAATTATGTAGCGGGACGCGTCAGTCGCAACTGTAATGATTGCTTTAATACGTATTGTTTTATTCTGAGCTATATGTTGTGGAAACTGATATGACAGCCAATAACCGGGACAGCGGGGATAAAACATGATTGACGGTATTAATCGAAAACACTGGGGAAGTAAAAGTCATGCTTACGTGAGATTAATAGATGTTAGTATTTAAGATGAACATGAATGATGCAGAAAGCTAGAGAACAGGGAAAAACAATACTGAATGAATTTAATTTAGAAAAACATTTGTAACAAATAAACTTAATTCCAAGCCGTTACTCTACTGAGAAACGTGCTCTTAGGTAATAGGAAAAATATAAGAAGAAACAACAACAAATATGCTGATTATGAGACTGGAGCTCAAACAGAACCAGACGTTGATAATCCCAAGCAATCTAAAGTTAAACAAAAGAAAAAGGGTTATTGTGCCGTTCATAGTCAACGGAGTCTACAAACACCACAATTAACTTTTTTCCTTCGTTTTCTCTAACAAATTACCTGTCACTGCAGGCGCTATTGCGATCTTTAGACTCAATATGTGGTTGCGAAAAGTATTCTTTTTCAACGTGGTTTTTATTCGAGCCACTTCGGTTTCAGGTTCCGTCTGACTAAAAAGTCGAGACAAAGGAGTTACATGAGTTTAGGTATAAGAAAATAGTTTCGTAGCATTCAGTACCGTTTTTATAGACGTTTTAGTTTCTGCCAAAAGGTATTAAGGCGACATGTCGTTATTTCATCATGGTAATTAGATACATAATTCATTCATCATCATATCAGCGGAAAGACATCCACTGCTGGATATAGGCCTTCCCCAAGCACCACCGCTTCTACTAGTTCTCTGCTTCTCATCCTTGCCTTCACAAGGTCATCGGTCTAACGAAGGCCTTTCAACATTACATCTTCCGGTACGCGGTTGCCACTCCAGACCGCGTACCGGTGGGACCTTTAGGGCCCATCGGCCATCTGTTCTGCAAACAATGTGCCCTGCCCAGAGTCACTTAAGTTTGGCAATTCTTCGGGCTATAACGGTTACCTTGGTTCTCCTGCGGATCTCTCCATTTCTTGTTCGATTACGTAGGTAAAGTCCAAGCATAGCCCCCGAGGGAAAGGGTGGGAATGCCCCGATACTGCAGCGTATCAGGGATGTTTGCTGAAGCTCGCGTTGACTGCTTCTACGCTGTAATGCGAAAGCAGCGCGCATTCCTGGTTAGTAGGTTGCGGGGCAGCACCAACAGCATCCTGTCTGTGGTAGCAAGCAGGCTAGACTATGTGTGTGTGAGCCACTGCTGCAAGGTATCCAGGCTGGGCCTGTTACCTTGCAACAGTGATGTCACAAATTGTTTCTGTGTTAATGTTTTACTAACATAGTTTGTAAGTATGTAGACTTGTTACTTGAATAAAATGATTATTATTATGGCTTTCTCCATTGCCCTTTGGGTGACTTTTAGTATTCTAATAAGGCCCATTGTGAGCGACCACGTTTCATTGCTGTAGGCCATCAGTGGGAACATGCACTGGTCAAAGACTTTCATCTTGAGTCACTGCAGTATGTGAGACGAGAAGATATTGCGTAGCTTCCCGAACGCTGCCCATCTCAGTCGGATTCGACCATTGACCTTACCTAACTGAATAGTTTATCCTAGGTAAACATACTCGTTCACAATTTCGAGTGTCGTATCGTCTCCGATCTTAATGAGTGTGGGTGTTAGATGGGCATTTGACATGACCTTTGTCATGTCCTTGTTCATTTTAAGACCCAGTCTTTCGAAAGCTCTACTGATACATAAGTAATGCATTTAAAATAGCCAATCTCATTATTTTGAAAGTTTTACGAATCGATGAACTAATAAATAATGGATACTTGCCTACTGAGCAACAAGAATAAACGTGTAGTCATTTCATTGAGTGAACATTTCCATTGATATTCATCCTCATTCATTAGTACCATCTCTCACAAACTATTCAGTACCTCTTCAATATAAAACAGCATCGACCTATTCCATTTAATTCCGATGCACTAAGATTTTACACCAATTGAAATTCCAGTAGCGTTTCCTTACAAGATCTGTTGCAACGTCTGGCAAACACAAAGATACGTACGATCTTAATTCGAGTTAATCCGGGTAAGAAAGCGGGCGTCGCAAGGTGGACACACTATGTGGACGGACGTGTGTTGAATTTTAGCGGGATGAGGGCAGAAAGTAAGCGCTTTGAAGCGCTGCAGCGGGGCTTTGTTGGAATTGGGGGTTTGTGTGGTAAACTGGGAGATGTAGCAAGTGAGGCGACTATGTACTGCCTACCATTTTGTGGAGTTCTATGCGTTAAGCTGCGTATCTTTCCTGCATATCTTGGCAGTATCACCATGAAATTAACAAGAGATACTTTTTACTGGATCAGTAGTTTTTACTGGATTAGTTTATGGACGGGCTCATGGCTGAGTAATAACAGCCACATGGGTCGATCGATCAGGTTAAGCTACGCTTGCCGCAGTTGGTCCGTGGCTGGGGGACCATCTTTACATACCGAAACCCCTCCGTGCTTCGGAAAGTACGTTAAGCCTTTGGTTTCGGCTGTCATTTGTGGATCTTTGACAGTCTTCAGAAGCCCGAAATTCTGACAACCAGTCTTATCAAGGGGTATCGTATTACCCAGTAACTGGGTTGTGAAGGTCAGATAGGTAGTCGCTCCATATAAAATACTGGTATTCAGCTTCATCTGGTTAGAATGGAAGCCGATCCCAACATTGTTGGGAAAGGCTAGGCTGATAGACTTTTTAGTGGATCAATTCTAGCAACCAATATAATCATTTTTTTGAGCAAACCCAGCTCAAAAAAAAAATGCAAGTAATGTAATTAAAATAATGCTTCATTTGGCAAGAGATTAAGAGACTACGCCTTGCGAGTTGCGATTTATCTTAACGTGTAAATAAAATTTTTGTAAAGCTAAATTAATGTTGCTCTCAGCTTAAACAACTTGAACACCATTTTAGTACAACCGGTCCACTTCATGCAATCTAATTTACTCAAATGCTTTTACTTTTTGCTCCAGCCGGTTTAATGGCCGCGAATTTAGTCAAACTTAATTCGTTCTGCCTAGTCTGGTCGCTGTGTCCTTAACGCGTTTTCTGATAACTCGATTGTAGAATATGTTGTTGTTTTAACGTATCGTCTTTGTTTCACTTACAAAATGCTCTTTATGTGCCTTATTGAGTAATGCTCGGTTCCTATAAACAAAAACGAATCGTTTTGCTTACTAAACTCGTCACAAAATAATAGGTCCGTTTTGACAGCCCATATCGTTTCATTTGCCAAAGAGAGACAAACATAGCGGGACAAAGAGGGACACAACGGACCTATTATTTTGTGGCGAGTTTAATGGTAGCTATTTTTATTGCCAAACTGCATATAAATTGATTCGTAAACTAATTTTATCTTTGATAGCTGCTGCCTTATGGGAGGGTCTACTATGCAATGCTATGAGGTCTTTGCTTTATTATTGGTAAAGATATATGAGTCCTAATTTTAAACATTAACGGTCCGTAAATTATAGGAATCGGCCATAAATAAATGATGGAGTTTGCGTAAGAAGTATAAATTTGAGAATTAATCACGATTGAATTAAAATTTAGTTTGTTTTTGCTCAAGACTATTATCTTGTATAATAATAATATCCTGGGACATTTTTCACATACGGTCATCTGATCCCAAACTAAGCAAAGCTTTGAAAGCTATGGAAACCACTGATATACTACATACTTATACTACTTTTTTTTGTAAATACATAATACTTATGTAGATAATTATACCCAGACTCAGGACAAACAGACATGTTCATGAACACAAATGTTTGTCTTGGATGGGAATAGGTGGTATCTTAACCAACCATGCCAAAGCCTGTCAAAAAAAAAAAAAAAATGTATGAGTTCTTTATTGAAGTTGCATCCTCTCCTGTTACAAGTATTGAACTACAGAAGCTAATTCAACATTTTTTTTTAAATATAGTTTTATCTCAGCAGCCATTTTGTAAGCAGTAATTCATTATGATCTAACTTTTATGTTCATTGTTAGATTACGGTAAAAAAATGTAATCAAATTTTGTTGAAAACATAATACACAAACTTCATCCGATTTAAAAGTTACTTTCAACTCATACCCTCTTTTCTTTCTTTGTTGTTCTCATTCCTTACCTTTATTATTCCGCAACAAACAAAAAGATATGAAAGACAAACAGCATTTCCAAGAAAATTAAGAAACAAAATTATCCACTCCGGAATAAATTCGACTGTCAGTGTCACACGAAACTCCTAACTCCATTCAAATTAATCGTTTTAAGTACATTTTAAATCGACTTAGAAAAGTTGGATGGCACGACAAAAAACAATTTTAACTCGGAAGAAAAGAAAAGGGGAGGTATTCCGATACAAAAAGACAGCCCGAGAGAGCTGACGCTAAGTGAATAAGTGAATAGTTAAAGTCTCGTAATATTTACATAAACAGAACATTAGAGGAGTGCCTTGAGATGGAGGCTGTAGCGGGAGGATTGATCCTCTGCGTTTCATCAGATTATGATGATGGGGCAAGTTCGGCGTATATGGGTTTTTTTTATATTACCAAACTGTTTATAACTTATAAAACTTTTAAGATTGTAAAAGTTATACTCTATCAGGAGATTCTCCGGTAGTTTAATGGGTTTGATGCTCCATATCATTAATAACACTAATTCTTTCTTACTGACTCAGCGATAATTATGTAGACGGTATTATGGGTCAGATTTAGAGATTGAGTTAATATGTAATTAAATTTTAAAATTAAGTGCACACTGTAGATTTTCTTTAATAATGTACGCTGACTCGTCTGATCAATAATAGCGGACTGATGGCTGGTTTACACAGTGCGAGCTGCTGACTAGACAGTAGACAGCTGCTCGCACTGTGTACTCGCAAGTCAGTTGCTCGGCTTGCCTTGGCTGTTTTCATTATGAGAGTAGCTGCCTAGTCTCTTGCGAGTTGTGTGGTTGAAAAGATTATACAGAATCCTCTTGCGACTGACTAGTGAGCTACTGCTGAAGACGCTGCTGCGATGCGAGTGAAAACAAAAAAAATGTTGAAGGGACTCGGCTGTGAGCTACTGTCAAAATAGTAAGTGCGAGTAAGTCGTATGATACGTCCACACAATGCGAGTTGCTGCACTGCAACTACTCGGTAGGCCGACTCACACGCTAGCTCGCACTGTGTAAACTAGCCATTAAGTAAAGCAAAATCTTAACAGTTTAATGGTTTTATGCAAATATGTAAAATAAGATATAATTTCGTGCAAGAATTCACAGTGAATTAGCATTATGCTGGTTCTATTAAAAACCGCTAATCCCCATACTTTGAGCCATGAAAATAACAAGGCGAAGTGAGCGTATGGATCGTGGTAAATGAACCAAAAAAAAAATATACAAGCCGCGTTGATCGAATACTCTCTTTGATGTAATACCACCCCTACATTCCATGGTAGCATGACTGTGTGAATATGTAATGACGTAATAGAATTGCCAGCTAAATGCCGTGAAAATGGCTTTCATGTAATATCCCGCATTTTCTTTGTCGATTTGGAATGTTGCAGCCGTTGTGAGCGTATGTGGATGATAGAGGTATTGCTTTTTGGTGGAAAGCCAGCAGATTTTAATTTTGCAGGATTAAAATGAATGCTGTTGTGACTGTAAAGTTGAAATGTAACGAAGTACTGACACATCGAGAGTTATTAAAATCTAAAACAAAAACTTTAATAGTTTTTGTTTTAGATTTTAATAACTCTTGCTTGCATGAAAAATCTACGATACCTGATTTTAACTAGGAATCAATACAGTTTTCTATAACTTCAGTATATACTAATAAAATTTAAGGAACTTCTACAACAAGATTGCAACAGTCACAATATTATTATTATTATTATTCCGTTTTTCCATATTCAACATATTAAAAAAAAAACAGTTAAGAGCGTGTCGCATCACGTACAATGAAGGGTTCCGTAGTTGGGATAAATTTATCCCAAGAACAAACTTAACTTTGTAGTTGAAAAACATATTCTCCCATACATTCCAACTACAAATGTGAAAAGAATCCAACCCACATTACACCTAATGTGGGTTGGATCCATTTTGTTAAACTATAGGCATGTATGTTTGTACGCACAATATTGAGAGATTTACCTGCCATGTTGTTTTAATACCATTGATTTCTTATAGGTTTTCCTGTAATTTATACAGGTTGACTTTGAAAACATGCGACAAAATTTAAGGGGGTGTTCTACCCATCAATATGAATAACTTTTACTATGGGACCAACTCGGAATTCGCAAAAAAATTTCGACCTTTTTATACAAAATGGTCCAATCGGGTATGTGCTTTTACATGGGAAGGTATTTTTTTTTTTTGCGAATTCTTAGTTGGTCCCATAGTAAAAGTTGTTCATATTGATGGGAAGAACACCCCCTTAAATTTTGTCGCATGTTTTAAAAATCACCCTGTAGTTATTGAACTATTTTCTATATTTTTTTCAAAATTTTAGGCTTAACTTTCGGGGATAAGATGGGGGAATGGTCAATTTTCGTCTATTTTCTTAAATAACTTTAAAATGGTTTATTTTTAAATTATAAAAAGAATACATTTGAGACTCAGTAAGTCCTTTCACACGGTACAGTTTGCAAAACTTTTTTTTAAAATTTTATTATTTTCCCCCAATGTTGACCCCCATATTCAAAGTGTATTTATTTAAGTTACACGTCCGTGTATGCGTCACAGAAATACATACGTGTACCAAATTTCAACTTAATCGGTCCATTCTATTCGGAGCAAATTGGCTGTGACAGACGGACTGACAGACAGACAGACAGACACACGAGTGATCCTATAAGGGTTCCGTTTTTTTTTCCTTTTGAGGTACGGAACCCTAAAAAAACAAAATAAGAATATTAAAAAATATAAAAATACTGGTCCTCCGATATCGGGTCCAAGCTACCGGTAGTTAGGGTTCCAGAGACAGGAACCTCTTCACGATGCGAGCCGTATCAAGAGCCTCGAGAGATGTTACTCGAAGCTTTCAGCCATCAGGCCTTTGGGCGTTATTATTAATTACAGCCTATTTAATCCAAACATGAACACCAACAACAACCATATCTGTTACCTCGCAATTATTCACTATTCAACACTGCCTTCATTATTTAACAAATGCCAAAGCCATTAAGAACTTATTATTTATTTATATGAGCTAATCTTCAAGACGGGCCCCATTACGATATAATTATTACAACAGATTACAGGCAAAACGTTTCAATTAATTTTAAAGATGGCTGATAGTCCCCACAGGAAATTTGCCAAGTTGCCAGTCATTATGAGGGGCACAAAATGCCTTGGAATTATTTATGGTGGCAGCTTTGCGATACAGTTTCGATGTTCGCAGCCACAGATGATACAATAGTGTGAAGGGGAAGGAGCAAATGAGTTATGTATTTGCAATTATTGTCGCTTTCTTTTGTTAATGGTTTTGGTTTAAGTTTTCTTCTGAAGCTTTAAGCGCTGGCAACTCTGGGAACAAAGCAAAACGAAGCTAACTTCGTTTCGCTTTTCTCCGCGTCTTTTCATACTTCCGTTTTCGTTTCGCTTAGTACGCGGTGTGAACCGAAGTGACTAGTTGTGCAAACACTAATTGCGAGCACAAACTATTTTGCACCAATTAATATATTATAGGTACCACTAAAGTTATTTAAAACGGGATCTTTACCATGTTTTTTTATTTTTTTAAATATTGACAGGCCAGATGGCGTGGTTGGTTAAGATACCACCTGCCATGCCGCTGGTCGTGGGTTCAATTCCCATCCAGGACAAACATTTGTGTGCATGAACATGTCTGTTTGTCCTGAGTCTGGGTGTAATTATCTATATAAGTATGTATTTACAAAAAAAGTAGTGTATGTAGTTTATCAGTTATCTGGTTTCCATAGTACAAGCTCTGCTTAGTTTGGGATCAGATGACCGTGTGTGAACAATGTCCTAGGATATTATTATTATTATTATTCAATCGCGACAACGACAGCGCAATCTAGCGGTGCACAGTAGCACCATCTAGTGACTTTATTGTAAAACAACATTAATATTGGTTTTAAAGAATAGTTTTAGGGAATTCTAATAATTATTTTCAGAATGATCTAGTTTTATGATGAGATGGTGGTCCCAGGTGCTCCATCAACCTCTACCTAGTAGTTAAAGGGCCGATTCCACTGGTAGAAATCTAAAAATGAGCAATTTACTGCTTTTTTCGGAGCTATTCTGTTCATCACGTCAAAGATCCTCATCGGATCTTCACCAAATTTTTATGACACCAATTTAAAGTTTCCTTTCAAATAAAAAAATAAAAAATCATTGAAATCGGATCTCATACGGCGGAGATATTCAGTAGCCCCTTTTCCCCTTTTTAGAGGAAGTACACCTCTAATTAAAAATCCCCGACGACAATAAAGTTCTATAACCTGTATACTAAGTTTCCTCCAGAGCTGTTGTAAAATAAGACCTGTAGAGGAGTACCAACAAATTGACAGAGGAAAGCAAATTTTCATTTCATTTTTCAAAGAGGAGGAACCAGTGTGGCCTGCGCTTTAGTGTTTTATCACACTAAAGGATCAGTAGTTATAATTTATTAAATGGAATAGAACATTTTTACCTACTAACATTTTTTTCTATAACCTGGTAAGTTTCAAAATAATTCAGAGCATAATATTTTTTTACTTTATGGTAGTCACGCATCATGATTCAAGTCGATTAGTTTTAGATAGGTACCTAGTTATGCTTATGCTTTACTGTGTTCTAATTAATGGCAGGTCACACTCTATCGCCTACAAGCACTGTAGTAAAACAAAGCGACTAATCCACCCGGCAGCCTTATTACGCATCTTGCAGAAACCTAGCGATAGCAAAATTTGCGCAATAATTGCTTTTCAATCGCTTGTCTACCACAAACCATTATGACGTTTCACTGATACATAATACCGATTTGCGATTGAAAAGCAATTATTGCGCAAATTTTGCTATCGCTAGGCTTCTGCAAGATACGTAATACGGGTACGGGTCAATCTTTACTATACCCTGAGAGCTGTGGCGGAGAGCTATACTCCATATATTAGGATTTTTATGCGGAGGTTGCTCAGTTATGAAACATGTTTTCTTGCCTGGTCGTCCTCTGCATGGAGTGTGCATTATTTAACTAACTATGTAATATCAGTACTACTAACACTAGAATACCAGTTGTTTTTGTAATACTAACACAATATAGATCACTGTTGTCCGAAATAAGTGAATTTATTATTATGAATTTTTACTATTTACGTGGGATTCAACGCCTTTGTAGGAATAAATAATTCGTCTATTAAATTAAACTTTACCTTCAGCTTTATTTTTTCGAAAAACATAATAAAAAAATAATTTTCTAAACGTAAGAGAGCCGGGATGAGCTGGTCTTCTCCTTAAAGGATTGGCCCGCAATCGCAGTAGACTGGGAAAAGTGGAAAGAGGGAAGGAGGGTGGATTTAGGCTTTTGCGCTGTAGTGGACAACACAGGGTTATGATAAATAATAATAATAATAATAACCCCACCCCTGTATCTCTACGTTGACGTCGTGGTGGGGCTTGCGCGCTTCGAACTTTAGGTCTGTGCCGGTAGAGTTTACTTTGCCGGAACGGGTCTAGGATGAGGAGCCAGACCAAGAGAGATACAGATACCCGCAGGGCAGCATGTGGCGAGCTGTTGGGCAGTAGCGACCCCACGGACCTTATCCCCCGGGAGATATCTTGTCCTCATCTCTGGCTTGCCTTTATTGGCCGGCTGGAGTGAGAACTGACGAGGAACAGAGCTCCCACCTCTTTATAAAGGCATTATTGGCCGGCTTGAGTGGAGATTCGCAAGAGTAAACGTGCTCGGAGGAAGGGAGTATTCCAGTAAGGTGCTGGTAGGGATCAGGAAGTGTTGCCTCCTTGTCGCTACGTCACTATGTGCTAGCGGCCGTTTCCGGGGGCCCATTATTGAGTGTGTAAGTCACCCCCTGCCATTTTATCTGTGTATAATATATAACATTGGTCAGGCAGGGGACATAGTTCTTCCATAGTTCAAGTAACCCAATCCACATTAGCCACCCAAACGCATAGCCCAATATGTTTTGTTTCCCCGCACAACAATAGTCCTGCACCAACCGGGGGTTGTCCTTGGGTGCACTTGCATAGTGCATACAGGGATAATCGTCGGTTGGTGCCTCCTTATCATTTAAAATTATTTAAGGGGCCTCTGTGAGTTGGCTTCGGCTTCTCGTACGCCTTCCAAAGGTCCGAGACTCCAGGGTCCCGAGAAATGTAAAAAAAAATAATAATATAATAATAAAAATTATTTTGGTACCGTGTTCTCAAAGAAAATCTACGTTTCTGTGTCAATAAACCTTTGCAAGACACATTTGTAATACTGCTAAATGTTTGAACAACTGTGGTACCTATACGTACTAAAAAAAAATCTTAAGATTTTCATACTTTATGCGTGCTTTTAATTACATAGGGTCAAATTGAATTAGCTAGTGAAAATCCGTAGACGTGTGACGTCCGGGCATCGATATTTGACACGACAAAATAAAAAAATAAATATATTTTTTTGAGTTACCCATGACGACTGCGGAGTTTCGCTAACTAATTTAATTTGACCTTGTATATTTGTTTTGTTAGCTACCTTCCCTTTTATATATGCACGTATTTCTGTGACAGTAAGTAATTGTTTATTTCTTTCTATGTTCAGCAATAGATACGGATTGATTTCACAAAACTTTCTCTTTTCATTTAATCCAGTCGCCTATAAACGCACGACGCTCATGCCATGTCCTCTATTGACGATATCTTTGTAGGTATATCTGAAAACCAAGGTTATTTATTGTAAGCAAGGTCACCAGTAACTTGTAGTGTAGAGGCATTATGACGTCACTTGACAAATGGGTTCAACAAACCTACTGCATCTCTTCGTGCCTTAAAAATGTTTAGAATTCCAAATGTGGAGAGGTGTATGAATTTCTAGCGAGGTTCATAGAACTGTAAGTCGTGGTTCTAAGATTGCTTGGGGTTCCAGAAAATGAGTGAATGATCGTGTTTAGGAATATATCGAAACTACCTAGAACGATTTGATGTATAGGCCAAGGTTTACCAGAATTAGTAAGGTTACTTAATATCTGTATTCTATTTTAGTTGTCTACACATGTCTCCTTATATGTATAAGAAAATATTTAAGTAATGTGAATAATATTACGTTTTATATTTAATTTTACTGAAAATTAAAAAAACACTTTATTTAGCAAACCAAATTAGCATTTTGCAGTGCCTTATTGTAAATACCTACATTCTGAGCAAATAAATGAATATTCTATTCTTAACAGGGTTCACGTAGAAATTAAAACCGAAAAATTAAATTAGATATATATATATGCGCAGTGCGTATGATTTGGATTTCGATATTACTAAAAAAAAAATCGGTATTTCACAGGCTTCTACTCCGTACCCTATTTTTTTTCAAGACGGTAAAAAAGTCACCTAGTATATATTGTAAAATAGGTGAAGTGCAAATAAATAAATAATATATTATTCATTGAAACATTAAAATGAATACCTATTGATGAACATAACGCAGAGATGTCAGTGGGCGCCAAACACATTTTGCATTCAATAATTCTGTCATAATTTCACCGACAGAATCCATTTCCTTTGTACGTAATAAATCAACAATAAACACAACAGCTCCAGCATTGCGTGTGAAGGTTGCAATAATGCATAAACAGTTCACCCATACAGCCTACCCATCGGCACACACTCCACATTGACCTATTTGCTTCAATTGACTTCTGCTTATGCAAGATAAGCAGTTGGTCCTAGTGTTCATACTCCATATTTTCCCTCCAATGCTGGACTGACGTAAAACGGCAGTAAATACTCGCTAAAAGAGTGTTCGTTTTAAATTTTCATTTTGTTTTCGAGTTTCAATCTTCACACTCGTTATTCTTTACGGTTCTTATTTTAAACATGTGGGTTTAGTGGAATTTGAGCGCTGGCTTTTCATATATCAAAGCCGTGTGTACAAAATGGAACGTTGCTATTGCCTACGAGAGTTTGAACTGTTCACGGGTAATTTAATAAACTCGTTCTCGATTTGTGCATGTCCACTCGTTTTTTAGCCTTTAATAAGTTTCCAGGTAATCTTTATTTCATGCGAATAAAATGTTATAATAATCTTTGACTAAACTTTCTGAATATTCTAAAGAGACATCTAAAAAGTCTTTTGCAGTTCACAAACTAACCAATTGAGTATTTACTCATTTTAATATTGGAAAGACAATAACCCATCTTATGAAGAACCGAAAGCCTCACAAACTTGACGCACATACTCATAATAATATATTAAACAGAACTGTCTGCGATGCCGAGGACACAGAAGTGAGACACTTTAATATACCGAGTATTACACAAGTTGAAAGTTTTACAAAAGGCATTATTCGGCTGCGACGGTACACGGTAGCCGCGGGCTAACACGGACGTTTTCCAACTGATATATACGATGACACTGTGTTAGAATGTGAAGGAGTTGTTATGAGTTTGACTTATTGCTTAGAACAAGTAAAAGTGTATGAACAATGAAGAAGATTTTTGTGGGAAGGTGTCTGAAGATTGAAAATGATAATAAAAGAAACTGAGTCAGATGCTTATGTTATGGTTTTTCCTTATATTTTTAAACGAACACATATTTCAAATAAATCGAATGAATATTTTTGTGTCAAGTATGCAACAAATCCATACTTATCTATATATAGATACTAATATCTAGATACAAATAACAATCATCTATTATTTCTAAAACCTTTTCGCCACGACCGCGACAGAACAGCAAAAGAATCGAAACGAATTTTCCCTCCCTAAATATTTAAATCAGTTTATCTCTCATCGAATATAAAGTCGAAACAATCGGAATCAGTCGACACAGCCGATAGCCAACAGTTACTGAACACGACGACACATGACAATGTACTGAACTAAAGTCTCTCGTACATATTCAAAGTTTAATCCGAATCAGCTTTCGACTTCTTGCGAGGGTTTAGCTCGGTTGGTGTCGCTAAGTCGGCTGATACAGAGTAGGGCCGGACGTTGAGTATTTTTGTTGGATGATGTTACTTCGGGAAAAAAGGCTTTGTAAGAATCGGGGGTAATGTTAGATTTGATGAAGGTGATCTTAGTAGGGAAATAAAGTAAATGTTTTTTTTTTTATATAAGTAAAGAAAAATTTAAAGGATGTAACAGAAAGATCAACTACAAACACAAACACTTGTGAATTCAGTGACAAGTGTGCTTTTAAGCAAATTTAACGTTTTCCAACAAATCGTGTCAACTTCAAGAATTAAGAAAATAGGCTACACGTATCTAGAGGGAAAATTATTCTACATTACCTAAAAAAAGAAAAATGTTCGATAATGTGCAAACAGCGCTCTTTCATATGATACCCCACATACCTTACTAGCCCCACTTTGAATTTTAAAGGCCCCTTTCAGTCCCTGTTGCAAAAAAATATTTTTTTGTTCTTATTTGCAAAATAGTTGGACAAACATCATCTAAAACTATTCCAAAATTCCAGTTGAAAGCATTAGTAATTCTTAAGATATCCAGCTGTGACAGGCAGACGAACAGACAGACAGAGTCGCACCATAAGGGTTCCTTTTTACCATTTTGGTACGGAACCCTAATAAAAGGCAGATATTTGCCCTGCACTGGGAGTCAGTAGGATAACGCAGGAACATATTATCTGTCATTAAGTCTAGTTATCTTATTTCTAAGTCCTTCATAATAAGCAAGTCACCAAATTTCCCAGTCAGTATACCCCCCTAAGCCGCGAACTCCATCATCAGCTCAGCTAGATAAACTTGTACTAATTAACAGACTTGCTGTCACGTCAGCACCTGCTCTAACTTGCTGCATTCCACTTTAACGCTAGTGCTATTGCACTTAGTGCCAGTTTTGTATGAAATTGTTCCTTAAAATAATTAGTAGTGTCGGTGCTTTCAGAATTATGTCGCGCTAATGTATATTTTCTCGCGTTTTGGAGTAATAGTTGTTATGGCACATTCGTGGGGAACGTTTTAGTAAGGTTTTAAGTGCTAGAGGAGTTGGGAATGTAAAGTTTTGTCGCATTTAGTGAAAGTTACGTCGCTGTTAATTATTGTCTTCACTATATCTCCTACGGTGAGTTGCACAAAACCAACATTAGTTGAATGGAGACTTTAATATGATGCTGTCACTTTCTTTTTGATAGAAAATGTAAGGGATGGATGGCATGAATTTAAAGTGTTTGTTAAACTAATTTTGGTTTAGTGCAACTCAGTGCTACTCTGGTATGTTAGTTGTAGATAGATAGTTTAATAGGTTTGTGCCAATTATAATTAAACCATGATAAATTAATATTATCATCGACAAAATCTTTTACCGTAAAGTAATTCAAATTATATCAATTTTACTTAACGCTGACGTCATAATATTTAATAAGGAGCTTCAATCTGCGACGGGGTTAATCCGGTTTTTCTTTCATACTCAATACCCATCTCATAATACGTTCATAAACTCCATATTTAATAAGCGTAACTCACTGATTTAATAAAGTAGCGTTGTTCTTTACCTGCTATATATTTTTTTAAATTAAACTTTTTATTATGAGAAGCGTGTGTTACGGCTTGATGAAATTTGCATTCATTAGTGAAGTGCCTGGGCGCCGGCCGTGGACAAAATGTCAACTAGGCTTTTTTTTCTTTCAAAAAACCTTCATAATATTAATGCGCAAGGTTTTTTCTCTTTGTAAAAGTTTTACATTAACTCATGTCGCAGAAATGCGGAGTTAGATAAAGTTGTGCTTTTTGTATTAAAGTATTACTCGTCTTTGGTTTGTATTTTTTTTTTTCAGCTGGATGCTAATTAGCGTGGAAACATCAAACCGTGTGTGTTGTTCAAAGAAAATTATTTATGTTTGAAGTCGCTTTTTGTTTTTTAACTAAGAGAGATACGTTTCAAATAATCTTCAGCTTTGTGTTGCTATTCTGTAATATCATTTTTGTTTTAGGTACCTTGATAAACAGGAAAACTAAAAATTATCCTGTTGTTATTTCTAGAAATCCTATAAACGTGGAACGATAATATATTTCCATCTTCCTCGTCGTGTTATTTTCTTCTTCCTCTGTTTTTACATCATACACGTGTCTTGTATTGAGTATTTAATAATAAAAAAATGTAAGCATTTGTAAGTAATGCCTTATACTGTTTCCCTAAGGAGCTAAAATACGAGCTAGAAAATTACTTACAAACAAGACTCCTAAACTAAAATCAAAACTTCTCTATGAAAGCATCAAAGCGCGTTATGTACAAAACTTAATCCACTATATAATAAAACTCGATGCATTTTATCTAACCCCTTTTCCCCCTTACCCCTTTAACCCCCCTTAATAATCAAGTTTGCGAGTTGTACGTCCAAGATGTCGCTACGGACCGAGAATATTCAGACAACATTGTCCCTTCTGAATATCTTACAGTCTTGGCTGAGTAAATTAACATACAATTTACGAAGACTTATATACGTAAGTTCAAAAAGACAGTTTTGTACATAATTTTGTTATATCTGAGGTATAAATTTTGTGGGTTATGAAATTTTGCTGAAATATTAAAACGTGGGAATACCATCCATAATAATCTTATCTTATTAATTATAAGTCTCCTCAAGTGACGATACTTAAGTAGTCTGGCACACCCTGGGCTGATAGTGTCGCTACCAAGAATTACCGTCTCAGTAATCTTTTCACCCAAGTGTGAGCTATAAGTATAGTTTATGCTAACACAAGACAAGAAACATAATCATTTTATAAAAGACTAGGTATAGCCCGCGGCTTCACCCGCGTGATGGTCGAAAATTATCCCCAGAGATTTGGCCACTATAATTATATTCCGTGATACTTTGGTTGTTGTGATATCTTCGATCTATTCCAGAGGAGGCTACTGCAACATCAATTCCTTTATCTTCCCAGATTTGAGTTAAAATCTAATTAAAAAGAAAAGTTTATCAGTACCTCACAGGACCCAGGGCATCCAAAAAAAAAAAACAAACAACCTTCACTGCTCATGATTTTTTTCACTATATTATGAGAAATTAAAAAAAAATTACAGTTTTTTTTATGATTCTAAATGTCTAACTTAGAAATAATATTGATTATCTGGGGGCACGGATATGCCCCCGCCAAGTCGTGCAAAACAAAGGCACGGCCGTACCAACCTTTTCTCGAAGCCTTCGGGCCATTTTCGAACCCCTGTAACTTCGTTGTGAAAAAAACAAGAAGCCTAAATTGTCAGTCATCAAGAGGGCATTACATCTGTAGATATATTTCCAAATTACATTAAATTTAAACCAGTAGTTTACGAATTATTGCAAGTCAAAGTTCCTTAATTTTGTCACTGACTCAATGACTCACCGATCATCAAAATTCTAAGGTACTCCTAGCAAACCCACAAACTCCAAATTTTGAACACAGTTATTGGTTAGCCTGTACAGCAAGGAAAAACTCTGATACTCCGAATTTTTAGTCCCGTTTTCTAGATATACAAACTGAATAAGTAACTTTGTAATCCTATATAAATTGTATGTAATTACAAAGTTACTTGTACAGTTCTCCATTAGACTTCATTTAAATTGATGAAATAGGTAATTAGCACTTTTAAAAACTTCCACGATACTGCAGATAAACCGCAGAAAAAGAAAAAGGAAGAGTATCTACCCAAAGAAATGAGATACCATCAAAAACATAACATGTACAAAAATGCCAAATCTCGCAACGCAGTTTTTCTGCCGTAAAAAGTTGTGAAATAGAATGTAAACCAAGTCAGTTAATTCAGTACCTACCTATCTATGGGAGTAGCTATCCAACCACTTTGTCATAAATTGATACCTTGTTAGTTAGCTAATAACATTTTATAGTAACCATATCAATATTACATTTCCTTATATCTTTAATAAGTAGAGTGACTTGGCAATTGCACACGGCAATATAATCTACACAAAATAAAATCTATCTAATATTAGTGTTTTGTGCTTTTATTTGTTTAAAAGTACCTATATGGCGGACTATTTAAATTACCTAGTAGATTATGTTGCTGTGTGTAATTCCGGCTTACAAAAGTGTTACAATAAATGGCCGTATTTTTTATAAGCTACGAATAATAAAATATGCTACTATTATTATTCGTAGTTTATAAGCTTGATATTTTAGAGCTCGAAGGGACGCAGACTTACGTTTTTGATATTGATTTTAACTGGGTACCTCCACGCGTTCCTGAGAAAAAGGGTCTTGACAGACAGAAAACAGACAGACCGACGGACAACGAAGTCGTCCTGTAAGGCTCCGTTTTTTTCCTTTTGAGGTACGGAACCTTAAAAATGAATTAGTTTGAGGCAAATGTTATGTTTTTTTTTCCCGTACTATCGTTAAAGCTGTCAAACATCTGAGCTTCGCCAGCCAAGGTTACTTCTGATCATAATTGAGACATAATAACGTGATTATTCTAAAGATCAGGTTGCCAATCAAAAAGCTCATATTCCTATGAAGGGTTAAGCATGTACTGACAAGTTGATTACATGCGGCTCCCGCCTAACTTAATGACCCCATTCTCCTTTGTTGCGTGAGACAGAAACACAGACAGACCGACGGACAACGAAGTGGTCCTGCAAGGGTTCCGTTTTTCCTTTTGAGGTACGGAATCCTAAAAACATCTTTTTAAATATCTATGGGTCAAACTTGGGCCAATTAAATGAAATGAAATTAAATTTATTTGCAAGAATTATTATCCGCTGTGCTGAACCGCTGTGCTCACCCGCGCGCGGGGAAAACCGTTGAGCGCCCCACCCGCGGTAATCTTGTAAACAAAACCGATTTGCATCGTAGCTTCTTGGAATTTTGTGACCGTTGAATGTTTCTTAGAATGCTAGTGAGTAGGGCTTTATAGTAATGTACGTTTCGTTTGAAAGTATGACTTGCTTTCATTTTCAATTCAAACCAAAAGCAGATTTGCGTGGGATGACTTTATTCCCACGAACCACTACTTAAATAAAAAAATGGGATGAATTTCATCCCGTGTGTAATTAGCGGTTATCTTTACTTGTGTATTTATTAGAACCATTTGTTATATTTTCCAGAACGTACCTGTCAATGGCCGGCATTGGTTGCAGCGCGCCGACTGAGGTCATTAGAAGCAATTAACCTGAGAACGACATCAACATAAATTTTACTTTTTTTTTCCGTTTAACTCCGAGTAATTACATACCTACATATTATTTTATAATTAGATAGAAATATTATTTATATATTTACTAGACTTACGTTACTAAGTACTCGTGGCTAAGTAATAACAGCCGCACGGGTCGATCCAACAGGTTAAGCTACGCTTGCCGAGGTTGGTCTGTGGATGTGTGACCATCTTTACATACCGAGACGCCTTCGTGCTTCTGAAAGCACGTTAAGCCGTTGGTCCCGGCTGTCTTTCGTAGATCTTTGACAGTCGTTACGGGTCGTCAGAAGCCCGAAAGTCTGACAACCAGTATTACCAAGGGGTATCGTATTACCCAGTAACTGGGTTGTGGAGGTCAGATAGGCAGTCGCTCCATGTAAAATACTGGTATTCAGCTGCATTCGGTTAGACTGGAAGCCGACCCCAACATAGTTGGGAAAAGGCTGGCAGATTGATTTTACTAGACTTCGTTAAGACAATACGTTATTCGTCTCTAAGCTAATAAAACACTTTACGGGACGGTTTTTAGATGAAAATGGGTAGAAAAACGTCTCTCATGCTTAGCTATAACAACACGAAAACAAAAGCAATACACAAACAAATAGCAATCAGACATGCTCTCTGTTTCATTGTTTTATGCATGTATGTGGTGTTCACCTTTCAAGTAACTGTTGCAGTGTTGTTAACCTGAGAAACAGAGGAGTATTATAAGTTTAACGTGTGTATCTGTGTATATGTCTGTGTCATCATAGCTCCCAAACAACTTAACCGATTTAGATTTTTTTGTTTCGTTTGGCTTGGTAGAGAGTGTTCTTAGCTATGATTCAAGAAAATCTATTCAGCTGTTTGTATCTTATTAGCACTTTTCTGGTTAATGAATAGATACGAGCATCTTCCACAGGTCTGATCGAGTCGAAATTTGGTATCTTACATAGTAATCTTGAACTGATGCTGCAGCATTGTCTTGTATTTCCAGGATACCCTACTCCCTCACCAACTTACAGCAGAAGTATCGTGTTTGGGCTTATTAAAATGGTCTTAATAAATAGTTTATATATACATATTATATGGTAATCAGGGTCTGATGATAGAGTAGCAAAAAGAAAGGAGGGAAAATTTGTGTCGGAGGTATTATAATTTATAAATTTTACGTTTTTCTTAATTTTAAAAGTATTACTTTTAAAAATATCATTTATGTATTTGTATCAGTGTAATCAAATGTTGGTGAAACGAATTAAATAAATTAACAATTCTGTGTATGATAAAACTCCAACATCAACATAATTTGATGTTGTGACGTGAAAGCTCTAAGAAATGTTTGAATACTGCGTACCCTGCAAATGACAGGCCTCAGCATTCACAGCTCCGCCTAGATTTGCCGCAACCACCCTACCTAAATCAATTCGGTCGGAAAATATTCGCGGCTCAATCCGATGTCTGTGAAATTTCATCCGTCTGGGATTCTATCTCTATGCTAATATGACACCGTTGTAAGTTTCCGTACATTTTTGGTGTAATATATTAGTTTGATCTTGCGACAAAAATATGAAAATCAATAAAAAAGATAAGCGAGGCAATTGGGTAACACACTTACAGTAAGAATCGGTTTAATTTTGATAGTTAAACAACATTCATTGCATTATTTACGTTGTTAAGCAGATCAATTTTTCGATCATATGAAGCAATGGATTTAGCAATATGCTTTAAAATCATTCAGATTGTTTGATACGTTCATGCAAGTTAATTCTCGGTAATATGAACAGAGGTATGATGATGACCCGTAATTAACTACACATTAACAAGACACTGACAATACAATCAAATTAATTAAGCTATATCAAATTTTGAAGATAATACTATAATTGTAGTAAAAGATGCATAAAAATCTAGTAATAAACTTCTTAACTAAGTCGAGCGAGAAACTCGTACTCTTTATATTTTAGAAGGAGTAAATAAGGACGAAAAACTAAAAGACGTCTAAAAACTAAGCTTATCTCAGAATTCTTCGCGTACAGTGTAAGTCCCTGTGTGAAACTTTAATGAAATTCTTTGTTGATAAGTAAAATGTGTCCGTTTTTGTTGTAAACTTGCTCGGGAAATATTTACTGAGTAGCTTTAATTTTATCTCATGTAGTGTCTTAGTCTGCTTCATCAATCTTATCATTTGATGTTCTCGTTTTTGTGCTGAACTATCCATCTGCAAAAATAAATATGACTTTTTATCAATGGGTGATTTCTAAACCTATTGTAGCAAATAATTCTAAAACCAACAGCAAGCATAATTTCGTTCTATTCCTATTCCCTCACGTTTTTTACCGACGTAAAAAAATATTTACTTCGCGTTTCCATTTTAATTTCGATAACAGCGTGGAAACAGCGAACGCAGCGAAATGTAAAAAGTCGTGAATCTGTGTTTGCATTGTTTTACAATAGACCACCATTTAAATAATGACATTACGAATGAACTGGTGCCTACGTAAACACTTCTTTTTAAACAGAAAAGTGATTTGTACTTTAAATAATTTAAAGCTTTTGTGATACGATTGAATATCCAATAACTCCTATTGTTTTAAATAAAACTAAGATAGAAAGTAAAATATCGATTTTACTTGTATTTGAATTAAAAAAGAGAAACAATGGCGAGTTACACTCAAGGACTTTATAGAAGCGAAAAAGAAAAAACCGGCCAAGAGCGTGTCGGACCACGCTCAGTGTAGGGTTCCGTAGTTACCCGTCCGTCACAATAAGTGTTCCCACTTATGAGTTTAAAGGTGGGTATCCATTATGTTATTATCCAGGATAATAAAATATGTAAACGAAGTTAAAAAAATGCTTGCATATACGATTATACTACAAACTTAGTCCAGAAATTATTTTGTACAACTTTTTGTCTTTTTTATTCAAAAACTGTTGTTTCCATCAAGTTCAAAATGGTTTTCCTAGAAAGTCCTTATAAAGTTCTACTTTTCAGATTTTTTTTCATATTTTCTAAACTTATGGTTCAAAAGTTAGAGGGGGGGACACATTGTTTTTTACTTTTGGAGCGATTATTTCATATAGGGGGCTACCCTAATAAAACATTTTTTTCCAATTTTTATTTTACCACTTTGTCGGCGTGATTGATATACATATTGGTACCAAATTTCAGCTTTCTAGTGCTAACGGTCACAGAGACTAAGCGAGGACGGACAGACGGACGGACAGACAGACATGGCGAAACTATAAGGGTTCCTAGTTGACTACGGAACCCTAAAAAAGGTGTGTTGCCACACCTCATAAATATTTTTAAGGCATTTTAATGTTGCACACATAAAAATCAACAAGAAAAATAATAAATTAGATTCTAAATTATTATTTAAAATTACTACAATTAATTACATTAATTTATAGTATTTCTGAATTTGAAATTATATGTTAACATTGTATTGAACACCTATAAACCTCATTAATCCTTTAAATTTTATCTCTATACAATCCTCGTTGTTCAAGAGAACATTGTTGTTGGGGCATACAAAAAGAGTAATGCACAGTCATACGTCTCGATCGAAAATTTCATTTGTTGGCACGGGCACACTGGAGTACAACGCTTTGTGTGTCGTATGATGAAGATATAGAGTTGACAGATGCGGTACTTGGGATATCTTGCCTTGTAGAAGACATGTACTTCACAGTAGTACGCCGAGGATATCGGGATACGAGATAGCTTGCGTCTTTAGAATACAACAAAAAATTATAAAGAAGAGACGATGACTATAATAACAAGAAAGAAATAAATGATACTAGTCTTATCTAAAGTATGTAGTTACAATATAACAAAAATGTATGTTTCAAGGGCATGGGTTCAAAAAACGTTTGACTCGTTTTAGTTAGATGAATTCATTTATGAATAATTTTACATTTCTATAGCTAAACATGCGTCTTAGTTACCAGTTGAATGTATACCAATCATATTTGTTTCTGCAGAAAGTCTGGAGCGTCTTATATAAATCCCGTTCCACCACAACGTCCACAACGTAAAGTAAGATTCGTTTATCACAAACCATGACTTCACATCGTTTCATTGATTGGAGCTCAAAATATTTGATCTTGAACTCGAAAAAGTCCACATCCAATCAATCAATCTACCTAGCCTTTTCCCAACTATGTTGAGGTCGGCTTCCAGTGGAACCGGATGCAGCTGAATACCAGTATTTTACATAGAGAGACTGCCTATCTGACCTCCACAACCCAATTACTGAGTCGGTAAGACTGGTTGACAGACAGAGATCCACGAATGACAGCCGGGACCAACGGCTTAACGTGCTTTCCGAGGCACGGAGGAGTCTCCGTATGAAAAGATGGTCACCCATCCACGGACCAACCCCGGCAAGCGTAGCTTAACCTGATCGATCGACCCGTGCGGCTGTTATTACTTAGCCACGAGCTCCTTTTTTTTATAAAAAAAAAATGAGTATATTATTGTAATGCAGCGGTCATTATTATTCGGGGAATGCCATTATTAAATTAACTGAACCTGTAAAAGATATTACACATATGTATGTACACATATATGTAGCCACGAGCTACTCTCTAAAAGCTCCTCTCCTCGAAAAAGTCCACATCCAGCATGACAAGATCCACGTACCCGATTCATCACGTGTATTTGTACAAAATAGTTTTTGTCCGTCTTTGTAGTTTTATTAGCAACAGCTAAATTGATGAGCGGCATCGTGTCCCCAGCACTGCGGGCTTCGTCTACGTTGATCGATGGCCCTCCACCAGACATTTCAATTTAATCACCACTTAAATCAGAAACCTCTATTTCTAGAGTATTATATTTTTTGGTACAATTTTGTCAATGTCAGTGTTATGTTTTATAATAATGTCTTGTGTTTTTTGCTTTTATTTAGAATTGGAACATACTGGTACATTTAATTTTGATACGAGTACCTACTTATAATTTTCTTTCATTGTATAACTAATAATAACAGTTATAACTGTATTTTCAGGGACGAAACGTCTTTGAATTTAAAATAAGATATGTGCGATCTTAATACAAACATCAATTTAACCATGGAAGGTAACATGTTAAAAGCTTTTACAATTAAGATTAAAGTTCTTTGTTATCCGCAAAATTTCTAGTATTAGTTTACCGGCTTTCATATCCTCGGTCCACGGCACTGAGAAATTAATCAGGAAAATCCTAGCCTCCACACTGGTTCATTTTGATGTGCCTTGTTTCACCGAGGCTATGGATACCTGGAGGCTTGCCCGAATTCAAATCTACTCGGCAATTCATCTTCCCAGAGACGGTAGGATGAGCCGCTCTGTAGTACAGAACAATTTACTTGACACGTCTGCTACTACTGCGGAGCGTGCGCGCCTGCTGGCTGTGTGTAAGTAGGAGTCGGGTCTGTGGCTTCATGCACTACCATCGTCGAACACAGGAACTTTGTTCGACGACACTACTTTCCGCCTCGCCGCTTTACTGCGACTAGGAGCTCCTTGTTCTTCTCCTCATCGCTGTCACTGTGGCGAAGTTGTCAACAGCCTCGGACACCACTGCGACAGGCAGTGGCGCGACACCCGAATATTAATGACATCACCCGACGAGCACGCGACGATGGCAAGAGACCGGACGGCATGTCTTTATTTTCATGGAAAATGGGTAGACCTTTAGTGTGGGACGCAACGTGTGCATAACGTGTGCGTACTCTTGTGCCATCCCATCTTCCTGGCGCAGCGTGCTGTGCTGGCGCTGCTGCTGCGGCTTTGAAAAACCTCAAGCGGCGGAAGTATAATAACCTTCTCGGTAACTATATTTTTGAGCCGTTTGGATTTGAAACCCTCGGGCCGTGGGGTCCGTGTGCTCATGGTTTGTGCAATGAAATCTCCAAACGGCTGGTTGACACTTCCCGTGACCCAAGGGCTAAGCATTGCCATACAAGGTGGCAATACCGCCAGTCTCTTGGGTAAATTACTAGTCGACAGCGATGCGCAGGAATTTTGGACGCCATATTTTAGTATTTTAATAGTTTTAGTTAGGTTAGTATCTTATATACTCGTATTTAACATATTTATTTATATTTTGTACAACAAAACATAATAATAAAGTAAACAAATACAACATTGGGATCCTACTGATAAACAAAAGCATCATACATGAATTGAATGAACCTATACATAGATAGCATCTTTACTAAGTAAATCACTGTAAGAGCAGTTCATATTACAGCGGCGCTCTTACAAACATGATTTATTGTTGAACTTTATTAATTATAATCTGTTCCGCTTATTACTTTGTCTTGCGATATGTTTAATGGAATAACTCGGAGTAGGGTGTATTTACGAGTATGTCATGTATAAGATTTTATAGTAGGTAGATCATCTTTTGTAATTTCTGCATTAGCGGTTAATATTTTTTTTATTCGTGAAAGAGTTGTTGAATGTTTTGTTATGAAAGAGTAATAAGAATAATAATAATAATAATAATATAGTAATAATATTTATTTATTGCAGTCAAATACACACATAAAAATACAAGCATTACACAGAAGACTATTTAAATGCTAGCTTTGTTGAACTTTCATTCAAGAAGGATCTTTCATTTTAAAGGCATGGCTTTTATGCAAAACCCAATGTTTTGATGATCTGATTTCACTTCCCTTACCTATTTACTATCTTATTTCACATAGCAAAACTAATAGGTAATACTGAAAGATATTTATATCGTGATGGAAACATAATTAATACAAACGATTTTCCATTTCCATCTTTGTTTAGGTACCTCTTTAGAACGTCGGGGACTACGAATATATTCGCTAAAGATAGACATATTGCTCAATCTTTTCCTTGAGGGCTCTATGCGGTATTGATACAGAATCGAGTGGAGTTGAGAGCTATTTCAATACAGTTCTTCAAATACTACGTGGAGCTAAGATCTTGGAGAGGCACTAGTGATACGTGTATTGTAAATGCTCGTTTCATAGTTACATTATGTGAGAAGGAGCAGAGTTTGTGGTTATGAAGAATTTCTTGTATATAAAGAGATATGAAAAGAAGACGTTTATTTACTTGATAACATTTCTAGCTTGCTACAGCAATAAACAGCTGATTTTATAAGCTGAGCTAATAATAATATAATAATTATTATTTGTTGCCATAAACAAGTTACAACAATTTGAGACCCTGGCTCCAGAGCTAGATAGAGTACCCGTATTTCAGGAGCGAGTGACTTCTTCCAGTTAGGGAACAATTAAGCAAGTCTATGCAGCAAAAATGGATAAAATTATCTTACTTATTAAAAATAGAATTGGAAAAGTAAATTTAGAATGAAAGCAAATAAAATAATCTCATTAAATAATAATAAAAAAAAAAACAAAATAAGATTAAAAATTGTGAAACATAAGTTAAAATTAAATAAAATTGAGCTAAATACGAAAGATACTAGTAATTTTAATAATAAAAATTGAGATTATAATGGTACCAATATCGTTATCTGCAACAATATCGTTCTTGGAGATGAGCAAGAGTAACTTTATTTATCGAGCAATATACCTTCGTCGATGGAATCAAGTGTTTAAAAGTCGTAACTTACATAACCTACCGTTGCATTATTTTTCTATTACAATATCATAAAAATGTATGTTACAGTAACATATAAATTGTGATCGTCTACAAATACCGTAGTTTCTACTAACATCTACCATTGCTTTACCGCTATTGTCTCGATAAATATCGGATTTATACTGTTTACATTTACATCCATTTCCGAGCTTGGTTTGAACTGCACGTAAATAAAGATCGAAATTCAAGTCTTTCTCTGCTATTTATTTACTCAAACGTGACCTCATTCTTTTAGAAATGATTTACCAAACTTGAAATAAAGCCTTAAGAGGTTTGTGAAGCTGTAAATTTTCATACAAAAAGAGATAACGTTTTTCTCCCCGTAAACATAGTCTAATTTTCATAATTTTTGGCAATGTTGTAGATATAATAAAAAAACTAGGTCCGTACGCTTTTATTATAAAGAAATATTGCATACGATATAAGTTATTAGCATCTAAATATCTATATTTTTGACATAAAAACATCCTCGAGCATTTTTATTTTTTTAAGTTAAATTAAATTGAATTACTAAAAACGAAAAACGTACAGACCTAGATTGAAATGTACTAAATGTAATGAGACCAAAATTGTCTCATTTTGTAAAGGTTTAGGGGAGTGAAAACGTTATCGCCCGAAACAATATTTATGTAGATAATTGTATGAAATGTAGGTAATTGCCTCCAAAAATCGCGCCGCGTATCGGCACTTCACAATCCTCTTAATCTTGATTCGCAAGTATAATAGGTATAACAATAGCCATAAAGTTGCAGATATTTTTGGGATGGCTCAGCTAAGTACCAACTAGCCGCGCTTGACTCGGTGGAACGCAGAGCTAAGAGGCTCATTGGCGACGTAAAACTGGTGGATGCCAAGCTTCACACCTTGGATCATCGCCGCAAGGTTGCCTGCTTGTCGGTCTTCTACAGATTGTACTTCGGTGAGTGTGCTCAAGAACTCCACGACCTCATTCCGCCGGCCCCCTTCTACCATCGGACATCTAGACGCACTGCCAGTTACCATCCCTACATAGTTGCTATTCCAATAATGCGTACTAAGCGCTTCCAAATGTCTTTTATAATGCGCACAGCAAAAGAGTGGAACTCAGTACTTGCGTCTGTGTTTCCGAGCGCATACAACCCTAATCTCTTCAAAGTGAGAGTGAACAGGCTTCTTCTGGGTAAGCTCACTCTATCGTCGACTCTGTCTCTGTCGCCTCCGACCTAGACTAGAGTCAACAGCAAACCGATCTTAAATAAAAAAAGATATTAATTAAAAACTTAAAATAAGGGCGCTTCAAACTATGCTTAATATTGCAGCGTTCCCGAAAATATCTACTAGGGGACCAGAGCATTAATCTGGGAACAAAAAGGAGCTTAGCGGGCGTCAACGCTACTGCTATACTACTAGGGTTCGTTGCCCGTTAAAAGTCACTTTCGCCAACACAATTTCAAGAGACGTCGCCTGTTACAATTTATGGCGCTGTCTCAAAGAGTCACTCACTTTTTACAAGAATCCCGGGGTGGTATAACTTGGGATGTTTTCTTTACTTTTAGGGTTCCTTACCTCAAAAGGATAAAAACGGAACCCTTATAGGATCACTCGTGCGTCTGTCTGTCTGTCTGTCCATCTGTCACAGCCAATTTGCTCCGAATCTAATCCGTAATAATGGACCGATTAAGTTGAAATTTAGTACACTTATGTATTTCTGTGACCCAAACACGGACGTGTAATGTAAATAAATGAATTTTGAATATGGGTTCAATTTTGGGGGGCAAATAAGAAAATTAAAAAAAAAGTTTTGCAAACTGTACTTTGTGACATCATAATATGAAAGGGCTCACTGTGAGGGTCTCAAATGTATTTTTATAATTTTAAAATAAATCATTTTATAATTATTTAAGAAAAAAGACGAAAATTTACCATTCCCCCCTTATCTCCAAAGTACTGAGCCTAAAATTTTGAAAAAAAAAAAAATAATACAGAAAGTAGTTCTAATACGACGATTACATCAAAACCTATAAGAAGTCGATGGTTTTAAAACAACTTGGTAAATCTCTCAATATTGTGTGTACACACTATATTTGCAGTTGGAATGTATGGGAGAACATGTTTTTCAACTACAATGTTAAATTTTTTCTTGGGATTCATCCAAACTACGGAACCCTTCATTGTGCGTAGTCCGACACGCACTTGACCGATTTTTTTTTTAATAATAAATTCGATGGGCCCAAAAGTTGGTGCCAAAACTTTAATGAACGATGGATGCTGTGTATAAACACAGCATCTTGATAAGAAAGTCTATCCCAAAATCCTTAAAATAATTTAAGGATTTTGGGATAGACTTTCTTATGTTATGAGGTAATTCTTATTGATTGGTTTTATGGAGCGTCTGAGAAAAACGTTTTTAAGGTGGCACACAAAGACGACACTTTTTATTTTATTTCAGAGATATGTAAACTGTCGATAACATTATATACGTAGTTATATCCTAACTAATATTATAAATTCGAAAGTGTGTTTATTTATTACGCTTTCACTCTAAATCAGCTGAACAGATTGAATTAAATTTTGCACATGGGTAGACTATGACCTGGACATACTTTTCATTCTGGATGGAAGACGAAGTCGCGGAAAACAGCTAGTAATCTATAAAAGTCTTACATATTTCGCACCTTTCTTGCTTAATGGACTTTTATCTTCATAAACTATCAACCATGATCTAAAATCATAAACGAAAAACACCTCTCACGTGTTATAGTTGATATGTTTTCAACAACGAAACAATTTGAATCTCTCAACAAACACATACATAATTAATATTTACCTTTGTTTAGTGCACTCAGCTAACAAAATATTCTGTTAATGTATTAAAGCAATCTTTGGGGCTTGCATACTCGCGTGTGCTCGCGTGTGTTCGGGGGTTATTACACTGCTTGCTCTGTTAGAAGCGTGAAGGTATAAGATTCATGTATCGATTGCACTTTAACCTTTATAGGGCAAGCTAGTTAGTGGTTAACAGTGAACTCAAATCAAAAAGATATACACTTAACATATCTAGTATACCACACGGAACTGCTCTTCTGAGCAAGTTTTTTTTGGAATGGCATCTAGAATTTACAATAGGATACCTGTGGACATTTTAAACACCAAGGAACTCTCACTATTCAAATATAAATTGCGTAATTTTTTAATTGACAAAGCTCACTACACGATCCAAGATCTTCTTAATAATTAGTACCTACTACAATCTGTCACCATACACCTAATTCTTATTCTTCTTTTATTTTTGTATTTGATTTATAACTTTATAAGTGATACCTATGATTTTTTTATACTGCATGTTGACTTAATTATTGTATGCCTACTAGGCAGGACATAATAGAACTATTTTTACCTAACATCTGTCTGTATAACCTATGCCCACAATAAAAAGATTTGATTTGAATTGGCTTATCACCTTCAGTAGCATCTATCAGTTCCTGAAACGTACACGCGACAGGAGACGCTAGAACGATATTATGTGGCCCATTATTTGTGGAAAAGCACCATATTTACATTACAGTGTGGAGTCATTTGTAAATCTCCGTTTGTACATGTTTTCCTTGCTTCGGCCTACCTGGGTCCATAGTCTATTTAAGATCTCCAGGTAAGCCAAGGCCATGGGGAGATTTCCAGCGGATGAAACGAAAGGGTTGGATAGGTTAGGACTTGCTCATCATTTCATTGCCATACAGTCATGGCTGGTAGCAGTTGCATTGACAGGAGCCAAGGATCGAGTCAAATGACGTACGATTGGGGACGCCAATCTTCAGCAGACTGCTAGCTGTTATTGGCTGATGATCATGAATAATCATCATAGCTTTATTTTACATGGAAAAAAAAGGGTGGAGGTATCGTATTTTCTAGTCGTAGTAGCCTGAAGGCAGTTCTGTTAAAATAAAGGGTGCTGGTTCCAAACGGGAAAAGTACATAAAAAAAGAGAAACCTGGGCTTGGCGGTCTACAATCCTTTAACTAACTGTTATATTTTTGATAATTAATGCTCGTTTCCTCCCTGTAAAAGTAGGCTTACGTAGTGAAAAGAAAGAAAGAAAGAAAATACGTTTATTTGCGATAAACATGGCGCTAAGAAATAAAATAACAAAATAAAATAATTAAAGAACAAGTTTGGGGAAAATATGCGTCACATTCGCGCAAAACGGCCGTCGCTCAGCATATTGCCGCGACCCCATACGAGACAGAGCCTCAGCGCTGGTTTTCAGCGACAGCCGGCGTTGACGTAATGACGTCGACCGGTGCATCATGCAGTGGAAGTACAAATGACAATTAAAATGAGATAAATAAGATTATTGAATATTTTCAAAGTTTAGTGAAGAAATTACAGGTCAATTGTTATTTTGTTACTGTTATTGTGGTTGTTTTAATTGAAATTCCGATTGCTTATACCATTCAAAATTACTCCCTCCATCTACAATAGGAATGCACACCTAACATTTCGAGCCGAGCCACACCTCCAACGTAATCCACTCACAACTCCCCAGAGCTAGTAGTTTTTAAGCAATTCCCGACCTGTACAGTGTACATTCAATTAAAAATTAGAGTACTTTAAACAAAGGGGCTCGGGGAAAGTGGAACGAGCTCACTCCACGTTTGAAACGCGTTTAAGTCGCGTTTTCTCAGCTTCTCGTGGTGCAGGAAAACAATTAAACCCTTCGCTTGTTCGAGGGAAAGTTTGTGGGGGAACTGCAGCATCCGTCTCCTTTGTATCTAAAGTGGGCGATCTGAGGGATAGGAGGCAGCGGTATTGATATAAGTATTGAGAAAATATGATATTTAAAGGAATTTTTGGATTGAGGCAAATTTTATTTTGTTGTTTTTTAATTATTGACCTGGAATTTTAAAGAAAAAAACAGGTTTTTTTTACTACTACTGTTCAACTCACAAACATTTTTAGGGTTCCGTATCCAGAGAGTGCTAGCGAGACCCTATGGTATCTGTTTGTCTGTAGGTTAGTCTGTCTGTCACAGAGTTGTTTCTAAAAGACCATTCATACGTGCATTCATGCGTGCACTGACTGGACAGGTCCTCTCAATCTGTGTGGTTCTTTCCTCAAAAGACCATTTCAGACACCAATCTACATGGTCTTCACATGAAGTGACCAAGATTATGTCTGGACTTTATAAGAGACTGTGACCTCTGAGTTTGTTTCGGCCTTTCTTCTCAGAGTAGTCAGATAGGAAACGCCGACCTCATCTAGTTTAAAAAAAAAATATTGACTTGTAAAAGTGTTTGTACAAACCTACTTACAGAAATAAAAATCATTTATCATTTATCATTTATCATTATCATATAAATTTCTTTGTTGACTCATCATCTTCGTCATATTTTATTCAATGCAGGTATCATTTTGTTTTAGTTATTCTTTAGTACAACATAAAAAAAATAAGAAGCGTCAAAGTGTCTATGCTTGTAAAAATTCTGAGCCGGTGCCAATTTGTGGCGAGTGCTTGGCACTTGATATATCTACATTATGCCATGCCACGTCCTTCTAAAGTACCAAGTGTTTAGCCTCTTTTTCTTAGAAAATTCTGACGTGTTTTATTTACTGCAAATTATTTTTTGTAAAAAAGTATTTAAAAAAAAATAATTCCACCATAATGGTCACTTTATGGTGGAATTATTTTTTTTTAAATACTTTAATAGAAAAAAGAAATCTACCATGTAAAGTATGAAATATAATTGAAACACAGAATATTTTCCTTTATTTTTAGACTGTATTATTGAATTTTTTTTTTTTACTAATGGCGCCTCAATTTTCTACAAAAATAAACATGGAAGATAAACGTGTACGTGTCAATATCAGAGAAAATATTTTAAAATTAAAAAATGTTGAGATAACGTGGAGGCATATTTATTTTCTAAGCAATACTTTTAAAATTAATATTTATTCCATTGTTCGCTTCTGAATCAGGCCAAGACAAAGACTAGAAGCGCTCGCTATGAACATTCACTACAGCTCAGCTCGTCTAGAGTCGGTGTTGAGCGCTCATAAGTTGACCCACTGTCACATACGGACTTACGAATTAGATCCCTAAAATGTTTTATTACTTATAACTTATTTTGGAGAGTGCGTTTTGATTTTAATTTGTCTTTTCTAAAGTATTATTGACTTGTATTAACTTGGGCAATTTTTTTTTGTAAATATATTTTTGCTTAAAAGTAAGGCACAGGGAACAGTGGAAAGCTATGGGTAGGCTTTGGCAAGATGTGGGACGATAAAGTTTTTTAAAAAATAAATGTAAATATTTTTGCTAACCTAGATTTTTAATTATAACAATTTAGAAAGGGCCTTAAATAATATATTATTTTAATTTTTCTATTATTTATTAATGATATTTACATTTTTTTTTATTAGTACCTTTTCTTGTTATTCCTTTCTTACAATAGTCCTACATGTCCTACGTTCTACAATTTTGATAATCCCAATCTCGGCAAGTGGGCCAGGAGTCTATAGCAAAGGGTATCCTAGTTTGGATTCCCGACTCTCACAAACCTACAATATTTGTAAGACCTCTATTTTGTAGGTACTTTGTAAGAGAAAAATAAATCATTATTATTATTTGAAAAGTAACAGACTTAAAATAATAATAAAAATATGTACAAGTATATAAAAAGGAGGGGGGCAACATATTATTGACGTATAACGTGGCAATGCTGTCAGCCTTTTGGCCACTTTTCTACTTGGCAGTACTTATTGTATAATGTTGATAGAATATGAATAATAAACTCAGAGTAACATGTTTGTAAACGTAAGTTAGCCTAAGAACTTGTTATTTTATGATTGTACACAATTAGAATAAGATCTTATTGTTTGCACTTTGTTAAAAATATGTTAATTAAAGACGTTTAAAGTCAAATGTGGCAGCATTTGATTTTAATTTTATTTCTTTTATTTTATTGCTTGTTTGGCAATTTTTCTTTTGACAGTGATGTGAACGAATTTTTGATGTCCTATGATTATTTTAATGAATAACTTGGCAGATCATCGTCGTTTCTACTAACAAACTGATTTAAAATTACTCATAATTTAGTGGGGTTTGTGTTATAAACATATACTTTCATTATTTTAGATTTGCGCAATTCTGATCCCTAAACTATAGGCAAATGTTTGGGGGTCACCGTCCGATTTATTAATAGATAAATAAATATGAAATTGTTAACTTTACATCTCAAAACTTCACCACCAAACAACGCTATTAACTGTCGTCTAGACTTCGAAATAAAGCATAGAATAACACCAGCATATTTTCATATAAAATTATGACACGCAACAAAGGAGAAAGGGGTCATTAAGGTAGGCGGGAGCCGTATGTAATCAACTTGTCACTACATGCTTAACCCTTGATATTATGGGAATATGAGCTTTTTGATTGGCAACCTGATCTTTAGAATATATCACGTTATTATGTCTCAATTATGAACAGAAGTAACCATGGCTGGGACGAAGCTTAGATGTTTGACAGCTTTAACGCTAGTACGGATAAAAAAACATAACATTTGCCTCAAACTAATTCATTTTTAAGGTTCCGTACCTCAAAACGAAAAACGGAAGCCTTATAGGATCACTTCGTTGTCCGTCTGTCTGTTAGTCTGTCAAGACCCTTTTTCTCAGGAACGCGTGGTAGCATCTAGTTGAAATGAATACCAGATACGTCGGTCTATGGTCCCTAAAAGCCTTAAAAAAATCAAGCTTCTAAGTCAACGTAATAAAAAATACGGCTATTTAAGCGACATGTTTTGATGCTCGCAGTCTGAGTACTTCCCGTTGACCTAGAATAGATCAAAACTGCAGTTAGAGAATGGACCGAGAGTATATCATTATAATGGAAGAACATATTTTTTAACTACAATGTTAAGTTTGTTTTTGGGATATATTTTTTTTTTCAACTACGAAACTTTTCGACGAAAACCACATGACAATCAATCTGCCTAGCCTTTTCCCAACTATGTTGGGGTCGGCTTCCATTCTAACCGGATGCAGCTGAATACCAGTATTTTACATGGAACGACTGCCTATCTGACCCCCACAACCCAGTTACTGAGTAATACAATACCCCTTGGTAACACTGGTTGTCAGACTTTCGTGCTTCTGACGACCTGTAACGACTGTCGAAAGATCCACGAATGACAGCCGGGACAAACGGCTTAACGTGCTTTCCGAGGCACGGAGGAGTCCCGGTATGTAAAGTTAGTCACCCATCCACGGATCAACCCCGGCAAACGTAGCTTAATCTGATGGATCGACCCGTGTCGCTGTAATTACTTAGACTCGAGTTTCTCAAAACTAAAACCACACGACAATATTCACATCCAAATGAATTATACCTAAGTATACGCAGGCCATTTTTCCAAATAAGCTGAAATTATACAGTGAAGAATCTCTATCTAACTCTAAAAAAAAATTATTTTATTCCGCATAGTTGCATAACTCCGCCTGTCACACCAAACTGTAACCGTCCGACCACTCCGTTTTCAATTACACCATAATTATGGCTAAAGCTGTAATAACGTCGGTACCCGGCAATTTTGTACGTCGAACGTAGATTGCATTTGTTTTTCATTGTGTAATAGGCGGTTATTCTGATGGTAGCATCGGCCTAAAAAACTGCCATTTTGAGGCATTGTTAGATACCTACGTAATTTTATATCGCTGTTTATAGGATTACGCCTGACGTTCTTATACTTTGAATTTTTTGCGTTTCCCATGAGGATAGACTGAAAGAGAAAGCCAATTGTTCCGATTCTTACACCCTTATCATCCCTTTCTCTTGCTTCACTCTTACCCTTTCTCTCAGATCTCTCTTTTTTAATTTTGTTAAAAAAAAAACGATTTGTGAGCTGCGCACCGACTGGCCGAAACACATAAACCTTATTAAGATTGGATTTCACCAATGAAACTGAACGCGTTCAGCACATCTAAACGGCGTTCAAGAATTGTCTGTGTTAAAATTGTTATGGAATATTGACACTGACAGCTATTAAACTCGGTCTAGAAGTACTGATCGCGTTCAGTGCCATTGGTGAAATCACGTTAAAGACCTTCTCCCAGAGCAGGTTTTTTTTTTTACAAACTAGGTTTTCTATACAGTAAACAATGCACATTTGTAGCAATATTTCAGACTATCACACCATTTTATACAACCACTTCCAGTAGGACTAACTTGTAACTCTTGAAAAAAATTGCGTGATAGAACGAAATAATATGTACTGAGCAATTTAGTGCGATTACAACCGACATTACAGGTTTTTTTATTTATATTTTAATGGTGGTGGAATGACACTCCATGACAGTTCCCTACCATTAACTCTATTCTGTAATAATGGGTACAGTTTATTTCTTAATGCAGTTGCAATTGTTTACTGCTTTAGTACATAATGTATGTTTGTACCTGGGTTTTCAGACTGGTGAGCGTCTGTTCGTTTATATACATAAAAAAAACCGCATATGTCATGT
The DNA here is from genome assembly GCA_948252095.1 of Dicycla oo. Classification (NCBI taxonomy): domain Eukaryota; kingdom Metazoa; phylum Arthropoda; class Insecta; order Lepidoptera; family Noctuidae; genus Dicycla; species Dicycla oo. Next base: position 31,206,254 of record OX411713.1, on the reverse strand, counting down.
CAATATGTGCTCGAATGTCAATCGAGCCCGCGGTCGCCATTGGATGATGTTTTTTTTTACGTTTATATATGTGTATATACATATTATATTAATATTTTTCTTACGTACACCGTGTGTACGTAAAACAGTTGAGGAGGATCGTCTTGGCTACTAAAAGGGTTTTATGCTAAGATTTTTAGGTTAGTTTTTTTTTTTTTTTTAATCCAGTTCTAATAAAGTGTGTGTAGACAGAGACAGAATTATAACGCAAAGTAACGTAAGACACCAATTTATTTTACACATTGTACTATTACAACACCAAAGAACACCTTTCCGTCAAATCTCCAAACGCCGCGCCGTAAGGACATGGTATGTACCTACTATTCCACCTGCGCGCGCATCATTTATCAAAAGATTCGCTACCTACCTTGACTCTTCACTTTACAATAAAGTCAAAAAGAAAACCCCTACATTTAGTTCGTTTTCTATTTGCAAAAAGACAGTTCGCACTTTTCTTCAAAACCTAAACTACTACGACACTGAAGAATTCCTAAAGAAGTGATCACAACAGACATACATGCATACAGACACTCACCACGCACAACACTAAATACTAACACAACCCCACACATCACTGACTTACTCATACACGCCTAGATCTTTGTTTTTATTTAATTGTTTATATAAAAACTAAAAATATTTAGACGTGCTATTGTAATTCTTTCACTACGACAGGGGCCCGGAACTGTTTCTTCTAAACACAAGCTACCCTGTAGCCTGTCTAGAAGAGCAGTAATCCTCCCACAAACTAGATGTAAGACAATCACTGTTCTACTCTTACTTCGCCATGTATCTAGTCTTAGTTAAACAATAACCTTTATTATTATTATTAATAATAATAATTCATCGAATTATTAACAACCTAACTGGCTTAGTTGGTAAGAGATCTCGGTAACCAAAGGATAACCAATGATTCGATGGTTCAAATTACAATAAAAGTTTTGGCCAAGTAACTGACTCATATATTTGATGCTATGTTCTGAGAAGTATTTTTTGACGTGGAACCTTCTTTTTGCTCGGTGTACTTTTTACTGGTGGTAAGTTCAATATTTTTGACCGACAAATGTATGTTAGATTTCAACCGCTACTAATTGCGAGACTTTTAATGCATTTAAAATATTTATAACACTTTTAAGGCAGGGTATATATATATAATATGCTTATGACTTCACACTGCGAGTGCAATCGCAAGACACTCTACTTTCTACTACAATTTGTCGCAACATTAATTCGTATAGCGCAAACATGTGTTTAGCTAGATCAGTTATACAGGTGTCTTGGTAAAGAGTTGACAAAGCACTATCAGGGCCTAAAGAGAAACAACAGAAATATTGGCCAAAATAGGGTTAAAAACTAATATGAAGTTGACTATAGCAAAATAACGTCAGATGTCGTCTCGTATCGGCAGTCAATCTGCTCAGAAATGAAAAAAAACAACAATCGAAGAAATCTTGCATCAAAAGGAAAGCAATGAGCCTAAAAAGTCTACTGCCGAGCTACTATGAGAGTAATTGAACTACAACCAGGAAATTGAGCACCTACATACACTACGTCAAAGTTAATATAACTAACTAGCTTTTGCCTGCGGCTTCGCCCGCGTAGGGGTCGGAAATTATCTGCCGGGATAAAAAGTATTATATGTCATATTCCAGGCCGTGGTCTATGTGCTAAATTTCATTCAAATTTGTTCAGCCGTTATAACGTGAAAGCGTAACCAACAAACACACTTTCGCATTTATAATATTACTAGCTGTGCCCCGCGACTTTGTTCGCGTAGAAGTCGTAAGATACACAATATACTAAAATAACAGCCACATTTTAATAAAACTCCCTCGTCCCCCGACCCGCCGCGTGACATCACCCATTTAATGGGTTTTATCTTTCTTGCGCGGAACCCTAATTCTTTTTCTAAAATAAAAGTATCCTAAGTTACTCCTTATAACATCAGCTATTTACCAGTGAAAGTCCCGTCAAAATAGGTCCAGCCGTTTTGGAGATTAGCCGGAACAAACAGACAGACCGACAGACAGACAAAAATTAAAAAAAAAAGTTTTTTTTTTGTTATAAGTACCGTACATACTATTTAGTATTACATAATAATGCATTTAGTAAAAAGCTGTTATTTTAACATTGCAAATAGACACTTCAATTTTATTCATTTGTATTTTATGTATAGATTTAGGTTTAACATGCTAATCATATTTTTTCTGTATTTTCAGGTAAGTAACTGCTGACGCCATCGTAAGATAAGACCCACTTAATCAAACAACACTATCATAAACCTTCTCAGTAAGTATCAATAAATAAAACTTTGCCCACAACTTTCTCTGCCCGCAAATTCTCTTCCACTAATATAATATTTTGTCCCGTTTCTCGTAAACAAAAATATTGTGGGCCTCGTAATTTCCAAAGTTATATAGGTGGACTCTGTACCTCGGAGTATATTTACTTAAAGTGGTCCACAAAATTATTTAAACTTAAAACCGAAGCAAACTTTGCAAGCGGTAATAACTCCGGCGAGTGTTTGTCAAGTACTATTGGAAGGCATTGTGGGTTTATCGTCTTGAGGAAACTGTGAGAATAGAGGTGAGTTTTTCATGATAATGCATTTAAAGGGAAATTATAGTCGTAATAATCTGGTAAAAATCTATAAATCTTCTTATTTGAAGAAGATGACAACAAGGGGTATCGTATTACCCAGTAACTGGGTTATGGAGATCAGATAGGCAGTCGCTCCATGTAAAATACCGCTACCGCTATTCAGCTGTATCCAGTTAAACTGGAAGCAGACCCCAACATAGTGGGGCAAAGGCTAGGCAGATGATGATCATTTGAAGAAGATGACAACAATCTAATGCTTCTTTTTCTTTTCGTATCGATGGTATATTATACCGTTTGGGCCCAATAGGTGGCCAAGTTTATTGCGGCGTTAATCTAATGCTGGTTTTCAGATATTAATGTTACTCTGTTTATATGAATTTTACTATGTTTATATTAGGTTGGGGAAAAAGTCTTTTCGCATTATAGTATGTATGAACTTGTAATAAAATCTCTTTGGCTATACTATTTGTATCTGGCTGGTTTTGGCATCATTGAAAGTTTAAATTTTAAAGAACATAATTCCAAATTCAAATTAGGAAAATGTGTGATTTTCATTTGTTTTTCGTACCGTCAAGATGAGTGAATCTAATGAAGAAATTCGATACATTTTAAAATTTTACTACAAAAAAGGTAAAAATGCAACGCAAGCCGCGAAAAAAATTTGCGATGTTTATGGACCTAGTGCAGTGTCTGTGAGAGTAGCACAAATTTGGTTTAAGAGTTTTCAATCCGGAAATTTTGATGTCAAAGATGCACGTCGCTCTGGTCGCCCTATTACGGATAAAATGGATGCCATTTTTGAAGAAGTGGAGCAAGATCGGCATATCAGTAGTTACGACGTAGCTGAAGAACTGAAAATTGACAACAAAACAGTTTTGGCGCATTTGAAAAAAACTGGGTACACAAAAAGCTCGACATTTGGGTACCTCACGAGCTCACTGAAAGAAACCTAATGAACCGTGTACTCATTTGTGATTCTTTATTACGACGTAATGAAACCGAACCATTTTTGAAGAAGCTGATAACTGGTGATGAAAAGTGGATCACGTATGACAAGAACGTGCGAAAAAGGTCGTGGTCAAAGGCCGGCCAGGCTTCACAGACTGTGGCGAAACCCGGGTTAACTCGCAACAAGGTGATGCTGTGTGTGTGGTGGGATTGGAAGGGCATTATTCATTATTCATTTAACTAAAGTATGTAGGTACCATGTGTTCGATAACTTTTTGCCATCTTGTAGGTAGGGACATAATCCCATTGCTATAGAAATTTTGGGACTTCTGGTCAAAATACCGAGACAAGTGGTTTTGGCAGTCCTCTCGTGATGTTAACCTGACACTGCCTAAAGAATTCTGAAGAGACCGAAACAGGTGGAAATCTGAAGGTGCAAGGTCAGGACTATACGGCGGATGCATTAACACCTCCCAGCCAAACTCTCTTAATTTTTGCTGAGTGGCTAAAGATGTGTGAGGTCTAGCGTTATCCTGATGAAAAACCACACCCCTTCTGTTGATTAATTCCGGCCGCTTTCTCTCAACTTCTTGCTTTAATCTCATCAGTTGTTCGCAGTAGAGTTCAGAATCGATGGTCCTGCCTGGTGGTAACAGCTCATAATGAATAATGCCCTTCCAATCCCACCACACACACAGCATCACCTTGTTGCGAGTTAACCCGGGTTTCGCCACAGTCTGTGAAGCCTGACCGGCCTTTGACCACGACCTTTTTCGCACGTTCTTGTCATACGTGATCCACTTTTCATCACCAGTTATCAGCTTCTTCAAAAATGGTTCGGTTTCATTATGTCGTAATAAAGAATCACAAATGAGTACACGGTTCATTAGGTTTCTTTTAGTAAGCTCGTGAGGTACCCAAATGTCGAGCTTTTTTGTGTACCCAGTTTTTTTCAAATGCACCAAAACTGTTTTGTGGTCAATTTCCAGTTCTCCAGCTACGTCGTAACTACTGATATGCCGATCTTGCTCCACTTTTTCAAAAATGGCATCCATTTTATCCGTAATAGGGCGACCAGAGCGACGTGCATCTTTGACATCAAAATTTCCGGATTGAAAACGCTTAAACCAAATTTGTGCTACTCTCACAGACACTACACTAGGTCCATAAACATCGCAAATTTTTTTCGCGGCTTGCGTTGCATTTTTACCTTTTTTGTAGTAAAATTTTAAAATGTATCGAATTTCTTCATTAGATTCACCCATCTTGACGGTACGAAAAACAAATGAAAATCACACATTTTCCTAATTTGAATTTGGAATTATGTTTTTAAAATTTAAACTTTCAATGATACCAAAACCAGCCAGATACAAATAGTATAGTCAAAGAGATTTTATTACAAGTTCATACATACTATAATGCGAAAAGACTTTTTCCCCAACCTAATATTATTAATTACTGCCAGATTTTATGTTAAACAAAAAAAAAATCAAAAGTCATTTATTCAAACTAGGCTGAGAATCAGCACTTTTCGAACGTCAAAATTACATAAGACAGTCCCCCAAAACGCTCGCCTTTCCCCACTTCCTAGTGCTTTAGCTGGGGAGAAAAAGTAGCGCAACAAACTCCCCAGCAGCACAGCTATCTGTTCAGTTAAAAAAATCGCATCTATACAACACTGCGCATAATAATTTAGGTACATTACGCAACACAAAATATTAAATTAAATGATTTGCTATAAGTAAGCTAGCACACGCCAATATATATATATACCAAAAAAAAAAATAGAAATAAAAATACAAAACCAGTAATAAAGGATGTGCCCACTAACATAAATATGAAGATTGTATATGAAGCCGAAACCGTCTGTTAGATCAGTGGTGGCCAAGTGGTAACGGTCCCTACTTACGAGTTGTCATGAGGTGTTGTTGGTCGTAGGTTCGAACCCAGGCAGGCGCTTTACTTTGTATAAATGATTTCATCAGCACTGCTCTCAAAACGGTGAAGGAAAACATCTTGAGGAAACCGGCGTGTCCTAGAACCAAAAATTCAAAGACATGTGACATCTACCAACCCGCACTGGGCCTGCGTGGTAGATTACAGCTCACTCCGTCTCACAAAGATTATGCCTGTATCCCAGCGTCACCAACCTATAGTGTTCGTAGGTTGATTATGCTGTCTGCTATGATTAAGGAACAGATTTCAACTTTTTGAAAACTCACAAAATTGTCACTTCAACTCTCGACCCAAGTCAAAGACGACACACAGTAATCCTCAAGTCGGAACTCACTTACTAATTCAAACTTAACGAAAAATCTTTTAATTTGGCAATGTAGCTGCGGGACCAACATCTAAGCAACTGGCACAGTACAAAACTTTCCTTTACGGCTTACTCAACGTGGACCGAGTTTAAAATTCTGCGGGGACAATAAATTTGTAAATTTTACCTGACGCTTCTACTTTATCCTCCTTTTTGAAAGAGAGTGCTATTAAATAAATAACAGGGTTCACAAAAATAATAATTTTTGGATTTATATTCAAACGTTCACGCGCAAAGGGTTGGAAAAGTCTAGATTAAAAGAGAAATAAAACAAGTTTTCTCTTTAAAGTACTCTGCATATCTTCTTTGCTTTTACCAAGATGGGGAAACATGTACAAAGTTGTTTCAAAATGTACTTGAATGTTTCAGGGATTTAAGTTTTCTTTTTCGGAGAGAAATGTTTTATTTTATTTGGTAGTAAGTTATTATTACTCTACATTTTTGATGCTTTAAAGCGAAAGTACTAATGAAAATTCTTTGTAATATTAGCTAGCTTCTTGTGGAAATCGCTGAGCAAATTATATGAAATAACTTTCACCAAAAGTTAATTTAGGTTTAAATTAAAAATGGTTTACATTTTTAATAATCTAAGAAACAGCTCCTGACATTTTAAACTAAATAAAATTATCTTTCTGCGAATATTGAAAACTAAAGTTTCATCAAGATGGTTGAATTCAAAAGCGGACTCTCGAGGCTTCTTTTTAGATAAGTTTTTTAAGATCCATCTAAAATTTAGGTCAACTCACGCCTCACTATTTCTGAGAACATTTTTTACCTTTTCAAAGTAATTACATCAAGAAGTCATTTTGAAATGCCTGAGTTAGTGGAAGTAACGATAATCTACGACAGAACGGTTTAGAAGCAGCAAATAAAGAAAATGTGGTCCCTATCTACAGCTGTTTCTACCCGACTGGGCGACGCAAAGGAGGATAATTTGTTTATCAGCCTATGTATGCATGTTTGTTCCTTTCACCATCTCCCAGTTCTTGAAACGCAATTCCAAGCGTTTCTTCGACTCAGCCACCAACCATCGCAACCCTCTGGTTGTCGAGGCGGCTAGCTATGTACCCTCCCGTATTAGTAAGGTCCGCCGCCCGAGGCTTGTCCTCTCAGACCCCGACGACCCCATAACTCTTCTCCAGGAGCGCAGTAGGGACCGTAGGAACAAACACAAATCGACATTCCGACCTCGCCGCCGAGGTCCTTCGCGATGACCCCGAAGTAATTGTCCTCCCCCCCGTCCCTTGCTCGGGTATGAAGTGCCAGCTGGTGGCGTAGCCGAGCCAGTAGCTTTAAACTTTCCTGATAATAATAATCACTCCAATTTGATCCAGCCTGTCCCATCTTGCTGTCCTCCCCTCAGTGACGCCCTAAGCCGAGGTCCGTTCCCCACAGGGGGAGCCCTTAGCGTGTAGTCGCTTAGTCTGTAAGTTTTATGCCCCTGGCTGGAGGCTTTGACTTTGCTTGAGGCAGCCACAGGATAGTCCGGTTAAGTAGTCACGGCCTCTCTAGGCCAACTACGAGATACCATTAAAAAAAAGTGTGATGTAGGAAGGGTAACTTCTATATAATTTGGCCACGCGCTATAGTAACTGGCCACTCATAAAAAAGGTATAAACAAGGAGAAATACAAAATAATATATTTGTTGTGCTTTTCATTGCAATGCAATGCTCAGTGCAAGTTAAGGTACCTAACTGGCCACTCATAAAAAGATGTACAATTCTACCTCTTGATCGTGATCAATTACTATAGCAATTACCCTATATGTACCGTTCTGAGTAGATTATCATAACAATTTTTACTCCTTTGTGGATCGGCAGTCTTTTGATATTCTAATAGAGGACAAGACACTTTGTCCTTAGTCACTATTAATTGCACCCTAGATAGATAGAATACTCTTTATTATGTACACCATAACATTACAGATATACTGGGTGATATTTTTTACCATGTTGCAAAAAAATAGGGTACAATAGGTGAACGGAGTAGAAGCCTATGGCATACCTAGTTTCTAAAAAATATCGAAATTCAAATCATACAAAAAAAATATTTTGATATTTTTTAACGATCTATAAAGTTTTTTCAAAATTTCTGTTTTTATTGTTCTAGTTTACTTCAAATGTTTATTGATAGAGCAATTTCTATGTAAGTTATTGAAAAACCAAAAAAAAAAAACTAGGTATGCCATAGGCTTCTACTCCGTTCACCTATTGTAACCTATTTTTTTCAAGATGGTAAAATAATCATCCAGTATAATGTAGACATTTTACAAGGGGAGACATAATGGGCGGTTTTATCGCTATAAGTGATCTTTTAAAGACAACCTTATTATGGGAGAAGGAGAGACAACTCTGCAGGTATTCTGTCATGTGGTGTACAATTTAAATATTTATATACAATAAATACATACATAAAATATGTTATACTTATCTGTATAAATATATGCAATAATAATCATGAAACAAGTGCAAAAAACAAAAAAAAAAGAGAGAGAGAGTTTTTTTTTATCCTAGTTTTTAAAATGGACATAAAGTATTATTATGCTTACTTGGTCAGTTATGAAGTTGCATATCATGGAGTATTCAGGATTTTATTATTCAATTAATCTGCCTTCTCTATCTTCAGATAAACCACCCAATTTCAAAATAATTACATCGAAACATACGGAACGCCGTACATCACTGCATCCAACACGCTGCCGGCCGCGTCGGGCATCCGCGACCACCAATGTATTACCGTCAAATTGATTTATAATTTTCATCATTTGCCCAGTCAGCTGTGTTCCACGGGAATTGATTTCCATTCAAATTTATGTTACGCATCCGTAAATAACTCATAATTGAATAAAAAGGACGGTTCATTGGACACTTTGCAAATTAATATACAAAAATTACATTTTTATAATAATTATTGTTGATGGCGCGGAAGGGTTTGTGATAATGTTTTATCGACGACATTTTGATATTGGTTATGTATTTGTTTTTTAATTATTTATAAGTGGTAAATAGGTAAACGTAAAGCCTTGATATTTATTTTAGTACACTCGAGTGTCTGATGACCAATATTAAAGGCATTTCCTATTTCTCACAACAAGTACCAATGATTTTTTTTTCTCTTCTTTTTTAATGTAGCTTTTAAAAATCTAAAAACCGACGTTAAGCATCTGCATTACAATCAAATTAAAGTTTCATTACCTACTCAGTAAAAATCTTGAAACTTCAGCAAATATTCCTGATAATCTATGACTCTCTCTCTCTCATCATACTCGTACTACGAAATAGTCTAAAAGCATATTACACGAAGTCAGTAAAACTGTGACTTCATCCAGATACGGTTTCGCCTAGTAATATGATATTAACAAGTTTATTACTCCACTTCGCTCGCATGACATAATGCTACTTATTATTCACCTGAAATTTCATTTCAACTTACAGTCACAAGCACAAGTGATAACACCGACTAGACTCCCAGAATTATACATCCATGAAAATGTACTAATTGAACCACGAAGCGCTACGGAGTTTTCGAGTTCTGTCATTTAAAATTGAAGTTTGTGTTCTATCTTTTCACTTTTGCTAGTGACTGTTCGCTCATAGCATAAGCTTAAGCATATTCTGCCTATAATGTTCCCACTGCCTCCTCTCGGTGAGAGGAAGTAGGCCGTAATACACCACGCGGGCCCATTGCGGGTTGGTGGATGTCACATGTCTTTTCATTTTGGTTCTAGGACATGCCCGTTTCTTCTCGATGTTTTCCTTCACGGTTTTGAGAGCAGTGGTGATGAAATAATTTACACAAAGTAAAGCGCCTGTCTGAATTCGAACCTACGACCTACAACTCGTAAGTCGCGGCCGTTACCACTGGGCCACCACGACTCTCCCTGGCCATCACTGCTCTCTTTGGGCCATCACTACTCTCCTTGGGCGATCACTGCTCTCTCTGGGCCATGACTACTCTCCCTGGGCCATGACTGCTCTCCCTGGGCCATCACTGCTCTTCCTGGGTCACATTGCTCTCCCTGGGCCATCACTGCTCTCCCTGGGCCGCCACTGCTCTCCCTGGGCCATCACTGCTCTCCCTAGGCCATCACTGCTCTCTCTGGGCAATCACTTCTCTCCTTGGGCCATCACTGCTCTCCCTGGGCCATCACTACTCTCCCTGGGCTACCACTGCTCTTGACTGTACGCTCATAAAGAACAATAATACCCGTGCCTCCAGATTGAGCCGTTATTTCAACGCGTCGGCCATTATGTAAATTCAGGGTGGGAATTTTAAATTTTCCTTTTACACTTATTTGATTAGGGTGCACAAATTGTTTCATCCCATGAGAGTACTTAGGCGAGTTCAGTACGCCGACGAAAATCCACTGCCAGTAGATTATTCGGGTTTTATAAGGGTCCCAAGTTACCTTCAGGATTTTCCACGGTCAAAACAAATTTGCTTTTTTATGGTCCCATAAAATTGATGACTCCAAATATGCTTTACCTTATTTTCTTAAGTGTGTTTTTATTTGCGTTATTACGTTCTAGATATTGATTTATTGAGATGTTCCTGTTTTATGTAGGGGTTGGACAGAAGTATTTTATTTGAAAAGTATTGTATACAGTATATTCTATAGTCAAATAAGCATAAAACCAGAATTAATAATGGTCCTACTAATAGTAGCAACGATTCGCGAAATGATTTTTTAAATTAGGAGCATGACAATACAGATTAAAAACTTTCTACACCAAAGTGAAATTATCGATATATTTTTTTCCTTCGCGTATTAAACTTTCCATCTAACATCTCTAAACAAGTTTCCTAGTGGAATGAGAATCTAGTCTCATGAATCAAGTCTAGTAGAATCATGTCTCGGTCGTCGTCAACTGCCTAGCCTTTTCCCAACTATGTTGGGGTCAGCTACCAGTCTAATCGGATGCAGCTGAATACTAATATTTTACATGGAGCGACTGCCTATCTGACCTCCACAACCCAGTTACTGGGAAACACGATACTCCTTGGTTAGACTGGTTGTCAGACTTTCCTCCTTCCGACTACTCGTATCGACTGTTAAAGACCTACAAGTGACAGCCGGAACCAATGGTTTAACGTGCATTTCGAGGCGCGGAGGGTCTCCGTACAGAAAAATACAGATTATAAAACTTACTACACCAAAATGTGTGAGCTTATCCAGATTTTTCCTTCTTGTATCAAACTTTCCAACTAACACTATTCCAAAAAAAAAAAAACGTTTTTAGAACCAGACTTAGAATTTCGCAATGGAATCTTGTCTTGAAATGTCTCGGTAGAAATGAAAAATGGGTTATTGCCTGACTGGTGAGTTACATAAGCCGAGCTAGTTTGAATCAGTCTGCAAGTTTAAATATTTATTACGTAGCTGTATATGAAGCGAACTGATTGATATGGATCGAGAGGCGATGTATCCATCTTGTATGGATTTATTTTTAGTTTGTGAGTGGTTTATGATTGTGAACGCCAGAGTATGGAGATAGCCTCTAATTTGAATCTTGTAACAAGGTACCCTACGAGTTGTTAAGTTGATTGCATTTACTGATTGTAATATAATATGTGGGGCTCCGGGCTATGTAACAACTGCCGCACGGGTCCATCGATCAGGTTAAGCTACGCATGCCATGGTTGGTCCGTGTATGGGTGACCATCTTTACATACCAAGACCCCTCCGTGCCTAGGAAAGCACGTTAAGCAGTCCCGGCTGTCTTTCGTGGTTCTTTGACTGTCTTTATGGGTCGTCAGAAGCCTGAAAGTCTGACAACCAGTCTTACCAAGGGATATCGTATTATCCAGTTACTGGGTTGTGGAGGTCAGATAAGCAGTCGCTCCTTGTAAAATACTGGTATTCAGCTGCATCCGGTTAGACTCGAAGCCGACCACAACACAGTTGGGAAAAGGCTAGGCTATACTTGTACTATATCAAAAACAAAACAAACACGTTGCCCAAATAATTATCACGTTTTAAAGTGTTAATGTAGAGTAAAACGTTGATTATGTAAAAGAAACAATAACTCCACTTTTGTATTTTTATTACTGTTTTGTATTTTTGGAACGAAGTTCTTTAACGCGGCTTGCTGTAGGCGTTGACTGGTAGAAATGATCACGTAGCAAAAAAGCGTTATGCCCGAAAAAGTCAGTTTCAAGGTCTCAAGTTTCAAGTGTCAAAGTTTTAAAACGGAGCCATGTAGTATAGTTTTTGTTTTTTAACACAGAGCCATCTAGTATAGCTTTTAGATGAAACAATTTAAAAATTTATACTAGATGGCTCTGTATACAGGACATTTTTTTAAGCAGTGCACTCATTTTCACAGGGTGTTCTACTCATGAATATGAACAACTTTCACTATGGGACAAACCCTGAAATCACGAAAAAAAAATCTGCTGTTTCATATAAAAGTTCGATAGCTACTCGACCAAAATGTATGAAACAGGAGATTTTTTTTCGTGTTTTCAGAGTTGGTCCTATAGTAAAAGTTGTTCATATTCAAGGGTAGAGCAATCTGTGAAAATTTGCGCACTGCTTAAAAAATGGTCCTGTATATATATTCACAGTGAAAGGAGCTTCGTTCCAACGGGTTTTCCACAACACACCTGACTTTTTTTAGGTTCACAAGACAGTGTCCCTAATATATCCTACATGACATTGATCTAATTGTAATTTCTTCAGCCCCAAATGAGAACAATGTAAATTCAAATGAACCCAAATCAAAGTACCAATTAAATTAATTGCTCAAGCGTAATCAAAGTGAAGAACGAAAATTACGTCAAAATATTTGAATGGATGTAAAGTTCTTGGAGATTTTATCGGGGTGACAGAGGTCGCCTTTGCTGAGGTCGAGGAGGTTACAAAGGTTATACATAAATGGTGAACTTTACTACTGACCCACCACCTGATACGTTTAATTGTGATTAGGTATTGTGTGACAGTTTGGGAGGGGATTGGGATAGGCCTATTGTAGAGATAGTTTTAAATATTATGAAGTAGATAATTTGATTAGTAAAGTTGCTATAAGTGTGGTCTCGATTTGACATCAAAATTAGATGAAGATTTATTTTCTACAATGTAGGAGCTCGAGGCTAAGTAATAACAGCCGCAAGGGTCGATCGATCAGGTTAAGCTACGCTTGCCACGGTTGGTCCGTGGATGGATGACCATCTTAACATACCAGTTACGGAGGGGCCGTACCTCGGAAGAAGCCTATTGTCTCTAACTTCGAATAGATTCGGTTTGTAAGCGTTCGGGAACACAGACGCAGGTAGTGAGTTCCACTCTTTTGCCGAGCGCATTATGAAGGATGTTTGGAAGCGCTTAGTGCGAATTGTTGGAATGGCAACTAGGTATGGATGGTAACTTGCAGTGCGTCTAGATGTTCGATGGTAGAAGGGAGCCGGTGGGATGAGGTTGTGGAGTTCCTGAGTACACTCACCGAACAACCATTTAAAAACGTATACCTAGTTAGTCCTTGAACGAACATATACCTAGTTAGTCCTTGAACAAAGATATACCTAATTAATCCTAGAACAAACATATACCTAGTTAGTCCTTGAACATACATATACCTAGTTAGTCCTTGAAAAAACATATACCTAGTTAGTCCTTGGATAAGCATATACCTAGTTAGTCATTGAACAAACATATACCTAGTTAGCCCTTGAACAAGCATATACCTAGTTAGTCCTTGAACAAACATATACCTAGTTAGTGCTTGAACAAACATATACCTAGTTAGTCCTTGAACAAACATATACCTAGTTAGTCATAGTATCAGTAGATAAAAAAGTAAAATTGATTATAAAACTGACACAAAAAGCCCAAAATACATACGCAATAAAATCTTCTAATAATAAATCTAAAACTACATGGAAAATAATCAATAAAAACAAGCATAAACAGCCCCGCGAACATATAAATAGGATAAAAATTAATGATGAATCTATCTATGACCCTAACAAAATAGTGACTCACTTTAATAACTATTTTACTGAACAAATAATACCGGAAGACAAACCCCCTGCATTTAAATGCCCTCCATCTCACACTAAATCAATTTTTATGCCACCCACTGATCCGGTTGAAATTCATAAAATCATATTTTTATTAAAAAACACTTCTAGTGTTGGGTATGACGGAGTTAAGACCAATATTGTAAAAAGAGTCGCTCATATAATCTCACCAGTACTATCACATATAGTAAACTTATCTATAGGAACAGGTACATTTACCAATAAACTTAAATTTCAATAATAAAGCCCATTCATAAGAAAGGGGACAAAGATAACATGAACATAACTCTTTTTTTTCGCCTGTGAACTTCGTCGCGAGTGGACGTGTTGCACATTTGTTTAATATTTTAATCCTTGACTGTTGTCTTTCTTGTGAACTGGTTGCTTGTCGAAACTCGGTGCCTCTCTTACTATCTTGTTGAGGTGCCCTTATGCTGCCGACGCCATCTTTGGATTTGTATAGCGCCATCCCGCTCATGTGACGGTGAGATATTGAACTTTTACAAATTGGAAACATCCGAAAAATTTCGCGTGCCCTGAGGCTCGAACCTGCGCCGCGTCGTGTGTCGCGGTATTGGTGCCGGAGCGTCGCGCCGCTAGATCAACTGTGAGTGAGGTGCCCGGCGCGAAATTGGTGACCGCTATCTACAACGGATACGCAACGCAATAAGCTCAGTTACCTGTTTGCTGTTCGATTTTCTTTCTACATATTCTAGCACTAAATTATAATGTTCCGATCACCCGATAAGAGTCACTCTAATCCAGATATTGCTGGCTCGCTTGAGATTGTGGGAAACGTCACTCAGAGAAAACGTAAACAACCTGAGTCAGAGTTTGCCGAGGCCATTAGGACATTGTCACAAGAAATTAACAAAAAGTTAGATGACTGGCGTGGTGAGCTGGACTGCGCAATATCTAAAATAACTGACAGTGTAACAGTTATTAAAGCTGATCTAGCCACCGTAACCCAAGTTACTTGCGATATCAAGACCGACTTAGACAGTTTGCGTTGCGAATACACTGGCTTAGATAATAAGGTGTGTAGCCTAGACGCTAAACACAATGGGCTGGTGAAGGACGTGGAAACTCTCAGGAATTCTGTCCAGTATACCATGGACGAACAGGACGACCTTAAGAAAAAGATGGAACTCATTCAGTCTGTAAACACAGAAACTATTACTGATATGATTACTGGCCTTGAAGCGAAGATCGATTCTCTTGAACAACAAGCCCGCCAATGTAACCTGGAGCTATGCAATGTTCCGGAACTGCGTAATGAAAATTTGATTAGCCTTATGGAAAATATTTGCACAAAAATACAGTTTACATTATGTCCTAAGGATATCCTTGCTATACATAGAGTGCCACACGCACACACAGAAAATAAAAAGCCGAAAAATATCATCGTAAAACTAAGCTCACGCATCCTAAGGGACAATTTGTTAAGTACTTACCGACTAGCAAAAGGACTAGATACTAACCAACTGCAACTTACTGGACCTTCTACTCCCATTTATATGCATGAACACTTAACTCTCAAAAAGAAGCAATTATTTCGACAATGTAAGGATGCCGCCGTCAAGAACAACTTCAAATATGTGTGGGTTAAGCATGCTACTATTCTCGTGCGCGAAATTGACTCCGAACCAGCATTTGCTATACGATCCGAGAAAGACATTTCTAAAATCAAGCCCAAAATGGAAAAATTCAAACCCGGTACCGATCATGTTTAGAAGTGATTTTTATACATACTTTAGCTGTTTAGTATTTCACAACTTTATAGAATCTGAGTATTTTTTTGTTTATTTACTTTGCTCTGTTAAACAGCTATTAAGTCTAATATTATGTCTTCATATATTATTTTTACATAGTGTAATTCTTAAACAATGGCATAGTAGCTTTTTTAAAAACATGTTATACTTGTTGTCATCACTTTTCATAAAAATAGTAATTTTAATCTTACATATTATACATAATCTGGACTTCCGTTTCATGTTGGTTGCGTGCATGTTTACTACTGTTTTATTCTTAGTATTGTTTCACTTTCACCGTGTTAGATAAGTTAACAGTATACTACCAAAATTGTAGGGGTACTCGTTCTAAATTGAATCTCTTGTACATGAACATATTATCAAATTGCTATGACATAATTATCTTAACTGAGACCTGGCTAACCCCTGAAATATTTGACGATGAGTTTATTGATGTGCGCTACGTAGTTTACAGAAATGATCGCGATCGTATTGCTACCAATAAGAAGGATGGGGGAGGTGTTCTTATAGCTGTATTAAAAACATTACATTCCACCTGTGTACCATTCGATTCCCAGGCCAGTTCTCATATTGAAGATGTTTTTATACAACTACCTTTTGCCGGACGCGAAAAATTTCTAATTAGCGCTGTATATATTCCAACCAATACGGCCAAAGAAGTCTATGTTGATTATTTTGAAACATTAGAAAATCTGATTGACAAATTCGGCTTTAATCATTTTCATATTTTCGGAGATTTCAATCAACCGCATATTGAGTGGCTCCCTGCTACAAACAATAACACGACTGCACTTATTGGTACTGGCTCATCATCTGTTTGTAGACATATGAGTAATTTCTTATCTTTGCTTAGCGCTTATCAATACAATAGTTTCAAAAATTATAAGGGGCGTATTCTGGATCTACTAATATCCAATAGCGAGTGCGCAACTTATGCACCTTCATGTAATTTGTTACCTCTCGATAACAATCATCCACCCTTTTGCGCCGATATAAGATATAAAACGACGTTACAGACAATCAATCCTGTAAAAATTGTAAAGTATAACTATTATAAAGCGAATTACGAACTCATAAACAAAGAATTGGCCGATATAGATTGGACTAATCGTTTGCAGGGGTTGTCATCGGAGGATTGTCTGAATACTTTTTACGATGTTATTTTCAATGTTATAAGAACTTATACACCCTTTTCTAACTCACGTTCATCTAAATTCCCTGTTTGGTTCTCTAAATCACTAATTCGCATTTTCAAAAACAAGAACAGAGCCTGGGTGAAATGGAAAACGTATAATAACATTTCGGATTATGAACAATTTTCGCTTCTACGGCATAGATTTCGGATCTTATGCAAGTCAAATTACGCTGACTACCTGAATTCTGTTGAGGACAATGTTAAAAAGAACGTAAAATACCTATGGAGCTATGTCAATAACCGTAAGGGTAATGTCGGCATTCCTTCCACTATGTTTTTTAAAAACCGGACATCCAGTGATCCGGAAGAGATTTGCAATATGTTCATGGACTACTTTCATTCGGTTTATGAACCCTCAAACCTAAATTTGAACGAATGGCTACCCCCTGAAGAGAGTAGTGACAAATGCACTCATATTACTAGTATTACGTTTAGCGAAGATCAGGTCTTGAAGTCATTACAAGCTTTAGATTCCACTAAAGGTCCTGGACCGGATCAACTGCCCCCTTATTTCCTTAAAAAGACTGCTAAGAGTATATACAGACCCCTGCAAATTATATTTAATATGTTTATTTCAGAGGGCACCTTCCCTGAACAATTTAAAAGGGCTAACATAACTCCTGTACACAAATCAGGGTCCAAACAAGAGGTCGAAAATTATCGCCCCATATCTATTTTGTCTGCTTTGTCGAAGCTTTTTGAAAGGCTCGTTTATCAGGAAATTCATAAGATAATTT
The DNA here is from genome assembly GCA_948252095.1 of Dicycla oo. Classification (NCBI taxonomy): domain Eukaryota; kingdom Metazoa; phylum Arthropoda; class Insecta; order Lepidoptera; family Noctuidae; genus Dicycla; species Dicycla oo. Next base: position 31,188,622 of record OX411713.1, on the reverse strand, counting down.
ACAGAATTATAATAGAACAACAACATGGATTTGTTAAAAGTAAATCTACAACTACTAATCTATTAATATTTACCGACTTTCTTTTTAATAATATGGATCAACAAGTACAAGTAGACGCAGTGTACACAGACTTTCAAAAAGCGTTCGACAAAGTAGACCACAATTTGCTTCTTACCAAAATTGCATTTAACGGCATACGAGGAGATTTGCTTCGCTGGTTTGCATCATATGTTAGTAATAGATCACAAAGGGTTGTTGTCAAAGGATTCCACTCGGCGACTGCTGTCGTAACATCTGGCGTACCCCAGGGCTCAATTTTAGGGCCTCTTTTATTCATTTTGTTCATAAATGATATTGGAAATTGTTTCAGACACTCAAAATTTTTGCTCTATGCTGATGACCTAAAAATCTTTAAAGCTATAAGAAAACCTGCAGATTGTTGTCAGTTACAAGAAGATCTAAATCGATTCTCTGAATACTGCATTCAAAACAAACTTTACCTTAGTATTTCTAAATGTTTAACAATATCATTCACAAAAAATAAAAATGTTTTAAATCATAATTATAATCTAAACAATGTAAGTCTATTGAAAGCTCCATCCGTGCGAGATCTAGGGGTACTGCTAGATAACAAACTTCACCTTGATCAACATATTGATAACATCACCAAAAAGGCTTATCGTATGTACGGGTTCGTTATGAGATCAGCTACTGAATTTAAACACGCAAGCACTTATTCTCATCTCTATAAAGCACTAGTTAGATCTCAACTAGAATATGCAGTGGTAGTGTGGAACCCTTTTTATAATAAGTATGTTGAGATGCTAGAAAAAGTGCAGCGCAAATTCCTCAGATCGATGCACTATAGGTGCTCCCACAATTTCCCAACCTATAAAAATCTGCTTAATAAATATAATCTAATAAGCCTGAAGTCTAGACGTTTATATCTAGAAATTATGTTTCTTTTCGATTTATGCTATAACAGGTATAATTGCTCTGAGATTACTAATAAAATATGCTACTATGTCCCAAGAACTGTTATTAGACGAGAGGTGCGCGCACGTCCTCTTTTTGCTGTGTCCCATTGCCGCACCAATGCTGGTTTGCGGGCGCCTCTACGTCGCTTGTGCAAAAACTATAATGATTTTTGTTCAGAAACTACAGAATTAGATTTATTCTCAGTGTCAGCAAATAGATTTCGTTCTGCTTTGATTAAGAAACTTAAGGATTCCGATGTATAGTTATTTGAACAGTCTTGTAGTCTTACTCGCATAGATTGTTCATTAGTAAGGTTATATGAATTGTATATGCTGTGGATAACGTTGTGAGTTTCACATTTATATAATATCTTTGTTTATATTACTTGCGCAGATATAATGTGTTACTGTTTGTTTGTCCCAAATAAATAAATAAATAAATAAATAAATGAACGACTATCGCCCAATTGCATTACTTTCTATTTTTTCTACCATCTACGAAAAAGTCATGTATAAGCGCCTTTACAATTACCTTGAAAGTAATAATCTAATTGCCAAAGAACAAATGGGATTTAGAAAAAACAAGTCAATCAACTTAGCAATATATAACTTTTGCAAGCGAATCTTGACTAATATGGATAAGAGATGTCCAACTGTTGCCCTATTTATGGACATGACAAAAGCATTTGACCGCGTGAAATTTGACATAATATTGGATAAAATCTATGCAATCGGCTTTAGGGGAAATGTACATAAATTAATAGAATCCTATCTGACTGACAGACTACTACAAACTGAAATGTCATACATTTGCGCAAAAACGAAAACTATGACAGTATATAAATCTAACCTGAGGAAAGTCAAATATGGTGTACCACAAGGTAGTGTGCTGGGGCCATTGCTTTTCCTAATATATATTAATGACATACCAACTGTAACCGATAATCCTATGACTCTGCTGATGACAGTACTATTCTCTTTGACTCACATGATAAAAATGACATTCTTAAAAATATAAATTTGACTCTAAAAAATACAATTAATTGGTTAATAAGTCATAATTTAAAAATTAATATTAGTAAAACAAAAGCTATTAATTTTAGACAAAGACCAGCAATAGAGGATTTAAACATTAGTTGTGATAACCACATAATAGAAGTAGTAGAGTCAACAAAGTTTTTGGGATTATACATAGATAACAAAATGACATGGAAGAAACAAATAGAACACATAAGTAATAAATTAAACAGTTATTCTTTAGCTTTACGTAATCTCAGTAAAATCGTTGATATTACAACTTCAATAACTGCATACCATGGTTATGTATCGTCTACTCTTCGATACGGTGTTATTTTTTGGGGCAACTCCACTGATTTGGAAAATGCGTTCAGGGCGCAAAAAAGATGCGTCAGAGCTATATGTAACTTAACCCAAACGGACTCATGTGAGCCTCATTTCAAACGATTAAAAATATTGACACTGCCCAGCATCTACATCTATGAAACAGCACTATTTATCCATTGCAATCTAGAACTGTTTGAGTATCGCAAAAGAGAGCGTCACGCAGATAAATTATGCGTTCCACCAGAAAAAACCGCACTCTTGTCTAAAAGCTTTGTTTGCATGGGCCCTAAAATATATAATAAACTACCCTCAACTATACGCAGTTTAAGTAATGTAAATCTTTTCAAAAAGAAACTTCAATCTTTACTTATTCATAAGGCTTATTATTCAGTTAAGGTGTACTTTGAAGATAAAATGTAACGCAATCATTATTAATAATTAATTAAGTAATAGTAATCCTACATTTAATTGTCGTTGAAATAATTGTAATCTGCCCAGCATAATTCTTAATTTAATCTAATTAATTTTACTCTTGTAATTTGACCTTTTATTTTAATATCTGACTCTATGACTATTTGTAATGGACTTGACTATAAATGTCTAATTTATATTTTAAAAGATTATGATCTAATTGTCTACATATTATGACACTATATTATAATTTGCATGCTAACATAAGCCGAATATGGTGAAACCGTACCTGTCGAACATCTTTGTAAACCCATATTATGCGAATAAACTGATTGATTGATTGATTGTCCTTGAACAAACATATACCTAGTTAGTCCATGAACAAAACAAAACAACATAACATGACATGATTAAATAACAATTTGTCGCGATAACATATGGGTGAAAGAACTGGAATTTTATTCAAACTCTCACATCTACAATTTTCTTCTCAATAGATAGGAAATGAAATGTGGCTGCTTGGTAATATATGACTTCTATTCATAATGTTGCAATTGTGGAATCCATGAAAGTATTAAAAACCAAAGACTGCTTTTTGGTCGTTGTCTAATATGGACAAGAAAATTTAAATTAAATTACCTAGTACTTTATTACTTCGTTCATTAAAAAACCGGCCAAGTGTGTGTTGGACTACGCACAATGAAGGGTTCCTTAGTTGGGATGAATCTCAAGAACAAACTTAACATTGTAGTTGAAAACCATGTTCTCCCATGCATTCCAACTGAAAATGTAAGTTTGTGTGCGCAATATTGACAGATTTACCATGTTGTTTTAAGACCATAGACTTCCTATAGATTTTCCTGTAATTTATAGTTATTGAACTATTTTCTATATTTTTTTCAAAATTTTAGGCTCAGAACTTTCGGAGATAAGAGGGGGGAATGGTCAATTTTCGTCTATTTTCTTAAATAACTTTAAAATTGTTTATTTTAAAATTATAAAAAGAATACATTTGAGACTAACAGTAAGCCCTTTCATTTGATATATCACACGGTACAGTATGCAAAACTTTTTTTAATTTTCTTATTTTTTACCCAAAATTGATGCCCATATTCAAAATTCATTTATTTACGTTACACGTCCGTGTTTGGGTCACAGAAATACATACGTGTACCCAATTTCAACTTAATCGGTTCATTAGATTCGGAGCAAATCGGGTGTGACAGACGGACAGATACCGTTCCTTTTTTTCCTTTTGAGGCACGGAACGATAAAAAACAAGATATTCTGATTTTGTTTAGCTTTTAAATTGGCTTCAAACTAATTGCTGTGATGATGAGTATAAACAAGTATATTAAAGACAATGTAATCTATTTAAATAGTCACAGGAGTTGCATGAAATTGCAACAGGGGTATTAACTGGACAACTCACTGACTAGCAGTAAAGAGTTTTAGCTTTACATTTTACGATCATTAAACCGTTTATATTAGGTACATACGGCGACATATCAAGCTATACATTTCCAGTATAAGCTGATCTAGCATTGTATAAGATTTCCGTACAATGAGAAATCAGCTTATATTGGAAATGTGTAGCTTGATATGTAGCCGTCTGTACCTAATTCAGTTGCATTGCACTATATTACACGCTATCATGTCTACACCTACCCAAATACGCGTAAGGTTAAACAAACACAGTGTAATATTTTATGCCGAAAAATTAAATGAATGCCCGTAATTTTTTTCAATTGATCATAAAACCTCCCCTTAATGTTTAAATAACAGTTGTAAAAATTATTACCCTTTTATAAAGTAAACAAAAAGACGCCAGCACATCAAGCTACTACGATCTGTCAAATTTCTTTAATACATTTTCATCTTTATCGCTTAACCTAATGCTTCAAGGTTGATTGGGAAAATTTTACAGTTTCGGGTAAATAGACCTGATGGCGTCTGTACCTGCTACCTACCTTCTCATGAATACCTACCTGTGATAAATTTTTGTTATGAAATCAAGATTGACTCAAGCCTACTACTGCAATTCACGAAAATTACTCCATAAAGGCTCACTACTGCTCGTCCGACCCTTTCTGTTCCTGCAGACATTTAGAAATTGCCTATAGTATAAAGTACCTTGGAGTCATGATAGATTAAGTTAAGCTTCAAACATCACCTGGACCTACTATCCTCCAGAACTGGAAAACTGATTTACATCTTTAAAAATCTGAGCCACATCGCAGACAAAAATGTCATTAAAATGGTATATTATATATGGCCCTATGCCAATCCACTCTAAGCTATTGTATTACCATATGGGGTGGCTCTTGTAAGACTAGCATACTCGTATTAAAACTATAAAGAGCCCAAAGAGCGGTCCTAAAGACAAGCCTGTCGTTACCATTCTTCTTTCCCACCAAAGATCTCTACCTGATTTCTGATGTGTTGACAATACGCCAACTGTATATATTGTGCACAGCTTTAAAACAACATTCCCTAATAGGATATGATCCCTCACTTAATAGTAACAAGCGTGTCAAACACAGGGTTTGCCAAATGCTCACCAAGCGAAACACTGGTTTCGCATGCAAATTCTTTGAATTTTTAGGTGGATACCTATATAATAAATTAAATAAAAAACTTGCAATTTACCCATTTACAAGTGCTAAATGTAAAAGGGTTTTAACAACTTGGTTAAAGTCCCTATCATATGATGAGACAGAAAATTTACTTAAAGTCCCATCATAAACTTCTTCGTATGACTTGACAACAGCCACACACTCATCTGCAGCCGCGCACACAAACACACACACGCAAACACACGCACACACACACACACCCGCGCGCGCAATCACATACACACACACACACACACTTAGACACACTCACTCACACTAGATACCCACATCCCCCAGACACCTAGTTAAACTTATGTAAATATACGCTACGTAAATGGAATGTTGTACTTACCTGTCATCCACTTCCGGAGTCTGGAGAGGCTGGTAATCTGTCATACAGGTCTCCTTGTACAGAAACCAGTCTCTCACATAGATTATAATCCCCTAATGTACACATTGTATTATGTATATTTTTACTATATTCCTTGTAAAATTCTATGTGAGAGAAAATGATAAACTTTTTTGTATTTGTATTTTGTATTGAATACTGAAAATAGTGTCACATAAATATGCAATACAAATACAATCAAAATTAATGAACCATCTAATTTTGTTTTAATATTTATTCGTGAGTACTATCACGCCGCCCCTCTTTCACTAATTTTCACTGGGTATTATTTTTAGACGTCAGTACGACACGACAAAGGTTACTTTAGGTAAGGTGGATAAGGTAACGGTAGGTTTTTTACCCTCCTTTAATACATAGTACATTTTCATCGCCCAGTTTCCTCTAAAACTCAGCTCACCTTTAAAAGATAAACCCCCTAATACACTGTATAAAACATGTCACCACGTTCCACCTCCTATTTTAAAGGCTAACATTTTAAGCTAAGTTTAGACTTACGTAGCCTTAACAAAAGCTTAGCGTCCGATATTAGGTGCTTGAAATCAATTACCTGTCCGCTGATTGGACAATTTGTCGTCGACTAATCCCCAGGCGATCGATATTAACTAAATTATCTCGTCAGGTGGTGCCGATAAACTGTTTAATCGCTTTTGAGAAACAGCTGGTTTACATAGAGTAAGTTCTTTGTTGTGAGAAAAGAATAATGGATTTGGTCATGCTTGGGAAAGTAATGTACTTACTGTATGTCTTAGTTTTTAGGCTAGAGCTACATTGTGGTTTTTTTTGCAAATAGGCATTTGTGTTATATTAAGGAGCCGTTTTGCCTAGCGTGACCACTTTTAAATGTATCTCAACTCCACGAAGACAAAGTGATATATTTTTTTTTAATTTTTGACTTCGCGCCGTAAATTTATTTCTGCAATGTGTTATTAACATAAAAGAAAAGAAATACAATCGTTTCTTTTATGGTGAAATACCAACATTTCTTTTAGACATATTTGATGCAGCCACACCATATTAAGTTGCCTAAAAGTTAAAATAATAAATTTAAAATTTAAAGAACCCACGTTGCAAAATTTTGACATGAAAAAATACTTCAAATAAAAATAATCAAAAACCCACGTCATTGAGGCGTAAAATGATTAATAGAAAGTGCATCATAATAACTATTATATAGAATATTATTAATAGCCGTCGTGCGTAACCTGTTTTGTAGACTGTACATATTAAGTAGTATGTGCCAGTAGCTTAATGTGCATTTACATAAATACATTTTAATGTCGTGGGTTTTTGAAATTTTTATTTATGTTTTATTTGTGGTTTTTAAAAAAATTAACATTAAATGCAATAAATTCATTTAATTATTAAACTGCCATAATTTTACTTGAATCGAAAAAAAAACTGTTTTGGAGAAACATACGTGTATACTGTAGCGCCCCCTGGTGGTCTGTAATATTATAAAACTCAGCTAAGAACATCTTCAGGAATGCGACTTATACAAAAAAATATTATAATAATACTATTTATTTCAATCGACTTAGGCCCATAGAAAAAAAAACATTACTAACTAGGCATAGCCGTTTCCGAGAAAAATGGTGACAGACACACACACTAACTCCTCTTACCCCAAACGCATGTACCGTCTCAATGGCCATCGCGGGTAAAAAGTAATAGTTAATTCAGCTCAAAAATGTTGCTCACCGCTGCTTTTTCTATATTATAGCACTGTTGATGGAAAACTTATTACTTCAGATAAGAGAATCGATTTTAAAGTAAGTGCCTCATCAACTGCTTGATTAAGCGCTTAATCGCTTGCCAGTTTTGTAGACGAGCGATGTTTTGCATGCATTAGGTTTTATAACTTAAATACGTTATGATAGAGATTGATTATGCCTAGATTTTAGACGAAGTTTCTTAAGGTTAAATATTATCTTATATTATAATAAATACAACAATTTGTAAATATTCACTGCTTATCATGGGGTCCATGTTAATGTCCTACAAATGATACAATGAGCGGTATTATCATCAATGCGACTATTACCGTACTCACCAGAAATTAAAAGCACAATAAATTAAATTAAATACTTAATCATTTTCTTTTCCGGAAATTATTTCCATATTAAGCACTACAAATTACATAGAAATATACATAAGGATTCATTATACATTAAAACCATTGCATTAAAAATAAATTGAACTGAATTTTAATAGAATTTAATTATTTAATTGTTTTTTTTTTTCATTGGGATAGTTTACCAGTCCAAAGGATTCGTTGTCTATGCTAAATTGATACGCTTCCGTTGGTCTACCCATCATTTATTGGCGCCGATTCCCTTGTTCACAAACTAAACTAAATTTAAGTTCAGTGCATCTTTTTCTTTCTATTTCATTAAGAAAAGGACAGAAGATAAAATATTAGCTTAGTCCTGTCAAATTAAGATACTCCATAGGTAAGTTTAGACATTATTAAAAAATTCGCTACTAAAAATACGTCAATTTACGTCAGGCGCTGACTAATTTGACAGGACTAAACTAATAGTGTTATCTTCTGTCCTTTTTTTAATGCAATAGAAAGAAAAAGATCCCTTGTAGACAAGGGAATCGGCGTTATTGTGTTCTACAAAATCCACAAAGGAAGAAGTACGTAACAGCACATTCGGAACCAGAAACATGACTATATCGGTAGCCAGAACAAAATCTAAGAAACCTACTTCCAATTATCTTCAAAGCTTAGCAAGGTCGCCTTGTGACCTAGCCCTCATTAGCGAGACACTAAAGTTACATAAGTAAGGACTATTATTTCTAACACAGCCACATATTTGTGTCCGACCACTATAATCAAAGTTTCACTACGTAGCTGTACGTCTATAATTTGATTCTCTTGACTTGATTACTACGTACGCACGGTTCAACCTTGCTTGTAAATCTAAAAGGAGGTTGGCTAATCAAGTTATCTGGAACTTTTTGTGTTGTAATACTACTCTTCGTAAAAACAAAAAAAAAAGTAAATATGAGTTCACTGCGTTATCTGGATCTTTTTTGTGGTCTAGTACAACTTTCCTTTGAAACAATGCAATGTGATGGTTCATTAGTTTTCCTTCGCTTTTAAATAACAAACTTTAAACGTAGTACGTCTGTCACACGGACTCGAATTTTTTTTACAATAACTTTGTTTACTGTGATTATGGAGCCATAATCCCGATCATTTTTACCGTGACAAAACAAAATAAACTCATGTATTTATTAAATAATAGGCCAGACCTTTACAAATACAGCCAAAAGAAAAAACAAACAAAAACTGACTTACGTTTGACCCTTCATGAAAAAATCATGCGACTCTTATGATTAATATTACAGAATAGCTTATCCAAAATCAGTTCTAAAGATTAGTAAACCTACACTCTTTTAAAGGCATATTTCTCACCGCGTTTAGAACCTGCATTGCGTCTAAGGGTAAGCTCAAGGTCACTCCTCTCGACCTCGCGAAGAAAGTATTTCTTTACTAAGTACTCGTACACAAGATAGCTGTATTTTAACTGAAACTGTGCTGTTGGGAGATCTGATAGATAGACATTGAAAGGGGATGCAAAAGAAAATGGCGATACAGCTTTGGTCTCGATACGTTTACGCTAGGATTTTATTTTGCTTGGGCATTTCTTCCGCATCCATGAAAGACGCACCCACACATAAAATAACTAAAGCTCCATTTACACGGTGAAAGTTTATTACCTGAGGCACACCATAAAATTGAAGGGCAATTAACTGGCACAATCTAAATAACACGTACAATGTTGTTGCACGATACGGGCAAGTTAGTTTCCGCTGAAAACTGGTATAGGTGTAAACAGCACGTACAATAAAATCGCATTCAATTATTGCATGAAAATTTTCAAATGTTGCACGCCTCGGTAGATATAAAATCTACCAAGGCGTGCAACATTTGAACATTTTAACAAAAAGTTTCGGCGTGATCTTTTGATTACGTAGAAAAAGAAAAAATACATGTCCAATATATTTTAATAATCTACATGTCGGACAAAAACAAATTGTCATCATCGTTATTGTATGCCGTTTTGTGGATATCGCACGTGTGTTAACACGTATGGCAATAAAATTGAACGTGGTTTATATCATACAATTATTGCTTTTGAACGTTCCAGAAACTTGCACCGTGTAAATGCAGCTTTATGGATTACGTCAAACGATAAGGCGACTTCAATGGTTATACGTCAAACAATGTCAGCATTCTTCAGTCTTATACAATAACAAACAGCGATTTGACTGCTAAACATGGCGACTAAAGCGATTTCTGTATCTATACATATATATACAATTACTTGTCCTGACTGACTGACTGATTCATCAACGCAGAGTCTAAACCGCTGGGACTACAAACTTGAAATTTTAGCAGTTGACGCCTTTTATGTTGTAGGCATCCACAATTTTTATAAAATTGACCTTTAAGGGGGTGAAAGGGGGGAAATGGTTTGTATGAAAAATCTTATTTCTTGAGTTAATAAACTTAAAACTTGGCACAAATACTTATCTAAATAAATTATGAAGTTTGTCATATTTTGTTTTCCTAAACTACCCCCTAAAGGGGATTGGGGGGTGTTAAAATTCTTATGGCAGAATTTTAACGCGCGGTCCCATTAACTCGAAACTCGGTATTTATACTTAAGACCAAAAGTAAAGAAACCCGTGCATCAGGGTCTTTTTCTACCCCTGACGGGGTACTAAATTACGAAATCCACGAGGACGAAGTCGCGCGAGAAGTGAAGATTCAGTATTGGACGTTTATGGGCATCAGCCCATATTATGGTGTATGAATCAGCCCATACCGAAGACAATTACAACTCTTCAATAGTGCTTCACGGTACTGCTAGTTTCTTAAAGATATTCCAGTCTCTAAAGAATATCATCATATATCATATCTACCTAGCCTTTTCCCGTGTTGGGGTCGGCTTCCAGTCTAACCGGATGCAGCTGAATACCAGTATTTTACATGGAGCGACTGCCTACCTGACCTCCACAACCCAGTTACTGGGTAATACGATACCCCTTGCTAAAACTGGTTGTCAGACTTTCGGGCTTCTGACGACCCGTAACGACTCTGAAAGATCCACGAATGACAGACAGGACCAACGGGTTAGCGAGCTTTCCAAGGCACGGAGGAGTCTCGGTATGTAAAGATGGTCACCCATCTACGGACCAACCGCGGCAAGCGTAGCTTAACCTGGTGGATCGACCCGTGCGGCTGTTATTACTTAGCCACGAGCTCCGCCGTGAAAAGAATATCATCATACGTACAGCAATAGAGATTTTATCGCTCCCATTTCTATACCTATAACCGTTATTGGTCTCCAATACGAACGATTGTTGTGTTCACACGCCACTGCGCTAAGTATGTATTAGTACGTCTCACAGTTCCCAGTCTATATTATTGCCTATACTTAAGTAAATAGGAGAGTATCAGGCTCCATTATAGCTGGTAAAAGAATAACATCGCTACTTTTATTCGCGAAATATGGGTGTACTATTATAGGTCACCTCTGTCGAACCCTTCGAGGAATACATAACAGGTGTGATGTTTTGTGTGTGTTTGTTTTAGATACTGTTTTATACAAATAATGGAATTTGACTGGTTTTCGAGACCTAACAAAAAAAACCGGACAAGTGCGTGCCGGACTATGCACAATGAAGGGTTCCGTAGTTGGGATGAATTTATCCCAATAACAAAATTAGCATTGTATTTGAAAAACATGTTCTGCCATTTATTCCAACTGTAAATGTTAGTTTGTACGCACAATATTGAGAGATGTATTTAAGAGCATAGACTTTTTATAAGTTTTCATGTAATTTATAGGTACAGAACTATTTTCTGTATTCTTTTAATATTTTTGGCTCAGTAGTTTCTGAGATAAGGGGGAGGGGGAAAGGTCAATTTTCGTATATTTTCTTAAATAAATTTACAGATATATATATATTCGAAACTCTCACAGTAAGCCTTTTCATTTGATATGTCACACGGTACAGTTTGAATTTTTTTTTTATTTTCTTATTTGCCTCCTAAAATGACCCCCACATTCAAAATTAATTTATTTACGTTACATGTTCGTGTTTGGGTCACAGAAATACATACATACGTGTACTAAATCTCAACTTAATCGGTGCATTAGATTCGGAGCAAATTGATTGATTGATTGATGACAGACGGACAGACAGACAGACGCACATGTGATCCTATAAGGGTTCCGTTTTTTTCCTGTAATGGTAAGGAACCCTAATAAATCAATTTGCAGCCTTTTCCCAACTATGTTGGGGTCGGCTTCCAGTCTAACAGAATGCAGCTGAATACCAGTACTTTACATGGAGCGACTGCCTATCTGACCTCCAGAACCCAGTAATTGGGTAATACGATACCCCTATGTACTCGTACGTTACTTACGTTACGTTATGGGCATCTGATGACCCATAACGACAATCAAAAAGCCACGAATGACAGCCGGGACCAACGGCTTAACGTGCTTTTCGAGGCACGGAGGAGTCTTGGTATGTAAAGGTGGTTACCCATCTATGGACCAACTCCGGCAAGCGTACCTTTAACCTGATGGATCGACCCGTGCGGCTGTTATTACTTAGCCACGAACTCCTCAAGTGATCGAGACCTAACATCATGCCAAAATTCAAATTCCTACGTTGCATTCGAGCAAAACTTCTGTGACAGACGAACATAACGTTGTATAGAATCATTTTTTTTTAACTGAACAGACAGCTGTGCTGCTGGGGAGTTTGTTGCGCCACTTCTTCTCCCCAGCTAAAGCACTAGGAAATGGTAAAGGGCGGGCGTTTTGGGGGACTGTCTTATGTAATTTTGACGTTCGAAAAGTGCCGATTCTCAGCCTAGTTTGAATAAATGACTTTTGATTTTGATTTCAACAGTCATCTTATTAAGGTTCCGTTTTTCTTCTTAAAGCGAAAGCTCCAAGTAGCCCGTGAAATTCAAATTTTCTGACGTATTTTAGTAATTAGCAGGTCAGTATCAGGTTGTATGTTAATCTGATTATGATTCGCGACCGTAACAAATCTGTATTTATACAATTATAATCATTAAAATCATCAATGCAACTCTCAAAGTTCATATAACCCTAATGAATGACTATTACTTGAAATCTTGACATTTAGTACTATACTAACTTACGGAGTTGCATTAATAATTCTAATAATTATAATTTTGTAAATACTTAGATGTTACGTTCACTAATCATACTTTAATCAACTTACAACCTAATACTTACTTGTAAATTGCAAAAAACGTAAGAAAATTTGCTGGCCAACTGGAGCTTCCCCCTCAAGCGGAACCATAAGAAACTACAGTAAGTAGGTATTTCAATTATAATTTGACAGATAAAAGTAAATGACCCAACTTAGTTTAATACAGTCCACTGCAATAGAAATCCCTCTTTAAATCAGAAGCCCCGTAGTCAGAGCAGGGATTGGTGAGCAAAGCTTTAACGACATTGAAATGAAAATTAACTTTTTATACGTATGTGATGGCACTTCTACAAAGCCACCAGCTGTTATGCTATAATCTCTACTTACTTTGACTGTAATATCGCGAAGGTTACCTATGCCTTTTTTTACGAGTCCTAAACTGAAAATTCTTCACCATCGTCATCATTCTCCTGCCCTTATGTTTGGTTGTAGATGCTAAATAATAATAATATCCTGTGACATTATTCACACACGGTCATCTGATCCCAAACTTAACTAAAACTTATATACTACATATACTACTTTTTTTTTGTAAATACATACTTAGATAATTACACCTAGACTCAGGACAAACAGACATGTTCATGCACACAAATGTTTGTCCTGGATGGGAATCGAACCCACGACCTGCGGCGTGATAGGTGGTATCTTAACCAACCACGCCAACTGGCCTGTCAAAAAAACCGCTTGCGTGTGCGTGAGGACATATGCACGACGTCAGGATGGTCGAGTTTTAGGTTTTACAATAATAAGAATAAGTCGTTAAATGGTCTTACTCGATTATTTAGACATTGTATTTTTTAAACTGACATCACTAGTTTTAAAAATGACGTTTGGAGATGACGGTTGAGAAGGCGGGAGTTGACTCTGCCTATTTGATCGGGGCCAGCATCGTGGACAGACGATGTTGACATAGAATTGTTGGAGATCTACTGTAAATTAAGGTAACCTATTAGATTTATTGTTTATTGTACACTAGCTTCTGCCCGCGACATCGTCCGCGTGAAACTTGTTGTTCCCCCTCCCCCCCCGTCGTATCGCATAGCGTAGCCCGCCCGCGCGATTACTTCGTTTTCGCTTAGCGTTCTTAGTGACATTTTTTCTTCTTTCTCGGCTCCTAAGGGTCATATCGTGATATTATATAACCAATAGCCTGCCTCAAGAATTGGACTATCAAATGCAAAAATATTTTTTCAAATCTGACTGGCAGTTCCAGAGATTAGCGCAATAAAAAAAAAACTTCAGCTTTTTTAAATTTGATTACTATTAAAAAGTTATAGTGAGCCAACCTTAAAAGATAGACATAGGCTATAGCGGACTTTTTTTTAGAACTTTATAAGAGAAACAATTCCGTCATAAATGATTGTTGCGTAACTTTAACCGTTTACGCAGCGCACGCAACGGAAGCTCTCAAAAGGAATACATTTTTCCCATTTTTGCAACATTTTTCATTGATGCTCTGCTCCTCTTAGGTGTAGCGTGATGTTTTATAGCTTATAGCCTTACAATAGAATTTTTCAATTTAAACCAGTAGTTCCTGAGAGTAGCTCGTTCAACCAACCAAACAACCAAACAAACTTTTCAGCTTTATAATATATATTAGAATATTAAATAAATAGTGATAATTATTATGTGGAGAATAGGAGATGTGATGTTATGGTGTAGATATTGAATTTAAAGTTGACAAAAAAATAAATGAATGACTGTATATCTTGATGTTTCATCTTATTTATTATGAAATGAGTCATGTCTCAAAGTGGCAGTCGTTATTACACGAGAAAAAATGATTTTGAATTTTGTTATGTGTATACATATTTTTGCTCGTGACTGTACACCTCTCTTTTTTATTTTTTTTATTTTATTTTTATTTTATTTTATTTGTTAGGGACAAAAAAACAGTTACATGCCAAGCTTAACTAGAGATTCTTAAATTAGTACAATACTTAGAAATACATTTATACACAATCATTCCATATTTATGTTACTACACATGTAGCCCACAACATTGTCCACGAATTCACAAAAAAAAAAGTTAAAAGAAAACAGACAATTAGTGTGCATCGTAAAAGACTAGTAAGAAGAAGAATATATATATTATGAATTTAGTAACTCTATTGCTCTTGCCTTGAAACGATTTTTGGAAAGCGTAAATATGTCAAGCTCCATAAAGTGAGTGTTGTACGCATCAACGAGGCGACGAAGAGGCACGCGCACCCCAGCGTTAGTCCTGCACGAATCTGTGTGGAATAGTCGAGGCACACGTACCCCACGAAGCATCTTACACTCTCAGCTCTCTTACACTTATCCCAATTTATTTGTGGTCGGTGCAACCCTTTTTTACATACTTCACTATTAGTCGACATCTCGGTAGTCATCCCTTTTCTAGCCATATCATCTTTCACACAGTCCTTCCATCGTTTCTTTGGTCTTCCCCAAAAACTTTTTAACTGAAAACTGTCCGTAACTTCATTGGATGTTTGGTATTTCATCATACTTTAAGTGTGTAAATATTCCAAACATCCCAAAAATGTCCCTAAAAACACACACATTCATTATACAGCCAATACAATGCTTACAGAGGGCGATTGCCAACAAAAGATTTTAGAAAATTTGCCTCGCCGCGTTTTCCGATGTAAAAAGCTATACGGTATAACAAAAGTCATGAAGTTCTCTTTGACTCCTTTTTATTCCGTGGAAATAGGGAAAAAGTGTTCCGAAAACCGTTCGGTTCGGTGTTCGCAACCATTCCAGATATACTTGGAGTATATACTTTGTGCAAACGAGCGTTTGATAGGGGCCCGCGTGGATTTAAATGCTGTTTGCTGGATGTGTCTGTGCCGGGCGGAGGAACGTGCGAAGTGGCTGGTGTTTGAGAGTGGGACAGATGTGTCTTACTGAGTTTGTTGAAGTTCGGGGAGGAACAACGTACCTAATCGTTTTGTATGCAGTGATGGCAAAATAACGATGATTTATGGTGACGTGGTTTATAATGGATTTGTTCGATTTAGCGCGCGTAGAATCAATTTGCTTTTCTCTAAACTAATATTATGAAGAGAATAGTTTATTTGTAAGTTTGTTTGTAATGGATAAACTCAAAAAATACTTAACCGATTTAAAAATTCTTTCACCTATACGTAGAAAGCTACATTATCAGAGCTGCATTTTATCGACTTCCACACGAAAGAAGTCGCGGGCAAACCCTAAAACGTCATAAACTCGTAATAATTCATATCACAACAACAATTGCGTCATTATGCTTATTTGCACGATATTCACTTTTGGTTAGGGTACGAGATCCACCTGATTTCATTCGATGAATATTATTTAGAAGGCTTATCTTCTTTAATTATAGAATGGTCTGGTCAGTCGTGTAATATTATTTCTTTACTACAAAACAACCGTGGTAGATCGCTGGCATCTGAAAGAAAGAAAAGAAAGAAAAGAAAGAAAATACGTTTATTTGCGGGAAATATGACGCAAAGAAATACCACAAACACAAAAAAAAACCGGTCAAGAGCGTGTCGGAGACCAAGTACAATGAAGGGTTCCGTAGTTGAGATGAGTTTATCCCAAGAACAAACTTAACATTGTAGTTTAAAACCGTTCTCCCATACATTCCAACAACAAATGTCCATAGTTAAACGAAAAGGTTCCAACCCACATTATATCTAATGTGGGTTGGATCTTTTTTGTTTAACTATGGACAAATGTAAGTTTGTACGCACAATATTGAGAGATTTACCATGTTGTTTTAAGACCGTCGACTTCTTATAGGTTTTCCTGTATTTTATAGGTAGTAAACTATTTTTGTATTTTTTTTTTCAAAATTTTAGGCTCGTTACTTTCGGAGATAAGAGAGGGGAATGGTCAATTTTCGTCTATTTTCTTAAATAACTTTAAAATGGTTTATAATAAAATTATTAAAAAACATATATTTGAGACCCTCACATTAAAACCTTTCATTTGATATGTCACACGGTATAATTTGCAAAACATTTTTTTATTTTTTTTTATTTGCCTACTAAAATTGACCCCCATATTCAAAATTCATTTATTTACGTTACACGTCCGTATTTGGGTCACAGAAATACGTACGTGTATCAAATTTAACTTAATCGGTCCATCAGTTTCGGAGCAAATTGGCTGTGACAGACGGACAGACAGACAGACACACGAGTGATCCTATAAGGGTTCCGTTTTTCCTTTTGAGGTACGGAACCCTAAAAAGAACAAATTGGTGGAAAATATGCGTTACATCCACGCAAAACAACCATCGCTGAGCATAATGCTGCGACCCCATTGCGAGACAGAGCCCCAGTGCAGCATGCAATGAAATATCAATACAAATAAAAAGTAAAATAAATTAATACACAATACATTCTAAATAAAGATTTAACAGAATTATCATCTAATACTTTATCCCAACTAACTCGAGCCTAAAACGCTTCCATGCCCCCAGTATCGTTGACAGCTTATACATATCGTTTGGTATCGCTATCTGTGAAGCGCCGAGAGGGATTACCAGCCAGGATTATATCTTTTATGATAAAATGTCGGCTAGGCGCTCCCTAATAACTTGGCTATAACCTTAATTAATCTTGCTCACTATGTTTTCTTTTATCGAGGTGCGTTCACTTCATTTACAAATTAATGGGGGATTAGGTAACAACGATATAACGGTGGTGATTATAGATGTGAATGGTTATAGGTTATTTTTATCATAAAATAACCTTTCGAAGTGTATTTTAGTATTTAGTATTTAAAATAGGCTTTCGAAGTGATTGTGATTTAAATATTTAACAAAGTAGAATTATTTTTGGACTTTTTTAGTGGCTCTAGTCTACTAGTTCTTTGTTTATTTAACCAACCTCTACAAACGTTTCTATTTTAAGCAAATGTTTTTGATTAAAAAAGAAACACACTCACTTTGGCCACAGACTGGCCAGTTGGCGTGGTTGGTTAAGATACCGCCTATCATGTCGCTGGTCGTGGGTTCGATTCCCATCCAGGACAAACATTTGTGTGCATGAACATGTCTGTTTGTTCTGAGTCTGGGTGTAATTATCTATATAAGTATGTATTTACAAAAAAAATAGTATATGTAGTTATATCAGTTATCTGGTTTCCATAATACAAGCTCTGCTTAGTTTGGGATCAGATGACCGTGTGTGAATAATGTCCCAGGTTATTATTATTATTATTATCTTTATTCAACTTTTTTACATATAAGTTATATTTTTAAATATTAGAATAAAAAAATATAAAAAACATTTAAAAATATAAAAAATAGAAATCCACCGGCATGGGGAACAGGGTCCAAGCTACCGGTGGTTAGGGCCCCAGAGACAGGAACCTTCTCACAATACGCGCCGTATCAAGGAGGACTGCCTTCTGAATCAGGCCCTTCACCCAGCCACCCAACGAGAGCCTCTTGAGATGTTGGTCGAGGCTGTTAGCGATAAGGCCATTGACCGTAACGACTATCGGCACAATGATTGCCGAGTCCACATTCCACATAGCGATTAATTATTATTATTATTGTTATTATTATTAATAAATATAAAATATTTTTTCAGCCCATATATTGCTACACCTGGTTAAAAGAATTAGTAATATTTTATTTCCCGTGTTTTATATTCTTGACGGAGCTTAAAAATCAACCAGTCACGGCCAGACACTTTTCAAATGAAACTATATAGACACCTTCACTCTTTTATCAAGACTATAAGTAATATGTAGAATATCTACATCTCCTAGAGACAACGTAAAGAATGTAGGTGCTACATGAATTGGAGAGGCACTCTATAAAATGCTTATCTCTCCGACCAATCAGAGAGTCCCGCAAGACGGATAGAGGTAATATTGGGTTAGTTGGCGACGCAGTGCCAAACCACCATTATATGACGACATTTTGAATATTTTCTACTGAATACGGACCTGTAATTTTTAGCTAAGGGTTTAGTGGAAAGCTTAGTTTTAAGTATAAGTTTTTGGTAATGCAGGTTTTAATATTAATTATAAGACTGTACTCATGTTTTACAAAATAAATATATCTTGTATCTGACCACTTGCAATTAAACGTCCATCTAAAATGTGAAATTCTGACTCAAGAGTGGTGCATTGATTTAGAAAGGTATACGTTTTTTTTTATTAAAGTTAACTAATAATAATCAAAATACCAACAATGAGGTTAAACGTCTTATAAAACACTAACAGCTTTATTTATAAAGATTTACACAAGAGTTATACCGGAGATATAACACTCTTGACTCTTTTAAAAAGCGTTATAACTCCGGTATAACTCGAGTGTAAATCTTTATTATTAAGGCTGTTAATATTTATGCTGTGGGCATAATTGAAGAGCAGTGGATGCCCAGTGGTATCAGCTGCGAGTTACGAGTGTAGGTCATAAGTTCGAACCCAGATAGGCGTTTTACTTTGTGTAAATTATTTCATTTACCACTGGTCTCAAAACGGATAAAGAAAACTTCTTGAGGAAACCAGCATGTCCTAGAACCAAATTCGATAACATGAAGTGACATCTACCAACCCGCACTGGGCCCGCGTGGGTGATTACGACCCACTCCCTCTCACCGAAAGGAGGCCTGTCATCTGCCTAGCCTTTTCCCAACTATGTTGGTGTCGCTTCCAGTCTAACCGGATGCAGCTGAATACCAGTATTTTACATGGAGCGACTGCCTATCTGACCTCCACAACCCAGTTACTGGGTAGGTAATACGATACCCCTTGGAAAGACTGGTTGTCAGACTTTCGGGCTTCTGACGACCCGTAACGACTGTCAAAGATCCACGAATGACAGCCGGGACCAACGGCTTAACGTGCTTTCCGAGGCACGGAGGAGTCTCGGTATGTAAAGATGGTCTCCCATCCACAGACCAACCTCGGCATGCGTAGCTTAACCTAATGAATTGACCCGTGCGGCTGTTATTACTTAGCCACGAGCTCCTATAAAAAGGAGGCCTGTGTCAACATTAAAGTCTGATTATGCCGTTTTTAGAAGGAGTTTTTAGGAGGAGCTCGTGGCTATGTAATAAAAGCCACACGGGTCGATCAATCAGGTTAAGCTACGCTTGCCAGGGTTGGTCTGTGGATGGGTGACCATCTTTACATACCGAAAAGCCGTGCCTCGGAAAGCAGGTTAAGTCGTTGGTCCCGGCTGACATT
Source organism: Dicycla oo (assembly GCA_948252095.1). Lineage (NCBI taxonomy): Eukaryota > Metazoa > Arthropoda > Insecta > Lepidoptera > Noctuidae > Dicycla > Dicycla oo. The sequence goes on along the minus strand of OX411713.1, from coordinate 31,168,406 downwards.
TAAGGATCTTTGACAGTCGTTACGGGTCGTCAGAAGCCTGAAAGTCTGACAACCAGTCTTACCAAGGGGTATCATATTACCCAGTAACTGGGTTGTGGAGGTCAGATAGGCAGTCACTCTATGTAAAATACTGGTATTCAGCTGCATCCGGTTAGACTGGAAGCCGACCCCAACATAGTTGGGAAAAAGCTAGGCAGATTGATTGTTTTTTATGCCATGGTATTTTAACCAACCACGCCAGAGTAGGCCTGTCGTCTTTTATTACTTAGCCACGAGCTCCCTCTAAAAACTCAAACTACAAAATCGGCATAATTAATCAGTCTATAATATAATCCGGACAGGGAAGTGTGTAAAATGTAACCAAAAGCAGTAACAATCAAATGAACTATAGTCTTAACTTTTAAAAACTAAATAAGTACTTGACAAACTCTCCCAAAACACTGGACAAACCAAAGCTTTACATACGAGTATGTTCCCATTACGCCCCCCCCCCCCCCCCCCTCCCCCTACGGTCCAGTCTGAGCCTCCGCTCAAAATTTGCATACATGCACAAAAGGAAAACAAAAAAAAAAAAAACACTTGAACCTTTTCTCAAACTCCCGAGACACTCTTACACAGCCATATGGCAGACTGAAAAAAAAAAATACTATCTTATCCAGTGGCGGCAATTTACTCCAATTTTTCGCGCTAGATATAAAATCTTTTAGCATTTAAACGCCAGCGCGAAAGCGCTTTTACGAATATACTACGATAACTGTATGATAGAGTTGTATGTCTGTGCGAATGAAGGATTTTTTAAATCCGGTTTTTATGTGCATGTTATTTGATTGGGGATTAGTTTTGCGATATTTATAGCGATTTCAATCTCTGAAAAGTAATAAAAGCTTAGTACTCGGTATTTTTAACCGAATTTAAAAAAAAGGAGCAGGTTTTCAGTTCGTCGGAATCTATTTTTTTTTTTTTGTATGTATGATCCGCGATTACTCGAAGATGGCTCGACTGATTTGGAATATTCATTTTTGTTTGAAAGGATATACTTTCTAGTTGGTCTCATTGTCATCAGGTCAGGATCTGATGATGGTATCCTGGAGAAATCGATGAAACTCCTCAATGTTATAGGCACATCTATAGTGATTTGGTATTATTCGTGCATTTGCTCTTGGAAAGCACCATTTGTTGAAGTGGAACTGATGATGAAGATCACAGATGGCCATCGGAACTACTCAATAATAAGTATTTCATGGGTTGCGATTCGATTAGGTACTGTAATAATTGTCGCTAAGCAATTTATGCTCGTTACAATGCATATGGTGAAGTGGCGCTGATGGTGACTTCACCATCAGTTCTCCTGGTACTTACCAGGAGAACTCCTCAACATTTAACGTCCCTGCATCGGGAAAAGCAATATTTTGTAAAAAGTGATGAATAGTGGATACTAGGCTATTGTAACTTAGATAAATTACAAAGTGAAAAATAAAAAAAACTTTTCAAAAAAAAAAAAAAACGGACTTCTAAAAAAGCACTAAAATAACTTTAATTTCGGAAGTCGGTGGCAAAACGCTATAATACAGGTCCAAAGACAGCACGAAACCCTGATTCCAAAATTAGTTATTTTTCACTTTGTAGTGCTCTTTTTGTAAGTAATTATGACTTGTATAAATTTATTGTATCCCGTGTGACTGTCTGAAACTAAGCAAAAGCAAAATCAACGAATATATCTGGCATCCTAATATACAAGGAATAATTCACTCACACAATTTAAATCATTCAGCATAACTATCACTACAATTCAGCCCACACAATAATAACACCAGACGCGAGCGACCTCGAGCTGCAAGCATGTATCAAGCGGCACAGCGGCTGTATTATACGAAATCTTCCGTAAAATTGACGTTTCAAGTCTCAAGTCCCTCCTAGCATCGTATAGCTACGTCGCTTAATAGAAAACTTAAAAACACCGCTTGCTTTTATAAAGGGTGATGCCGCAGGCGTTTTTTAGTTTCTCAATTTCGTTAAAACTAATAATGGGTTTTTCGTTGGTTTTGTATTTTTTTGCTTATGATGGAAGTGGGATGGGATTTGGTTATTACAGGAATGAATTTACTTTCAAAAATTAATCTTAAAGGTTACTAGCTGAAGTTGAAATAAATCATGACGGAGAAAAAGTCTTGTGACAAAATGCTATCTCTAGTTCAGTCGAGGTTTTTTTGCGACGACTTAAGTCTGTAGATTAACTTAAAAGGCGTTTTAGATATTGAAAACGTCATATTGGTACATATCACTGTACCACTTTTAACACTATATATATATAAAAAAAAATAGTTCAGTTAAAAAAAAAAAGTTTATTTTAACTTAATTTTTTTTTAACTTTTTTTTTATTAGTTGTTACAGCGCCAGATAAAGATAAAGATGCATTATTTGTATAAACATGTGTAACATGATACATAGATATGCACATATGGATGGAAACGAATTTAATAGTGATGGTTCAACATGTTTTGCCATATTCGCAGAAATATACAATCTGTTAAAATTTCAATTGTCTACCTATTACGGTTCATGAGATACAGCCCGCGGACAGACAGACGGACGGAGAGCGGTGGCTTAGTAATAGGGTTTAGTTTGGCACCCTTCAAGTACGGAACCCTAAAAAGTGCTTTCGTAATATTCACCGTCATTATAACCGACTTACTTGAACCCTTTTTCTTTACTTTGCTTCCTTTAGTTAGGTAAGTACATTTATGTGTGGTACGTTGAGTGAATAATACGTAGGGAATTCGCGGGATTTATGGTGCAAGAAGTGAGAGTCAAAATCATCAAATACATAAGTGCTCAGGGTCATTTTCTACAGTATTTTGAATTGAATTAAGTTCATGAATGTGCATAATTGCTTGTTTGAAATGTAAATCACAAAATTGCTACTCATCTGCAAGTAATGTACTATCAGAATACCAGCGCTGCGACACTTACTTTTAAATGTTGCAGCATCATGCTGAGATAGGAGCCTTTTGACCTCGTACGGGAATATTTTTTATTTCACTTTTGTTTATATTTTTCATTTTTAAGTATAAGCTTAATTTGTGATCTTCCTGTGCGAGTCTCAATACATACTTTTTCTTTCTTTCTTCCTTGCTTTCTTAATGAAAAATTCTGTCTCTATAGACATATTTTTTAACTAGATGTTCTGAACTTGCTCATATTCGCAAAGATCGAATTTCTTGTCATTACGCTTTAACGCTAATAATATCTCAACAGTATCTTGAACTTCCAAACCATAGACTCCATTCAACGCCATTCCCTTCCATCTTAACCCACAGCCAAGACGAATCGTCTCGCCGTGGCAGTCCGAACGTTAGCAAATTACTCCGATCAATTTCTGTACTCTGCCCCAGGGATTTGCAAGCGCTGCAATCTTCGACTTGTCATTGTCACGCTGAGGTCCGCGGGATTGACATGGGAATCGCTATCTGGTCTGCGATTCCTATACCCTGTTATTTGGGGTAGCACCCATTCATTTTGGATGTGTCTGAAAGGACATTTTAGGGTGTGATCGTTGGGTATATTATAGTCTTGGGTAGTAAATAAGTAAAAGCTATTGTTTTCTATATAAGCCGTCGTACATTTGGTTGATGTCTTCCTAGTCACTTATGACTCTTTTGAAATTACAATCGCAAGCTAGACTTCAGGAATTGTTTGAGTGAAGACGAATAGATTGTAGTTTTTGAAGAGACCTGTTTGAAAAAAGTCAGAAAACTAGCTCAGACCTCTAATGTTAATCTCTTTTTCTTTTCTAATTGGATTTACCAATACACTTTTATATACAGGGTATATCAGAAAGGTGGTCAGCTGTATTGGACTGTTGATATTTTTTTCACGATTACAATGTTGATCCCATGGAGAAAGTTGCTTAGTTTGATTGTCTGTACCACACCCTCTCGCGCGGGCTGGCAACGTCGCATTTCTACAGGTTTTTCGTGATTATTTTAATACATTAAAATCAAGTTACTATTTTTTTAATAGACTATCTAGATCGTTGGTATTAATATGTGTGTATGCTATTTTTTACCGTTATTTTGGTATTTACTCATAAAAAGTAACATTATATAATATACAATATTGGCAATTTTTATGAGTAAATACCAAAATAACTGTAAAAAAATAACATACACACTTAATTTATACCAACGATCTAGATAGTCTATTAAAAACAATTGTAATTTGATTTGAATGTATTAAAATAATCACGAAAAACCTGTAGAAATGCGACGTTGCCAGCCCGCATGGGATAAGCACTCATAAGTTTGACCATAGCTTTCTGCTACAGCCTGTATAGGTACAAGGAAGGACAAAAAGGCTTGGGATTGAACTGCTCCAAATTTTATTTTATTCTTTTATTTTTGCATACTGAATGTTGACATGACTATTTACTTTGTACAGTATTATATTATTTTAATTTATTGTGAATGTGAAGACTATGTAGGTCATTGCTTTTTTTGTTTGTTTTATTTTTTCTCTCATTTATTTTTAATCATCGTCTGGCAGTTTGAGTAATTTATGCGGCCTACCCCAATGTCCTTTCTTTGGTATTGTTCGTCGAATCGTTGAGCTCCTTAAGTTCTGGGTTGAGCTGCGCGATTACTGACAAATGCGTGCACTGACTGGACAGGTCCTCTCAATCTGTGTGGTTCTTTCCTCAAAAGACCATTTCAGACACCAATCTACATGGTCTTCACATGAAGTGACCAAGATTATGTCTGGACTTTATAAGAGACTGTGACCTCTGAGTTTGTTTCGGCCTTTCTTCTCAGAGTAGTCAGATAGGAAACGCCGACCTCATCTAGTTTAAAAAAAAAACATGATTGACTTGTAAAAGTGTTTGTGCAAACCTACTTACAGAAATAAAAATCATTTATCATTTAAGGTGGGGCAAAAATAATGTCATAATGTGTATTGGCTGCCATTTTGTTGAAAATGAAAAAATTGAGCCTTGTTTTCACGGAAAGATTATTTAAAGGTGTAAAATTTATGAAAAATATATCGGATAAACAACTACCTCCCGAGTTGATGCCCATTTTGTGCTCGTTTTATGGCATTTTGATTCAATTAGGTGATTTCTCGTTCAACGTTGGCTTTTAAGTCTAGCAAGGTTTGTGGTTTGTGTTGGTAGACGCGATATTGCAAAAGCTCCAAAGAGCGATCCGGCCGGTCAGTTCTAATCGCCAAAACAGGTGATTACACGGCCCAGAAATTGGTGTTTCAAAATCTCCGTAATTACCTGAGCTATGTGCATCATCCAGATAACCATGACACTTATACCAAAACTTCTCGAACAAGTTACAATTAAAACCCACCTCTTACCTAACCCGCAATTCATATCCTTCAAGCCCACAACCAAGTTGCCCACAATAACTCAGAATGCACCCCATAATGCAACAATAACTCCTTGGTGCACGTCGGCAACTCGCGTTTCGCATGACAAAACCTAGAGGCATTCTAATAAATTTCTAAATCGACATAAGTCGTTCCGTATTCAGTGTGGCGACGGGATTCGCGAACACAATAAGATCATGTTACAAAGGACTGTGTTTTGCATATCTGCGGAGATCGTTGGAGGAGACGGTGTTTGTCGTACGATGTTTTGCTCTGGACGGGTTTTTTCGCGTTTTTCTTTTGCGGTTGCAGTTTTCGCGGGCTCGGTTTTGTCTTGTACTTTCCTAGAACTAGAGCTTTTTTATTGGGATTATTAACCGGCTTAATTTGATTATATTTTTTTTAGCGAGTCATACACAACGTGATCACGTGGTAACTAGTGGTAATAAGGAAATGGATTCTTATTCTTCACTGTTCACATAAAAAACAAATACATCTATACGAAGACCAAAAAATAGGCAAAGTACAAAGGTGAAATGGAGTGATCATTAATATTTTTGTATAACTGTACCTACTTCTACATCTTCTGTCTGATATGATATCTCTTTTTAAATCCGTGGCTGAACTGTGTGGCAAAAAAACATTCACTAAAATTATTCTAAACACACAAGCCTTAACTCACTTAAAAGGCTAGAAAATCTTCCTTTGTCCTTGTCCTTGTAACAGGAGATTCAAAGATGCTAATATTAGTACATTTGTGTGTCGTGTAGTGTGGTCCCCTCACGAGGGCGTTCTAAGGGGAGAGTGATTTATAACGAGGGTTATCTACGCATGTATGTAAGCAGCAGTCACGCATAAAATGACATAATCATTATGCATCACTAGATGATTTGATAATAATAATGATCCTGTGGCTATCCTCACCAGAAATCAACGAATCAATAAACTTTGATTCGAACGTTTGAATCAATGAACGTTCATTCGATCTATTTAAACTTTGATTATTGAAATGGAACTTAGTTGACGATATTAATATCTAAAGCACTCTTTGATAGAGCTATTTTCAATCGTGTATCTGAGGTTTCTGATGAATTTCTACAAATCATTCAGTTCTTGATTTTCCAAATCCAGATTTAGACTTCGTATTTCTTTCAGATCGAATTTTTGCATATACTTCAAAAATCTGGGTACTCCTACAAATTTCCAGCTAATACCCGAGAATTTGTGCCCAAAGTCTAGTTTAACCCTAAAAAACCCATTCAACCCGTAATTAAACCCGCAGTCGCTGCCACTGATTCCGTACCCCAAATATACCTAGTAAACGCTCTCACTACGACACAGTACGTCGAAGTTGCTCCATAAAAGCTCTTTTGCCTCTCCACCTTTCCTTTGGCATTTTGTGCCCGGTATATTTTTTCTTTTTGATTTTTTTACAGCTAGTTATTTACGAAATATGGTTAGCTTATTTAGTAATAATGTTATAACGAGTAAATAAAATACGAACACGTTTTCATTTTGTTTGTACCTCACAATGTAATTCGAAATTTCGAAAGTCTCGTTTTTCTTTTGTTTTGACATAGCAACGTAATTTCATGCTCTGTTAAATGTTTTATTATAGCGATGTTAAATTATGTGTGCTCTCAATTTGAAATTAATCGAAATAGTCGTAGAGATAGGTTGCAAACATAAATCATACCGAAGTAATCATTCATCAAGAACGTCGGTATCAATTATGGCGATGTCAATATCTATAGCATTCATGAATCAATTTCGTAATTAGGGAAACATGAATTTAATCAATTAGATGAATTTTCTGACTAAATAGAATATTGACAGAGTTGAAAGTTGACCAACGCAAATAATGCCCACTAAATGTTTGTGGTCTCATCACCCGGTAACAGCTAGTGACAATTTGATTGATTGATTAGGATTATACAAGTATAATCCTAATCAATCAATCAAATTGTCAACCTATTGTCAACCTATCTTGATAGGTTGTATAGATTAACACCAACATGCAAGGACTCGAGTAGATATTTCAACAACTTCTCTTCTAACTCGAAGATTTTTTAAATAAAACGTTGAAATTAATAATGTTAAAAAATACTTTTCGCTCAGATCAGCGATCAAATGAAACCCTTAAAACACAGTAAGGACCGAACCCTCTTAAAACAGTATTTTACACGTTCCGTTTTATAAACCATAAACTGTTCCGATTTATAAGTAAATCGGATCGTAAAAGGGATCATAAAACTATGTTTTGACGCGTAAATAAGCTATTTAGTTACACTGTGTTACGTTCCATGGATTGGTCTGATAAGGGTTTGTCGGCGAAGCAGTTTCTATGGGTTATGGTGGCAGAAATGGATTTATCTGTGTAAGCGCTATTTTTGAATTACAGAATGAATTGCTAAAAGAAAATAATGAAAACGTGCATTTGTTACACAATAGGTTATGTACCTACAGTAATGTCAGTTCTATTCTCCAGGTTAATAATAATAATAAAGCATGTTATGAATGATGTCAGTTTCATTCGGTATTGTTATATTCTCTTAGCTTACAAAGCTGGTTTTCATCAAATTAGCAGAGCCACGCCACGTTGAAAATAAATTGAAAATACAGCCCTCAAAGCCGCTTCTAACAACATTATAATCAGCTACCCAAAACAGCCAAACAAACGCAAACTTTACCTCAATTACTAAGAAAACAGGAATTACGCAACGCAAACTATTCAAAAGCACCCATTCTAGGAGGAGGTATTCCATGATTGAATAAAGAAAATTGCTGAGTCAGCCTTGTCACCTTCGACAATGGCCAACAAAAGAGGTATGGGAACGAACAAATGTTTGCCCCTGTGTCTAGCGTTTGGCATTTTCTAACTGGCTTTTGGCATTTCCCTACGATTGGTGCACGTACGGTAGTTTGGTATTTTATTATAAGGTTAAATAGTTACTTTGGTCTTGAAGACTAGATCTATGGACTATAGAAGTTGGTCTTTCTATTTAGAATTTAATTCGAACTTCAATATAGATGAAGATTCTGTAATGATATTGTATTATTATAGTAACCAACAATCAGCTTGCAAAGCAGCATTGTTATATACCAACTTTGTATGTTCAATAAAATATCAGCATTACAGTTACAGAGGGTAAAAGGGGTAAAAACTCGCACCGAATTCGCATTTACAATTCTAAAACAAAAAGTAATAATCACAAGGTCGACGATAGCGAATTGGTTCAATGCCTCGAATAGCACCCTCAAGTGGAGCCTTCAAATGCCCCATTCACACAGAATTCGGGGTACAATGGCACCCCATATTGCGTAGATATTACCCCAAGGAATTTCTTATGGAAATTTTCAATGTAAAATATCAATTACGTTATGATATATGGGTTATTAAGAGGGTATATAGGTTAAATTCTTTTAGAATATGAATATAAAAGGTCTTTGCCTATTTCGGGACCGTCCGGGATTATTGAGGTTCGGGAAACAGAGATAATTGATGTTTTAAATTGTCAAAAGTTAAAGTTTTAATTAAAGCTGATAATAGGGTTTTATTTTTAAATTAAAATTGCGTGCGCTGTCAGAGCTGTCCTAAGTTGGCTAACTTTTTAGGCCTTGAAATTTTGAGGCTTTTATATATCGCGTGCCTCTGGAATATTATTTAAATCGTTCATAGAAATCTATCAGTACCTACGAAGTCATGTGTTGATACTCAGTGTCTGGTCAAATAATTTTACAGAGATTCAAGAATTCTCAAAGACGTACAATTAATAAACACTGAAAAATTGTCAGATTTTTAGGTTTCTCTACAATATTCTAAACCACCTATTCTTAGCATACACACACTTGATCCTTTCTCCTATAGGGGTAGGTAGAAATAATATATTATGACTAACATGTTCCACCAAAAAACATTTTAACAAAAAATAAAACCGACTTCCAAATCAAAACACTACAAAAAATAAAACCGACTTCCAAATCAAAACACTACAAAGTGAAAAATAACTTTAATTTCGGTAATCGGTGTCTTTGGTTTTGTATTTTCATTTTTTGCCACCGACTTCCGAAATTAAAGTTATTTTTCACTTTGTAGTGTTTTGATTTGGAAGCCGGTTTTATTTTTTGTTAAAAAGTTTTTATTTTTCACTTTTTAGTGTTTCACATGTGCTTACTCCTTCATAGCGTACCGGCGTGATGTTATGTTATGAACTGGTGGAAACAATAGACAGACATGAGATTTCAGCAATCCCGGGCCATTTGCTATCATTTATTGAGGAGTTCCGTTACCTATCACCGAAGTTCTTCGTCAGATCTTCACCAAATTGAAATGGGACCACTTCTAGAAAGTACTCTTCCAAAAACTACCCAAATCGCTTCAAGTGTGCCTATAAAATTTGAAGAGTTCCCTCTATATCTCCGGGATACCATCACCAGATCCTGACTTGATGATCATGGAACCACCTGGAAAGGAATCGGGGAAGGTTCAGACGAATTGAGAACCTCCTCCTTTTTGAAGTCGGTTAAAAATGAACGATTCACACCACTCATCCATATACCTTCAACCGACATTCAGTCTCAAAATGGCGTGGTGTCAATATGAACTTTGTTTAAATAGGGCCGCGACAATAGCAGTAAATGCCAAGTGTTAATTACCAATGACTCGCCCTTTGTCTTGGATCGGTTCACACTGGAGGTGTCGGAAGGTAACTGATGGTTTTGCCAATCCATAATGTAGGTAAATATACTATGTTGGATAGGGTAATAGTTTAAGCTTGAATTTTTATTACTAGGGGAAACGTCTGGGTTTAACTGGCAGTAATAGAGAGGTTTTAGGGTTCCGTACCTCAAAAAGAAAAAACGGAAACCTTATAGGATCACTTCGTTGTCCGTCTGTCAGTCTATCAAGAACCTTTTTTTTCAGGAACGCATGGAGGTATCAAGTTGAAATTAATATCAAATACATAGGTCTGTAGTCACTTGGAGCTCTAACAAAATCTAGCTTCTAAACCACGCCGTGCACTGGAGCAGTAAGCAGCAAGCATACAGCAAATGCTTTAGGAAGTGTACGTATTTACCCCATAATCCTTCAAATGCCAAATATTGAGAAGCAAAATAGTATAGCGTTTTCTGTACGCTTGCTGCTCAGGTGTGCGGCCGGGGTTAGTCAACGCAATAAAAAAATATGAGCATTTCTGCAACATATTTTGATACTCGCAAGTAAATCAAAACCTATAGTGATATCCTGTTGACGTAGAATAATGAAATTTGGCAACAAGCAAGGTCTCATAGCACAAGTTAAGTAAAAAGTTCAAAAACTGTTACTTTGTAGTTTTATCATATACAAACTTAAAGCAGTTGGAGAATTGACCGTGACGTATATCAATGTATGTTGTTCAATTACAATGTTAATTTTGTTTTTGGGATAAATTCTACGGAACCCTACATTCTGCGTGGTCCGACACGCACTTTGCTGGTTTTTTTTTGTAAGAAATAACTCATTCACGAAATGCTGGTGATCCCCCATAAGATAAACAGACGGCATTTAAAGGTCGCGTGTAGTTGATAAACGCAAATGAGTTTGAATTTTATTTCCGGATAATCTGATTAAATATTACGTTGGACGTTGGAATTATATCAATAGTGAGATGCTTGGAGGCGATTCTCACTAAACCACATAATGAAAGTCGCAGTATAACCACAAATCACCGCAGCCCTAATAACTCAAGAATCAAACGATCGAAAACGAAAAATTAAGCCGTGGACACACGAAAAAACGAATCGCCGAAACAACAGCACTAATGCCTCGGCGACCGCATACGGACGCGGATTTATGTCGACGAAACACGCTTGGAATTTGGGCGAAACGGACAGCGACGAAAAACGTCTAGCGATAAGTGCGGAGCCCGACACTATTTTGCATAAGGTTTTTTGGCACTGTTTATAGGTTACTGTCAGGAGGGATTGAATTTTATTATATACGATGTGTATTTTCGAAAGTGGCTGGCGTAAAAATAAATTTTGGACGTGATTTCTTGGGAATGAAGGCGTAAAATTAAATCAAAAGCATCAAATTCACGACGAGCAAAATTGTACGAATATTACCAACCCACATAAAAGAGAAAATAATGTTACGTTTCAAATACCCATTATCTTGCTCCGTCTTCCAAATGTTATAAAAACCGCACCGATAATCGAATATCCCCACAAAAATGCATTCCACTTTTAAAAACGCTTCCGGAAAATCGGTTTTACATTAAGTACCTATCCTAAGTTTCTAAGTAATCTGGGGTAGACATCAATTCGGTGCCTTTATTCAAACAGTGGCTCAGGAAGCCCGATGTTTTCCAGAAAGCGTTAGGAACCCTGGTTTTTCCCAGAAACCGTGAGTAACCCTCATAGAATTCTTACTTTTATTTTTTTTTCGAACGTTAAATTGTTTGCTCATGCAATCGGAGGACGTAATCAGAAATCCGATATTTTCGAACTTTTGACCTATGTTATGGCAGAGGTGAAAAGTGTCGCGTCGCGTCGTGATGTGAAATGTCTGCAGTCGATATTGTTGTTTTTATTGAGGCTTTATTTGTGTGCTATGAGAAACCAGAATTTATTAAAAACATACCGGCCAAGTGCGTGTCGGACCACGCACAATGAAGGGTTCCGTAGTTGAAAAGAATTTATCCCAAAAACAAAACTAACATTGTAGTTGACAAAACATGTTGTGCAAAAAATGTTGTATTCACAGAAAAACTATTGTTTTACAATGTAAAATTTACATGATAAAACCAAATTAACTAATTTAGGACTTTTTCTTTACTTGTGCTGTGAGACCTCATGATTCTAGGTCAATCCTGTAGGTTTTGATGTAATTGTGAGTGTCAAAATATGTCGCATAAATGGCCGTATTTTTTATTGCGTTGACTTAGAAGCTTGATTTTTTTTTTAGAGCTCCGAGGGACAATATATCTACGTATTTGATACTAATTTCAACTTGATACCTTCACGCGAACCTCAGAAAAAGGGTCTTGACAGACTGACCGACAGACAGCCAGACATACACGAAAAACGAAGTGATAAGGATTATGTTTTTTTTTTCCTTTCCAGGTACGGAACCCTAAAAAATGTGTTTGACTTTGAAATCGATTACAAACACATTATGCATATTGGCCGTTTTTGCAGAAAACTAATAGGAGTGCTGTTATAGTGATGCCCGCAAAATTTCAAGGGATACATACACATAATCCACGTGCTTCACTCAGTCCCAAAACCAACGCAAATTTGAATCAACGTCTGTATTTGATACTAGTAACCGCGGCGCCAGCGCCAACCTTTTAAAATTCAAACCTTTTATTTTCACAAAGGTAGCCGCAGTACGTGAAACTCGTACAAATTTACATTCAACACGACACGAAAATTCGAAACCCAATAACACAGAGGGAAAATAAACAACGCTAAAGTGTCGCAAAATAGTGTTGGACACCGTTCGTGGGCTGTGAAATCGTAGCCGCCGGTGGGAGCGCTCTCGGCAACCGTGTCGCGACACTGATAGTGTCTGACACCGCAGACGGGACACCTGCACAAATTGCAAGCGAACCCGCGGCACGTGCCTAGTGTAATTTATTCGTGTGTTTTGTATGTGTTTGTTTTCAGTAATGTGTTTTGCAGGACATTAATTTTGTATCGCTGAAACTTATTTGGAGACACTTAGTTTTTATCTGCAAAAGAGATATAGCCAAGAAATACTCAAGCTAAAATTTTCTTAATGAAAACTTTTCTTTGTCATATCAAAACGCATAGCCACTGTGGGCAGTTACATCACACAACAGTGGCTACTGGGTCTGACTTTTATAGCTGAACTTTTTCTGTCATAATACTATTTTGCATAACAGTGGCTAACAAGCATGCACACAAGCATACACCATGCATGCAGCAAGCATGCAGCATGCAACATGCAGCAGGCATGGTTTCTGTCACGGCTCCGGCACTGCGGGGCTCCGGGCGGTCCCACGTGAGCTTATCGTCGTAGATAGTTTAACGCTCACCACCGCAGCTTCGGCTTGCTGGCGGGCTTAGCCGGCCAGCCTCAGGCGCGGCGGCAAACTTACAACCACCTGCACCTCAACTCGCGGGCCACCTTGCCCCTCCGCGCTTACGCGGGTTTAAATTATACTCTAGGGGTAGGGCAGACAAGACTACGTGGAGTCGGTTTTGCCATCGTCACTAACTTTTGTAGCACAACATATTGACGTTTTAAGACAATATTTTAACTTTAAATATTCGTCGCTCTAAATGAACGTTATGCTAAATGAAGTTATGCGGAATTTTAATTTTGCCAAAGGTAATTATGCCAAATAAAATTCTGCCATTTTAAATACGGACATATAAACATTCGGCCAAACAATAATTATATTAAATATTTTTTATGTCTTAAAAATATTCGTTTAAAAAAGATTATGCCAAGTGTGTTATGCCAAAACGCCGATTGACATGATTCCTGATTCAAATATTGATAACGGGATGACCTCATTAATACGTCTACCAATACTGCTGAGCGTTGTGGAGAATGTGGAAGAATGGGAGTCGGGCCTCTGGCTTGAGGCGCTACCGTGACCCAACATAGGCACTATGCTACTTTCGGCTTGCTACAAGTTTTCGTCTGGGCGCTCCTTGCGGAGCTCCACATCAAATTCAGTGCGATGAAGCAGTCGACCGCCTTGGAAACCAAGGCTGCAGCACAAGCGCTGGTTGATTGGCAAGGCACGGCAGCATTAATGACATCATCCATCGAGCTCTTGTCACCAGGGTACCAGTTATTTTAGCAGCATGGCGCGCGACGGTGCGAAAAGGCCAGATGGAATTACCATAATGCCTTGGAAGTTGGGTAGGCCTTTGGTGTGGATACAATCTGTGTTGACACCGTCGCGCCATCCCATCTTCATAGCGGCGGGCTGTGCTGGGGCGACTGATGCAGGTGCAGAAAACCTCAAACGGTGCAAATATAACAACTTTATTGAGAGCTGTATGTTTGAGACGGCTGTGGTTGAAACACTAGGGCCACTCGGTTCGAGTGCTCATCGAGTATTGAGCAAATTGGCAAACAATCAGCATTACCATCCAACGTGGCAACTCTGCCAGCATTTTGGGCACCTTACCACTAACAGCGATACGGACGAATTTTTTGATTCCCAATGAGCTGTTTTCCCCTTTATACGTATAGGGTGACTGGTAATTAGTGACCGTGATTGGACTCATGATAACAAACAACTTTTTCAAAAAATTCGCGTATTAAAATCAGCTGCTTCCTACATTTTGACGAGTTATGCAAACAAGAATGTATGGGACAGCTATTTTTTTTTTCGCAAATACCGGTTTGGTCCCATAATAAAAGTTGTTTGTTATCATGAGTAAGTATCGGTCACTAATTACCAGTCACCCTTTATACTTGTACATAATAAATATAGTATTATATTGTGTTATTATATATAAGATTTGACAAATAAATCAATTTGAATGTAAGTATATTATTTGAACGTTAGATAAGCAGCATTATCCTTTCCAGCCTGCTATTACGAAACTACTTTCCAAGCATAGTAGTTGCTAATCTTCATGATCGCTAGCATACAGTTATCCGATAAAATAATCTTTTTAATCAGTGAGCATTTAGAATTTTAAAACGTAAAATAAAGCACGCATGTTAAGGCGAAAGCACTAGGAAGTGGTGCAGGGCGGGTGTTTTGGGGGACTGTCTTATGTAATTTTGAAGTTCGAAAAGTGCTGATTCTCAGCCTAGTTTGAATACATCACTTTTGGTTTTCATTTCAACAGTAATCTTATAAGGGTTCCGTTTTCCTTTTAAAGCGAAAGCTCCAGGTAGCCCGCGAAATTCAAATTTTCTTACGTATTTTTGCAATTTGCAGGTCAGCCTCAGGTTGTATGTTAATCTGAATACGATTCGCGATCGTAACAAGTATGTATTGATAGAATTATAATTATTAAAATTATCAATGCAACTCTCTAAGTTCATATAATCCTAATAAATGACTTGCTCTTGAAATCTTGTCATTTAGGATTATATTAACTTAAGAAGTTGTATTACTGATTTTAATTATTATAATTTTGTAAATACATAATTATATGATACGGCCGCGAATCATACTTTAATCAACACACCTAATGCTGACTTGCATATTGCAAAAAACGTAAGATAATTTGAATTTTGCGGGCTACCTGGAACTTCCCCCTTAAACATACCATTAGGAAATAAAACGATGTTTTTCATAATTAAAATTATGAAGACAATATAAATGTCATGCTCAAAAGAGCGCCCTAACGAGTATAATGTATTCAGATTTTACTTTGTAATATTATCTACGTCTCGAAAAAGAAAACCTTAGAAAGGAAACACGTTAAGGCTTTTTTTTCATGAAAAAATGGCGTTCAGCAATGTATTTCAAAAGCGGGTAAAATAATGTCCTCTTTGAAGCCTTAGGTACTTTGATAATGAGGTTCTACGCACTTTTTCTCACAAAAAAAAAGAAAAATATGGTATCCTGTAAGCTACAAGTCAAGGTAACTGGAATTAGTTTGTTACAAAAAATACTCGTAAATAATGAAATTAATTCCACATTTCATGATGATAATAATGGAGAAGCGTTTAGTTTAGTTTATTATATAAATAAATATTAAAATTACATGTCAATTAGTCATAATTTACACAAATAGAGCATCAAACATAAGTCATTATCAAGATTAATTGAGAAACTTACACCAGAATAATAGACAAACCAATAAACAAACATAAATAATAACTAAATCAATTACCTAAAACCATTATTTTAGGTCATATATTACCTGGTGGTACTTTTGGACTTTATTTAAGAAAGGTATTGATAAAATATTACGTGGAAGAAAGCGAGTGTATTTTTATTCAGATGGAGTCTGATGTTTCCTCGGGGTTAATTTCTCATACGGTCCAAGTAAAAAGGCATATCTCCGCAGTGAACTGCAAACACCCTAAGCAAACATATCTAAAATAAAAATAAAAAATAAAAATATTGATTTGACACTAAGAAATACATATTAAAAGCCAGTCATCATAAAAAGCACACGAATGTATTGCCACAAATCTGATCCTAACCCCCAAACTAGGCCTGGACCTGTATTTTGGGGGTCAGCGTTCAGCCATGGGTTCTACAATATTTCCAATTTAGCAGCATTTTAGAGTGTCACTAGAAAGTTAATGTTATTGCCATTTGGTAACACATATAGGTCAAAATAGTCAGTAATGAATACATTAGATAAAACATAAAATATGTGGGAATAAAAATTATAAAAAGAAAGTAAAAAGAAAAAAAAATGCAACAGTATTTGTGTTTATGTCTGTGTGAGCAATTATTAGACTTGATGAGTGTATGTGTGTAAGTGTGCATGCGGTGGAAGTGTGTTATGTGTGTGCATATGGGATTCGATTATCTATCGACTAGTAATAGAAATTGTCAATTTTATTCTTCTACCGTTTAATATAATTTCTTATTCCTTAAAAAAGAAATGCTGTGTCATGAAGTCAACAAAATTTGGGATCACTAAACGTAAAATAGGTTTTTTGTAGTTTCAATATTCAAAAAGAAAAAAATAATAACTGCATAGACTAATATCATATAACTTTAAAAATACAAAATTCTGAAAAACACGCCCTTTTAAATTCTGTTTATGGCGCCATCTCTTCGAAAACTGCGTCTACGGGGTTGAAACAAGTTAGCTAGAAGTTTAACCCCGACGGTGATGACATCTACCAACGCTTGTAGAACTACGGAGCCCGCCCGCCCTACGCGAGCCGCCCAAGCTTGGTAGTGCGCTGTATTGCCGATAGATGGCGTTGGGGATTTTTGAATTAAAAAAAAGATGTTTAGTGATGTTGTATTGGTGTTTTTTGCTGTTTACATTCTATTTGTCTGATATATCTTCGTAACAATCCTTAGTGAGAGTTCTTGGAATAGTTTATAAAGAAATTATTACAAATAGGTAGTCCTTTTGTAAACATTGGTAATTACAGAGATTTTGGCTTTTGTCTATATTTGCCTCTTTTTTAGTGAGGCTAAAATAAAAACTTTTTGGCTTCGTTAAGCTTTGTTTTATCTTATGGAGTTGAAAGTGACTCAGGGTTTATTATTCCTAGGTTTCCAGCTTGAAATTATTTGTTAAATACCTAGATGGCGTCATGATCCTTGTTATTTAGTTTGGTACAACGAACACAGTATATATATGTCAGGCATTTCACCTTCACTTTAATATTTCTGTTTTAGGATTTTATCTAATTTCTCGCATTGTACGTTTCTTTAAATTTTTTAATCCACTTTTCACATGGGTTATTTAAAAATAAAGATGCACGTCTTTTGATATTGTTCACAAATAAAAAAAATGTCATTTAAACATAAATGACATTTTGTGTTCCATTTTCGCTATTAAATAAATATATAAATACTAAATTATTATTTCTCAATTTTTAGCGTTTTCGAAAGATTTTCAAATTAAAAAAAATAAATAAATAAAAACACTAGGTTTTATTATAGTGAAGTAATTTACTGCTTTAACTGATATAAGTAAGCATGTTATCTATACAGCTGGAAAGTATGTTTGTTTGTTAGAACGCACTAATCTCTAGCTCTACCAGTCAAATAAGAAAAAATGTTTTTGCATTTGATAGCGCAATTCTTAAGGAAGGCTATAGATATTTATCAACACGCTAATACCCTAAGGAGCTGAGCACAATGAAAAAATCAAGAACGCTAAGCTAAAATGAAGTAGGCGATGCGATGCGACGGAGTGGGTCGGGGGAATAAGAAATTTCACGCGGACGAAGTCGCAGGTAAAAGTTAGTATTATTATAATAGAAGTGGGTTCACATAAACAGTAATCAAGTCACAAAATATGATAAATAATAGTACACGAGGTTTGAACTCAGGACCTCTCACGTAACAGTCCGGCATGTTTGAGTTGTTTTGGCTTGATACTTTAAGAGGATTATGAAGTGCCGATACGCGGCGCGATTTTGAGGCAATTGCCTACATTTCATACAATTATTTACATAAATATTGTTTCGGGCGATAACGTTTTTACTCCCTAAACCTTTACAAAATGAGACAATTTTAATCTCATTACATTCAGTACACTTTAATCTAGGTCTGTACGTTTTTTGTTTTTAGTATTTCAATTTAATTTAATTTAAAAAAATAAAAATGCTCGAGGATGATTTTATGACAAAAATATAGATATTTAGATGCTAATAACTTATATTGTATACAATATTTCTTTATAATAAAAACGTGCGGACCTAGTTTTTCATTATACCAACAACATTTCCAAAAATTATGAAAATTAGACTATGTTTACGGGGAGAAAAACGTTATCTCTTTTTGTATGAAAATTTACAGCTTCACAATCCTCTTAAGTACATAGAATATTAAGAGGCTTATCACAAAATAGCGTTTTGACAGATTAGGTTTATTCAAGCACAGCGACACAACGCATTATGTAGCAATTTGGCAGTTGTAATTTCATTTTTTATTTTTTTACTAGCTTTTGCCCACGGCTTCGCTCGCGTTAATTTAGAATAGCGGTTTAGGGCGTGAAATGTATCAAGCACACAAACTTACTTTTGTTAAAAACCGGTCGATTGTCGATAACACTCTAGATTCACAAAATGGTACTTAAATAAAAAAATATATAAAAAACTCTTAACACACTACTAAAGTTTTTATAATTCAAAAGACACGTGGCGCCATCTATTATCATTTTAACGTTATTGTTGTTTTCCTCGGGAACAGAATTTTTTTTTCGGGATGAAAGGTACCCTATGTCCGTTTCTGTACACCTGATAACGTATATGCAAAATTTCAGGATGATCGGTTCTGAGTGGTTTAAACGTGTAAAGGTAACAAATAAACAAACAAAATTAATTTCGCATTTATAATATTAATTTATGTTAGGATTTATTAAGTATGAAACTAAAATTTCTTATGAACTAACGTTTATTTTGATGTAAATTTTAAAAATATAAATGAAGTAAGGAGAAATTTACTGTTAATTCTGAGCGTATTTATTACTTTTATGGTACTGAATGGGATGTTTTTTTATAAATATTCCATACATATTTCAATATTCTGAGGCGAAAATGAACTAAACCACTATTTATGAGATTTTTTTAAATCTTAATTTATTTAAGGGATTTTTGTACACATATGCGACGATGTCAATCCTATCATGCTTTAACAAATAACTACTCACACCTAAACTAAATAAACTAATATTAACTACGCAAAACTTAACTTAATCTAATTTATAATCTAATAAAAAGTTATATAATATTTATGCAGCTTCAGAAGTAGGCTTAGCTAAAATACCGTGGTACATTCCAACATCCATTATCGACAATTTCAAAAAGTTAAGAAGTGCGTTTTTTTTGTTTGTATATCGGACACATTCCACCAACACATGTTGTGCATTCTCTATTTTACCACACCCCTCACAGTTAGGAGAGTCCGATTTTCGCATGAGAAGAGCAAAGCTGTTTCGCGGAATATGTCCTGACCTCAAAATATGCGCAGCAACAATTTGGTAACGACTCATGTTCGACCCGGAGAACCAAGGTATATGAGGAGGCTCACTCTGTATACTTTTTACCAGATTCCTTTCGCTATTTAAGAGATATCTTACTACTATTATAAATGCGAAACTTTGGATGGATGGACGTTTGTTACTCAATCACGTCAATACGGCTGAACGGATCTGGATGATATTTGGCACAAAGATAGATTAGATAGTCTGAAATAGCACACAGGCTACTTTTTATCCCGGAAAAATGTACGGGTTCTGTGTGATAATTTCCAACATCCACGCGGGCGAAGACGCTGGCAAAAGCTAGTTATTATATATTTTCAATTTTATTTGCTTATATACAGTAAGTAATTCAATCCACGAGCTCGAAAATTTGGAGTCACCCATTTTATGAAAAACTTGCTTTGGAATTATGGATTTTTTTAAATAGATAAGAAAAAGTTGCGAATTGCGGGGCCGCTATAAATAAGAGTAATAACTATTCTTCACCATTCAATAAGTCACCGTTGTCGAATTCTTTCAGATTCTTAGAATAAGAACGCCAAAGTTGGCCATTTAACGCAAAAACCACGGTCGAAATGTAATAAGTAGGTAAATAAATAGGAAGTTTTTTATATCCCAATTTTTTTAATTTCTGAAGTTATTTATGAAAGACACCCGTTTGCATCTTGATATTTGATACCATCTACACATCGTTTTTCTTCATTTCAGTTAAACTTGTGAATATTAAAAAGACTTTTGTGATTACTCAGAACACGAAACAAAGGGAGAACATATTTATTTCTATAAGCAGACAGAACATTAAAACCAAGATCCTATCTTACACGTAAACCGATACCCATCTAAATTCAACTACACCGTTTAATTTGGAAAGCAAAACATAAAATACCGAACAAAAAGACGTACCTCCTACATAGGTACCAGCTATCATTCAGCAGGGCTGTTATAAAACGAAACTGGATCCCACGGCAAAGAGATCTCGATAAATAATGTCCAATAAACAGCGATAGCAATGTTTATTTGTTGTTCAACTCGTAATGAGGACTTTGAGATCGAGGGGCTTGGTACAAGGGACAGGATCATTTAGATTGGAAAAGATCATGATTATTTTCATTTTATTAGTTGACAAAAATGCCGCAAAGAAGTGACAGCTAGTGGCTTAGTTATAATAGCCGCATGGGTCGATCGATCAGGTTAAGCTATGCTTGCAGCGGTCGGTCCATGAATGGGTGACCATCTTTACATACCGAGACCTCTGCTTACCTCGGAAAGCACGTTAAGCCGTTGCTTCCGGCTATCATTCGTGGATCTTTGACAGTCGATACGGGTCGTCAGAAGTCTGAAAGTCTGACAACGAGTCTTACCAAGTTGTATCGTGTTACCCAGGAAGTGGGATTCCAGACTAACCGGATGCAGCTGAATACCAGTATTTTACATGGATTGACTGCCTATCTGACCTCCACAACCCAGTTACTAGGTAATACGATATCTCTTGGTAAGACTGGTTGTCCGACTTTCGGGCTTCTGACGACCCGTAATGATTGTCAAAGATCCAAGAATGACAGCCGGTACCAACGGCTTAACGTGCTTTCCGAGGCGCAAGGTGATACTCGTACATATTTACCAAAATATAAACAGCGAAACATTAAAATAATTTCCCTCCATGTCCAAATAAGCCTCTTTTAGAAAATCCCTCGAAAAAAACTGCTTTTACCTTCACAACTTGGACCACATCCCAGTACCTCTCCGGGAACCAAGGCAACTGGGATCACCAATGGCAACAGCCTCCCCCCAGTATCTATGGTAACTCCCTCCACTTCAAGTCTTTATGGAGCTCGCGGCCGTATAACAAATAAATTTAATAACAGGCGGAAGGCAACTATGCTGTAAATTTGAGAGAACTATTGAACCATGGACCCTGTACTAGTTAGTATTAATTGCGAAGTTTGAACCTTTCAATGAGTTAGAGTTTAGTAGGTTAGGCTGTTGTTTTGTTTATGAAATAGGTGAGCAGTGCAGTTGTTTTTGTGAGGTAGAAATTATGGATTTAATGTGGACTTTGTTTTCGTGAATTAGTTATGGCTGGTTAGATCTCGAGACCCAACAATAGTCAAAATAAGCGCCTCATTAAAATTGCTTTATATTGTTTATACATAGTTGAATCGTTTTTAATGATATATCGCGTTCGGCTGAAAAACATGGCCTTATTAAACATGGCCTGATTAAACATTGTTTGATGGAAAAGATACCACAGAGTAATATTTCCGTTACAAAAACATCATGCAAAATGTGCCCAAACCTAAATTTTCTTCGAGTATTTTGCTCGAAAGAAAAACCCAGCTGCCGTATAACACAGCCAGCTCTATTCAACAAATCCTGTACTTCAATAGACTCTCTCAAATCGAAGAGCTTTGCTAAAGGGCTAAGGGGATCAGGCATTTAGAAACATCCATTACGAACCCATTTGAGTAATCCCATGTAGTTTAGCGCGCCCTAATAAAATTGTAAATGAAACACGCACCCCTTTCGAGCGAAACTTTTCATAATTGAGTTGTAAAATATTATTTTGTCGTTATTATTTTGGGCTAGAGGGTATTTGTACCTTTAAATATCTATCTATTGGGTAAGTTGTGATTGGAATTTTACTGTATGCGGTAATATTTTAGTAAGGAATCATAACTGTAACATAAAATCACGCCTGTAATCCCGGAAGGGCTAGGCAGAGGTGTGCCTATAGTACACCCACATTTCGCCAGTTATGTTTAAGTCCCATGTAATATGGGGCGAGCCTGTTGCCATCAACTGGACTCAAATCCAGAGTCAGGGCTCCTACTCAGAAATTCCTAATGGAAAAACCCAAAACACTGTGAATTGGACCTTATGCTGAGCAGTAGCGTTTGCGACCACTAGAGAAACGAAGCAGTCATATTTTTTTTTTATAATTCATCGTAGTTAGTTTCAATGTTGTCACTTGATTAAAAAACCGGCCAAGAGCGAGTCGGACTCGCACACCGGGGGTTCCAAACCATAAAAAAAAAGTGTGCTATTTAGAGACATTTTTTAATTTTTCATCAAAAGTCGAAAACTATTCGGCCTAAAAAAAAGAAAAAATGTTTGAAAACGTGCAACTAGCGCTCTTTCATATGATACTCCACATGCCCTAGAAGCCCCACTTTAAATTTCTTAAGACCCCCTTTCAGTCCATGTTGCAAAAAAAATCTTTCTTATTTGGAAAATAGTTGGGCAAATAAATCTAAAACTATTCCAAAATTCAAGTTGATAGCATTAGTAGTTCTTGAGATATCCAGCTGTGACAGACGGACAGACAGACTAAGTCGCACCTTAAGGGATCCTTTTTACCATTTTGGCACGGAACCCTAAAAATTAAACAATTCACGCATAGTTATAAAAATACCTAAGACTCTGACTCAGACGTCCGATATTTTCCCCAAATACAATCAGAAATAATAAAAAGACATTAGACACGGGAAACTTCAAATAAACCTGATCTATATCACATAGGGGCAAAAATAAACCAAAAATTTGGTCGCATAAAATTCAAATAAAGCCAGTTTTACATGAATTACGCTGGGGAAGCATTCGTGTATGAAGTAAAGAATGATATTGTATGCATTTTGTATGAGAGAGGTATTATCGGATATGGCAAAGTATTTGAATATTCCGACGCGGATACTACTCAGGGTTTTCGATTATAAGTCGATAGGAAATAATAGGGTTTACTTTTGAGTGAATAATAAGTTTCCAAATATTTCAGATCAAATCAATGCAAATTGGTGAAAATAGTGTGTTATTCAATTTGCCAAACAAATATCTATCGTCGTAAAGATGTGTATCCGTAGTTTCCATTTTTTTTTTGTATCTCATTAATGTGACTCATAATATTAATTTACTGTAAAGGTTGTCAATGGAGCCGATACTCTTGTTCAATAACTCTAAACTAAAATGAGAGAATCGCTATATTTTACTAACAGGCAGCGCGTGAAAAGGACGGCTATAGCTAAGTTAGAAATGTCAAACTAGTTTACACCTTGCGCTTCACCGTGTTTTTAGTCGATATGTGTAACGTGTCGTATAAATTTGTGAGGAAATATGGCTTTGACAGCTTTAATTTACGTCCGTCTCTTTCTTGTTTTATTATAAAGAAAGAGTTAGCGATAGCCTAAATTAATTTTAGTTTGTGCACAACAGAATCGGCACTTGAGAAAAGTATACTTTATAGATAACTAGCTTTTGCCAGCGGCTTCGACCGAGTGGATGTTGGAAATTATCCCTCGGGAACCGTACTTTTTTCGGGATAAAATCCTATGTGCTATTCCAGACTATATTCTATCTCTGTGCCGAATTTTATATAGATCCGTACAGCCGTTCTGGCGTGATTGAGTAACAAACATATAAACTTTTGCATTTATAATATTAGTAGGATTATACCAACTGGACATAAGTGTTTAAATTAAATAAATAGTTAAAACGATGAAACCTCATATTCTCTGTAAACCGCCAACCCAATCGACTTTCAATCGACATAACATTCTACCACGAGACAATAGTATAACCCTACTACTCTATATAAAGAGCACATGATCCAGCTATATGTTAACCAATATGTCATCGCGCGGCCCGAGCCATGGGGACAAAAGCATTCTTTACCATTACGGGGCCAGTAATATTGGGCGAAACTATTTTGCTATATTTTTGAACATGCAAAAATTATGGAAGCTTGTTGTTATTCGTATACTATCGGGTGTTTGTTTTAGAGGGGAGAACTTTAAATTGAAATAAAACACAGAAAAATGTTTTTAATATCCACGAAATTGGCTTTATTTGATAGATAATTTTATGTGTGAAATGATTCCGGGCATGTGGCCGCCGTGGCTGACACAAACGCCTAGTTTACTGAAACTTAACTCCTTTATTGGCTTAATTTATAAATATTTGACAAACGACTAATAGCACGAATTCTGGCCACCTCGTTAGTGTGATTTGAAGCCATTACTTTATTTTCTCTGGGGATATGTAAAGTCGCATGTCTACTCCGATTAACCAGTAAAAACTGAGCACTTGGATGCCAACATTCGATGCATAATTGCCGAAATACAGGCTGATTTACTGCGAAGAGTGTGTGAAAATTTGAGCTCCAGATTATGCCATGTACGAGTTAGCCGCGGCGGTCACATGCCCGAAATCATATTCAAACATTAATGGCATAAGATTATCCATCAAATAAAGCCAATTTCATGGATATTAAAAACATTTTTCTATGTTTTATTGCAATTTAAATTTCTCCCCTCTAAAAAAACACCTCTTATATACTATTTATTTTACTTTTGGTATAAGCACGCCTAGGAAGTTTCTTATTTATTGACAGGCAACCATAGATAAAAAAAAATGCAATACTTCATGGACCCTAAAGTAAAGTAAATGTTAGGAAAGATTATAACTGTA
Organism: Dicycla oo; assembly: GCA_948252095.1. NCBI lineage: Eukaryota > Metazoa > Arthropoda > Insecta > Lepidoptera > Noctuidae > Dicycla > Dicycla oo. The sequence goes on along the minus strand of OX411713.1, from coordinate 31,142,960 downwards.
TATGAGCGGTGTAAGTAGGAATAGTTGTTGAACTATCGAATAGATTGCGTTTAGATTTTAGAATCGATCGAGTCAATTTTTAGGGTTTCGTACCTAAAAGGAAAAAAGGGAACCCTTATAGGATTGACCCACGAGTGTCTGTCTGTCTGTCCGTCTGTCACAGCCAATTTGGTCCGAATCTAATGGACCGATTACGGGGGTCAATTTTAAAATATTTTTTTAGAAAATAGACGAAATTTGACCACCCCCCACTATACATGTTTTTCAACTACAATGTTAAATTTGTTCTTGGGATAAATTCGTCCCAACTACGGAACCCTTCATTGTGCGTGGTCCGACACGCACTTGACAGATTTTTCGTTTATGCAATTCTTATTCATTTTAAGCCAAATGTTTTTAAAATGTCTAAAATAACGTAACACACATACACACACAAGCCTGTGTTCCCCGAAGGGTTAGGCAGAGATGAACCTATTTAGTACACCCAAACGCCTATTATGTTTAAGACGCAGATTAGTAGTTAGCTTGCATGTTCTGTGCAGAGCTCACGGAACGCATCGTACGTCCAGCCAGTAATAGGATTCGCCCATCAAGGTTCATTGTCCCTAATTAGACGCATTATTAATGCATAAAACAAAAGGCATTATATTAAAACACGTATACTTAAAGATACATAATTAAGTCATCTTTAAAATGGTGAAAATTTCATAAAAAAATTCTTGGTAGTTTTTGCGTGATTCTCACTTTTTTATCCGCGTTAGACATAACTTTACAAATTAATTACACTATGTAGGTAATATAAACATAATCTAAAATATTCACATATTATGTTGTTAAAAATATGCTCGTATTTGTCATATATTTTTTCCAAATTATTAACCTTACTCGTTTAGACGTGATCTTCAGTTTAAAATCATTAAAAATCGGTTATCGTCGTTTTAAGAGGATTGTCAAGCTGTAAATTTTCATACAAAAAGAGATAACGTTTTTCTCTCCGTAAACATAGTTTCATTTTCATATTTTTTGGAAATGTTTTATTTTATTTTATTTGTTAGGGACAAAAAACAGTTACATGCCAAGCTTAACTAGAGATTCTTAAATTAGTACAATACTTAGAAATACATTTATACACAATCATTTCATATTTATGTTACTACACATGTAACCCACAACATTGTCCACGAATTCACAAAAACAAAGTTAAAAGAAAACAGACAATTAGTGTGCATCGTAAAAGACTAGTAAGAAGAAGAAGAAGAATATATATATTATGAATTTAGTAACTCTATTGCTCTTGCTTGAAACGATTTTTGGAAAGAGTAAATATGTCAAGCTCCATAAAGTGAGTGTTGTAATGTTGTTGGTATAATGAAAAACTAGGTCCGTACGTTTTTATTATAAAGAAATATTGTATACAATATACGTTACTAGCATTTAAATATCTATATTTTTGACATAAAAACATCCTCGAGCGTTTTTAATTTTTTTAATTAATTTAAATTGAATTACTAAAAATGAAAAACAAACAGACCTAGATTAAAGTGTACTGGATGTAATGAGATTAAAATTGTCTCATTTCGTAAAGGTTTAGGGGAGTAAAAAAGTTATCGCCCGAAACAATATTTATGTAAATAATTGTGTGAAATGTAGGCAATTGCCTCTAAAAATTGCGCCGCGTATCGGCACTTCACAATCCTCTTAAGTCAAGACTCCGGGCTGTTTCTGAGTACCTAATTCTCTCTAATCTTTAACATTTTTTTTTTTGGCCATGTTGGCCCTTTTTTTTTTTTTTTTTGTTTTTTTTTGTGGATGGGAAATCATCAAATAACTTCTCCCGCTCTGGGTGGAGCGGAAGGGCGTGTCAGACTTTTACTGACTAAAACCCACCCGTGTTCCTTCAGTTGCCTATGCCAGGGCCACGGTATCTTTTTCAAACAACCCGCGACCCCAGCGGCATCGGCCCTATTGGACCCCATCTTTTGCTGACATCTCTTTGAGGTGCGCGTGGAACTCAACGCGCCGTCGACCCGGGCCTGGTCCTCACCGGACGGCGAGCTACCCACTACTCACCGTCCGCAAGCCCGCGCCTACGGTGGCCGGGAATCGGCTATCGATTCCCGCCGCCCAGGGCGTCTCCTGCGGCGACTGAGGGCGTGAGGTTGCCTCTCCCTCACGCGTTCCGCCTCCTCCTTTGCGAGCATTACCGCTTCGCAGAAGGAGGTGACGGCCTCCCATGCACTCTCGCTCCGCACCATGGCCTGGACCAAGCTCGGACGCGAGAGATCGCCGCCGCCGATCGCCTCCGTGAGAACACGGCGGTGCTCTGCCCAAGCCGGGCAGACCTCCACTGTATGCTCCACCGTGTCCTCTGGGCGATCCACACAATGGTGACACCCGGGCGTTTCCTCCCGCCTTATGCGAAACAGGAACCTCCCGAAACAACCGTGTCCGGTGAGGACCTGCGTCAGGCGGAAGGTGAGGACGCCGTGGCGCCTCTCTAACCACTCCTCAAAGAGGGGACTTATCGCCGCAATTGTGGCGTGCCCAGCGCTGGGCTGCGACAGTCGCACTCTCCATGTCGCCATGAGATCCCGCCGGAGCTCTGTCCGCTGTACCGTGATTTCTCGCGGCAGCGGAGTTACGCCCCGGCGTTTCGCCTCCTCGCGCCACTCCCACACGTGCGCGAGGACTTTCGCCTCCAGATCCCACGGCGGCAATCCGGCAAGGAGGCTCGCCGCCTCACCGGAGACCGTGCGGTAACCCCGGACTAGCCGAATGGCCATGACCCTCTGGGACGCGTTCAACCGGCGGACTGGCCGCAGCCTCAGGGAACGCGCCCACACTGGTGCCCCGTAAAGGGCCGCACGACCCCCCGCGTAAAGCCTCCGGCAGGAGGTGTTTGGACCACCTAGATTGGGCAGGAGCCGCTTCAAGGCAGCCCCAGCCCGCTCCAGTCTGGGAGCCAAACGTCGGAAATGCTCCACGAAGTTCCACCGGCTGTCGAGGACGAGTCCCAGGTACTTCATCGTCGACTCGACTCCGATGCGAACCCCTCCTACCGTTATTTGGGAACCCGACGGTGGCGCATTCCGAGGACCATGAAAACACATGGCCTCGGACTTGTGCAGGGCCACCACGAGTCCTAACTGCCGGTGCGACCTCCCCTGCGCCAGGACCAGCGTGTCGTCAGCGTAACATACCACGCTGACGCCGCTAGGGAGGTCGGCGCGCAGCACCCAGTCGTACCCGATGTCCCACAAATGCGGCCCCAGGACCGATCCCTGTGGGACACCGCACGACATCTCTCGCCGGTTCCACTCTCCCTGATGACCGGGGTAGATGACGGCCCTATCCGTCAAATAGGCCTCAACCACTCGACAGAGGTAGGTCGGCATCCGGTGATACCGGAGTGCCTCCCTGATGCAACTCTATGGCAGGGTATTGAAGGCGTTGGCGATGTCTAGAGACACCGCCAAGACGACCCCACCCCGTGCAACAGCATCCCCCGTCGTGAGGGCTCGCACGCGCATGATGGCGTCCACCGTAGAGCGCCCCCTGCGGAAACCAAACTGGTTTTTTTTTTCTAGCCTAGTTTGTGTCTCACTGCTGGGCAAAGGCCCATCCATACCTTTCTTGCAATGTTGTGCAATCTCTGGCCATGTTGGCCCTGCAAACATGATCAGATCGTCACACCACCTTCGCCGCGGTCTACCTTGACGGCCCTGAGGCGTCCAGTGGGTGACGATCTTTGCCCATCTCTCCGGGTGCATTCGTGCGACGTGGCTAGCCGTCTTTAACATAAGTTATACAAAATTCTGCAATGTGAACACGAACAATTAAGATGCGGAAAGAGTCTATTTGATAATATAGGTATCATGTGATTCAAAAGCCAAAATATTCTTACTTAAAATAATTTTCCCAAAACTACTCGGCCAGGTAACTCTCAGGTGTACCTCATCTAGACGAAACGATAAGACCTACACAAGCAATCGGTTATCGACCGGCGAAGTATTATAAGACACACTAAAGCGAAATCTTAATTTATCTGAGACACTTAAAAGTTGGCGATGATCACCGCTTCACTTCAGGAAAGTTTGTCAATATTTGAAGGAAACGACGATTTAGAAGGTTCATACTGGATGAGACTCAGATATTTAGGTAAATACGAGCAGTTTTGATATTGTGAGTGTGATCAGTTTTTAATGGTTTAAACGTGAGAAATAAAACCTTTTTAGAGTGGAACCGTAATGGTAGCCCGCTAAATTCATTTTTTTTTTGCTATTTACAGGTCAGTGTCAGATAAGACTCATCAATCTCTCTCTAATTTAGATTTGTTCCAAAATGTCATGATTTCCGAAATCAAATTTAGAGAGAACAAATCTAACTTAGAGATATGTATCGATGATTCTTATGGTTATAATTATGTAAATACATATTTGTTATTGTCGCGAATTATATTTTGATCAAGACACAACCTGACACTGACCTGCAAATTGCAAAAAAAAAAACGTAAGAAAATTGGAATTTCGCGGGCTACCACTGCGCATTCTCCTTAGGATGATACCGAGCGCGCAGTGGCGCCCTCATTGTTTGTTTGGTTATTTCTTTTATTTTAGAATGAAAAAACTTTTTAGCAAAAAATAAAACCGACTTCCAAAACAAAACACTACAAAGTGAAAAATAACTTTAATTTCGGTAGTCGGTGTCTTGGGTTTTGTATTTTCGTTTTTTGCCACCGACTTCCGAAATTAAAGTTATTTTTCACTTTGTAGTGTTTTGTTTTGGAAGTCGGTTTTATATTTTGCTAAAAAGTTTTTATTTTTCACTTTTTAGTTGTGGAACCTACCCCACACAAATTCGAATACATACGAGTAATTGAGCACAATCATTGTAGATATAGCCATGTAAATAACAGTGATAGGAAGTTATTAAAACACCATCACATCATCCACATAAAAATAAGTGGGAAATATACGCATTATTGAAGCTAACTCAAAAACTCCCTAAGCTAAGTTAATAAAATTTATATGGGACCACCTCGGACGTATAACCTATCAAACAAAAAAAGAATTTTCTAAATCGGTCCATCCGTCTTTGAGTAATCGCGTAACAAACATACAAAAAAAACAAAAAAAAAATACAGACGAATTGAGAACCTCCTCCTTTTGGAAGTCGGTTAAAAATTCAGAAAATAAGCATGTTACGTTGTGCTCCACAAGACTATACGTTATTATTATTACAAACAGTACCTAGTTTTATATTGTTAAGTTTTACTGTAATCCTTAAAACGGAACATAGTGGCCACCAAGCATTTTTATTACAAAATAAAAGAAATAACCAAACAAACGATGAGGGCGCTACTGCGCGCTTGCATATGACTGCAGGTGCCCTTAGATTATATTCTTAATTTCGATGCTGGAATCAGACGCCTCAGGCATTCAATAGAATCAATCAATAGTTTAAAGTTTCCTGTTTACCATTATCAATCTTTAAGATTTTTCACTCTTTTGGAAATCAGTGACAATGCAAATAAAGTGACCTCTTCCAGACAGCTGTTTCAGAACTCTTCTATTCCATGTTATGTCACTTTCTGAAAATATCTCATTAAGCTGAATATACCGTCCAAACCAAAGTTAGATTGAAGTACAAGTTTTATTACTGAATCTTTGACAGGCAATATTATACTCTACTGATACAGAATAAAGTTTATTGGAACGAAGTTCTATTAATAATATAATATAGGTAGGTAACAACAATGTTTATTTTTGCCAAAAACAGTGCTTTACATTCCCTTCTAGTCAGTCTACATTCATATCTAGGTTTACATTTTAAAATAAGACGCAAAGGAATTACTTTGTGGTATTGCCATATGAAAATGCGCATTACATTAATGAATTGTTATTGGTACAGTAATTTGTTATTGGTTCTTTAACGCGGCTTGTGGTAGAAGTAAACTAGCAGAAATTGTGACGTAACGAAAAAGCGTTATGTCGTCAGTTTCAAGTGTCATAGTATAGTTTTTAAGCTATAAAACTATACTAGATGGCTCTGTATTATAACCAAAAACAAAAACTTTTGACACTTGAAAGGGGTTTGAACCTTTTAGGCCTCGTCCCGCTTCGCAATTCTGATTATTTTCTCAAAATGGCGTCGCAGGATTATAGCTATATTATGGATAAGGGGCATATAGACAAACAAAAAATGTATATGATATAATATTCTAAACTGTCATATTACCAAGATATGAATGAAACGAAAATATTTGCGATCATCATGGCCATTGTTAACTTTAATTATCTAGGTAATGTGACAGTTTAGGACATTATATCACAGACATTTTTGCTTGTCTATAAGCCCCCTATCCATATATATAGTTATTATCGTGCGAGGCTATTTTTAAAAATAATCCTAATGGCGAACCTGGACGAGGCCTAAAAGGTTCAAACCCCTTTGAGACCGTACTAGATGGCTCTGTATTAATACATATTCTACAGCGAAAGGAACTTCGTTCCAAGTCCCACGCCACCTCTCGACTTTTTTTTGATTAATTTGCTTTAGTTATTCTACTCAAGACTAATCAGTTGCAATTGATATTGTAATAATGACGAAAAGAGATACTGTATTTGGTATGGTGGGCAATTTTTGAATACATGACCATTGTCATCTACATAAAGAAATATAAAAATCAAACTCACATTTTAATTCAGGGTGCATTCATATAATATAAGCTATCAACACACAGATTAAACAGATAGCTGATAACTGCAGTAGAAGAGCTAAACTAAAGCAAAACTGACCGGTGTGAAGACCCCACATTATAACTTTGTGGAAATAATAAGTAGAATATACCGTCCGCAGTGAACTTAGATTGGCGCAGGTTTGATTACTGCCAACTCTTGATAGGCAATTTCCTCCTCTTTGTACAAGGCTTCCTCTATCCTTCTGTGCGCATATTTCGAACAGATTTAAACATTTCGTTGTATGTTTTTGATGTCTCCCTGCGTTTGTTGTGTAAGGGTCGGGTTGAGTTATTTCGGTTTATGATAAAATTCCGTGTTTTGGTTCGCAAAGCCGATATTGCTTTTGGCTATGGATGAAAATTGCTGGTTAAATTAATGTTGTGTCATTGAATGTCGTGTTTATTAAGATTTTATAGGCTTGTATGTTTATTTTTAAGTCTTTACCGAATCTATCGATTCTTCGTTAAGTTATTGTTTGTTTGATTATGTAACCTGCATGTCCAATTCTATCTGTAAATCAATCAACATTATTTCTGCGTTATTAATAAAAAAAACCGGCCGAGTGTGTGTCTGTCCACGCACAATGAAGGGTTCCGTAGTTGGGATGAATTTATCCCAAAACAAATAATTTAACATTGTAGTTGAAAAACATATTCTCCCATACATCGATATAAGTCAGGGTCAATTCTCCAACTACAAATGTAAGTTTGTAATCGTATTTATTTTTATGTGATAAATCTACAAATGGGCGAATTTTATTACGTTGACTTAGAAGCTTCATTTGTTTAGAGTATTTGAAATTAATTTCAACTTGATACCTCCACGCATTTCTGAGAAAAAGGGTCTTGACAGACTGACAGACAAACGGACATAGAAGTGATCCTGTAAGGTTTCCGTTTTTTCCTTTTGAGGTATGGAACCCTAAATATAAGCAGTTATTCTTCAAGACTTCCTAAAATAATGATATAACATTTTTCACCCTCAGTATTTCAAAATCATAATCCATTCCCTCTACAACTCGAGCTTATTTTTGCAAGTACCTACTTTTTACCTTTTTACACAGAAAGAACCGTAAAAATCCATACAAACAACAAAATAAATGGACCAAAATCAGGTTTAACCGTTCCATTCTTATTATAGTGGCCTGAAAAGGGGTAACCTAATCCGATGTGGTAAATGTAAAAACAGTGTAGACGGTTCTACCTGCAGTCAAGGGTTGAGTGTGATCATTTATAATGCCAAGATGACACTCTATTACCCCTCTTACCCCTACCCTACCCCTACCTGAGTCCCTTCCTACGTTTGTCATTGATGTTGTTTTTTGAAGATATGCTAAGTTTAAAATTAAGTTTAGTCTTCTTGACTTATATGAATATATACAATGCAGAGAATGTAATAGTCCACCAATCCTAGTAGTAAAAATCATTATTTATTAAAGTATATTTGAAAACCTACACGGACTAGAACTGGGGCTAGACGAAATTGACTTAACTTTAATGCACTTACGAATTCCCTGAACCCGAATTCACCAAAGATTTTAAACAATTTCTAAAAGCGATTGAACTTAAAGAAAATAGTAAAGTAATTTATCACCGAAAAGGTTCTAGAGCAAGTCTGCGCTATATTTTCTCTGGGCGATTTGTGTAACTTTCAGACATTGCATTTTTGCTATAATATCATTTGTTAAAGTCAAATGCGTCGTTTCACCCCGTATTCAGTTCTATTTTATTGTGGAAAATGAAAATAATATCGGATTTTAAGTTTCTTTGTTAGTTTTTGTTGGTGAATGTTGGTTTTTGTTGAATTGCTTGATGAAGATGTTTTAGGTTTTTAGTGTTACAATTGTTGTAGATTGATTGTTATGACTTTCTATTTTTAGCTGAGTACACGGTTTCTTTTCAACAACAAACTTACAAAGATATTATTTGTATACACCTAGAGAGGTCTTATAACAAATTGAGGAATCTAAATAAACGAAAAACTTTGTAAATTTCAAAGAAAAGTAGAAGAAGTTATTCAATATAATTAACAGATTATAACAAACCAAATAAATTCTCTAATATCTCGATCATCTTTCATATTGTTTTTGTTCGCTAAGTTACTATGACTATGGCAGCAGCAAGATCTAATTAGAACATTCATAATTTCGAGACCGTACACAATACGATCTCTCGAAATTTCTCCAAACCCAAGCCTTTTTGTATAAGAAAATATTAGCAACAAAGCCCTACTTTACGTAGCAAGGGCACATAAATAGGCGTGTATTGACATGTTTGCACAAGATATTCAAGGAGCAGGCACAAATAGTATGAATTTTGGGCAGAAGGTACAGAATACAGGTAGGTAGTAATATGCAAGTACTGTTGAAGTCTAAAACAGTGAGAAACATATGAGTTTGAGGTTTTGCTTATGATTCCGAGTTGAGAATTTGTGTAAACCAAAAATGAAAGTTCTTTGGTACATAAATCTAGTAAAATATAGGAGTACTTCAAGGGTCAACTCTCGGCCTTTTCCTGCTTTTAGTGACGAAGTGACCATAGTTTCTAATTTAAGATTATGAGCTAGAAAATAAGTATCATCTAGTCTATATTCTTCTTACAAAATAATCTAGCAAAGTAACTTCTCGCCAAACAATACAGTTTAAAGTTAAATATAGAAAAACTGAATTTTTGGCCAAAATATCACGCGTATTTCAAACTAGGCTTTCTGTTTTCTTCTAATGGGTGCAAACAAGTAGAAACAAGGTTAGGCGATTATACTAGGGCGTAGGTTGCCCCTTAACAAGTGAGTGGATTTTAGTTGCATACTAGACGAATTACTCCAGAAACATACTTAATTGAAAATAAAGTTAGGAACTTGGACATGTTTTCATGTAGGAGTCTTCCCACAGGTCAATGTTATTTTGTATAGATTGGAAAATGAATTGAGTTCAAATCATCATAAGATTAGGTATGACGTACGGAGCATAGAAATACTGATTTGATTAACCTATTGAGTATTGTTCATAATCAATTATCAAACTTACTATAGACGAAGAATGAAATGAACACCTACAGAATATTTTCTCCAACTTATGCCCTAGCAGAGCTACATATTAAAACATAAAATGTTTAACACCTATTATGTCTTTCTATAAAATAATCCACCACTTTCTTTACTATTCATATCTCTATTTACTAAAACCATACTACTTCGACGTGGCCCATTGTGTAAACGCCATAACAAGTCATAGCAATAGCAAGAAAGTCCATTTGAACACGTAACATGATAAGGGGATACTAAAAGTGCTCATTAGCGGCGCTCAATAGGTACTACATACATACATGGGAGATCTCACAATGTTATACCATGTTTTTATCCCCTCGATAATGGACCGTATCAATGGGATATTTTTATCACACAGGTTGAATACAAAGGTATGAGTTTCATTACCTACTCATTAGAGACCAGGGACTTCGTTGGGTATTTTCCATTGATGCCCCTTGTAGTTTTAATTCTTGCTTCTTTACTGATATTGTAAAAGTTTGTGAGTTTTAATGTCTACGAATTTTTAAGAATGACATTGGAATAGTTGATGAAACAAAACCAAAAATAGTTGCCTTATCCTGGCGCCAACATAAAAGGCGAAAGCTAAAATGAGGAAAGTGTGGGCAGGAAAGTTTTGAGTATGAATTTGAATGGCTATACGAATAGAGGATGACCAAAGAAACGATGGATGGTCTGTGTGAAAGATGATATGGCTAGAAAGGGAGTGACTATCGAGATGACGACTAACGGAAAAGTATGGAAGAAAAAGACAAGTTGCGCCGAGCCCAAATCAATTGGACAGGAGAATGATGAGATGAGACGGCAAACGTGAGACTGGATGGTGAAAAATGAAAATGAAAGAAAATGCCAATCATTTCAAGGATTGACATTTTCTAGGACACCAATATGTTTATTTGTTTTTGCCAGCAGTTCAAATAGAATCAGAAGCAATAGAAGCTTCCAATTCATAGAAAAACTTATTAAGTTATTGTTTAGAAACTCCCCATAAATTATTACAATGTGTACAAGAAACAGCTTAAAATCTGTTTCGCAGACGAGAAATAATATTATATTATTATTATTATTTTGAACGTTATCCTTTTGAAGAGTCTCAACATAATATTCAGAATACTGCTCAAGTACGTCATATGTAGTGTATGTTATGTTATGATGGTAATATAAGACGTTGCTAATTACAAGTCAAGTATTATTGCGGTTAGATACGTTGATACGAGTCTCGTTAATTAGGAACTCTCGGGTTACTACCGTCTCTTTGAGAGTAACGTTACAGGGTCGTGTGTGTGGATTAATAGGTGTGCAACACTCGAGCGGACTTAATAACATATGTCTGAATTTTCTGGTGAATATTTTGATTAGAACGATGGTTTGTTTACTGTGAACTGCCTTAATTAGTTGTCGCGGAAATTAGAGTGACTCGTATTTTTGAAAGTCTGTTCAATCCTTAGTCAAATCTTGTGTCGACTTATAAAATTTGTTATTTTAGTCAACTAATTCATGAAAATTCGACCACCATTTCTAATTATTATGTTTCTTTGTTACAGGTAAGTCTGGAGTTTTTCGCTGCTGTTGTCTTCAGGGTATAAACAAGCTGTTATTAAGTACTATATTAATTACTAATTACTTACGTCTGGAACTTTGGTTTCCCAATAATTTGTTTATTATAGCCGGATTACAATTTTAAATTCCAAAAACAATCGAACAGAACTCTAAAACACTTTGTCCAAAGCAAGACGCCAAAAACAATAGCTGCTAATACCACCTCTGTGGTCCACAAACGCATAAATAACAACATCCTATTCATCAGCATTGAATCGGCATCGCACACCCCACGGGAATAATTAATGAGCCCTTGATATGATTAAGCCACCACAATGTTGTCATCAACGTCATCACACCCACACATATACACCACACACCCACACTGTTGCAGATGACGCTGTGTTCACACGAGTGTCAGGTAATGCGATTAGTGTGACGTAATATGTCATGAATATGTCTTTGATTTGTTAATGTCAAATATTTTGATAATTAACTGCTGACGTGGCTTGGTTTGGTTATTGGGATTAGGGGGCTTGGTACGCATGTTTATTGTTTTCATTATCTACGTATATTTTCTGGGATTGAACAAGCTTATTTTGATAATAATATTTTGAAAAACTGTCTATAGTTTTTCAAACGAGAATTTTAAAATCCGTCGTCGTCATGTAATAATGAATGACATCAAAATAGGCGTAGCCCCGTAGGTACCTCAAAAGCTTCAATCAACGGAACTTTGTACCAAAACCTCAATATTCTGGTCCACTTTCTCGAAACAAACACGTCTGTAGTAACAAGACTGCATTGTAACGCATCTATAGTCATGTTAGTATAGCCACTCAACTATACACAAAAGTAGACACAATCGGAAGGCCAATTCCCATTCCTAAAAAACGTTAAAATTCAAGTAACAATCTCAGCGCAAAAAATGTCAAAAGCTTGACAGGAATGTAGGAGATTGGAATGCGATTCATAAAAATACGGGCATTTCCCCTCAGAATTTAGACTAATAAAATCTTTTTTTTTTCCATTAATAAAAAAAGAACACCTGACTTCCAAAAAATGATGTCTTTGGATTTGTATTTTAGTTTTTTCGAACCGACTTCCGAAGTTAAAGTTATTTTTCACTTCACTTTACAAGAAATCAGAAAAAAAAACTAATTCAAGGCGTCCCTAAGAAGTGACTTCATTAGTTAGGTCGCCAAAAAGATGCCAGACATATCTTGTATACTTGACAAAGCTATGAGATATTTTAAGCTCAACTCAAAATGCTATTAGGCAGAGGCCGAACGTTGAGTAGAAGTTGATAAAAAGTTTAAAACGTACCTACTACAACGATGACTATCATGTCACAAGGCAGACACAGAGTTTAACAAACACACCTACAGAAGACTGCGTAGAACCGTATCTATAGTCACATAGACACGGGCAGGCTATAGACACAAATAGACATAATCGGAATTAGTGTGGCCGGCGAAGCGTGAAGTACAATATGAATGACCTTTGTCAATGCCTCTGACGCCCCGATACCAGATCCCGAATTATTTAGCCCGAAAGCTGTCTATATTGTACGATGTTAGAGAATTGGAATAGAAGTACGTTTTTGGAAGATTTTCGTTTGTAACTGTCACATTCAAAGAGTAAATATTGTGCCCATTTTGAGTACCTACATTTAAACATTTGACTCTGCCTTTCCAAATTTTTTTTAAAGTTTTTTTTCGATTTTTGGTGTATTTTTTTTTTTGTATTATTTCGTTGACTGTTACGTTTAAAACGAGTGAATGATTATACCAATTTTTCCGCAGACAGTAAAATTACCTGTCCCTCATGTGAATAAAAAAAGTGTCTATTAAAAGTACAGGTTGATTAAAAAATTTAGGAGAATTAAAGACTAATTTTCTTATGCGAATCATAGCAATATAATTTATGCTCTCAAGCCTAAATATCCAATCATCCTCAAAACATTTTCAAAAACATAACAGTTCACCGAATCGCTGTCGTTCCGTAGTCGTAACTACTAAAAACCTCACTTCACCCCAGAGCGGACATCCGACTGTCTTTTGTCCGAACGTTCGACTCTATAGTTAATTAAAACGAATATTGTTAGCGAAATATTGTACCTAAACAATTCAGGTTTTGTAGCGATTTCGAGTGATACTCTAATAAATATTGTTTAGGTACTTAAAAAGGGGTACTCAGTTATAATCAGTAAGAATTTACTTACTTACATATTTTCGTACCAATTATTTTCATGTCTTCAAACTGTGTATGTGTGTATTCACGCGCGTTCATTTAACAATGCTAAACAACGAACCTTTTAATGTCATCATCGTCAAAACCATGTATGAATTTGTTTCAGATAATTTTCATAATAATTACTCAACGCATGGCATAGGAAGTACAGATTTGTGTTCACTGCCCACCCCGTAAAGGCTGCCTGCCTCACTAAGCAATAATCAAAAATTAAAAAAAAATATCACAACCAACATTTTTCTAAAGATTTTCTTTCTTGAATACCTTATACAGACTGTAATTTTAATCACCGTTATCCTCTTAAGAGGTCATGGTACTCGTCATTATGAACAACTTTTACTATGGGACAAAATTTTTAATCGCGAAAAAAAAAGCAGGTCTTCCCTACTCCCCTTATGTTCGCATAACTCGTCAAAATGTAGGGAAAAGCAGATTTTTTCGCGATTTCAGGTTTGGTCCCCAGGTTTGGTCCCATAGTAAAAGTTGACCTCTTAAGAGGATAACAGTGATTAAAATTACACCCAGTATACAGATAGTGTCTTTAATATTGCAAGACGGAACTCCCGTGGGTTTTATATTGCCCAATAATCTTCATATTATTCGAAGTATTACAATAAAGCTGCCACTTGAGACGCCACGATTGAATATTTCACAAATCAACTTACAAAGGAAATCGTGTGGAAATAAAAATGTGTGTAGCTTGATTGAATTTGTGTGCAGCGGATTGACAAATTGGTGGTTGATTTGATGTACTGTAATTCTGAACAAATAGGTCAGGATATTCTATCGTTTGAGAATTTGTGGAAACGAATAAAAAGTGTTAGAGCAGTTTTTTTTATTGGGGCTGCAAAAAAAGTATTTTTAGATACAGACCTCATTCTAAAAAAGATTTAGTATGTACTAGCTTTTGCCCGCGGCTTCACCCGTATTCTGACGTCGTAAGCAAAAAGGGCACAACTAACATTTTAAAAAAAATTGAGTTACATACATATTTATAATCAGAAAAAAAAAGGCTAATCTGCTCAATTTTTTGTAGATTTTTTTTAAAAATGTTAGTTGTGCCCTTTTTTCTTACGACGGCAGTATAGATGTCTAAAAATATCCCACGGGAACGTACTACCGGGAGTGAAATTACATTATGTGTTAATCCAGGTTATTAACTATTTGTGTGCCAAACTTCATGCAAATCCATTCAGTCGTTTTTGCGCAAATCCGGAACATCCTACTAGAAAAACAGACTTTATTTCTAAAACATATATTTTCGGCATCAGGCTCATTCCCACAACTTGCAGCAATTACTTTTTTTAAATATACTTTTATTTACGTATGTATGAATTTAGATTCCTTTAAAATTGTATTCTGTGTGTGATATAAAATAAGGATAGAAGGTGAAGTGCCTACGTCAACATTGACGTGGTTTGGACGCGAGCTAACGATATGACCTTGCCAGTCAGACAATCTATCAGCTTTCCGTCTCAAGTACAGTAGCTAGTCTAATCCACTGCAGCATTTTGTTGCAGGCAACATTCTCTGACAAAGCATTTTCACCCTTCTCAAATATCTTCCACAATTGACAACCTAATTATCTTTGCTTCGAATATTCCACTACCAAATTGCGACGCAAGATTGGATATAGGCAAAACACCTCTAGCTTGTAACATTGCAGTCTGCCGGCCCGACAGACTGAAACAATAGTCGAGATCTGAGAACATCTCTGGAGATCTCAATCCTCACCTAGGTACTTATATTGATTGCCTGCTCCATCAAGCATATCTTCGGATACTCTCGATGCCTTGTTTGAGAAGTATCAATCAATAAACCACTTGGATGTGGTAGTTCGAAGACCGATTTAGCTACCTTACCGCTATTGATACCAACGACGCCATTTTAGTTGCCCTTAAAGCTTTCATGTCTTGTTTATTGTACTAAGTTTTCAATTTCTAATATTTTATTATTATTTTTGTCTGTCTTTTCAATTCACATGTAACTAAAATTATAAAATAGTTCGTTATTTTTTTTTATATCACTTCCTGGGTATGTAATAGTCCGCTTGAAGTCACACAAAATTTCAATTAAGTTCTATGAGCTATATATCAAAATAAGAAAGCATGCGGTCGCTGACCTCACTTCCAGATAATGGTCATTCTTTCCCCATTATTTCGGTTTACAAATTCTCAGTTAAGCCAAATTTTAAAACTAATTGTGCATATTTGTAAAGTGGTGCTCATCCCTTAGTTTGCGAATGCACTGAGGCGTGGTATTAAATAAGAAAAAAGCATCTGTTAGAACGTTGCAGGCGAAACTCAAGCTTCATAATAAAAACTGCAACCCCATAGCTTTTCCCCAACAAATGGCTTGCATGTGATCTCTTTGCGTGGTACAAGTTAGAAGCTGTTTAATGTTGTGTTGTTTGCTGTTAAATGTTTAATCATCCGATTTCACAATGCAAAAAACTATTTACAAAAAAAAAACTACCTACTTCCAAAAAACACTACAAAGTGAAAAATAACTTTAATTTCAGAAGTCTGTGCCTTTGGATCTGCATTTTAGTTTTTTGCCACCGATTTCTGAAATTAAAGTTATTTTTCACTTTGTAATGTTTTTTTTTTGGAAGTCGGAGGTTGTTTTTTGTAAAAAAGTTTTTTTTTCACTTTTTAGTGGGTCAGTTTGTAATTGATCTAAGTTACAATAGCCTAATGTCAACTGCTTACTACCTTTTGCAAAATATTGCTTTTCCCGATGCAGAGACGTTAATTGTTGAGGAGTTCTCCTAGTAAGAAACAGGAGAACTGGATCCATTTCACCATATGCAGTGTGACTAGCATAAATTGCTTAGCAACCATATTAAAAGTACTTAATCGAATCGCAGCGCGTGAAATACTTATTATTGAGTATTTCCGATGGCCATATGTGGTCTTCAACATCAGTTCTACTTTACCAAATAGTGATTTCCGAGAATATATGCACGAGTTATTATAAAAAAAAATATCCAAATTGTTATAGGTGTGCCTATAAAATTTGAGGGTTGCCTTCGATTTCCATGGGATACCCATATCAGATTCTGACTTGGTGACAATGGGACCACTTCGAGAGCATACCCTTTGAAACAAAAAAGAATTTTCGAAATCGGTCCACAATTGACGGAGAAATCGGTGTACCTACATACTTAAACATATATTGGGTTATTTGGCGCGATGAATAGATAACTTCCTCCTTTTTTTAAAAAACGTTTAAAAGCGCAAAGAGGTCTCTTATAATTCTGAAAACTTCACAGTGACTTTTTCCAAAAATAATCAGACTTTTTGTCGTATTCTTAAGCCTGAAGTTAGGCAAAAGGAGTAGATAGATTTTTTTCTTTTACTCAAGAAGGTAATAAAAAATCCCTAAGATAACGAAGTTACAGACAGGCATTACTAATATACTAATCTGCAATGCTATTCTGTAAAAATCTCACCGTGAAAACTTAGGTGAAGTGAGCGTGGAGTGAGCCGTCAATAGTGTCAAACCCTAGCAACGGGTGGAATGACAGCTTCTTCAAGCTCACTCCACTTAAGTTTTGACGGTGAGAATTTTACAGAATAGATCGGCAGAACCCTTATTTTACGTTTATAGGTGAAAACGTGTGATTAGACTGATAAGTTCTCCCAACAAATTGCTTTGTAGTTGCGACTGGTCTGCAGTTTGGCAGAGGTAATTATGTATTTTAAAATGATTAACCCTATGAATAAACACTTTTTCTTTTTTTATTAATGAAGCACAGTCACCGATTTAATCCGCTTCAACACTCGCTGCCGCTCCACCCATGCCTTGTGCCAGCCATGCAACGTTTATGTAAAAGAATGTCGCTGTAGATTGCACTTCTTGTGTCATAGTATCCAGGCAAAGCGCCAAACCACGTTCGTTATGTGTCTTCATCTAGCGTCTGAGCAAGATTGTTTAATATCATCGTCTTTTTATTGGTGCTTACGTTGTCTTTGATACGTCTGGTATTTGGGTTGTTAGGTTTGATTAATACGACCGCTATTATTAATATTATTAGTAGTTCTGCGAACAGTAGCCCTCGCGAGCACACACTTTTTTGCAACAATTAATATACCTCAACAAGCAGTCGATGAGCTCGTGGCTAAGTAATAACAACCGCAGAAGTCGATTAATCAGGTTTAGCTACGCTTGCTGGGGTGGTCCGCGGATGGGTCACCATCTTTACATACCTTTATCTTTACATCCTTATCTTTAACTTTTAATCTTTATCTTTACATTGACTATTTTCTCCTCCATGCCTCGGAAAGCACGTTATGCCGTTCGTCCCGGCTGTCATTCGTAGATCTTTGACAGTTGTTACGGGTCGTCAGAAGCCCGAAAGTCTGACAAAATCTATTACCATCTATTACCCAGTAACTGGGTTGTGGAGGTTAGATAGGCAGTCGCTCTATGTAAAATACTAGTATTGGGCTACATCCGGTTAGACTGGAAGCCGGGGTCGGCTTCCAGTCTAACATAGTTGGGAAAAGGCTAGGCAGATGGAACAAGCAGTCGCAGCCGAAACATTGTTGCTTTGGGTAGTCAAAACAGTCAGAAAACTGATGGAAGCTACCGCGCTTAATCAAAAAGTTCATGGCAAGTCGCAAGTCGATAACTTAAACAGAAATAAACTAACCCATAACTAACCATCCACTATGAATCTGTTAAACACGAGACTTTACTTTGGAAGCTACTTTACAGCTAACAAAACTCAGTCACCATAATGTTCGACGCGACCTTTGGCGAGCGGTGAACAGTAGCGCCATCTAGTGACCTTATTGCAAAACGAACATTCATATTAGTTTTAACCTCGTACCGCCCCATGTACATTCTATTGTACATAATATTAGAAATCATTAAAGCCCAAACATGGGTTTTAAAAAGTACGCGTAAACGCCCAGCGTACATTACGATGTACAAAATAAATTTTGTGTCTAGTTTGAATTCCCCGCCAGTATACATATTTATGGTGACTATTATTTGATTTGTGTTTAGTGTTGTCAACGTTTTGACGTCTATCAATTTTGTAAAAGGCATGGTTGTCCGTCAAAATTGCACACACGTGGCAAGATGGCGCGCCGGCGGATACCACGTAAGTTTGATCCACTTTTATCTTTTTAATTTTACAGCTTTTTGTGTGAGATTTTAATCTCAGTGAAAGAATTATTACTATACTGTTGTTTGTTATTATTATTTTAATAAATAGATACAAAAATATTTTTTAAATCGCTCTCAAAATATTATGTACATTTTATTGCACATTGGGCGTTACTTCAATTTAACCTCCTAAATAATATGTACATTCTAATGTACAGTGGGTTATTGTATAAATTAATGGTTTCGTTTTATTTTATTCTCTAGGTCTGGAGGAGTTCGATATTGAACGTTTACTGGTAGATTCGGAAATTGAAGATTTTGTTCCTTCAGACGAAGATGTAGGGGATCCGGAATTCATGCCAGTTCTAGATTCCCCAGAAAATAGGGCACATAATAAATCCGAATCGAGTGACACGGAATCAGAGGCGGAAGAGAGGCCGGTTGGACGTGGTCAAGGTCGTGGACGCCGTGCTGTGAGAGGACTTGGTGCTGGGCGAGGTCGGAGCCGTGGAACTGGACAACCGAAGAGAAGAAGAAGAGATTTCGTTAAGACTAATTTCAATTAAGGATCTGGATGTCTGTAATAATTATTAACGTTAACAAAATAAAAAAATGATTTACTAATAAATTTTTTTATTCATAAAAAGTATATAACACCCAATGTACATTTAAATGAACAAAATAAATAACCGTAATTTAGTAAGTAACGCCTAATGTTCATTTAAATGAACAAAATAAATCGCCTTAAAAATCAATTCTTGATCTTCTACATAACGCCAGAGTATGCCTAAAAATATATAAAAAAATTCCTAAGCATTTATTTACACAAAAATAAGCGCAGACTTGCTTGGGCATTAACCATATTCATATATTATGTACATTAAAATGAACACTGGGGATTTAGCTCTCATGGTATTTTTTATTCTTGGGCGTTACGAGGTTAAAGCCTCGTCCAAGAAAATATTGGTAATTATTTTCAGAATTCGCTTGTTTTGTGATAAGAAGGTGGTCCCAGGTGCTCCATCAATCCCTACCTAGCAGGTACCTAGTTAAAAAGCCGATTCCACTAGTAGAAATCTAAAAGTGAGCAATTTACCGCATTTCGAGGAGCTATTCTGCTCATCATGCCGAAGATTCTCATCAGATTGTAGCGTTGTATGGCTTCTGAATCATGAATAGTCGAGTGATGTCAACTATCTTAAAATGTTACTAACTAGCACATCACTATAATACGGGGACAACTCTAATTCTCAAGTCTCACTCGGCCATTCTTATAGCCTATATTACTATACTCTATGTTGATAGCTGACCACTCAGTGAGCAGAGCTCTTGTAATTCAAATACTGAATTTAGTATTCCCCGGAATCAGGGTCAGTTCAGCATTAATTACTACTTATTTATACTAGACCAAAAAAACTAAATTATCAGTATGGCAGACACAAAAAATGTTACACATTTTTTGTGTCAGCCATACTGATAATTTGCAGGGCTTATCTAGATAATTAAGCCTGCAAATCTGACCCTAGAATAACAATAAAAACTACGCAGATAAAGTTTATAGGTAATAAATAAATAAATATTAGTTATAAGTAGAGATGGGTCTCTACCCGGTATTAACCCGAACTTTGGGTAAATACCCATTAATACCTTCCCAATTTTAATTTATACCGGGTAAAAATTAACCAATTTACGTTATGATCTGCTGTTTGCAGGGTTGCCATTTACACAAATATTCTTGACTATCTCACAATAAAATACAGTTTTATTAAAAATACATTGTATAAATAAAACAAAATTATAACATGGACATATTATTCTTAATTTTATTTTACTAAATCAGAACTATTAACCATATTGAACACGGCAACTTCTAAATTACATAATGGAAATAAAATAAACAGAACACGGTTTGCATTTAATTTCCATTTCATCCCTTTCTTTCCCATTTTATACCCACCCGCCCATCTCCTGCAGTTATACGATTTACAAAGTTCTTTATCAGTTTTCTTAAGTAAAATCCATCCGGATGAAACCAGATCTATATAGGTACTTCAACGAAAGTAAAAAGGCAAAGTTTTTCCACATTTCACAATAAAAAAAAAAATCACAGACATCTTAACTTTAATCGCATTTAAAGAAAATCTCTCTGCCAATAGACTAACGGTATCATATAACGCAGTCGAGAGATGTCATATAAATGTTGAATACAACTTGAGTACCTATAAGCTGAGTTTTAATTTAGCTTGAACGAGAGTTTGAGAGGCATCGGGTTCTACTTACTTTTGAAATTAAACGTAGTTATGTTTGTGATGTGACTCTGTTTGGCTTGCTGTTCTGTGTTTTGAATTAGTTTTTGTTTTCTATGTTGTTGGTTGTGTAGATTAATTTGGATTTAGTTTTGAAGGAGTATAATAACTTAGAAGTCAGTTTACTAGTGTAGCGTGATGACAGCGGTGTTGTATGACAATGTCCCAATTGATCGTAGGAAGTTTGAAATACTGGTATCCAGCAGCATCCTGTTAAACTAGACACCGACCCCAACATATAATCTTACCAACCACTTTTTTCTTTTGACATCTCGAGTATTAATTAATTAGTGATATTCTAATGCGTTACCGATTCAAGTTCTTATAACAATCGACGTTATTTATGAAATTTTAGTCGATTTAACACATTGATTATTAATCGACTTCAAAAAAAGGAAATTATCAATTCGACACGAATTGGAACTGTAATATATTCACATAGGATAATCTATTAGGGCTTCCAAACAAATATAATTTTTTTTATAGATATATGTATGTATGTTTGTCCACGCATTTCTCCGAAATTATTAATCGGATCGTGACCTTTTTATTTTTATTAGCTTACGTTTACTTCAACTTAGGGAACAGTGCAAGTTTCATCAAAATCGATTCTATAGTTTTCATGATAATGGACTAATACGTGTAAGTGTGACGGCCTGACTTTTTGATACGAGCTACGGGTGTGGTGTCAAAGGGAAAACATATCAAAATCTTGCTCAAATTCTAGTGCAATATTTATAACAAAAATATTAACTACTTATTACAAACAAGTTGCTATTTAGCTGATCCATCCCAAAGGTGGCTGCAATACTCCATGCAGGATCGGACTTGCGCTTTGTAAAGGGTTTAATCTGTCCAGGCGTAAAGTATCGTTTCACCCTATTAAGGATGCCCAGTTTCTTGGCTGCAGTTTGTCTATCCTAAGTATATAATATTATAAATGCGAAATTGAGTTTGTTTGTTTGTTACCTGTCCCGCCTAAACCACTGAACCGAACATCCTGAAATTTTGTGTATACGTTTTCAGGTGTACAGAAACAGACGTAGTATACCTTTCATCCCGAAAAAAAGTACTGTTCCCGAGGAAACCAACAGTATCGTTCTTATGATAACAGATGGCACCACGTGTCTTTCAAATCACGATTGAATTATATTATTATAGAAAGTTTAGTAGTGTGTTAATAGTTTTTTTTTTAGTTTTTTTTAGTCTAGACTCACAAAATGTTATCATTAAAAAGAAAAAAATAGACCGGTTTTTCATCTTCCTAACTATCCTATCTAATATTATAAACAGCACACCAGTGTAACTGAATGGTATTCCTCTTAATCGAGTATACCAATTCAAGTATCTCGGGCATGTAGTTACTGAAAATCTTGGAGATGATGTAGACATGGAGAGGGAGCGCAGGGCATTGTCAGTCCGGGCGAACATGCTGACCCGCAGGTTCGCTCGATGTACAGATGCGGTGAAAGTAACTTTATTCAAAGCGTATTGTACATCTTTGTACTCAGCGAGCCTGTGGTTCAGATATACCCAAAGGGCTTACAATTCTCTGCGCATCCAATTTAACAATGCATTCAGGGCGCTGTTGCGTCTGCCACGCTTCTGCAGTGCGTCAACAATGTTCGCTGAGTCGCGCACAGACGGCTTTGATGCCACCTGACGCAAAAAACAGCCTCACTGCTAAGCAGATTGCGTGGGAGCAGTAACAGCATCCTGAATGTAATAGGCAATAAGTTAGACAGCCCACTGGTGTGGAGCCTCACCCAGAGGACTAAGGCTCTCTTAGTTATTAAGTACTAATATAGTTTTTAAGTTCTTACTAACAATATAATGTTAATGTAATGGACCAATGGTTGCCTGAATAAAAAAAATAATTATTATTATCTCCTTTATTTATTTTTTAACTTATTTTATTACATTTTTATAAAAAAGATAAAAAAAAACATTATTATTATGTTTTGACATTTCTCAGGACCCTGGGGTCCCGGACCTTTGGCAGGCGTACGAGGAGCCGAAGCCAACTCGCAGAGGCCCCTTAGATAATTTTAAATGTTGAGGAGGCACCAACTGACTAATATCCCTGTATGCACTATGCAAGTGCACCCAAGGACAACCCCCGGTTGGTGCAGGACTATTGCTGTACGTGGAAACAAAACACATTGGGCTATGGGTTTGGGTGGCTAAAGTGGATGGGGTAACTTAAACTATGGAAGAACTATGTCCCCTGCCTGACCAATGTTATATAATACACGGATGACATGGCAGGGTGTGACTTGCACACTCAATAATGGGCCCCCGGAAACGGCCGCTAGCACATAGTGACGTAGCGACAAGGGGGCAACACTTCCTGAGGTGCGTGAGGAGTGGAGAGGTATTCCACGGCTATCAGGACAATCCCGGAAGTACGGTCAAGATCCCTACCAGCACCTTACTGGAATACTTCCTTCCTCCGAGCACGTTTGCTCTTGCGAATCTCCACTCAAGCCGGCCAATAAAGGCAAGAAAGAGGTGGGAGTTCTGTTCCTCGTCAGTGTTCACTCCAGCCGGCCAATAAAGGCAAGCCAGATATGAGGACCAGATTTCTCCCGGGAGGTAGGGTAAGTGGGGTCGCTACTGCCCAACAGCTCGCCACATGCTGCCCTGCGGGTTTCTGTATCTGTCTTGGTCTGGCTCCTCATCCTAGACCCGTTCCGGCAAAGTAAACTCTACCGGCATAGACCTAAAGTTCGGAGCGCACAAGCCCCACCACGACGTCAACGTAGAGATACGGCGGTGAGGTTATTATTATTATTATTATAAATGCGAAAGTGTTTGTTTGTTTGTTGATTACGCTTTCACGCTAAAACGGCTGAACGGATACGGATGAAATTTGACACTTGGGTAGACCATTTAAAATTACCTGGAGAAGGACATAGGCTACTAATCATCCTGGATTGCAGACGAAGCCGCGAGCGACAGCTAGTACATAATAATGGCCTAAAAAACTCACAAAAACAAGCGGCAAATGGAACTACCAGATAGTAATTGCCAAAAAGTACTTAGCTACCTCTCCTAAGTTCATTCCTAAGATAAAAATGTAACACAGTAAACTGAAGGCATCGCAGTATTTATTAAATATGAATCCGATAATAGGTCCTTAAGAGGGCGAAGAGGCCTCGTTATGAGCCAAACGAAAATCTTTAGAGGGACGAGTGAGCTTAATAATTAATAATGGTAATTGCATTTAGGGAAGTTATGTAGAACGAGGTACGGAGACCGGGAGATGTTAATAGGGATGGATATTGCATGGAGAAGTGATAGGATTGAGTCAAAAATGTTATCATGGAGAAAATAAAAGTATTTTTAGGGTTCCGTACCTCAAAAGAAAAAACGGAACCCTTAGAGGATCACATCGCTGTCTGTCTGTCTGCCTGTCTATCAAGACCCTTTTTCTCAGGAACGCGTGGAGGTATCAAGTTGCACTAAATATCAAATACGTAAGTAGGTATACGGTCCCTAGGAGCTCTAAAAAACAATAAAGCTTCCAAGTCAAAGCAATAAAAAACTTTTTAACAAAAAATAAAACCGACTTCCAAAACAAAACACTACAAAGTGAAAAATAACTTTAATTTCGGTAGTCGGTGTCTTGGGTTTTGTATTTTTGTTTTTTGCCACCGACTTCCGAAATTAAAGTTATTTTTCACTTTGTAGTGTTTTGTTTTGGAAGTCGGTTTTATTTTTTGCTAAAAAGTTTTTATTTTTCACTTTTTAGTTGAGGAACCTACCCCACACAAATTCGAATACATAATTGAGCACAATAATTGTAGATATAGCCATGTAAATAACAGTGATAGGAAGTTATTAAAACACCATCACATCATCCACATAAAATAAGTGGGAAATATACGCATTATTGAAGCTAACTCAAAAACTCCCCAAGCAAAGTTAATAAAATTTATATGGGACCACCTCGGAAGTATACCCTATCAAACAAAAGAAGATTTTTCTAAATCGGTCTATCCGTCTTTGAGTAATCGCGTAACAAACATACAAAAAAAAAAAAAACATACAGACGAATTGAGAACCTCCTCCTTTTGGAAGTCGGTTAAAAAATACGGACATTTATGCGACATAGAATTCCCGTTGACCTAGAATCATGAAATTTGGCAAGAAGCAAGGTCTCACAGCACAAGTAAAGGAAAAGTCTGAAAATCATTCATTAGAAAGAAAGAAAGAAAGAAAATACATTTACTTATTTAGCACAGACTAAAATACATTTACTTATTTAGCACAGACTAAAAGGCACACAAACATAATACACAGAAGACTGAAATAATAATAATAAAAAAAACATTTCATTTACCTTTCCAAGAATGATTGTGATTTGAATTATACGGACTCTCTGACTTTACTATTTTACCTAAGGGCTGGGTTTTTGATCCGTAGTTAACTCAACCAATGGTTGAATTTTGGCCAAATGTGAAAGGCTAAATATAATAATAATAATAATATTCCACAACTATCACACAACGCCGTCTAGCCTCAAGCTAAGCAGAGCTTGTGTTATGAGTACTAGACAACTGATAAACATACTTAAATATTTCTAAATACATACATATATAGATAAATTACACCCAGACACAGAACAAATGATCATGCTCATCACACAAACATTTGTCCTGGGTGGGAATCGAACCCACGACCTCCGGCATAGCAGTCAGGGCCACTAACCACTAGACCAACAGGCCAGTCAATATGAATGAGTTATGCCATTAGTTACTATTTTTAATATGAATGAGCTAACATTAATACATTCATGTTCAGCCTTTCACATTTAGCCAAAATTCAACCATTAGTTACTATGTTTAACCACTGGTAGAGTTAACTACAGATCAAAAACCGGCCCTTAGTCATAGTTACTTGTGTAAAAAGAGACAGTATACTAGCATCCTAAAAAATAATATTATAGTGGGTACTAGTGAGTTACCCTTATTCATAAAAAAACTAAAACGCTCTGTAAACCTGTTTTAGTTATAGAAGTGTTTTGTCAATTTCTTACAAATTATGATTTGTGGTTGAAAGAAGAAGACAAAACACTTTAGTATTTAAACTATTCGTCTTTTAAAAGGTCTGCAAGAAAAATAAAAATTCCTAACCACCAATAAAAAAATAATAATCTCTACCGTCGGCCTGCGACATTCCCTGCATGCGCAGACCAAGCCAGTTTTATCCCAGCCTCAACCAATAGCCATACTTCTTGATATTATAGCCTATAATCGTTTTGATAAGGCGTTAGAGACTACCATTCGTAGCCTTAAAGATATAAGACAATGCCAACCATTCGGCAGAACCGCCCAGCCATCGGCAAGTGAAAATTTTCCGTAATATCAACAAGTGCAAAATAAATATAACTTGCAGAAGTATCGTGGCGTATAAGAGATACCTACACATACATATAAGCTAACCACAACAAAACATCCAGTTGAATCTATTGCTGTGTGAGTTTGACACCGTTCGAGCTGACCAATAGCGTAGCGAGTGTCCATGTGTGGGTTTTTTAGTATCGTTATCAAGAGTAGGCCTTCTTTCTTTTCTTATAGTATGAACCGTAGGCGTAAAGATGCAACGAGATGGCTGGCATCCTGCCACGCCACGCCTAGCACTCACCATTGGTTAATATAGTTAACCAATTGACAAGCACTTGGATGCTATTGGTTGATACATGCAGGTCACCTGTGTGAAATTAGGTCACCGGGTGGCGGGAGGTTTAAAAATTGTTTGCGATATGCCGGGGTCAGTAGCGGTGAAACTACGCTGTCTATGTGTTGGTATTTGCATTTTATTAGGCACTAGCTCATGTTTTTACCCATTTTAGCTATACGGAATGGGCAGAAATGTGAGCTATATGACATTCAGACACAAACCTCTTTGGTAGTAAATATTATGTCTATCAAATGTCATGACGATGCGACCTAAAACTATCACACACCTCTCCGCAATCGACTCCCCAAAACTTTACTACCGCACTTCTCATTAAAAGGACCTTGCACCAAATGGGACGCAGATCCATATTTTTGCCACTACTGTTTTTTTTTTTCACCTACAATTTGAACAAAAATTAGGGCTATCGTTTGATACATGAACGAGGCAGATCCGACGAAAACAAGAGCGCTATAGCAAAATTAAATTATTTATAATTAAATTCGTATTTTTATTAAACATTGCTCCGACTTTGTTTTTCTTTTGGTTGTTTAATCTTTCAAGTGATGATTAATAGTTGTTGAAATAAAAAAAATGTGTTTTATTATATAAAGTACAAAATAGGTTAGTGTTAGGGTTCCGTGCCAAAATGGTAAAAAGGAACCCTTATGGTGCGACTCTGTCTGTCTTCACAGCTGGATATCTCATGAACCACTAATGCTATCAACTTGAAATTTGGAATAGTTTTAGTTTTGCCCAACTATTTTGCAAATAAGAAATAAAGAAAAATATATAATATATATTTCTTTTGCAGCAGGGACCGATACCGACCAGTCCAGGGAACGTCTTAAAAAGTCGAAGTGGGCTACTAGGGCATGTGGGGTATCCATATAAAAGAGCGCTGTTTGCACATTCTCAAACATTTTTGAGTTTTTTTAGGCCGCATAGTTTTCGACTTTTGATGAAAAATGTAAAAAAATACCATTCCCTCTTCTTATCTCCGAAGTTTGCATAGAGAAAAATCTGAAATTATTATGTGTGATAGAAGTTTATGTAAAAATTACAGGAAAATTAAAACAATGTTTCTTATCTATCACAGTTTTTTTTTTTATATATATATGATAGTACGGAATCCTCGGTGCACGATTTCGACTTACTATCGACCGGTTTTATTTTTTTTTTAATTTTGGTGCAAAACGGAGGCAAATCCAAACTTTAAAAAATCGGTAGGAATTGAAAAACTTTAGTAAAATATATAAATGTTTATATCATTTTATACCATATAACTCTTAGGCATTAGTGTAAACAATAAATTTAAAAAACCTTTTTTCTTAATACCTGCCATTTTTGAAACCTTGACTTGCCTCGCTTTTGCTGCAATTCAGATGCAATACTCATCAAACGAAATTGTAATTTTAATCTAATTGTAATTTTCAGTGTAAAAAAAATACTCCCATAATATCAACAGCCACAAATTACTTTGAATAAGTCTCATAGCAACAAACACGGCAGTTTTATCAAAGGAACAAGCTGTACTGTGGGGAAGTCGATTATTTTCAGCGCGTCAATTCCCGCTTGCACCTAAAGCCGACGGGAACGTGATGGCTGTGTTATAAGGCTTAAACTGTAGTTTACACTGTGCAAGCTTGGTAAACTAGGATCTATAACATAACATCACGCATTGTTACCTCGAAGGGTTAGGCAGAGTGTACCTTTAGTACATCCACATTTCGCCAGTTATGTTTAAGTCATATAAAACCAGTACTTACTCAAAATCAAAATCAATCAAAATCAAATGGCATTTGTTCCAACTAGGCTGAGAATCAGCACTTTTTGAACGTCAAAATCACCACTTCCTTGTGCTTTAGCCGGGGTAAAAAAGTGGCGCAACAAACTCCCCAGCAGCACAACTGTCTGTACAGTTAAAAAAAAATATTCTATACAACAATGCACAAAATAATGTAGATGCATTGCGCAATACAAACAATTAAATTAAATGATTTGCCATAAGTCAGCTAGTTCTCATCATTATGAACAACTTTTAGTATGGGATCAAACCTGAAATTGCAAAAAAAATATTAGCTGTTCAGTAGGTACATTTTGACGAATTATGCGAACATACATGTACTGAACAGCAGATTTTTTTTCGCGATTTCAGGTTTGGCCCCATAGTAAAAGTTGTTCATAATAATGAGTACAATAACCCCTTAAGAGGTTGTTGGTGTTTTACCAATAAAAATCAATCTGCCTAGCCTTTTCCCATCTATGTTGGGGTCGGCTTCCAGTCTAACCGGATGCAGCTGAATAGCAGTATTTTACATGGAGCGACTGCCTATCTAACCTCCAAAACCCAGTTATTGGGTAATACGATACCCCTTGGTAAGACTGGTTGTCAGACTTTCGGGCTTCGACGACCCGTAACGACTGCCAAAGATCCACGAATGACAGCCGGGACCAACGGCTTAGCGTGCTTTCCGAGGCACGGAGGAGTCTCGGTATGTAAAGATGGTCACCCATCTACGGACCAACCTCGGCAAGCGTAGCTTAACCTGATGGATCGACCCGTGCGGTTGTTATTACTTAGCCACGAGCTCCTCTCTGTATAAATGCCAAGTATAAATAATAGAATTGAATGGCATTTACATACATTTTACACACATTATTAAAAATAAAACCTCTAACATTTTAATTATCAAATTAAAATAAATAATTAATTGATCAATTTTTAAGTTAAGTTACAAGTAGTTCCTATTATCTCTTCTACTCTATTGCCTTGCCCGACGGGGTCCATAATAATCCTAATTTTAAACCACATACCACTTAAGCAAATATTTATGGAAAAGCAATAAAGATATATTGAAGGTCATCATCAACAATTCGTCTCCCACGAATAATTTTGTCTGACATCGCGGTGTCGCTTATTTATTGGTAATATCAAAATATTACTAAAATCAATCTGCCAAGCCTTTTCCCAGCTATGTTGGGGTCGGCTTCCAGTCTAACCGGATGCAGCTGAATAGCAGTATTTTACATGGAGCGACTGCCTATCTAACCTCCAAAACCCAGTTATTGGGTAATACGATACCCCTTGGTAAGACTGGTTGTCAGACTTTCGGGCTTCGACGACCCGTAACGACTGCCAAAGATCCACGAATGACAGCCGGGACCAACGGCTTAGCGTGCTTTCCAAGGCACGGAGGAGTCTCGGTATGTAAAGATGGTCACCCATCTACGGACCAACCCCGGCAAGCGTAGCTTAATCTGATGGGTCGATCTGTGCGGCAGTTATTATTTAGCAACGAGCTCCTTTATATTAAAAAATAACAAATACTGAATTGAAAAAAAATTGTCGTGAGAATTGAATGTTTTTACGGCGGTGTTCACTGGGCGAACTGGCCTTGCTTGTTGTGTTCTACATTCATATCTGTAATTTATATGGTATCTGACTGGTTATTTTTAGGGTTCCGTACCTCAGGAAAAAACGGAACGCTTATAGGATCACTCGTGTCTGTCTGTTTGTCCGTCAGTCACAGCCAATTTTCTCCGAATCTAATGGATCGATTAAGTTAAAATTTGGTACACATGTGAATTTTTGTGACACAAACACGGACGTGTAACATAAATAAAGGAATTTTGAATATGGGGGTCACTTTAGGGGCGCAAATAAGAAATGTTTGCAAACTGTACCGTGTGACATATCAAATGATGAGGGTCTCAAATACTTACTTTTTATAATTTTAAAATATATTGTTTTACAGTTGTTTAAGAAAATAGATGAAAATTAACTATTCCCGCCATTATCTCCGAAACTACTGCGCCTAAAATTTTGAAAAAGAAATACAGAAAATAGTTCTATACATATAGATTACAGGAAAACCTATAAAAAGTCTATGGTCTTAAAATAACATGGTACATCTCTCAATATTGTGAGTACAAACTTACATTTGCAGTTGGAATGTTTGAGCGAACATGTTATTCAACTATAATGTTAATTATAGTTGAAAAACATGTTCGCCTAAACATTCCAACTACAAATGTAAGTTTGTTCTTGGAATAAATTCATCCCAACTACGGAACCTTTCATTGTGCGTGGTCTGACACGCATTTATCCAGTTTATTTACTAGACCTTATATTACTCCCACATAACGATTCGAGCTGTAAAGTGTTTCGAGATTTTGTGAAAAAAACTCATCAACAAAATTCGATATCATGGTTTCCTTCCGACGTTATAATCGAAACTATACATCCAAGGATACCACAATTCCTTCATCTCCGAATCGATTAATGCATTGGAAGCGTCACAGTATTGTATGAACGTTGAAAGCCCGGTAATCCGTGTCCTATGAATGGCCTGGTGACCTAATTCCGGCCTGACCTGCACCAGATAGCAACTGTTATCAGTTCAACTAGGTAAGGTATGAATTTATTGGCATTGGAATACATGACTGTGCGAAGTAGTGAAGTATTTTTAAGGTAATCGTTGTATTGTAGAAAGGTTACTCTGTTTACTTATTATCGCGTGCCACAAATTACAGAGTTTAAAAAATCATACGAGTACAATCATCCCAGTGAATTACTCAAGTTATAATATATGTAATTTATGAACTGAGCATTGAGCTAATAATAATTATCAGAGCTACTAACTGCGACCAGCACATTCATGGAATGAAACAATTATTTACCAGTTTGTATTCTAAACAAGAATAATTATTTAGGAACTCAAAATAAACTTCTTAGAATACACTTCTCTTTATCAAATAAAACAATATCCAGGAGAGTTCAACAAAGTCACAGACGCCAATAATTCGAAGGCAAAGATGCGAATACCGCTAATATGACAAACAACTACCTGTGTTTACAATTAGTCTGTGTATCGATCGGTACTAATTGGAATCTGGAATCAATTATCTCCGTGTTGTATTGTCGTTAGCGTTAAATATCTAGCAGATCACTATGTCTTGGGAGGCTAAATATTATTCGTGACATGATGTCTTTCGACAAGAGATGAAAGGGGGTCTGGGTAGGTCAGACAGTGATTCACAAGGCTGTATGAACGTAGTTTCGTGATTTAGAGGAAAGTTTTCAAGAAAAATTATAAAAGATGAATGTAGTTTGAATACATATTATTTCCATTACTATTTTGTGAAAAAAAAAACAATTTAGCCCAATATTAGCAAACATACACGCCTTGTAATGGAAAAAAATGTACTCGTAAATAATAAAAAAAGATCAGACAGGCATCTTATAAACAGCAAAGATGGTAAGTATGTTGAAAATAAAAACAGTATTTTCACCGTGTTCTTGTGAACAACGTGACTTTATAATCTATCTCGCGAGATTGTAAACTGTCGGTAAATTGTGAACTGTACTGGTTACACTAAAACGAACGAACTTTTCGATACTTTATAATAAATCTATGACAAGCCATGACATTGTGAACGAATGCAGGTTTGTTCACAATTTGACGGTTTGACATAGATTATAAACTATCCGTCAGGGTATACAATCTGTCCGATTTTATCACTAGTAACATTGTAAACCGTCCCTAATTGGTAGGTCTTGGCGGTGCCAAATCGGTTATATTCGGTTAGAGCTGTGACAAACCACGCGCGAGCCGAGCGAGCAAAGCGAGCGGTTCCATGGCAGCGGCCGGCGAGCGCTTCTTCCAAGTTGGTCACAGTTACTTGGCTATTTATTATTAGCGCAAGGTGCGTTCGTTGCATGCCAGTTTGCTACCAATTCACAATTTGTCGGTTTGCCATAAATAGAACAAAAACTGTCGAAAAATAATGCGTTACATTGTAAATGGTTTGTTGCAGTTCTCCATTAGTCGATACTTTATAATCGCGGTAGAAAACAACTAATCAACTAAGTGCAGCATCTTATACAACAGACATTCTATAGTACAGCATATTATAGGAACGTCTCAGAACTCGGATATTCTTGGAACTTATAACGACGATGTGCGTCGATGTGTACTGTAGGTACAAGCAGGCACAGTGAAGCGTTTAGTTAGATGTAGTTAGTGCGTCCATTCACGTGGAAATCGACGGCTTGTTATCTACCCACCTTACTATACATTCTAGAAGGGAAGTCGCTGGGAATGACTTGTGAAATATCCTAGGAGTCCTTCTCTGAACGTGGATAATTGTGGTAAACAAATTATGATAGAGGTATAACATTTTAAGCAGTGAAGATTGGACAGAGAATTTATGTACGCGTAATCTACGCAGTATGTCTATACACGCGTAAATGAAACCTAAAAAACTGTACAGTGTACATACAAGCTACACACAAAGTATTCTCTCCTTTTGTAGTCCTGATTCCTTCTATTTTTATATCTACTATTTTATAATGATTACCTACTAGTAAAGTGCGAGCTTTTTTTAAATTTTTGTTTGAATAGTATATAATTTATTTCTTGGTTTATTATTATCCCATATCATATGTTTGTAATCACGTTCTCCAAAACGGCTCTAACGATTTCGATGAAAGTTTCAATAAAGGGGCAAAAAATCCATCTAGCTAAGTCTCATATCTTGGAAAATTCATTTTCTCCGTATTTTCACGCAAAAAGATTCGGTTCGTAATTTCGCCGCGGTCGCCGATATGCATACTTTTTAACCGTGAAGTTGAAAACATTTGTTTAGTGTTTTTTTTTTTCAATTTTAGAATAAAATAAAACCTGTTCAATACTTTTTTTTTATAACTTGTAAGTTTCATTGGTTTAAAAAAGCTCCAAAATTGTGTAAGTCTTTAACCTCTGTAGCACTGATGGCTCCAATAGGTGCTGGCGCGTAGACGGTGGTGCCATCACGCCGCCTTTTTTGCGTAGAAATTAAACTAAATCGATGCCGAATATTTTTAGTACAATTTCTGGCAATGGTATACAAATATTATTATTATATTTGGTTCTAGCTAGGTCTCATATATGGGAAATATCGTTTTATCTATTTTCAGCAGAGCTCACATTATACTACCATGGCCGGTGCAGAAATATTACAATTAAAGGTTTCTAATTAGCAAATTCCTCATCATATTGTTTAGATATAAAATCTTAGTCCATTCGTAATAACTATATAATAAACTACTTGTTAGAATATTTCCAACATTTCATTATTTCCTTCGAGTGAACGATTCACTTACTGCAACTCTACAAGAAAATATCAGTTCTCGATATCAGCTAACGATTGTAAAAGTAAATAAACTGTTAACTCTAACCTTTTGTTGATATTTCTGTAACTGTTCAGCGACTGAATTTATTCGCCTGTGCATTTTATATTGTTGTGAAGCTTAAGAAGTTGTTATAAGAATCTGATAAAGGGATTTGTTTTATAAACTATTGCCCGTTGTCACTAAAACTAGGTTCCACCTAAATGAATTCCTATATAAAAGCGTAGGTACTGTTCGATTATCAACGCTCGACTCAGCGTATAGAGTTGAAAATTCAACATTGCAGTACGTGCATTAGGTCTTCATTTAGGTGTTTATATATCACACATTAAGTTCCAGTTCTTTTTTTAGATCCTATAAACTTTCCTCTTTAGGTACAGTAGATAAAGTAAAACTTGAATTTCACCCGAATAAAGTATTGAAATTCACAACTACCAGAGCGTTTATTTCACGTTGAATATGAAAATGATAATTAAAAACGTCCGCTGTATGTAAGGTAAGTGCACCAGTTACCATCCCCGTTTAATTAACGTGCAGCGCGTATCATTATGACTTGCCTATTGATTTCCTGTCACCTGCATGATCGGTAACCCTGGCGTCCATGGCCATCACCACAAAATAGATTCGTACAGAAGGTTGGCTCCAAATAACCGGCTAAAACAGGTACTTACACTTGCTATACTACATTTGAATACTACATTTGCTACAAGGCAATTTATTAAACAATCTTCCCGTATATATAACACTCTCAATGAACAATGTGCCATCTACTCTATGACATACCACGACTGTAAAAAAACACTAACTGAATGGCTCAAGAGTAAAAGTTACGAAGAAACCGAAGATATCCTACACAAGATCACATAACTAAGAAACAATATAATTTGTACACATATGCACACCACACCCGCACATCCTCGCGCTACACAAACACACACTTACACACAAACGAACCCACACACATACACACACTCACTAACATATTCTACACCCAGTGCGCTCCCTTACTGATATAAGAATTATAGAATGTTAATTAGTCTTAAATCAATCCTTTTGCTTATTTCTCACACATTTGTAGAATTATTGTAAACTGGAGGAGCGGACCCACCTAATACAAGCAAATCTTTGCTTAAAAGGTGACTCCAAACCTAACATAGTTATATCCTTAAGTAAAGAAATAATTTTTTTTTTTACACATACGTAAGGAGAGGCCAAACGATATTATATAAGATGGGAGTAACGTTTTTGAATCGTGTTATTTACGCTGCATTCCGTTTGATATAGTATTGTTGCTAGTAAGACTAAAGCCCACCTGATGGGGCACGCAGTGTATATATTGTTTCCAGGAGTCTCCAGAAGATGGCATGATAAATAATTATATAGTATTCCTTAAGTTGTGTTGTATTATTTTTATTGTTCCTATTTTGTTTATGTTTGTATCTTAATTAATAATACTTTCTAACATAGTTTAAGTAATACTAACAAATTTTGGGTAATGAATGTGCCTGAATTAAATATGAACAAATGAATAAATAAAAAAGTACGATTTGCACCACACAACGATGCTAAAGTGAGTTGTATATATCCGTTGATTTTCATTTCAACAGAATTTATGCGACTCATTTTAGGCGACCGAAATTAGGCACGATTTTTTCAAATATTTTTTTTTTATTTTTTCATTCCAAAATCTGTATAAATATATATAGCAAATATAATGTCTGCCAAACTGCATAGCAACACAACAACAATGTGTTACAAATGACATTAAAAAAAAATATATTGTGCTAAAACTTAATTAAGTACTTAATTATGCTAAGTAAACTATAAAATAATATTGCCCTAACGCGACCTCAATCTATGTCAAAGTTATGCTAATCGCGAGATCGCTTGCACAAGATGCGTGTCTATGATGTGGATGCGTTTCCGCTCTTTGTATTAGGTTTGCCTTCTGTACTTCATTTTGTATACTTACCCTGTCCATATTAATTGTTTCGTCGCTTTGTCCACGTGTCGTTGTAATCCTCTAATAATTGCATCAGTAGGTATAATGGTGTGTTTGTGTGTGTATCTGCTGTAGTGATGTGGTTAGTGGTTATTGATGGATGGTAGACCTTTTGGGTTAGTTAGTTCCGTGGCTGGAAGGAAATACCTACCTGTGAGTGCATCCTACATGCTTACCTACTGGTTCCTTTGCGCTAAGTGCTAACTTATTCATTAGCATAAAATGCGTTTTGTTTATTATTTTGGCGGACTCTACAAAACTATACTTAAACAGCGATTTTTATTTTGACTCCATAAGTCAATAACAATTATTGTTCTAAAAAAAAACTTATGGTGGCGACAACCTGTTCTTGCACCCTAAAATTATTTTAGATAGAACATACAATCGATCGCATTTACCAATAAAACCTAATACACTTCAAAAGTACCCACACAATTTCAAAAAAAGAAAAAACAAAATATTCTCTGAATACGAAGCGTCTCTCATTTCCACCTTGTTTATTCCCATTCCCATCTGAATGGGAATCCGTACACATGTCCCGGCTACGTTTCCGCACCGTTGGCCCGGGCCTCAAGACAGGCCGAGGCCGGCGAGCCGACGGGCTGACGGGCCGAACCAATCCCCACACTATTCATATCGAGTGGAAAACATTGCTGTGACGTAATCCCACACCTGCTTAGGTTTTTTCTTTTTGAGTGTGGTGTTTTCTTTTTCTGTGATAACACGTGAACCTACCTATTTATGTTTTTGTACAATATTGGTTTTGAGTAGGGGTGCATCCGATACCGATACCGATATATCGGCGATACTTCGGGTTTGCCGATATACCGGCATCGGCGATATTTTTATTCCCGGTACAACGATACCCTCTCGAATGTCGGAGACTAAATTGACTTGACTGAAATTGTCAAGCTGTCAAGCTGTATTAGGATTACATTATCATAAAGGTCATTTTAATATTTTCCCTTGTCAATTTAGTGTAACTGTCCGACTTAAGACACTTGGAGCATTTTTTCTTATGTCGAACTGTGTAACATAAGACATTCAAGAGGATACTTTTAAAATTTCGCGCTTCGAAAAAGGAATGTGAACGTGCGTGTTGTTTCGTCTATTTTGTTGCAAACGAGACTCGAACAATGCCGTCTTATACCCAAACTTGACAAAAAATTTCACAGAAATACTTTAGTTTTCAAATGAGTTTTGTTCATTCAAACAGACTTGCGAAATTGCCTATCTCCGGAAAACTTGTGAATACATGTTGTTTTTTTTTTTTTAATAAAAATCTTATTAATGTTAATTTTAGTTACTAACACTATTAACCTTAATTATTAATTTTAATAACGAATAATCTCATTCTAAGTCAGTAATTATTTATATTAATTTTAAAAAATTAACCCAATTTCTGTTTCATTTATTTTACCATAATTATAATTTAATAAGCGTATCGGTATCGGTATCGTATCGGCAAAAAGGCGTAGGTATCGATGCATTCCTAGTTTTGAGTCTGTTTGAAGGTTATAATGTCGGGGCATTGTAGAATTAAGCTGTTAAAAAGCCTGAAAGATGCTTCATCATTAAGGACATCTGAAAAAACAACCATCCTAACTAATATTATAAATGCAAAAGTGAGATTGTTTGTTACGCTTTCACGCTAAAACGGCTGAATGGATTTGGATGAAATCTGGCACATGGGTAGACCATGACCTGGATTAGGACATAGGTTACTTTTTTATCCCCGTAGTACGTTCTCGTGGGATAATGTCTGACCTCCACGCGGGCGAAGCCGCGAGCAAAAGCTAGTACTTTTGTAGGGCGAGGCGACATATTGGTGTTGTTATGATATGATAAGTCTGTCATTTCATTGCAGAACAGAACTGATTTTTGGTGGCATCTCATCTCTAACTATACAATTTTAGTTTAGAGGTGGTGTGCGTTTTTTCATGTTACTTGGGTAAGAGGGGCATGTGGCTAAGTAATAGCAGCCGCACGGGTCGATCGATCAGGTTAAGCTACGCTTGTCGCGGTAGGTCTGTGGATGGGTGACCATACCAAAACCCCTCCGTGCCTCAGAAAGGACGTTAAGCCGTTAGTCCCGGCTGTCATTCGTGGATCTTTGACAGTCGTTACGGGTCGTCAGAAACCCGAAAGTCTGACAACCAGTCTTACCAAGGGGTATCGTATTACCCAGTAGCTGGGTTGTGGAGATCAGACAGGCAGTCCCTCCATATACAATACTGGTATTCAGCTGCATCCGGTTAGACTGGAAGCCGACCCCAACATCGTTGGGAAAAGTCTAAACAGATGATAAGATGGTGTGGGTTTTATCCATTCAGGTATAATGTAAACTAGAGCAGACCGAGCAAAATATTGAACAAACATTTGAACCTCAATGTTTTTGCCTCAATTAAATGGATTTTATTGTATTTATTGTATACCTGTGTTTAAAAAGTTTCCAGCCTGAGCCCTTCCACAAAAAGCATTACAATTTCTAAAACTCTAAAAGAAAACACAGCATAAATATAATCAGCTCGCCGCCGCACCATAAAACTGTAAAGTCGCAGTCACACCGTAGCCAGAGCCACGAAATTCGTTTAATCTCGATTATCGCGGCGTAAAACTAAGCGGGGTGGTTTCGACCCCGTCATTCGTTCTCCCATAATCCACATTAAGATCCACAAGCCGCAGTAATGCCCCTTTTGTCCTGTTTCTTTCTTATCTCACTGCAAAATTTGTCTAGGCGATGCTGTAAAATAGTCTAAAAGTGACTGCCTGTTACACCGTAGTTAGTTTCAGAAAGATATCGTTTTCCTTAAATTTTCTTTTTAGGGTTCCGTAACAAAATGGTAAAAATGAACCCGTATGGTGCGACTCAGCCTGTCTGTCTGTCACAGCTGGATATCTCAAGAACCACTAATGCTATCAACTTGAAATTTGGGCTGAAAGAGGGTCTTAAAAATGAAAAGTAGGGCTACTAGGGCATGTGGGGTATCATATGAATGAGCGCTGTTTGCACATTCTTAAACATTTTTTCTTATTTTTAGGCCGCATAGTTTTCGACTTTTGATCATAAAATGTAAAAAAAATACCGTCCCTCGGCCCCTTTATCTCCGAAGTTTGCATAGAGAAAAATCTTAAATTATTCTGTGTGAGAGAAATTCATGTAAAGATTACAGGAAAAATAAAACGATGTCTCTAAATAACACACTTTTGTTTTTATATATGATGGTACGGAACCCACGATGCGCGAATCCGACTCGCTCTTGACCGGTTTTTTTTAACTGAAGCTTTCAATAGAAGATGACGGATACTAGTACTAGGTAGATAAGTTTACAAATTAGAGTAGCAGCAATAATAATCCCTTAGTTTACGTGAAGTGAATATACTCATCCATTAGCTAAGCAGAGATTTGATCTAAGTATTCATAAATCCTGGAAACAGTTAAAGATTTAACATATCCGTCAAACGCAACATAGTTGCTTTGGTCACTGTATTTCAATACAATAAGCCACGAAAGTTTTATAACTCCACATAACCATTCTCCTAAAACATTACTCGCAAAGTGTTCGCAATGTTGAATGTAACACAACATTGTGATTGCGGTCAGTTAAACTGGCCTATACCTACGGGCTCTGCCACGATTTATTTGAGGCGAGCTGCAGCGGGCCTTTATTGCCGTGCTTGTTAAAACCGTCTCACTATTTTATACTTATTTTATTTTTATATTTAACTAATGAGAATCTCGATAAAAAAGGTTTAAGTTGGATGGCTTGGTGGTCGGGTAATGTTTGGAAAGGATTTTTGTTCGGGCAAAGTCATGCAGTTTCTGTAATACATAATTAGGATGAAATCCATGAAAAATTACCACCTCCATCAAAGTTTTAAGTGCGGGTGGAAGTTGTCATCCAAATAATGTCTAAAGTCTACAGCACATCAGTTGTAGCCCTTGCTCTACGAAAATCATCCTTACTGCTACGACATAAAAGCACAGTCAATGTGAAATTGTAACCACTGACATCAGTTTTGCCCTACCTAGTAGGTATCTAGAATTATTTCAAGAAATTGAGCAACAACACTTCCAACTATAATTAAACTAGCTGTCACCCGTGGCTTTGTCTGCTATTCAAGATGAATAGTAGTCTATGTCCTTCTCCAGGTTATGTTCTACCCATGTGCCAGATTTCATCCAAATCCGTCCAGCCATTTTAGCGTGAAAGCGTAATCAAGAAACACAAACACATTTTCGCATTTATAATATGTTAGGAGGATAAAAAACCGAACTATCTACAATCTAGACTCACAAAATGTATTAGTTTTTTTAAATAAAAATCTCTTAACACACTACTAAAGTTTCTATAATAATATAATTCAATCATGATTCAAAAGACACGTGGCGCCATCTATTATCATAAGAACGTTATTCTTGTTTTCCTAGGGAACAGTACTTTTTTTCGGGATGAAGGGTACCCTGTGTCCGTTTTTGTACACGTGACTACGTATATGTAAAATTTAAGGATGATCGGTTCAGTGGTTTAAGCGTTAAAAGGTAACAAACAAATAAACAAACTCTTTTCGCATTTATAATATTAAGTAAGGATATCAAAAACGATGGTGTGTTTATATAGCTTTTATAAAGCGAATTTTTCAAGAACGTAGCTTAATTAACCAAAAAATAATCGTTAATAACCTATACCTTTCTAAAAACGAAGCCAATAAATTGACACCGCGCCCTCTCCTGTCTAAGAAACAAATTCTCAAAGCGCACGCTCCAAAGATTAATTATCAAATAAAATTGTGCATTCCCATTGCACTTCAATTAGCGTCCGCCTCGCTAAGCTTGGCTCTCATAATAATAAAAATATAAAGAAGCTTGTTGGATGTTCCGTATATAAATTAAGGTGTATTGTAATTTGTGTAATTGCTAATAGATTTGTGGGAAAAGGCTATGTATCAAAAGGTAGCAGTGTTGCGTTCCATATTGAATAAAGACAATTGAAAATCTATTATGACTTAATAAGGCACCTGTTCCACCGCCGCCGGCGATTAACGAGAGCGAGTAGAGCTAGCAACTAAAAACGAGTTGGCGAGCAACGAGTGCGCCAGAGCGACGACCGATTACTCGCGCTAACTGTACAATGTCACAAATCTTGAGCGCTCGATTAAAGAGTGCTTATGGTAAAAAAGTCCCCACTCATCAAGCGACTCTCATCGAGCGCTTAAGATTCGTGCCGGTCACTATGTCGCAGCCAACTAGCTTAATTTGCCGTTCAGTTAGCAGCCTAGCCTTTGGAAGTAGCGTTGGTCGGCCGCTGCCACGGCACCGCTCGCTGCGCTCGCTCGGCTCGCGCGGGATAGTCACAGTCCTAACCTAACCTAATCCATATGGTCGGGGTACCCTGGCTTGGTTATTGTAACCAATTCGGCTCGTGGGCTAATTAGGCTAGTTGGCTGTGACAACTATAGTTGGGCAGAACACTCTTGGATAACTCTTGTCGCTTGTAGCCTCGCCTCCTCGTCAGCGGTAGGATAGGTGCCTTTGGCTGCCTGTCCACTGAAGTCGAGCGAGACAGCGGAGTTGAAAAACGTAGAAATATTAAGCAATAGGATTGCAAAAATCTCCGCTCCGCTCCAGGAGGCGGGATCCTATTAGTCCGTTTCTCCGCTCCTCAGCCTCGCTCCACTTCAGTGGAGAGGCAGCCTAAATCGGTTGATCACTTGCTTTGTTATATTTAAGAATACTGTGTCCATGATGGCTTTCATGGTTTATCAACTCCTAATAGAAATCAAATATGGCTGATTAAACGTCAATGTAGCCAGAAAAAGTTCTCAAGACGTTTTATATAGGAACTACACTTGTAGCCGATATTGTCAATAATTGATAAGATTATTACACTATTGGCTCTGCAGTAGAATTTTAGCAAAATATTACAAATTACAGTGAATGTGGTATACCGTTGACGTGTGTGGACACTTAGCTATACATATGCGATGACACGTCAGAAACATGTGAGTTGTCAGGAGGGGTAGACATACGTCACTTGCAGCACACCTTCTATGATACTGACGTAGTCAGTGGATCTCTAATAGGAAGGTAGGTTAAAATGTTTATTTCTGTCAACAAATTTACATGTAGGTACAAGCGAGACACTAAAAATTTTACAAAAAAAAAAAAACAACTATAATACATAGGTAGGTATTATTCCAGCTGAGCACATATCATCAAAAATTATTTGTGACATTCGCCTAGCGATTTTGCATCATGATGTGTTGAATGTTTTCTGAATCAAATTTAGCATGTAATCAGCTGGATTACATGCTACATTTGATTCAGAAAACATTTATCTTACTTTAAAAATTTTGTGTAAAATAAGTAATTTTTCAGTTAAACTGATTTGAGACTATAGATTGGTATCTTATCAAAAAGTACGAGTAGAAACTCGGTTCAACAAAGACACGTATCTACAGCTGATGGTACCCTAAAAAGAGACGAGATTAAAAACCTACGAATTTGTTTACGTAGTTCGTGGAACTCGATGGAAAAATACCAAATTGGTTGTAAGCGTCCGACTCTTAAGATAGGATTTATTATACAAGCTTTTGTTTAGTTTCATCTGTCCTGGTGTCTGTCTGTGCTCGAATCTTGGAAGTTCAATTTGACCCACTTCCCGGTTTCCGATTGAGCTAAAATTTTACAAGCATATGTAAATCAGATGACAATGCAATATTGTTATGACATGGAGCTGATCTGATGATGGAGCTGGAAGGTGGCCATGGGAACTCAGTAATAAAACGACGCAACCCTATCGTGTTTGGGCTCGTTTGATTTGTTTTGACAAGGACTCTGGTCCTAAATGATATCCAGACTAAAAAATGCTTGTTTTTTTTATAATTACAATACACTTGTTTTTTTTTTACTACTAAAGGTGTTGTTAAAATTTGAATTACTTTTAACTTTAATTAAAGGACAGACATCAGAATGAAATCGATTGAGAAAAGGCTCTTCAATGGGATTTTATTTACTGGAAACATCAATATCGTGATGAACTGTTTCGGTCACTATGACAGCATTTTTTGTAATTCTTCTAATGTAACAAAAATCGGTCAAGTGTGTCGGACCACGCATAATGAAGGCTTCTGTAGTTGGGAT
The DNA here is from genome assembly GCA_948252095.1 of Dicycla oo. Taxonomy (NCBI): domain Eukaryota; kingdom Metazoa; phylum Arthropoda; class Insecta; order Lepidoptera; family Noctuidae; genus Dicycla; species Dicycla oo. Next base: position 31,099,957 of record OX411713.1, on the reverse strand, counting down.
CAATTCATGCGAAGAACAAACTTAACATTGTAGTTGAAAAACATGTTCTCCCATACATTCCAACTACAAATGTCCAGTACAAAAGTAAGTTTGTATGCACAATATTGAGAGATTTACTATGTTATTTTACGACCATAGACTTCTTATAGGTTTTCCAGTAATCTATAGCTATAAAATTATTTTCTGTATTTTTTTCAAAATTTTAAGGTCAGTAGTTTCGAAGATAAAGGGGGAAATGGTCAATTTTCGTCTATTTTCTTAAAAAACTTTATAATAGTTTATTTTAAAATTATGAACAAAAATTAAGACCATTTCATTTGATATATTGCACGGTACAGTTTGCAAATATTTTATTTTAATTTTCTTATTAGCCCCCCAAAGTTATTCAAAATTCATTAATTTACATTACACGTCCGTGTTTGGGTCACAGAAATACATAAGTGTACCAAATTTCAACTTAATCGGTCCATTAGATTCGGAGCAAATTGGCTGTGACAGACGGACAGACAGACAGAAAGACAGACAGACACATGAGTGATCCTATAAGGGTTCCATTTTTTCCTTTTGAGGTACGGAAGCCTAAAAAGGGATTCCATTTATTTAAATACTACTTTATTGTACACAAAAAAAAAAAGTAAATCAAACACTACAAAATTATACAATGGGCGACGTTATTGCTTTCAGCAACATCTTCTAGGCAACCTTGGAATAGAAAGTTATTAGCCTGGGTTGTCGTTGGTGCAAATGTTAAGTATACAAATAAAATATTCAAACCATGTTTAATGTGTATTTGTGAGCTTTTTCTTCAAATAAATGGCTTCTCCTATTTTCTTTTCAATCCCAATATTATTCAAATCTTTTTAGTTTGCTGTCATACATTTCAAGGTAACTTGTGCCTTTTACTACTGAGATTTCATGATTTCTGGTAACATTAAGTATTGAACTGAAAGGTATGTAAAGTTTCAGTATATAAAAACGAACAGAAAATACTTTCCAATGTTTATTTTTTCGTCAACACGTCCAATTGAATGAAATGAAACGATGAAATCGAGTATCATAATTTGATTGCACAGTGTTTGGGGTCGAATTCTGTGTTTTATTTTAGGAACTAATTCGTATTGGAATTTTTGTCTGCATTTTAGTTGGGATGGTTCGCAGTCAAAGACCCTCCAATGTAAAATGTTTGTATGAATACGCTGCCGCGCTTTGTTCGCTTTTTATTTTCAATGCTCCGCTTTATTTTGTTACATTCCGATTTTTCCATAAATTTATTTGGAGTTTTAAATCCGATGTTTGGTTGTGAGTGAAATCATAATTATTATTGGAAATGTTGGGAGTTACAGAATGTTTGGTAACACTGTATAAATCCTTCATATTCAAATGTTTATCTTTTTAATCAAATTAGCCGTGCTATTCTGTACAAATCTCACCGTGAAAACTTAGGTGAGGTGAGCGTGGAGTGAGCTGTCAATAGTGTCAATCCCTAGCATCAGGTGAAATGACAGCACTCTTCAAGCTCACTTCACCTAAGTTTTCACGGTGAGATTTGTACAGAATAGACCGGCTGAATGTTTATCGGTTCGACCACTTCCTACTATTGAATGTTTAAGAGAAAATCTTTACCAGACGGATTAGTGATCGCAGTTTCAAACAGGATGACGCTGCTCACATATTCTTAAAAAAAAACATCCTGAGTCAGTCGACACCAACAAGCCTGGCATGAAGTCTAACTCGTATAACCAATTAACGAGACAATTGACTGAATAGTACTGGAAAAAGAAACTCCTTAAAGTGTTTGTCCACCGCACAACGTCAACAGGATCATTCTAGAACAGAGCATCCCGGTGGTGGTGTGCGGTGGAAACACGGCCATAGTAAATTAATCTATCACTACTTCAGCGCCATCATCTCGTTCTCGTTGACATCTTGTTGACGTGGCGGTGGACAAACGGCCTTATTCCCAAAAGAAACAACCCACAACACACACAACATCTCATAAAAAACATTCATATTCATAACAATTCCCGTAACAATACAATCAGAAACTAAAGTAAGAACTCTGAGAGTAAAAAGCACTAAGACGCTACCACAGAGCACGGACACGCCTCGACACGGCCGGCGGCATTGCTAACACTTTCCATACAAACCAAGCGTGTCACCGTTTACTCGCACCATGACACTAGTCATCATCTGCCTGGCCTTTTACCAACTATGTTGGGGTCGGCTTCCAGTCTAACCGGATGCAGCTGAACACCCGTGTTTTACATGAAGTGGCTGCCTATCTGAACACCACAACCCTGTTACTGGATTACACGATACCCCTTAGTATGACTGGTTGTCAGACTTTCAGGTTTCTGAGGACCCGTAACGACTGCCAAATATCTGCGAATGGCAGCCAGGACTAATGGCTTAACGACCACGACACTAATGACGTATAGAAACTGCATAATCAGCTTATAATGTTCCCACTTCTGAGACACAGACCTCCTCTCCATCACGCGGGCCCAGTGCCGGTTGGTATATGTCACAATGTCTTCAATTTTTTTGTTCTAGGACATGCTTCCTCACGATGTTTTCCTTTGCCTTTTTAGGAGCAGTGGTGATGAAAAAATTTACACAAAGTAAAGCGCCTGTCTGGGTTCGAACTTACGACCTACAACTCGTAAGTCGCAGCCGATACCACTGGGCCACCACTGTTCTCTACAGAAACTATGAAGGCGGTCCGTGATTAAAGTTGTACAGTCAACGCAATTTCAACCCTACGAATTTTATTAGTATAGTTCACGTCAAATAACTTTGCCGCTCTGAAACCATAGGCTTTCCTATGCGCATGGCATGGCGCGCTGCTGTTTTAGTATAGATATTGATTACTGCGCAGTCATTTGCGCGAACTTCAGAGCGGCAAAGTTATTTGACGCGAACTATAGTCCCACAGAATAAATAGTAACAAGTACTGCCGTGTTTAGACGGTTCGGCGGTTCTGTGCTCTGTGGAGGCTACGGTATAAGTCGCCTTCAGAAAAATCGCACCGATTAATATCAGGAGGAAGACTGCAGCATCATATTTTTCATCATTATGTTCTCATTAAACGAAGCAACGTCAGGAAATCGGATCACGAAAAAGGGAAGATAATTCTGTCTGGCTGTCTAGTTGCGTATTCAATCTGTTTTGTGTTCGGAGTGTTTTGAACGGAAGATTATATTGGAGAGTTGATTAGGTTTTTTTTTTGGGATATAGTAGTGAAGAAATTCATTATAGAAAAGATAAATGGTGGAAGTTCTAGTAGCTACGTGTGTTAAAAATTGGATAGCATATTAATTAAAGTTACGCTAGTGTCAGTTTTTGAGGTTTAATTTTGGGTGAAAGTTTGATTTCAAACAATAGATACTCTTCCTTCGTATCTTGGATGCCATACAAGAGTTTATTGGTTCTAGCAGAACCAGATCTGATCATACAATAGTATAAAGGCTAAAAGAACAACGGCTTAAATAACATAAAAAAGCTCATTTCCCTTAAAATAATGAAACAGTGAAAACTAGTGAAATAGTTTCGGAGCGCAGTCTTCACGAAAATTACCCCCTTGATTGCTGCCAAGATAAATTACTCGTGTCTGAAGACGCTTGCGACAAGGATGCGGGGTTATACTGGATGGGTTAAGTGGTCAAACGGAAGTGCAAGTACCTACGAAGTAGATTCAAGATTACACACATAGACCAAGAAGTAGGTAAGTAAGTACAAGTAACATCGTTTCTGTGATAGTACGAGTATAGATTCCACACATCATCACGCTGCGTTGTAATATCAGCAACAATACAGAATTGGTTTCGAAAACCAACATACGACACAAGTGACTTATTATTTTATATATTACACACTTTGCTAAAGATCTGCGTAGCGAAAACCAAATGCCTTGAAGAACACTGAAATTGCCCAAAATTCATAGTGTCCAGCCAATTATTTTAATGTAGTCTTTCTATAGTCCCTTTTGTATTGTGATTATGATGATAATTTTATTAAAACTCATGTCATAAAAAGCGTTGAAAACTGACACACGTTTCACTACAAGCACTAGTTTTACAATAATATTATAAAGTATTTGTCGTAGATATAAGGGGCTCGTGGCTAAGTAATAACAGTCGCACAGGTCGATCGATCAGGTTCAGCTGCGCTTGCCGTGGATTGGTGATTTTTACATACCGAGCCCTCTCGTGCCTCGGAAAGCACGTTAAGTACCGGCTGTCATTGTTACGGGTCGTCAGAAGCCTGAAAGTCTGACAACCAGTCTTACCAAGGGGTATCGTATTACCCAGTAACTGGGTTGTGGATGTCGGATAGGCAGTTGCTCTATATAAAATACTGGTATTCAGCTGCATCTGATTAGACTGGAAGCCAACCCCAACATAGTTTGGAAAAGGCTAGGCAGATGATTTGTCGTAGATTCTACGACATATTGTGTACTTTACTCAATACTTTAATGCATTCCATAATGTGTGAATATAACAGTTGGTACGTTAAAACATCGAATTAATTATAAACCCTGTCGGGCACAGCAAAGTTAATTTTTAATAGGAGAGAGGATGAAGGCGCGTTATGTTCAGAAAAAAAAAATAATAAAATTATAAATTTATCTCAGGTAACTATCACATTTAGTCACCATACATCTTCGTCCCCCAGTTATAAATGTTCAGGGGTTAAAAAGGTGTCGCCTTGAATCCAGACCGCGGCTGCAGTCAGCTGATAAATACTCAAGACGGTCGGTCCCTGCTCAATTTATATTAATATACGTATTCTTATGTATGGTTGTTCAAGGGGAGTTGTCACTCATGAGCTGTAGTTTCGGAAAAATGACTTATTGGAGTGTGTAGGACGGTAAAACTAATCTGTAAAACGTTTTGATATTAATCGGGCCTACCACTAAACTGTGTTTATCAGCTGTTTAGGCTAGTAAGAGTGGGTCTCTACCTGCGTCTGTTTCCAAGCGCATACAAGTGAGAGTTAACAGGCTTCTTCTGAGTAAGCTCACTCCATCGTCGACTTTGTCTCTGTCGCCTCCGACCTAGGCTAGAGGCAAGAGCAAACCCATCTTAAACTAAATAAATCAAAGGCTAAACAACTCAAGTCGAGGGAATTATTAATTTTAAATTACGTCATTCAATAACCCTCCTCCAGTCATCCACCCAGGCAGAAATTAAACTGTTATTTACTATAAAATCCCCACACATCCAACATATTGGGACTGTTTTGTAATATTGTAAAACTCCGAGTTTTCAGTTACGGCAAGAGACAAAAGTACCAGTTCTCGTCATATCGCGCTACAAGTGGGGTGAGAGCACCAGCAGTGTCCTACAGGGCTTTGACGTCACGTATCTCATATGGCCTTACCCGATATTATGAAGCGGGTGGTTACTTCTTCGTGTATTTATTTTCAGCCAGTATATTAAAGTGGAAGGTAAACTTTTTAATGTAATAATGTGTACTTGAAAAAAATAAGGAAAAAGGGGAAGCCTTTGCCCAGCAGTATCAAACAACTTAGATAACAAAAAAAAAAAGTGCACTTGTGAAAAATGCTGCCAGTAATTTTGTTATGTTTTGGATGTTATGTTTTGTTGTAATGACAGTGATGTAGGTACAGTCAGCTTCAAAAAGGTATATACATCGACAAAAATTCATTTCACTGTCTACAATTTTCTGTTCCATAATACTGTATCACTGTGTCCCCGAGAACTCCACGACTTCATTCCACCGGCCTCCTTCTACCATCGGACATCTAGACGCACTGCCAGTTACCATCCCTACCTGGTTGCTATTCCACCAATTCGCACTAAGCGTTTCCATGTCTTTTATAATGCGCTCAGCAAAAGAGCGGAACTCACTACCTGCGTCTGTGTTTCCGAGCGCATACAACCCTAATCTCTTCAAAGTGAGAGTGAATAGGCTTCTTCTGGGTAAGCTCACTCCATCGTCGACTCTGTCTCTGTCGCCTCCGACCTAGACTAGAGGCAAGAGCAAAACAAACTTAATTAAAAAAAAAAAGAAAGATAAGTACCCATTGTGTCATTTATGTTTCTTTTCACATTGATGCCATAATATTGAACAGAAATTGTAAACAATTAAATTAATTTTCCATGAATATTTATCATTTTGAGGCTATGCTTTTAAAATAGCAGATAATGCATAGAAGAAATCTTGAAGAAATCTACAAAGTACAAGTATGAAAAATTTTGACTATAGCACAGATATTCACAAATGCTGCGTGCTACTCAATCAACTCCCAAACACCTTAATAACTTCCACGAGAAACCAAGGGCACATCAAATTCAAATCAAGGCTTACACATATGATCTGACGTCACTTACATACATACGTTGCGTCTGGTTTAGTCCAACCAGGAGCAGAGCATGCAAATTGCATGCATACATATCACCCTGTATTCGGGTTCGCAGATTGTAAATTGCTTTGCCCGGCTGATCTAAATATTGACTGTGACCTCCCAGAGGGTGTAACTTCATCGATGTGTAATTATTGGTACCTACCTACCTAAAATATTTCTGGTTAATATCGTGTTGTGGCTAGAGATGGGTGGGTGGGTAAAAAATGGGAAAGAAAAGTTTGAAATGGAAAATAAATGCAAACCGAGTTCTGGGTATTTTGTTTTATTTCCCTGTTGTAATTTAGAAGTTGCTGTGTTCAATATGATTAATAGTTCTAATTTAGTAAAATTAAATAAAAAATAATATGTAGGTGTACATGCTATAATTTTGTTTTTATTTATACAATATATTTTTGATAAAACTGTATTTTATTGTGAGATAGTCCAGAATATTTTTGTGTAAAAGCCAACCCTGCACACAGACGTGAAAATTATAATGTAATTTGGTTAATTTAATTTTTACCCAGTATAAATTGAAATTGGAAAGGTAAAAATGGGTATTAAAGGATAATTACCCAAATGTTTGGGTTTTAACGGTAGACGGCAATCTCTAGTTGTGGCAAATATACAACATGTTTATAATTTTGATAAATGATATTTATTTCTGTAAACTGATCCAACAAACACGTCAAAAATAAATAATGTTTTAAAACTAGATGAGATCGGCATCTCCTATCGACTACTCTGAGAAGAAAGACCGAAACAAATTCAGAGGTCAGTCTGGGAGGCCACGAAGTTCATTTTTTTTTACATTTTTTGCAATTTGCAAGTCAGTATTAAGTAGTATGTTGATCCAAATATGATTTGCGGCCATACTATGTATTTACATAATTATAATCACTAAAGTAATCAATACAACTCTTTAAGACCAGGTAATCATGTTGAATGACTTAAGAAGCTGTATTAACAATAATATTTTTATTTCGGAATAATATCCATAGTGTTAATAACATAATATAAAAACAACTTGTTATCTAGTGTTAGTACCAATCACCCTCTGCAAAAATTGCTTAACGATTGGAGAGCTGAAGCTCTCTGCTACCCTGGCGCTTCCCCCTAAAAGTCCTGACATAACTTTGGTCAGGCCATAATGATATGAGGACCATGCAGATTAGTGTCCTAGATGACCTTTTGAGGAACGATGCACGTTTTAATGTATTTGTCCAGTCAGTGCACGCATTTGTTTATATTGTGCCAGTGCTATTGATAGTTGTAGATAGATGTTTTTTGTTAGGCAAAGTGATAAAATATTCAGAGATAGTATTGAGGCGATAGAGGACAATGGCTGATCAAAATTAATTGACTAAATCACTTCATCTCCTCACCATTATTACAGCAAAACTAAGATATTTATTACAGGCTTACTCCTTCGAAAAGCAAATAAACGTACGAAATATTACACATAATTTATTTATCAAAACTTAAAATTACGCAACAATAAAATAATTTAAACTTGAACAAAACCAACTGAGACTTACGAGGAAATTTAATTACAAAAAAATTACAATTGAATAGAATATAATAAACACAATAGTGAGTATTAGAATAACACTTAATTTTAATAGACATCGCTTTTAATGTAAGCTTCTAAAGATACAGACACAATTGAAAATATTTTATGTTGAAGCTGAAATATGTTGAACATTCATTGAAAACGCGTGGAATTTAAATTAGGTCACGGCACGCTGCTTCTTTATCTTTAATGCTCGATTCCTATAAACAGAAACGAATCGTTTTGCTTACCAATGGTAGCATTTTTTGTTGTCAAACTGGGCATATATAATTGATTCGTAAGCTAATTTTACTTGTGACAGCTACTTCCATATAGGAGAGTCTACTATGCAAAGCTATGAGGTCTTTGCTTCATTATTGGTAAAGATACAAGAGTCTTAATTTTAAACAATAACGGTCCGTTTATAGGAATTGTCTATAAATCACACCTAGACAATTATCTTACGTCTAAAGAGAATACAACTTTTTAAGTCAAACATACTTTGTTTAAGCTACAATTTCACTCGAATACAATTTCGGTCACAATATTGTTAAAAAACCTTATAAGTAGAATAAAAATACATTATATCTAAGTACCTACTTGATTAATACATTGAATACCCATACATAAATAAAAATGAGTGCATTACAAATTGAGTTTTAAAACTCCAAAAATAATTAAGTAATTAAAAACAAAGATCAAATCCAACATTAACCATAACAGTAACTGTGTTTTGGAGGTTAGAAAAGTAGTCGCCTTATATAAAATACTAGTTTTCCATTGCATCCGGTTTGACTAGAAGCCCAACCCAATATAGTAATGTTGTTGTTTTAATGTAGAAATATAAAAAAAAAAACAAAAAGCAGATTATTTTGCTTCAAAATTAAGATCATGTTTCCTTTGACTACTTTGCCCTATTACCCATAGCTTCGAATTCAGTCTGATGTACAATTGCAATAATTATATTCATTTACCTGACTGACGATATCCCTCCACTTTCATGCAGCTGACTTTTTCTTATGGATAGAAGATGATCTCAAAAAACGTCCTTTAAAGTTTTGACAGGGCACCTATAAAATTACTTTTTTTAAACTTTGAAATACTGGAACTTTGGATTATCCTTGGGTGCGGCAGCTGACTACTATTCATGATAACTGAATATTAAACAATACTAATTAAATTTATTCGGTATAAAATTGGTCGTAAAAATCGAGCAGTACCTCCCCTACTATTAGGTATTTTGAACTATGTTGGATTTGAAAGCAAATAAGTGCCAACTAGATTTATAAGTTAATTTAAAACAGCCGATTCGTATGTTGGTATCATGTACTTTATGTTGATGAATGCGTCTGGCCCTCCGTATCTTTCCAACAGTTGAAGAGTGCTTTCTATGAGATCAGCGACATTCTCTCCTCGCGTTGTCGTGTGGTCTATGCCGGAACCGATGTTACCTTGGAAACAACAACAAGACGTTTACAAATAAATATCGGAAATGTTTATAAACCATAATTTTGCCTTGCCACGTAGACCGGTTCTGTGCGTCTCACATCCAGTAGATTCCTGCGACCCTCGTCAGGTTACCAGTCAACTCGTAGGGGGCCTTCAAAGCAATTGCTTCGTATGTTTTTCTTATTTTTAATGCCTACTTAATCCTTACAATATTCTGGAATCGGAAAGTGTCAGCAATACATTTTAGTTCCCCAAAATAAGTCTAAAGTTGTCCAAAACTACGTAGCCTTGCTAGCTTTGGCATTTTCCTTAATAAAGTGCTAATCAACGTATTGAACGACTTTCGATGCAGCTTGTATCGTGTAGACCATTTTAGAATCTGACCGCTGACGCCTTTGTGCAACTCTCATAGCCCGAACAGCTTGAACGCATAGACTTTCCGTTCAATGGTTTGATTGACTTCTGGTACAAATTGGTTACATGCTATGCGTTTCTCGGCAAACATAGACCAACGCATGACGTAAACATGTTAACAACAATCTAGCTTTATGAACATGCCTAAAACACGTGCCCAGAGACCTGAATTTTAATTAATCTGGAAAATATACTACATGAATTTTATTATTGGGTGCATTTTGAAAACCACTTCAAAAAATTAAAGGAGATTTAGCTAGATTAATTCAACGCGTGCAAAGTCGCTGACAGCTCACTATAAAATATCGGAAAAAAGTTCCGACAAGCGAAGTTAACCGCAAAATGGTGGGATTTGTGTTTTTTGGAACTATTCAGTATTGAAATTGAAGCGTTAAATGAATTATTCTACTAACTATTTGCGTTTTATTAAAATCTGCGTATTTGATTACATGTAAAAAAAAGGGTTTTCACATTCTCATCGCTTTTGAATGGTATTAAAAAAGATTTTTATTGGTTTTTCACTATATTGGGTGTCAATTAAATGTATAAAAAGGTTACTTTTAGGGTTCCGTTGGAAAATTTAAAAAAATATAAGTTATTTTCCTAAATAAACTGCCAACAATTATCGTTTCGTAAGAAAACCTATAGAAGAGGGAGGCTTGTGGCTACGTAATATCAGCCGCATGGGTTGGTGGGTTGATCGATCAGGTTAAGCTACGCTTGCGGCGGTTGGTTGTCGTTACGGGTCGTCAGAAGCCCGAAAGTCAGATAACCAGTCTTACCAAGTTGTATCGTATTACCCAGTAACTGGATCAGATATGCAGTCGCTCCATGTAAAATACTGGTATTGAGTAACATCCGGTTAGTCTGTAAGCCGAGTTAGGATAAGGCTAGCCCGGGGATGATTGTACGGAACCCTTCCTGCACGAGTCCGACTCGCACTTGGCCGCTTTAAAAAAAAAAGAATCGACTCAAGTTGATGCACTGTATCATAATTTTGGTGCCGACCAATCTAATTTAGTTGGCCGTATACCGAATATCTTTAGCAAAACCAATATTTATTCAAATATGTTGCAATACAAACCTAGTTGAATAAATATTGACATAGGTATACCACGATCAATTTGGATTGTCGTAATTTCTAATAGCTGCTGTAGTTTGTAGTATATAATAAACGCATTCCGTTCGCTAATGTAATACGATTTGTTTTCTATAGATAGGAAAAGGAGTGATCAAATGATAGACGATCTTCAATTCAGAATAAAGCTTGTTCATGTTACTTGCAGTAAAGTAATAGTAGTTTATGAAAGTGTTGCATAATGAGGGTTTTTATTAGTATCACACGAGTGTCTTAATACCTAGTTATGTGTTTATCTACTCTCATACATTGGGAATTTGAAATTGAACTCACTGAATCTAAATAAAATTTAGACCCACGAAATTCTGTACAACAATACGTATGCCAAAACAAATAGTAAAAATTTTAATCAAAACTTTTTGATTTTTTTAAATTATTTTTTTTAAATAGCAACGGCGCGCATCGCATATGCGTCCCATTAGAAAAAAATCGGTCATGAGCGAGTCGGACTCGCGGACCGAGGGTTCCGTACTATCACATATAAAAAAGTGTGCCATTTAGAGACATCGTTTTATTTTTCCTATAATCTTTACATACACTTCTATCAGACAGAATCATTTCAGATTGTTTGTATTTTTTTTTACATTTTTCTACAGAAGTCGAATACTATGCGGCCTAAAAAAATGTGAGAATGTGCAAACAGCGCTCTTTCATATGATAGCCCACATGCCCTAGTAGCTCCACTTTGAAGTTTCAAGACCCCTTTCAGTCCCTGTTGCAAAAAAAAAAATTATATTTTTCTTTCTTTCTTATTTTTAAAATAGTTGGGCAAACGTCATCTAAAACTATTCCAAAATTCAAGTTGATAGCATTAGTAGTTCTTGAGATATCCAGCTGTGACAGACAGACATACTAAGTCGCACCATAAGGGTTCCTTTTTAACATTTTGGTACGGAACCCTAAAAATTGATGGGAACTCCTTAATTAATTAAGTTAATACCACATTAACTTCTTGAATTTACTCTGTATCGTAATGGTAAAAAAATGTTTTTAACATTTTTTTTTAGAGAAAAAGTTTTATAATATTATTATATTTTTAAATTTCGGTATTGTGTTTATAAAGTATACCAATATTAACTCGTTTTGATCCACCGTACAATATGTAAAAACATATATTAAAAAAAACCTTCAGTTTACAATAACACTTTCTTGTATGGGGGTCCCGATTTAATTTTTAATTTTTATTTTGATTATTTTTTTGTTATAGCGGCAATAGATACACTCGTACACTCTGTGAAAATTTCAACTGTCTACCTATTACGGTACGTGAGATAGCACAGCGGAGGCTTTACTCGTAATACATAAATCACACAATATCGACTAAAACTCAGTCAGTGTTCCAGCAAAATGGCGACATCACACGAGTTTAAAAAATAAACCTTTTCAAACAAGCTTCCAATTTCAAAACCTAATTGCGTCACTACGCCCGACTTGCGTCAATGACGTCATCAATCATTTTCACCTCATAATTGACACGTGAAGGGCCGAGAAGATATTGTTTTCAGCCTAATAGACTTGTCGGGGCATCCGGGGTAGATTAATTACATGTGGCTGTGAAATTCGGGGCGTTTGGGGTGTTTCGAGCGTTTGGCACGTCGGCTTTGCCCTCTCACCGGCGCGGGGCGGTGACAACACCGCATTGTTACCGCGTTCCACGTCTCCAGTTTCTGTTGTTTAACTTGCTATTTTGATATTTTGGTGTCTGTTACTGCTTTGGGCTTATGACGGGAAGGTTGATTTTCAAAAGAACGAACAGAGCGAGAGAGACTCTGTTCACTCTTTTGAAAATGCAAAGAGCAGAATGAATCTACATTGTGGTAGGACAATTTTTTTACAAAGCTGTTAATTTCAGAAAATAAAACCTTCGTCATTTTAAAACTACATTCATAACACGAGCAACAAAACCATGATAACCGGACTGCAATTTGATTAAGTTAAAAAAAAAATTGCTAATTATTTTCTACGACCAAAAATATAGCAAGGGAACAAAACTAGACGCCATTACTCCCGTCACCGAATAGTTGTGGCGCGTCGTTTTTGCGTCCCACATCCCTACTTGAAGCGAATGCTTTGTAAATTGTCCGTCATTAGCATCGTCCCCTGCGTTTTATAAGGCTAAATTGCTTTATAAGGCCCGATTTTTAATTGGATTTTTTGAGTCTTCGTTTCTTTAGTCCAGTTGGAAAAGGTGAACTGTCAACTATTTTTGTGCAATTGTAATACAGGGTCAAATGTTTTTTTTTTTTTTTTGGGTCAACAACCACTAGTAGTGTTGTTACTTGAAGTATGAGCCAAGAACTATTTTTTTGTGTTATCTTATTTAAATATCCATACCCATCACGTCTGCGGTTTCTCTAGCTAATTTATTTCAACCTGTACAATAATCATAATATAACCACGTACTAGTTCTAAAATGTTTATTAAAAAAATGTAAAATATTGAACTAAACAGCCAGCACTCTAATTACGTAACACACTTTCGAAAGATTTTGAATGAAATTGCTAATCCACTGCCGTCATAGGTTTGAAAAATTCTTCTGCTCAGCAACGGAAATAACGCAAGGAATTGCGATCATTTGCCATTTTATTAAATGTGTGGTAAGCAATTTTATTAAGTACCCCTGGTTTTCAAATTTCTGCCAAAAAAATCCTCTCAATTTTTGCCACAGAAGAGGGCAATACAGTATGCCAATAAATATTCGCAAAGAAAACCCATTCAAAAACAAAGGTTTGACTTACGGTTCTTATTCTTGAACACGTTGAGTGTGGGTAGTATCTGCCGGTAATAGGGCACGAGGGCTTCACCGACTCTCTCACAGCCACTTACCAGCATGTTGATGCATGTCAGTGCGTGACACATCACTGAAGGACGTTTTGTTGCTAGGGCTTCTGTGAATTCAACGAGATAATAATGTAAGGTTATTTTATAATCATCATCATCACTTTTTCCCAAATATTTTGGGGGCAGCTGAATACCAGTATTTTACATGTAGCGACTGCCTATTTGACCTCCACAACCCAGTTACTGGGTAACACGATACCTCTTGGTAAGACTGGTTGCCAGCCTTTCGGGCGTCTGACAACACGTAATGACTGTCAAAGAACCAGGAATGACAGCCGGGACCGAAGATTATTTTATAGTAACATCATATTTATAAGGAAATGAAAATGTCCATTGATGAACAAGCTTTCTCTGCTCTTTAGCGATTGATATTATCTGAGATTAGGATTACCAGATAGAAAATTTAAAAGTCCGGAAAAAAAGCCTCATTTCCATAGAAAAATCCTGAGATTTTCGCGAATTTTGCGAATTCTCTCGCAAATGTAATTTACAGCTTTGTAGCCCGTGGCTCGACGCGTGGGCAGTGCGTGCAGATACCATCCAACCCTCCCACCACTCCCACGCACTACACAGCGCGCGCCTGCGTGGAGCTTTGTCAGTCAGTTCTTGTGGCATTGCTGATCAAAGTTGATTTTGAAATTAGTCACAGGGTTATTGGTAAAACACCAACAACCTCTTAAAGGGTCATTGTACTCATCATTATGAATAACTTTTATTATGGGCCCAACCTGAAATCGCTAAAGAAAAACACCGGTTCAGTACATTTATGTTTGCATAATTCGTCAAAATTTACTGAACAGCTGATTTTTTTTTCGCAATTTCTGGTTTAGTCCAATAGTAAAAATTGTTCATAATGATGAGTACAATGACCCCTTAAGAGGTTGTTGGTATTTAACCAATAACCCTGTATAAAGAAGATTATTATTTGTTTTTGTAATAAAAAAGATTTGAAAAATCTACTCTATTTTATTGAAAATTCCAAAAATCCTGATATTTCCTAAAATTTCCAAAACCCAGCCGCAATCCAGAGAAGAACCTAAAAATCCTGAGATCTCAGGACAAATTCTGAGATATGGTAACCCGATACCTCTTGGTCAGACTGGTTGTCAGCCTTTCGGGCGTCTGACAGCACGTAATGACTGTCAAAGAACCAGGAATGACAGCCGGGACCGAAGATTATTTTCTAGTAACATCATATATTATTTATAAGGAAATGAAAATGACCATTGATGAACAAGCTTTCCCTGCTCTTTAGCGATTGATATTATCTGAGATTAGGATTACCAGATAGAAAATTTAAAAGTCCGGAAAAAAAGCCTGATTTCCAAAGAAAAATCATTGATGAAGACACGTTGGTACGAATTAGGTATCTTATGACTATCACTATCAATATTCATAATGAAAAGCTTTTCACAGTATAGTATCAGTAGGAATATTAACATACAAAAATTTTTCTTCAGTTCATCTATGTTTATTTTTGCACAATATAGACAAAGTTGCAGGCAATATGACTAGGCTTAACTTGTAGTAACATATATGTATGTATACAATATAATATACACTCTGTTACAAAAAAAAACGGGCACTTTAGATTTTGATTCTTTACGTTCCAAATTTAAATTTTGAAATTAAAAAAAGAAAAATAATGATTATTGTGGATTATTGTAAAATTGCTTTACTAATGGCGCGAATTGCTGAAACGATTTTTTTTACTGATTACTAAAATTTAAAACTTTTTGGATATTTTTTGCAAATTAAAGAATTTAATCTTTCTTTTTACATTAAATACCACTTTTTGATATGAGTGATATATCGATAAGGGCTAGTAAAATTATAGCCCTACTTGAAGAAGGTTGTTCGCAAACTTACGTGTCTCAGCGGCAAAATCTGAGTCGTTCAACTATCCAGAGGACTTGGCAACGATATCAAGAGACCGGTTCGGTCAAAAGAAGACCCGGTTCGGAAAGAAAACGATGCACAGAACCAAGAGATGACCGCTTTTTGGTGAGTCAGGCGTTGCGGAATCGTAAGACGTCAAGCGTAGACCTGAAGAAGAGCCTTGAAGAAGTAAGAGGAGTAGAACTTAGCTTGTGGACGGTCAGGAGGAGGCTTTTGGTGCCAATATCAGGAATTACCGCCAGGGTCGAGGGCCCTAAATTACTCCGTGAGCTCCGTGTTGCTCGACTTCAGTTTGCTCGTAACTGTGCTTTATGGACTCTGGAGGACTGGAATAAAGTATTGTTTTCTGATGAAGCTAGAATCTCTTTGTGTGGAGAAGACCGACGCCGGCGAGTGCTGCGAAGACCACGGGAACGCTATGCGGAAGTGTGTTTCGAAGAAATCACTCCTTATGGCGGAGGCTCCGTTATGTTTTGGGCAGCAATTAATTCGACGGAGCATACGGAGTTAGTTTTCATAGAAAATGGAACATTAAATGCACACCGATACATAATGGAAGTCCTAATTCTATATGCACAACCCGTATTGACTGTACTTGGGGAAGAATCCATTTTTATGGACGACAATATGCTCGCCTGCACCGTCCTGGCAACGTGAAAGCGTACATGCAAGAAGTTGGGCTCCATCGTTTAGATTGGCCAGCTCGAAGTCCTGACCTCAATCCAATTGAGCATGTCTGGGATGTTCTAAAGAGACGGGTAAGATCAGTGCAACCTGCTCCACAAAACATCAGGGAGCTAAAAAGAGTCATTGCAGAAGAGTGTTCCCACTCGTATTCCTCAAAACGTTATTAAAAACATCGTGGAAAGCATGCCCAGAAGGATTCAAACTGTGATTGGCAAGAGGAGGCCACACTCGTTATTAGGTTTTTACATTTGTAACTTTATTTAATTAAAAAAAGTAAAAGAATCTTCTTGTATTTATTGCCGACCACTTCTTATTGTTTGGCCGTGTACATCGGTTTTAAAGATTTCATCGAAATTTAAAAAAAAAGCCAGATTTCACTTCACGCGTATTAATTCCACGATTATAGTACGCAACCTACGTCAAACAACTAATTTTCATTTAATTAACTCAAATCGACCTTAGAACGTAAATTTCCTTAGGTGCCCGTTTTTTTTTTTGCGAAAGAGTAGTATTTTAACTGTTTTTGTTCTATAACTTAATGTCCCACAATCATCGTTAGATGTAAATATTAAGTCATTCAAAACATGAAGCCAAGTAGGTATTTTAAAGCTCATTGTCCGCTTTTTTTAGAGGACATACATTATCGTGCATTTATTTATTAATATCCATTCATCAAAAAGGCAGCTCAAATAACTAAACCCGTTAAAGTGAACCTGATCACGCAAGCCTTAGAAGGCAAATATTAAGCATGAATGTAGACTAGAAAATGCAGTATGAAAATGTGATGTCGTGCACAAGGAGTTTCGTTTAGACGCACTGGAAATTACTCACAAACGGGAGTGCTCTGTGGCGCTGAAAATGCTCATAAGTTATTATATACGGGTGGAGTATATTTCCTAGGCTATACCGTGTAGGAAAGACTAGCTGTGTACGAGTAGGTACTGGGAAGTACTCACTGGTTTTACATGAGCTTGCACTAAACGATTATTGTTTTATTGTTTTGAAAACATTAATTATATCCATTCAAAATTGTTGAGCTAAATGGTGCTGATCCACGCGTCATGTTTGTGAATGGGTGCAGTTGGAACTGGTCATCTCTTAGCTGCCACGGTTTATTTTAATTATTTTTTTTTTTTGTTTCCGTTTACTACTCTGGCCGCTTTTAACGTGTACGTCTTTTTTACATCATTTTCACATTTCATTATAAATTCAACATAATCAATGCTGCAGCTGCTGAGACCCTCAAGCGGCGCAAAAATTGTAACCTTATGGGTAACTACAGTTATAAGCCGTTTGGTGTCGGAACGCTCGGGTCATGGGGCCCGAGTGCGCGTCTTCTTTTTAAGGAAATTTCTCGCCGACTGGTTGTCACTTCACATGACCAGAGGGCTGGCTCGCTGGCTTTGGTCAAAGAATTAGCAATGTCATTTAACGTGGCAATGCTGCTAGTCTTCTTGAGCACGTTTCCGGACGACAGCGATGCGGACGAGTACTTCTATGTCTAAATTTCCTAGTTTTTAGGAACAGTGCAAGTTTCATCAAAATCGGTTAAGTAGTTTGCAAGATAATAGACTAATACGTTTAAGTGTGACGGCCTGGCTTATGTGGCCACCACGAGCTACGGGTGTGGTGTCAAAGGGAAAAAATCTCAAAACCTTGGTCTAATTCAAGCGCAATATTTATAACAAAACTATTAACTACATAAAAATATTCAAATTTTTACTAAAAACTAAAAATTACGAACTAAAATATAATTTAAAAATTTAAATCGACTTCAAAAAGAAATTAACTCAAAATTGTGAAATAACTTTAATTTCGGAAGTCGGCAAAAAACTAAAATACAGATCTCAAGACACCGATTTCCGAAATTAAAGTTATTTCACAATTTTGAGTTAATTTCTTTTTGAAGTCGAATTTTTTTTTTAAATTATATTTGTTTCTATGTCCAATGATATAACTTCGTAAGCCATACTGAAAACCAATTTCGAAATTCGATGAGAGTAATCTGTCAGGCGTACAACTGATCTATAATCAGTTTTATTCAGTTTCTGAAAAAAAAACATGTGCAATGAATTTATCGGCTTTTTAAATGTTGGTCCTTCATTATTATTAAACAATTATTATCAAGTGAGAGTGAACAGGCTTCTTCTGGGTAAGCTCACTCCATCGTCGACTTTGTCTCTGTCACCTTTGACCTAGACTAGAGTCAAGAGCAAACGATGCGGACGAATTTTTTGATGCCCTATGAGCTTGTCACCTTTTTATTTTTATGATTTTTATATACTTTTACATAATATACATATATATCTTTTAGTTTTAGCTTGTACATATAATCTAGTTTCTGTTTGAAATAAAGTAGAGCAAACCCATCTCAAATAATAAAAATTAAAAAAAAAAACTTACTTTTAAGCGGTATTATAAGTTGAGGCACCACAGGCAGCACTTTGTAGGATCCCTTGGTGATCAGGTCGTGGATGCCTCTCTCCACGATGAAGTTGTATGGGTAGGTGTTCTCTGATAGGCCGTCGAAGAACATCGGCAGGTAGTGGTGGAAGTCCAGCTTTTCTATCGGCACCTAGAGAAAAAAAAAAAGAAATGCGTTTTAATAATTATAATAATCTACTATTAGGTCTTTACCTATGAAATTCCCGATTTACATAGAAAAAAATCAAACAATGTTTTTAAAAGAAATATTATCGATGCACTTTTACCATTTTAATGAAAGTTCGTTGATGCTTCTGCTATAGATATCCTGGGAACGAGATTCGATAAATTCTTAAGGTCGTTTTTCACCGCCTCGTTGGATTTGAAATTTTTCGCTGGGGCTCATGAGCTTGTTGAGATCAAAATTTCCAGAACGATCAAACCAAAAACGCACCGTGCGTTTACTTACGGTACCTTGTCCATACAAGTTGTTAATATTGCGTGCAGTCTGTGTTGCGTTGGTGCCACGATGGAAGTTGTATTCGAAAATAGCGCGTAATTTCGATTTATTCATTGTTACAGAAACATCGATATCAAAGAAATATTGAACGGCGTAAAAACAAATGAACAACTGATTTTCTTTTTAAATGTCATGCTATTTTGTAAAATTAATTTGAATTTGGGATTCTAAATACAATAAAAGATTGATCTTCACACTAGCCAGCATCAAAAATCGGTTTTTTCATAGGTAAAGACGATTTTAGAATAAGTTTTGTTCAGGTTTTTGTAGTACAGAATTTTGAAAAATTAAACTTGATTCGTTTCATTAAAAAACGAGTTCTAAGTTCCAACTTTAGGCGTTGGCTTTTGAGCCATTTATTATGTTTTAAACTGTATTCCGGCAAGCGTAAAGCTTTTAAAACGAAATTGCCAACTAAGTGCGGATTTCACCAATGAAACTGAACACGATCAGCACTTCTAAACCGCGTTCCAGATCTGTTAGTGTCAATATTTCACAGCAATTTTGACACTGACAGTTCCTGAACGCGGTTTAATGGTACTGAACGCGTTCAGTTCGATTGGTGAAATTCGCCGTTAAACTCAGGTTTAACGTACAGTTTTTGTAGTTAGAACTTTAATTGTGTCGGTATTAAGTTCAAAATTCAAAAATGATGATGGTCCGGGTCTAAAGATAAAACTTGTTTTCTAATAAAGCCGAGTGGGTTTTTATCATCCATCATCATATTTGATGCATAAACTTAAAAGCTGCTGCCAAAACATAAACGTAGTCAACGAGCTTAAGCGATGCCCAACAAGGCGAGTCTCAAATCGATTTACTAACAAGGACCTAAGATTCCAGTAATAACTTATCACTTAATTTTATTACTTCCAGAGGGTTATCTATTAATGGATATTCCGGGCCACTTTCCACAAAGCTGAATACATTATCATCCAATAAATCTAGGGCTTACTTCATTTTCCCATTCGTTCATATAAATAGAGCGTAAAATTGATTAAATTCCATATTCCTTAGACTGGAAAATATTCCGAAACCACCGTACTAGTATTATTTCTGAGAATCAGAAATTAAAGGCTCATAGAAGATGTCTTATTACAAGCGGTAAAAAAAATATATCTGAGTTTACTCCGTTAGTTCAGAGAAGCTTGTACCTACCTAATGGTAATTTCTTATCGGATAAAAGTTTGTCCTTAGAAAATTATGGTTTTAACATTATTTCTACAGAGTTTGTTAAATAGGTAAGTGTGAGCTAAAAAAATATAATTCTATATTAGATTTTATTTTAATGTGTGTGTAAGTAACACTCTCATTTTTATTTTCATACTAGCTGACCCGAGAAACAGTGTCCTGTCACAATTTCAATAATTCATACAAAATTCCCATAGAAAATGCACTTTCAGTTTTCCTGAATTTTCCAAAATTCCTGACAATTTTTGAAACATTTTCTTTCATACAAACCTTATCCTGACAGTTAAAAACACAACAAAAAAATAATTATCGAATTTGGTGCAGTCGTTCGGAAGTTATGCGCGTACATACATTTCGGCGATTCATTTTTATATAGATTAATAGATTAACTATGAATGTTTTAAACCAGCCAACAATTTACGCGATTTATCATACATTCATAAACTTGTTTTTCTATTATAATTTGTGTCATAAAAATAGGTTATAATGTACTACGATAATTGCGTAGGCGACCACCAACGCGCAATTATGATAAGTACCGGAACACTCAGGTATCGTTCCTGACTGACATAACTAGGCGACCTGGTTATACTTCCGGAGAGAGAACACTGGACTTAACTGTATAGTTTCAAAGCAAACAGTTATATTATCCTTAAGCAAATACTTATACCATCAGAAACATAACAATGTACAAAAATGCCAAGTCACGCAACGCAGTTTTTCTGCCGTAAAAAGTTGTGAAATCGAATGTAAACCAAGTCAGTTAATTCAGTACCTACATATCTATGGGAGCAGCTATCCAAACACTTTGTCATAAATTGATACCTTGTTAGTTAGCTGACAACATTTTATAGTATCAAATCAATTTGCCTAGCCTTTTCCCAACTATGTTGGGGTCGGCTTCCAGTCTAACCGGATGCAGCTGAATTCTAGTATTATTCATGGAGCGAATGCCTATCTGACCTCCACAACCCAGTTATTTGGTAATACGATACCCCTTGGTAAGACTGATAGTCAGTTTCGGGCTTCTGACGACCCGTAACGACTGTCAAAGATCCACGAATGGCAGCCGGGACCAACGGCTTAACTGTGCTTTCCGAGGCACGGAGGAGTCTCGGTATGTAAATATGGTCACCCATCTACGGACCAACCCCGGCAAGCGTAGCTTAACCTGATGGATCGACCCGTGCGGTTGTTATAACCATATCAATATTACATTTCCTTATTTCTTTAATAAGTAAAGTGACTTAGTAATTGCACAAAGCAACATAATCTACTTGGTAATTTAAATAGTCCTCCATATAGGTACTTTCAAATAAATAAAAGCACAAAGCGCTAATACGAGTATTATATAGATTTTGTTTTGTGTAGACTATATTGCCGCGTGCTATTGTATTATAGTCTTGATAGGGTGCCTAGACACGGGGTCGTCTAGCGCCCATGTGCTGGTTTGGTCCATGGGGTGGTCACGGCGCGCAATGTGTTCTTGTGCGCCGGTGATGGGGGTTACTCCCCAGATGAGCATCCGGTGACGGACAGCCGCAGCGGATTTGCGTTGAGTGCTAACGCGTGCCCGTGTTCCCGCCACAGGCGGCAGAGGAGGACAGCGTGGAGTTTTAGTGGGTTGGAGTCCCACATAACTGCACTATCTCCCCGTGGTAGTGCAGTATGCATGAGCATTTCTCCACCCAAAAAAAAAAGGTATGATGTTATGCATTGTGTGTTGTTCGTTAGAATCCAAACCCGGCTAAACGACAAAGAGTTATTGCTTCATAAGAAAAATATGAGTCAAGTTACCTTCCAAGCCAACCGCTTGCCAAAGTTGGTGAAATCGATGGAGACAGGAAACTCTCCTCGTTGATAGCACTTCCTGAACATGGTCGGTCGAATGGGTAGGGGATCGAACACGCCGCATTTCGGTGGGGGTTGCACTCTAGTGTTCTTTTGCAAGGCTGGAAAAAGAGAAACAAATACTATGTTAGTTGAAGTTCAAAGTCAAATGTAGTCAAGTTTTAACATGATGTTTCCAACCAGCTGTTGCCTACAGCTTCGTCCGCATGGAGTGAATACTTCCCTATTTAAAACGGATTTTGTTCACAATTTCATGGGTTTTCATTTTTTGTCCACGGAACCCTAATTCTTTTCTTAAGATAAAAGAAGCATAGGTTACTCTTACATCAGCTATCTGCCCGTGAAAGTCCCGGCAAAATCGGTCCAGCCGTTTTGGAGATTAGCCGGAACTAACAGACAGACGACTGACAGACCAACGATAGACAAACAATAAATAAAAGTAAAGTTGTTTGTTATAAGTACCGTATATACTTTCATATGCATTTAGTAAAAAGTAACTATTTTGACATTACAAACAGGAGCACGTGGCTAAGTAATAAAAGCCGCACGGGTCAGCCCATCAGGTTAAGCTACGCTTGCCGGGGTTGGTCCGTGGATGGGTGACTATCTTTTCATACCGAGACTCCTCTGACTCGGAAAGCATGTTAAGCCGTTAGTCCCGGCTGTCATTTGTGGATCTTTGACAGTCGTTACGGGTCGTCAGAAGCCCGAAAGTCTGACAACCAGTCTTACCAAGGTGTATCGTTTTACCCAGTAACTGGGTTATGGAGGTCAGATAGGCAGTCGCTCCATGTAAAATACTGGTATTCAGCTGCATCCGGTTAGACTGGAAGCCGACCCCAACATAATTGGGAAAAGGCTAGGCAGATTGAAACAGACACTGTAATTTTATGTATTTGTATCGAAGATGATATAATCATAAATAAGGTGCGCACAGAACCGGAAAGTATGGCAAAAATAATGGCGGCCTATTATACTCAGTGGTGGGTGATTCCAGGCAGAGATGAGAGAGAGTCCAGTTTCCGAAGAGCAAAACTGCAATAAAACGTCGTAGATATGTCCACCCTTTACCGCAACTTTCTTACTTCTTTGTACAAAGAAGTACAGACGCCAGCACATCAAGCTACTACAATCTGTCAGATTTCTTTAACAGAATTTCGACTTTATTGCTAAATCATTAGGTTCAAGGTTGATTGGGAAAATCTGACAGTTTCGGGTAGGTTGACCTGCTGGCGTCTGTACAAACAAGAGTTCTCCAGTGCCTTTTGCTAAATAAAGGCAGACATTGTTTCCTCGTAAGCGCGGGAATAGCCCGTAGCTTGTACAAAAGTAAGCAAGTAGCAGGCATGACATTGTGACATTCACCAATCACAACTTGTTATGGCACACGGCATGCATACTTTTGTGCAAGTTACAGGCATGTGTATTCTCGCCCTAATAGACAGCACGTGGCATGCGAACACGCAGTTTAAAAAATAAAATAATATTTTGTTTTAAGTTAAAATGAGTATCATAAAATATAGGAGCAGCCTCTTGCTGCCACTGTTAAGCAGTCTACTCCAAGAAGACCACGTGGCAAAAAACATGCAAAGACCTTGTGATTTTATTTTTTTTAAACTATGCACTAGTAAAAAAAATACTGTACAAAGGCGGAATGAATACCTGAGGCATTTTCTACCAGTAAAAAGTTACATTATAGACAATATTGACAATTTTTATGAGTAAATACCAAAATAACTGTAAAAAAATAGTATGCATACTTATAAATACCAACGATCTAGATAGTAATATATAATTTAAAAAAAATTGTAATTTGATTTCAATGTATTAAATAATCACGAAAAACCTGTAAAAATGCAACGTTGCCAGCCGACGCGGGATAAACGCTCTTAATACATAGATACATACATATAAACAAAATTAACTTGTCAGAAGAAATAACGATAGGTAGAGAAGAAAACGTATCCAGCAAATCAGCGCTGGGATGATTCTGCCGACTTCTTCCGAATATGTTCCATGTGCCTTCACTTTGAAAGATAACTGACTGGTTGCCATCCTGATGATCAGAGGGATGGATTTTGCTTCTGAATAAAATATTTCAGTTGCAACAATATCCAGTTCTGCATACACCTATACCATTTTAGTGATACCTATTGTAATAATATATGGTGAAGATGGGTTGTGAGCTAATTAAAAACATAGTAACCTACTGCCCTAAATAGATCCTTTGTACGTTTCTAAGAAACAATTCTATTGGCTCTTTTATTTCATTCGAAACTGAAGGGATGGCTCAGCAACAGATTAGGGTAGGTGATTGATTAGCACACTGTTGCTGGTCGCTCTAGCGTTATTTTTTTTTAACAAAATATTGTACTGCAGGTAATCCTAATGCCCTAAAGAACTTTACTATACTCATCCAAAACACTGTAGGTATTTGGATGGGTAAGTAAAAGCAGTATAGTAACGCTTATAAGAAGAAAAAAAAAAAAAAACAAAAATAATGGACCTTGTATGGTGAACGCAGGGACAATCCTGGGTTTCTTTGTCTTACGCCCATGAGGATAGTTGGGGCTCGGTTTCTTCAGAGATTGTCGAAAGTCTTTCCCGCAAAGCTCCGGGAGGCACGGCGGCAACAACACCCTCTCGCGCATTTTCACTCACTCAACAACAAAAAATATATCACAAAAACATGCTCCGTACTCCAACGAGTAAATAATCTTATAATATCGATCTAAAATGTTGACACAAGTAATAAAATAACTAAGTAAATTTGTTCTAGGCGGGGGCCTGAATCTGATTGTTTATTTTGCAACATGATCGTTGCTAGGCAACCGGCCGCCTATCGATTGGTCGACAGTGGCGCCGCCAGCGGGTATTGCGACAGCTGTGTGTACACAAGGAGCTTTATTGCGTACGTGCCCGCCAACCCTGTTTAATTTGTTGACATAAATAGTGAGGGTACTCTGGCTATATGATGGTGCTTTAAAAATAAGGTGGATAACTTAATCGATGTTATTGCCAGGTTAGTAAATATTGGATCAATTTTGAGGGCGTGCAACTAGGATTTGTTTGTTGTCCTATTTGCTAAATGACTTTTTCAAATAAAACGCTCTCCATTTTAGGAAATACCTCGCAGTTTTATACACACTTCGAGCTTTTCAAAAGGTTTCGTAGATGCTACTCAGAAGGAAACTTTCGAAAAATGAATTTAGTCAAATAAATATTCCAATTGGATGCGAACTGACAAGCGTATGTGTTGCCACCGTTAGGCCCGGTCCACGCCACAGAATTATATTAGCGATGGAGAATTTTATTACATTTTAATACGAGGTATTTCCACAATATCTCTATTGGAGGAAAATTCTTTTGAATTTTGATCAGTACTCTCTTTTATGTGGGCCACGAGAAAAATGCTCTTTGATTTTATTTTCGCATTGAGAAACTTAAAGGGATTCTCAACAAATCGACCGATTGATCTAATAAGTTGTTGAAAATAAACTCTTTACGAGAAAATTCAAACATACTTTTCGTAGAAAATGACTTGACTAACAAAGCAGATAAGTTTAAACGCAACATAAGTTTCAGGTAGGTATTGAGTATGTAGACTGTGTTCAATTTCCCATTTTATAACTTTAAAAGGGGGTCTATATTCATTGTCATTTTTAACACAATTTTCCATATTATGCCTTTTAAAAAGCTTTCAAGCTCGTTTAAAAACTGCGTTCGCCATTACTTGGAACCATGGACCTTTTAATGGAAGGTTTGTTAGTGGCAGGACCTACATTACTAATTTAATATACTTGTATGTATAATGTATTTACCTCGAGGCACACAGGTATATTATTTAATGTTTTGTGAGCACTAAAGCTACGGTTTCCAAGAAGAGCGGTGGCCGTACTTAACGCCCGCAGTGACGGCTGTCATGAAAATGATGACAGCGGCAAAGATTTAAATCGTTAGATTCGCCCTATCGCGTCAAAATATAGCCGCATTTTTGTTTTGTTTGGACAACTCTGACATACAGTGACGCAGTGACTTCACTTGTTTATTATGGAAACGCTGTTTAATAATGTGTACCCTAACTCTTCTCAGTAACTATGTCCGTACTAAAGAACGACCATACTACAGAAAATGTGTTTACTTTTTCTTGTGACTAAGTACGGTGAGGGCAAATCTAGCTATTTAAATCTTTGAGGGGCGGGGTTTGACTTAATGTCAAATACAGGTGTAAATGATAGATTTCATGACGAGAAACCGTAGCTTTAGTATTCTAGTAGTCTTTAAAATTAGCAGAGTAATAAATATACTCAACAGGTTTGAATATTACTGATGTTATGAAAGAAAAATAAGCTTAACTGTTGCTTTCAGCGC
Organism: Dicycla oo; assembly: GCA_948252095.1. NCBI lineage: Eukaryota > Metazoa > Arthropoda > Insecta > Lepidoptera > Noctuidae > Dicycla > Dicycla oo. The sequence goes on along the minus strand of OX411713.1, from coordinate 31,073,253 downwards.
ATATTTTTATTTGATTTTATGATCAATGTATTACTATTTTACTAAGGAAATTCAGAATTATGTTTATTTGACAATATATTTTTGCTGGCTATGACTTGAGCTCAACCCTATGTTATATATGCTCATTAAAACCAAGATTACTTTTAGAATGTGAGTGTAAAATAATAACAAAAGCTTCTGTAATTGCGCAAAGTTATAACCGAATTAATGTTAATAATCTATAAAACAATCGCTATAATTCTCGTCTAAGAATATAAAGCACGTATTTCATACCTAAATCTCAAATAACCGTCACACAAGACAATAGTAAAACCGTATACGCCATTAAGTACCTTACGATCTTTTAAATCGCCCGCCTGCAGCTGCCATCAAAACCGTTATTTTTAGTGTCGTGTGTTCAGCGGCTTCGAACAGAGATTTCGTGGCAAATTGAATGTCGGGCGACACAAGCGTTCGATATTTAAAATTTAATATTGCATCAGCTGCCGGCAGCATTATGAAAATTTTTATACCGTGGAGTTTTCAATGAACCTTCGTGGTTAAAGTTTGGCTGAGTTCGAAAGAGGTTGTAGTGGCTTTTCTGGTGATAAACAGCGTTAATACTTGCGTTGGCTTGTGTCCTGTAAAGCTTTAGTTTCTTAGAAAAGAGGTTCCGTCTTAATAAAATGGCCGTCATGAACATTTGTTTACCAGTAATTGACATTAAGTCATACCCCGCTGCCTCTAAATAATCCTCTTAATCTTTGATTTAAATCGCTAGATTTGACCTCACCGTACTTAGTCGCAAGAAAAGTATCCACAATGAGAATAGTGAGCTCACACATGGTTAAATAGTATTTACATGACAATCAAGTGAATTCACTGCGTGATTGTGTGTCAGAGGTGTCAAAACTAAACAGAAATGCGACTATCTTTTGATGCGGTAGGGTGAATCTAACGATTTAAATCTTTGCCGCCGTCATCATTTTCATGATAGCCGTCACTGCGGCCGTTAGTGGCGGCTACCACTCTTGCTGTAAACTGTAGCTTTATTCTAGAAAGAATATAAGATGCTGTTGTCAATAAAATGCCAGAAGAATGAGCAAGCATTATTTCCATGAATAGATTATTGAATAGATGATGATTTAATGATGAAGGGCAAAAAAATTCGAGAGAAATGTCCAATCTACTTTTATGATAGTAAAATGCAAACGTACAAAGCTCCATACCATTGAAGATGGTCAGATACTTACATTAAGTGACGTATTTCAGCTGTTCCGATCTTCAAAGACCCGTCTTCGTTGTAGTTGTAGTGTTGTCGAATTCAGACGAAATAAGCTTGCTACAATCAGGCACTCAAAACCGTATAGATTTCTTTGGATTTGAAGATACTAGGAAAAGCTTGTCTTGTCTAGATCCAATCAAAGAAACATGAGTTATCATTTTAAGATGTTAAAAGTCTGAGGTAGTGTTGTGAAAAGGGACAATGCAAATTACCAATATCTCTATTTTCCAACTGTGTCACGGTTTTTAACGGGTCTCATCAACTCGTCTACGAAACATGATTATGACAATATTTCCCTTCGGCTTTTCACATTGAAGCACTTACTTTTGACTGACTTGTAGCATAAACATTTAAACTGTTGGGACACAGGTCTCCTCTCTTCGAGAGGGAGTGGGCTGTAATCCACCACGCGGCCCAGTGCGGGTTGGTAGATGTCACATGTCTTCGAATTTTTGATTCTAGGACATGCCAGTTTCCTCACGTTGTTTTGAGAGCAGTGGTGATGAAATAATTTAAATAAAGTAATGCGTCTGCAACTCGTAAGTCGGGACCGTTACCACTAGGCCACCACTGATCTGACCACCGTTACCACTGACTTGTATTAATTAAGGTTGAATCTTCCAATAAATATCACTAAAGTAAGTATATCAATGTCCTTTAACTACTTTAATCTTCAAACATAAAATCGCGATCCCAGTCTCATGAGACTCGAACGATTAGAGTCGAATTAGCCGGAGCGCTAGCCTGTTCAGTCGTTAGTCCACTTTCTTAATTTGTGAATTAACTGAGTGCTTTTGAACTACTATTAAGTAGTTTTGGGTCTGTTATTAGTGAGTTTGACTTGTCAGGACATACTTATTTCTACTAATTTAGTAGAAATACGGTAAGTATTATGTTGGTTCAGAACGTTTATAAAAAGTGGTTTTCCACAAGTTAGTGCAAAGATTGATTTTTCTTCTATCTCACATTTCCCAAGAAATGGGCAATCCTTTTTGAAGTTTAGATCCTGTTTGAAGAATAAATTCGTGTTCTATTTATTTAGATAAATCTTCACCTACACAAAAGTGGGAATGAAGCGACTATTAAATATTCTCTACTAAAGCGTTATGCATAACGATTATTACTTATTCCCGCCAGCGACATTCTTTCATAACTTCCAACGAGTAAATTCAGTACGCCTCATAAAAAAAAATACTCCAACAAAATCGCCCAGCCATCGCATCAGCATTATTACTTTTCCTCTACAAAACACAATAATAACTGCTCCAGTCGATTCGGAACCATCCAAAAAGGTGAATAAAATCGAAGCTGTCGACTTTCGGCGTTCGGCTTTACCGGCGATTTTTTCGTTTCACACCGCGAACCGTGCTGGGTAGGCAGAATCTGGCAATTTTAAAAACGATTCGTAGGGAGGTCAATTTATTTTTGTTAACATTATTGGAACTCGTGGAGATTTTGTTTGGTTCGACGTTGTGAGTGGTTGGAATATAAAATTGTAGACTAGTGTAAGCTACAGTATAGGAATATAATATACCTATATAAAAGCAATGTGTGCTTTAAAACTTCCATGTTTGATTCACGGATTAAATAATTAATATAACAGCAACTCAGCAAGCGGACACTTATGGTTTTTAACCGACTTCCGAAAAAAGAAGGAGATTTCTCAATGTGACCGTATACGTATATACAGGCTTATTGGTAAAACACCAACAACCTCTTAAGGGGTCATTGTACTCATCATTATGAACAACTTTTTTGCGATTTCAGGTGATTTTTGTTTGTGATTTCGGGTTTAGTCCCATAGTAAAAGTTGTTCATAATGATGAGTACAATGACCCCTTAAGAGGTTGCTGGTGTTTTACCAATAGCCCTGTATATATTTTTTTAATGTGTATTCGCGGATAACTTCGTCGTTTATGAAACGATTTTGATGATTCTTTTTTATTGGAAAGGAGATATCCCAAGGGTGGTCGCATATAAATTTTGTTAACTTTGATTGGGTAGTTTTTGAGTTAGCTTCAATAATGCGTATTTTTCCCACTTAGTTTATGTGGATGATGTTTTAATCTATGCCGATGATGTTTTAATAAATGTTCAGTACCGTGTGAGCACGCACTAGCGCAGTACGGCATTACGGCATTACGCTCAAAATAATATATCGCCAACCTTTTTACGTTTCCATAAAGTCATAAATATTTCGTATTTCGTTCATGATGAAGACGTGTGCAAGTTGTAGTGAACAATGTAACGACGGTGTTCAATGTGCGAGCTGCAAAAAAATCTTGGATTTCACGTGTGCAAGCATATCTGAAGCGGGTTGGAGGAAGTTGGGTGCGGACCGAAGAGCTCAATGGAAGTGCCCTGGGTGTAGATTATCGTCACCGGCTTTGCTTTCTCCACAGCCTACTGCCTCACTTGATACAGTACTGAGTGAGATTCGTGAAATGAAGCAGCAGCTACAGGACTTGCCAACTTTAGTCAACGACTTAAAATCGGTTAAAGATGAGTTGACTGAGCTCAAAAAAAGCTATGATTTTTCTAGTGGCCGGCTTGATGAATTCGACACTCGACTTGTTAGTTTAGAGTCAAAAGCCACGGAGTTTGAGAAGCTACAGGATACAGTTTCGTCTTTGCAAGCTGAGCTAGCTTCAACTAAACTTGAGCTTTCGTTTTATGATCAGCGAACCCGGCTAAATAACGTGGAGATTAAAGGAGTGCCCCTTAAGAAAGATGAGAATTTATTCGCCATCCTTGAAGCCATCGGCCGCGAAATCAAATATAGTTGTCCCAAGACCCAGATCAACTATATCTCTAGGGTGCCTATACAAAACTCCAAGGAGAAGTTGGTGATTGTAAGCTTCCTTAACAGGTACATAAAGGAAGACTTTATTGCGGCTGCACGCGCTGTTAAGGATCTGTCTACTTCTGATTTGGGTTTTCAAGGAGCGCCACAGCGTGTTTATGTTAACGACCACTTAAGCGTTGAATCCAAAAAACTTTTGAATAAAACTAAAACCACCGCTAAGGAGAAACACTACGAATTTGTATGGGTGAAACATGGCAAAATTCATGTTCGCAAAAATGTCAACCACAAACCCTTTATAATTAGAAAAGAAACCGATTTAAACAAAATTGTTTAAACTGCTATTACATGAATTTAGGATTAAGTAGTTGCTTTATTACAATTTTATGTTTCAGTTTAAGTATTTTTCTAAGATCGCAATTTAACTGTTTCGTGGTTTATTATTGTAAAAGGTTTAGCACCTCTGCATCTCTAATGAGCTTCTATTGTTCTCGTTATCGCGCTGTTTGTATTGTGGATCCAACGCATGATAACATGTCTGTTTCGCTTGCGCATACGCACGTCTTGTTTTGGTGCTTGCCTGCTCGCTCAGTTGTGTTCTGCTTAGTATTAGATGATTTTTTAATTATTGCTATTTTAATATACTTCTACCCGCTTTATAAATACTTATCTCTGTTACACGTTATCAATTATTGTTTCGAAATGAATTGGCTAATCGTATTTTATTATATTGGTGCATACACAGTTAGTGTTGCATATATTGGTAATGGCTGCTAACAGTGGACAACGTCTGACTGTTTTTTACCAGAATGTACGGGGACTGCGAACCAAAACAGACTCGTTTTATCGTCAAGTGTCATTGAACTCTTACGATATCATTTTTTTAACGGAGACATGGCTAACCGATGGTATGTTAGACTCAGAGTTGTTTGATGACCGATATATTGTGTGGCGTCGTGACCGTAATTATGTTATGACTGGACAAACGCGAGGTGGTGGTGTACTTATCGCGACGCGTAGGGAGTTACCTGTTACCTCACAACCGCTCCTTCACTCTTCAGCGGAGGATATCTGGATTAGTATACGGCTTAAAAAACTGAACTCAAGAGATCATGTAAACCTATATATTTGCGCTCTGTATTTATGTAAACAAAACAAAGGATTTTCGTTTTCGAATCAACTCAATAATTTCCTGACCAAATTGAATCATACAACTTTGAATAATACTTCCGATGTGTTTTTAGTTCTGGGTGACTTTAATATGAGTGGAATCTCGTGGGTTCCCTGTAATAATAATAATTCGCTAGTTCCAGTGTATCCCGCCACTAGTGACGAATGTTTACTCGCTGACGAGTTATGTACGTTGGACTTTGGACAGTACAACGGAGTGGCCAATAGGTATGGGAAAGTGTTGGATTTAGTCCTCTCCAATAAAGTAGCCTGTGTTAGTGAGTGCGTTGACCCTCTAGTCACTATTGACCCCTATCATCCTGCTTTATTAGTTAATGTTGATATTTTTGAATTACCTCCCCTGGACCATGCACCGCGGTTACGGTATATCTATAGTAAAGGCGATTTTGAGTCTATAAACAACGAGATTTATGCCGTTGACTGGGAGCGTCAGTTCTCGTCTCGATCTCTTGATGATTCAGTTGCGTACTTTATGGACACTATAAAAGAATTTCAAAATAAGCATATACCACAAAAGCTTATACGTAATAAAACATACCCAATTTGGTATAGTACTTCGCTCATTAGAACTATTAAGGAGAAGTATAAGTTTCTGAAAAAATTTAAGTCTTATGGCAATAAATCCGATGAATTAACTTTTAAATATCTGCGCGAAAGAGTAAAGGCTATGGAAGCCTCGTGTTATAACTGTTACCTCGATCAAACGGAAAAATCAATCAAAAATAACCCTAAATACTTTTGGACCTTTGTTAAAAATCGTTATAATTCTAATGCTATTCCTAATACACTAAATTACAACAATGAGTCATTGCTTACTGGTGATTCTATTTGTGAGGCTTTTTCTTCTTATTTTCTGTCTACCTTCCTTAACTCCACCTCAACTAATAATCCCAATTCAGCCTTTATTTCATCCTCTGTCACTACTACACCCCCGTCTGATATTTGTCACATAGAAGTAAAGATAGACGTTGTGACCGATTTACTCCGCAAGTTGGATCCATCTAAAGGTGCAGGTCCTGATAATATATCATCAAAATTTCTCATTGAATGCGCGCCTTCCATTGCTTTACCTATTTCAATTTTGTTCTCCAAGTCTCTATCTCAGGGTGTAGTCCCCAGAGTGTGGAAATCAGCGTTCATTACTCCCGTACATAAAAAAGGGTCAAAAACTGAAGTAACCAATTATAGGCCTATATCCAAATTGTGCATTATAACTAAAATTTTTGAGCGTATTATCTATAATCAGTTGTATCCCGCTCTTGCTAACTCGCTCAGTTCTTTCCAGCATGGTTTTTTGAGAGGACGGTCTACCACTTCAAATCTCATTTTATTTAACGATTTTATTACTAGTGCTATGGATGACGGCAAGCAGGTCGATGTGGTTTACACTGATTATAGCAAAGCATTTGACCGGATTGACCACGACACCCTGATAAAGAAGCTAAAGTGCATAGGTATTCATGGTGACCTCCTGAGATGGTTCGCATCTTATATCGATAATAGGTCTCAGGCAGTAGTACTCAATAACTACATGTCTAGATGGGTATCTGTGCCCAGCGGAGTGCCCCAGGGTTCGCTGCTTGGTCCCTTCTTGTTTGTGGTCTATGTAAACGACATCGATCTGTGTCTGCACTCATCCAAATTATTATGCTTCGCTGATGATATGAAAATCTTTGCCATGATCTCATCGCTCGAAGATGGGTTAGCACTTCAGGCTGACCTGTGTCGTCTTGATGAGTATTGTCAGGCTAACAAACTGGATCTTAATCCATCTAAGTGCTCTGTTATCACTTTCACTAGAAAACGTGCAGTCCTAGCTACCTCTTATACTCTATCGGGCCAAACCTTGCCGAGGTGCGATACTGTTCGTGACTTGGGCATCCACCAAGATAGTAAGTTAATATTTGACAGACACATTGACGCCATTGTCAAAAAAGCTTCTAAACTGCTTGGGTTTATAATGCGTCTTTCTAAATGCTTTCTAGATGCTAAAACACTAAAAATATTGTATTGCACTTTTGTTAGAAGTCACCTTGAGTATGCATCTCAGATTTGGAACCCACGTTATCATCAGTACATCGACCGCATTGAAAGTATCCAAAGACGTTTTATTAAATATCTTTGCTACCATCAAAGGATTCCATACCATTCAATTGACTATCTCCGACTCTGTAAAAAGTACCATTTGTTGCCACTTGAAGATAGGCGTAAGATTGCTGACTGTTTGTTTCTGTTAAAGATATTAAACAATAACATTGACAGTCCCGAGCTATTATCTAAATTTTATTTCAATGTGCCAAGTAAATCATTTCGTTTTAATCCGCCTTTACGTGTACCTTATACTTCTACGAATTATAGGCAGAATAGTTACATTGTGCGTGCGGTTAAGCAGTTCAATGAAATATGTAAGCGTCATGACTTGGATCCATTTATGACTAGTGTGGCGTCAGCTAGAAGGTGCTTAGCTCTCAATTTTTTTCAAATAGCCACTTAATCATAAATTTGCTTCGATTATTACTTTTTCAATTTTATAATTTGTTCACCTTAAATTGAAAGCCAGATAGTTTTGGACAAATATGTAAACACATAAAAAAAAAACACAATGTATTACGTATTGCTGTTGTATGCTCACTTTTAAATTTCAATCTATTTCTATACGTGAAGACTTGTAATTGGCTTCCTGTTGACTATTGTTTCCTTTTTATTAAGTTTGTTTTAGCTGTAAGTTTTCCATGTTTAAATAAATAAATAAAAAATAAATAAAATAACTTCCTATCACTGTTACTAACATAGCAGTTAGTGGTATTCGATTTTTTGTGGGGTAGGTACCACAATTAAAAAGCGAAAAATAAAAACTTTTTAGCAAAAAATAAAACTTACTTCCAAATAAAAACACTACAAAGTGAAAAATAACTTTAATTTCGGATGTCGGTAGCAAAAAACGAAAATACAAAACCAAAGACACCGACTACCGAAATTAAAGTTATTTTTCACTTTGTAGTGTTTTGATTTGGAAGTCGGTTTTATTTTTTTGCTAAATAGTTTTTATTTCTTCTTAAATAACATTATACTTCATCCATGTATAGTAATCACAAAGTTTATAGAAACTGAAAGGACGTTGTTACCATCATCATTCTTCATTCTCTCGCCCTTATCCCAATTTATTTGGGGTCGGAGCAACATTTCTTCGATTTTTGCATACTTCTATATTAGTCGTCATCTCGCTAGTCACCCCTTTTTAACCGACTACGGCGAGCCAAAAATGAAGGTTATCATTTTGATCAGTATGTATGTATGATCATCTGGCTGTTCCCTCATAACTTCTAAACTTCTTATCATAATTTGACAAATGAGGTATCGTTGGAAGCATCGTTGGAATTGTCCGCTGGTTATAGGCTATGTGACGTCACATTAAATTAATTATGGCGCCCTCTAGAGGGCATAAAGTCATGAACTATACAAAAGAATTCTTAATGATGCCGTGTTGGGTATCAAATGAAAGGGCTAAAGGAGGAAGCGTGAAGGTAGCCCGCGAATTCAGATTTTTCTTACTTTTTTTGCAATTTGTAAGTCAGTATTGGGTTGTATGTTGAATAAAGTATGATTTGCGACCGTAATAAATATGTATTTATAGAATTATAATCATTAGAATCAGTAATAAACTCCTTAAGTTAGTATAATCCTCAAAGGTCAATATTTCATGAAATAGTCATTCATTAGGATTACCTGGTCTTAAAGAGATGTAATCAATACTACTTACTTTATTGATTATACGAGTAATTCTGTAAATACATACTTGTTACTGTCGCGAATCACATTTTGATCAACGTACAACCGAATACTGACTTGTAAATTGCAAAAAAGTTAAGAAAATTTGAATTTCGCGGGCTACTCTAACGCTTAGCACATTTCAAATATATTATATATATATATATATATATATTATATATTAACTGTTGCTCGCAGCTTTGCTTCTATGCACCGTATAATTAGGAATAATTTCTAAAATCACGCCTCAAATGTGAGCACGTCATGCTAAGGCATAAATCGAACAGACTACGTGTGACTCCGAATTTTGAACTTGTCTGTTTTAGATGAGAATATTTTCTTGTTTCATACTTTTTAGAGCGTGATTTTTCAGTAGTCGGGTCGGGCTATTTTAGCCATATCACCTTTCACACACACATCACATAGGACGTTGCTACCAAACTTCTTGAATTTATATTGCACTTTCTTCATTAATTTCTTATTCGGCCGAAGGTATTAGATCTAACACATGCACTGCAAGTCTGACGGAAGGGGCTACTTACCCAGATAAAAAAATCACAAAGAATATGCGCATTATGGATGGAGTGGAGTTATGGCGCTATAGAGAAGTGTCTTGACACTGCGTGAGCGTACATGATCCATCGCCGCCCGCTCGAAGTTCACCGCGTACAAGATGGATGAAAAGCAGCGCATGAAGCATCGATGGCATGAAGTAATTTTTTTTCTCCGTTGGTGTAATTGCTGTAAGATCAAGTGGGGTAAGTGAAACATACTTTACTTTTAATTTTACATAAACAATTCTAGCACAGTAATATAAGTAGTATTTATAATAACGATTGAAGCGAACTACTCTTCCTTTAATCGGTCATCTATGATACAAGTTCCAAGCTCTATAGTCGTTCTTAAATCGATAAAATCATCGAATTTAAGCAGACTATGGTTTTGTTTCACTTCCTCCGTGTATCGGGCAAGTGAAACTTTCGCCATAATATGTATAATATTGAGTCTGCGAAACTAATAAAAAGGCTAAAATGACGTGTCAAAATGCTTTTATCTAATATGAGTTGTATTTCGTCGGAATAAGTTTTAATTTAGGATATACACTTAAAAAAATGAATTTGGGGTAAGTGAAACGTACTCACGATGGTCAGGGGTACTAAACCAGTGCAAAAATCGAACAAAAATTAACAACTAAAATAAAATTTCGAAAAGATTATAAAACATATCAATGTGTTTATCTAGGTACTTATTTAACAAATTCAAGTTTTCTTACTGAATGCACTTATAATTATGTAAGTAGTATGTAGTAGATTTATTTTAGATTTGTCGTCTAAAATAAATCAACAAACTCAAATAACAATAAAAATATTCAGTCGTAAATGTTTAAAAAAATTGTAGCCTCATATGGCATAAACAGAACAACAAAGAAACTAACGCAAAGATAAAAAATACTCTTTTGTCTATGTTCAGTCTCAATCTAAGTGTAATAAAAAATACTCTTCTTTCTAAGTTCAGGCTCAATCTAAGCCTGGATAAAAACAAAATCATACATTACAAAAAAAAGTTTTGTTTGTACAATGATTAATTGCTGTCTGTTAATAAACTTTTTTTTTTTTTTAATTGATGGCTCTACCGAATAATATTAGAGGTCCTCGAACGCTTTTTTTGATTTTTGTCGGTTTGTTCGGGACGCTTGCAAAAACTGCCTGCAATTTTAATGAAAAGTAAACAGGTACCTCGTAGTTCGACTAAAAAACTGGTAAATGTTTGGTCAAAAGCTATTGGTTGGTTAGGTTTTGTTACCTTCTGAACAAAATGCAAAGACGATAAACAATAACTTAAGTAACTAGTAAAACTAAACATTTTACGCGAAATTACCAAAAAGAAATTTTTTGTAAACTCTGGCACGGGGGAAGTGGGCCTTATGTTTCACTTACCCCGGCCATCACTGTTTCACTTTCCCCAATCAGTACTTTTTGAGGATAGAATTTCTACAACTTATAATTCAATCGCCTGCACGTTTAAGCTATAAATATCTAGTAGAACATGAAATCTATAGTTTGAATACGTTCCTTACCTATAAAAATCTTCAAAAACACTATTAAATTGCTTGACACCAGCGAAAAGATTAGGCACGTCCAACTCGTGTTTTGAAGTTTCAAACATGTTAGATTTCTTTTTCTTAAATAATCTTATAGAACGATCGTAGCGACATCTGTGCTAGAGCAATGAAATCTCTTCGTCGATCCTGTTTTATCGACCGATCTCTATTAGAGCTGAACTCTATAGCTTAATAAATAGGGTTGGGTGTTTCACTTGCCCCACCTGACCTTATGGCGTTCTAGTTGGAGGATAAATAAATGAATAAATAAATCAAGTTCCTATCACCAATCATTATGACATTGGTACATAATATCCCTTTCATATACAATTGATCAATATTATCACTAACATCGGATTGAGTGGCATCTTATCAAATTAAGTATTCCAGGTATTACTTACATAGATCATAACTTGTATGCTGATTACATTGGGTTTGCGGATATATTCAGGTATTTCAATGCTCTAATTAAGAATTAATTTGTATCTATTACCGTCTGGTGTAGTAATCAAAATAACAGTTCTAGTTTGTCTGGGATTAATACAAGGTTATTTTAGAGTTGACTAGCTAAACTCCGCAGACGCAATGGGTATCAAATATTTTTTTTTTTTGTTTTTTGTTTTATCATGTTTTGATATCGATGTAAAGTTAACCCATCGCGTCTACGGAGTTTAACTAGCCAATTTAAAATAACACTGTGTAGTGGATTTGTATCAAATCTTGTTAGTCTTCTTATAATTCGCTTTATTTGATGTAACAATCTTATATTAGTCTTTACCTATGAAATTGCCGTTTAGTATGCAGAAAGTTAAAGTCATTTTATATAAACATTTTTTTTATTTCTATCAATCAAAATATGCACACATGCTATCGATGCATCTCTGCCAGCGCAGTGGTAATTTTACAATGCCCTTCTTGAAGAAGTCAGGTGTACGGGAGCCAACAAACTCTTCAAAGGCATTTTGTACTGCCTCTCGGGTATTGAAATTTTTCCCTGCCAAGGAGTTGTCCAAACTTTGGAAAAAGCAGAAGTCTGTCGGCGCAAGATCTGGTGAGTACGGTGGATGACGCAAAACTTCCAACCCTAGCTCTTGTAGCTTAGCGTCGTCTGTTGTGCCATATGAAGTCGACCGTTGTCATGTAGGAGCAGCGGGGACGAGCGATTAACCAAGGCTGGCCGGAGATTTGCGAGCTTCTCCATCATTGTGTCCAGTTCCTCACAGTACATATCCGCAGTAATGCTGGTGCCATTTGGTAAGAAGCTGTGATGAATTATACTAGCACTAGACCACCAAACAGTTACCATGACTTTTTTAGGGGTAAGTTTTCGTTTGGGGTATTGCCTAGGCGCTGAACCAGGGTCTAACCAACATGATGCCCGCTTAAGATTATCAAAAAGAATCCATTTTTCATCGCAAGTGACAATGCGGTTCAAAATCTCTTCATTTCTGTGTCTGTTTAGCAACACAAGGCATACCTCAACGCGTTCGTCGAGTTGGCGATCGTTCAGTTCGTGCGGCAACCACTTATCAAGTTTTTTTACCTTGCCAATTTGACGCAAATGGACCAATATTGTTTTGATGCTAACTTTGAAAGCTGCTGCTAACTCAGCCGTAGATTGAGTATCGTCAGCTTCCACTATCGCCTTTAATTCGTCGTTGCTGACTTTAGTTTTCGGGTGACCACGGGGTTCAATTTTTAGATCAAAATTTCCATGTCGGAAGCGTTCAAACCAATAACGAGTCGTGCATTCGTTTGCAGTGTTCACTCCGTACACGTAATTAATGTTGTGGGCCGTCTGTGCGGCATTGCTACCGCGATGGAACTCGTATTCTATAATTTTATCGAGTCTATATTGATGAAAAAGATACAAATGTAGTGAAAACAAAACACTCATCAATAAACAAATTACTAAATTTAAAAATAGAATTCCATATTTTTTAAATAAAATTCATTTGAATTTAGAATTTATGGCCAGCCATACATAAATTACGTTTCAAATGGCCAGTATTGTAAAACGGCAACTTCATAGGTAAAGACCTATTAGTAACCACTACAAGTCTTAATTAAAATATATTATAGGGTATTTAACAAAGTCAAAGTCAAATAATTTATTTCAAATAGGCACGTATAAGGCAATTTTGAAAGTCAAAACTAAAAAAGAATTGTTTCTGAAGTATACACATGTTAAAGTCGAAAGTACAAGGAGTGGAGGGAGGCCTTTCCCCAGGAGTAGGAAAACATACGCTAATAAAAAAGAGGTATTTTAGATTGTAGATAATAATATAAGCAAAACATGCACTGTTTGTTTATCAGTGCTGTTTTATGACACCTACCACATCTCATAAGATAACCTCTTCAAATTATGTAACGGTCAACAAATTATTATAAACTAGCGGTTGCCTGCGACTTCGTCTACGAAACAGGATGAACAGTAGCCTATGTCCTTCTCCAGGTCATGGTCTACCCAAGTGTTAAATTACATCCAAATCCGTTCAGCCGTTTTAGCGTAATAAACAACAAACGAACAGACACTTTCGCATTTATAATATTAGTTAAGATACTTAGGAAGATGAAAAACCAGTCTATCGACACTCTGGACTCACAAAATGTATTAGGTAATTAAATTTAAAAAAAATTAAAAAACCTGTTAACACACTACTAAAGTTTCTATAATAATATAATTCATTCATAATTCGAAAGACACGTGGCGCCATCTATTATCATAAGAACGTTATTGTTGTTTTCCTCGGGAACAGTACTTTTTTCGGAATGAAAGGTACCCTATGTCCGTTTCTGTACACCTGACAACCTATATGCAAAATTTCAGGATGATCGGTTCAGTGGCTTAGGCGTGAAAAGGTAACAAACAAACAAACAAACTTACTATTAGTTAGGATTAGGATATGTTGATCAGGGCAGGACATTGAGGAGGATAGTTACGATTTAAATGCAATTAATTATGTATTTGAAAAGATTTACGTTTAAGAGAAACCATTTCAAATCTCCTCAGTTTTTCGACCGCCATAAAATCACAAACATCCCTTCTTATAAAAGCCACTACATCCGATAATACATACACATATAAATAACAAAGTTTAAGTACATAAACTAGGTATATCGTCTGGCTGGATTTACGACTGGCTAAGTACTAGCCTTGGTCTCACGTTCATACCATAAAACAGTTGAGTTGAAAGACGCGGGAACGAAATGGGTGATACGTCTCCGCCTGTGAATAGTTGAGACATTGCTGTTTTAGATTTTTAGTGCACATCGTTTCGGTTAATTTTAGGATGTTGTAGAGAATTTTAGAGGGTCTGTGTGGGGTATAAAGATTTAGATTTGGTGGTCTTGTTTAAATTTTATTGGCAATGCAATAAATTTTGTAATTTATCAGAGTAACTAAATAGTTTCTCTGAATCTGCTTCTTCCTAAGATTGTCAACGAAGGTTCTTGTTTTATATGAAAAAATAGTAGGAAGTAATCACATGTTTTTTTTACATATCTCGGGACCCTGGGGTCCCAGACCTTTGCAAGGCGTACGAGGGGCCGAAGCCAACTCGCAGAGGCCCCTTAGACAATTTGAAATTATGAGGAGGCACCAATCGACGATTACCCCTCTACGCACTATGCAAGTGCATCCAAGGGCAACCCCCGTTTGGTGCAGGACTATTGCACAACGTGGACGTAAAACATATTCGGATATGGGTTTGGGTAGCTAACGTGGATTGGGTAACTGGAACTATAGAAGAACTATGTCCCCTGTCTGACCAATATTATATAATTATACACAGATAATATGGCAAGAGGTGACTTGCACACTTAATAATGGGCCCCCGGAAAGCTCGCTAGCACATAGTGACGTAGTGATGAGGGGGTAACACTTCCTGAGGTACTTGTGGAGTGGAGAGGCATTCCACGGCTATCAGGACCATCCCGGACGGACGGTCAAGATTCCTACCAGCACCTTACTGGAATACTTCCTTCCTCCAAGCACGTTTGCTCTTGGGAATCTCCACTCAAGCCAGCCAATAAAGGCAAGTAAGAGGTGGGAGCTCTGTTCCTCGTCAATGTTCACTCCAGCCGGCTAATAAAGGCAAGTAAGAGGTGGGAGCTCTGTTCCTCGTCAATGTTCACTCCAGCCGGCTAATAAAGGCAAGTAAGAGGTGGGAGCTCTGTTCCTCGTCAATGTTCACTTCAGCCGGCTAATAAAGGCAAGTAAGAGGTGGGAGCTCTGTTCTTCGTCAATGTTCACTCCAGCCGGCTAATAAAGGCAAGTAAAAGGTGGGAGCTCTGTTCCTCGTCAATGTTCACTCCAGCCGGCTAATAAAGGCAAGTAAAAGGTGGGAGCTCTGTTCCTCGTCAATGTTCACTCCAGCCGGCTAATAAAGGCAAGTAAAAGGTGGGAGCTCCGTTCCTCGTCAATGTTCACTCTAGCCGGCTAATAAAGGCAAGTAAGAGGTGGGTGCTCTGTTCCTAGTCAGTGTTCACTCCAGCCGGCTAATAAAGGCAAGTAAGAAATGGGAGCTCTGTTCCTCGTCAGTGTTCACTCCAGCCGGCTAATAAAAGCAAGTAAGAGGTGGGAGCTCCGTTCCTCGTCAGTGTTCACTCCAGCCGGCTAATAAAAGCAAGTAAGAGGTGGGAGCTCCGTTCCTCGTCAGTGTTCACTCCAGCCGGCTAATAAAAGCAAGTAAGAGGTGGGAGCTCCGTTCCTCGTCAGTGTTCACTCCAGCCGGCTAATAAAGGCAAGTGAGAGGTGGGAGCTCTGTTCCTCGTCAGTGTTCACTCCAGCCGGCTAATAAAGGTCAGCTAGGGGTGAAGAACAAAACTTCTCCGGAGAAATTCAGTGGGGTCACTACTGCCCAACAGCTCGCCAAATGCTGCCCTGCGGGTTTATGCATCTCTCTTGGTCTGGCACCTCACCGTAGACCTATTTCGGCAAAGTAAACTCTACCGGCACAGACCTAGAGTTCAGGAGCGCGCAAGCTCCACTCCCCATTTTTTCATGTGTATTTTGTGTGCGTCACTTTCACGTGAATAAACTGTTTTTGTTTCTTTCTTTCTTACGACGTTAACGTAGAGATACGGCCGTAGGGTCTTTATTATCTTATTCAATATTAAAATTAGGGTTAACTAGATTTTGGTAATACGATATAATCAATATATTTTCTCATCAGTTGTTTCCTTGACAATTTCCTTTCAAATCACGGTCATAAGAAAGCCACTCATCACTGAGTTCTTCCATAATTTGAATCCCATAGATTTATTAAGGAAAAATAGAAGCATGTCGCAATCAGACCTACCCAGGGGTCCATATTACAAGTCTAATGAAGTTCTTTATACGTGGTTAACATAATAAGTGACGACTCAAAGCGCACTAACGATGCTCAAGGTATTACTATTCGGTGCTGACATATACGCGGTTACAACGTGCAGCGATTTTGATGACAGCAAAGATGTCAGCTTATAATGGAAAAGAGGAGCTTGTGGCTAAGTAATAACAGCTGCACGGGTCGATCCATCAGGTTAAGCTACGCTTGCCGGGGTTGGTCCGTGGATGGGTGACTATTTTTACATACCGAGACTCCTCCGTACCTAGGAAGCTTTCCAAGGTACGGAGGAGTCTCGGTATGTAACCCGTAACGACTGTCATTCGTGGATCTTTGACAGTCGTTACGGGTCGTCAGAAGCCCGAAAGTCTGAGAACCAGTCTTACCAAGGGGTACGTATTACCCATTTACTGTGGAGGTCAGATAGGCAGTCGCTCCATGTAAAATACTGGTGTTCAGCGGCACCCGGTTAGACTGGAAGCCAACCCCAACATAGTTAGGAAAAGTGTAGGTAAATTGATTGAATGGAAAAATGGTGACGATAGGCGCGAAAGAGGCTGCTGATTTAATGTGAAGAAGTCAAACAGAATTTATTGTAATCTTTTTGTCTGCTAATATCGTCAAATTTATAAATTAGATCATTTTTAAAACTAATTAGGTGCTATTAGCCGTCCCCATCGTCCATTCAAGTAAAAATGAAGAAGAGCCAAATGTTTTTCAGTGGATATAAGTGTAAGGTTGACGATTAGTAGGGTAAATGACATCAAAATAGTCGTGCATCTAATAAATAACTTGCATAAAATAAAAACCGGTCAAGTGCGCCGTATGACCACGCATAATGAAGGGCTCCGTAGTTAGGATGAATTTATCCCAAGAACAAACTTAACATTGTAGTTGAAAAATATGTTCTCCCATACATTCCAACTACAAATGTCTATAGTCAAACGAAAAGGATCCAACCCACATTACACATAATGTGGGTTGGATTTTTTTGTTTAACTATGGACAAATGTAAGTTTGTATGCACCGTATTAAGAGATTTACCATTTCTATAGGTATTTAACTATTTTCAGTACTTTTTTTCAAAATTTTAGGCTCAGTACTTTCGGAGATAAGAGGGTCAATGGTAAATTTTCGTCTATTTTCTTAAATAACTTTAAAATAGTCTTTTTTTAATTACAGAAAAAAGAATACATTTGAGACTCTCACAGTAAGCCCTTTCATTTGATATATCACACGGTACAGTTTGCAAAACTTTTTTTTTTAATTATCTTATTTGCCCCCCAAAATTGACCCTCATATTCAAAACTTTTTATTTATGTCACACGTCCGTGTTTGGGTCACAGCAATATGTGTACCAAATTTCAACCTAATCGGTCTATTACATTCGGAGAAAATTGGCTGTAACAGAAAGACAGACCCACGAGGGATCCTATAAGTGTTCCGTTTTTTCTTTCGAGGTACGGAACCCTAAAAAATAATGTAAGTTAGCTGTAAGTTTCCCGAACAGAATAAAAATAAACAATTTCAAATACACAGTTCGTAGGATTACGAATTAGCTTCTCGTTCAAGATATCCGTGTGTCCCAATCCGAATAATTCACAACGTCACCAGACTTACACGGTCCCAAATTCACGAGAACTAGGTACAAACACACACAAACATAGATCAAATATAACTCCTTGTGTATATCATCAAAACGGGTGACAAACAGAATGGAACCGCGAATATCGATATATCTGGCACTAACAAAATAATACATATTCTATCGATATTCTTATTATTTATGGAACCTTCTGGGAAGGTGTAATGGAATTTTGAGATAACTTTTGTGGATGTGTGAATGGAGTGAATATACTGAAAGAATAATACCTTGTTTTAATCTGAAAATAGATAGTGGAAATAGTTTTAAAGGTGTAGCTAGACTGAATCCGTGACAAAGAAAGCATACGCATAATGAGCCTATAATGTCCCAATGAGTGTCTGCCAAACGATTTTCTGCGAAATGAAGTTTATGCTATCCGCTGTTATGCAAAATAATATTATTGTTTGTTTGTTTTATTTTTTCTCTCAGTTATTTTTAATCATGGTCTGGCAGTTTGAGTAATTTATGCGGCCTACCCAAATGTCCTTTCTTTGGTATTGTTCGACGAATCGTTGAGCTCCTTAAGTTCTGAATTGAGCTGAGCGATTACTGACAAATGCGTGCACTAAATGGACAGGTCTCTCAATCTGTGTGGTTCTTTCCTCAAAAGACCATTTCAGACACCAATCTACATGGTCTTCACATGAAGTGACCAAGATTATGTCTGGATTTTATAAGAGACTGTGACCTCTGAGTTTGTTTCGGCCTTTCTTCTCAGAGTAGTCAGATAGGAAACGCCGACCTCATCTAGTTTAAAAAAAAAAACATGATTGACTTGTAAAAGTGTTTGTACAAACCTACTTACCTACAGAAATAAAAATCATTTATCATTTATGACATAAAAATTTCTGCTATAAAGGGCTCGTCAAAAACATAAGTACCATCACGCTTGTATTTCGCAAAGGGATAGTCACAGGTGTACATTTCACACACAAGTGGCTAGTTGTGTTTGTCGTATGCAATAGGGGGACAAGTCTATTGAGATTGAGAACAAATCCAATCTCCGGACTGCTTCTGAGAAATTCATAATGGAAAAATACATTGAAAAATATTAGTTCTGTTCCTGGAAAAGGGGTCAAAAAGGGCAATTTTACTAAGGAGAACAAAATTACAAATATTGTAGTAGAAAGATAATGCTGGATATAAACTAATTTAATTGCAATACCTGGAACAATATTAAAATACGCTTGCCACAGTCGGTTCATAGATGGGTCCCATTACGTATTGAGACCCCTCTGTACTTTGGAAAGCACGTTAAGCCGTTGGTCCCGGCTTTCATTCGCAGATCTTTAGCAGTCGTTACGGGTATTCAGAAGCCCAAAAGTCTGACATCCAGTCATACCAAGGTGTTATCCAGTAACAAGTTTGTGGAGGTCAGAGACAGTCGCTCCATGTAAAATACTAGTATTCAGCTGCATCTGACTAGATTGGAAGCCGACCCCAATATAGTTGGGAAAAGACTAGGCTGATTTGACCTGGAACAATATTCTGTAATTTAAATGGTCTGTGGTAGTGTGACCTATTTTTCACACTAATTGTTTCTTTTAGCTTGCGTGACAGCCTGCTGATGCACTTAATGAGGTATGGAGAAGCAATTAACTTTAAATCAGTAATAATTTACCTGTGGTCTCTGATATTGGAACAGGTTGGGCCGTTATTGATTCGCTTTTGAAGCGAAAATGCTTTTAAAATTGTACAATAATGTGAGTTACATATAATTAATGGAACTGAGTTAGCTAGTAATATTTGCATTTTATGAGTTGAATGATACCTATTACATGTTCAGTTGCGATTTCATCCACCAAACTGAAAACCTCAAGCAGCGAAAGTATAATTTAATAACCTTATTGGTAGTAATATTTTCGAGCCGTTTGGGGTTAAAACCCTCGGGCCGTGAGGTCCGAGTGCTCATGGTTTGTTCAACGAAATCTCCAAACGGCTGATTTATCCGCTGGCTTCCTGTGATACAAGGGTTGGCTTTTACCTTAGCTAGAGGCTAAGCATTGCCATACAACGTGGCTTTGCCGCCAGTCATTTGGGTACATTACCAGTCGACAGCGATACGGAGGAATTTTTCGACACCTTATTTTAGTTTGTTAATAGATTTAGTTAGGTTAGGTTATTTATTATAACGTTTATTTTAATGGTTTGTTAATGAATTTAGTATAAACTGATATCAATACAGCAAACCTAAAATAAAACGCAAATTATTTGTCACTTTTACTTCTATATACAAAAAAGAAACCCTTAAAAATGACAATAAGAACCGGCCAAGTGCGTGTCGGACAACGCACAAAGAAGGGTTCCGGTTGAATTTATCCCAAGAATAAACTTAACATTGTAGTTGAAAAACATGTTCTCCCATACATTCCAACTGCAAATGTAATTTTGTACGCACAATATTGAGATATTTACCGTGTTATTTTTAAAAGTTTAAAAGACTTCTTATAGGTTTTCTTGTAATCTATAGGTATAGAACTATTTCCTGTATTTTTTTTTTTTTAATTTTGAGATATGAGGGGAATCATCAATTTTCGTCTATTTTCTTTAAAACAATTTATTTTAAAATTATAAAAAAAATGAGATCCTCACAGTTAGCCCTTTCATTTGATATGTCACACGGTACAGTTTGCAAAACATTTTTGTTTTCTTATTTGCCCTCCAAAAGTGACCCCCATATTTAAAATTCATTTATTTACGTTACACATCCGTGTTTGGGTAACAGAAATACATAAGTATATCAAATTTCAACTTAATCGGTCCATCAGATTCTGAGCAAATTGGCTGTGACAGACAGACAGACGGACACACGAGTGAACCTATAAGGGTTCCGCTTTTTTCCTTTTGAGGTACGGAACCCTAACAATCATAAAAAACTGAAAGGAAGACATAATGGCAGCTACCCACTACCTACTTAGCAGGAATGTTAAAAAAAAATATCTAACATTTCCATTCTGTGAGTGTAGTTGTACATAATTTTCTCTTATCCTAATCCAGACCCACAACAGACCATAATTAAGAAGGCACATCCAGCCAACCAATTCGTTGGCGCGGCGGGCATCCGTCTCGACCAATTACAATTACAACGATATGCAAACTGCTCACAATCACGCCCGGAGTCATTTAAAACCTAGACCCAAGATCCCAAGATTGTTTTCACTGGAATGAGCTGCGGCGTTAAATTAAATTATTTGCTCGTAGTTAGCTTCTGCCCGCGTGGAGGTCGGAAAGTATAGTGCTTAATCACTAGTACTAGTAGTGTTTACAATAACTAGATAATGTTAAAATTAATAAAATACGCCGAACATTGATCTCAGTACTAATCTATATTACTAATAATAAAATTATATTTTATTATATTTTTTATTTTATTAAAGATTTTATTAAATTTATATTTATTTTTAAGAGTTTATTTTTTGTATGTTTGTTTGTATGTTTAATCACGCTAATCTATGTAACTACGAGACGGATTTTAAAAATTATTTTTGCATTTGTTAGTCCAATTCTTGGGGAATGCTTTAGACTATTAACATCACGCTAAGACCCTTAAGAACCGAGCAAAAGAAAATATACTTCAGGAAGCACCCTAAGCGAAAACGTAGTAATAGCGCGGGCAGGCGATGCGATGCGATGCGATGCGATGCGATGCGATGCGGTGGATCGGGGGCGCGGACAAAGTTGCGGAGAGGAGCTGGTTGTTATTGAAAGCTAGAATAATAATTTATTATCTACAGGTACTCGCACATACCTAAATATTAAAAAGAACTAATTATGTCATTTATTTTATTATTAAATTAATACCAATTTTTTAATCTTTAAGTAGTTTCCATTTTTATCCTCTTGCTGTGTCCTAACAGGGTCCCCTGTTAGGACACATCATTTGTAATTAGCTATAAGCCTTTTTGTAACATCTTTTATACATTATGATAATTATGAGTAAGTATTAATACATATTTTTTAATTCGATGACGATAATTACAAATGTATAGTGTGCGCGCAAGTGCTAGTCACCGCCTAAGGTATGTGAGTGGTGTGACACGGGGAGGGCGCGATTGATAAGACGTACAGTCACGAACCGAGTTTGTTGAGCCACTAGCTTATCATCTTAACTTGGTTGTGTTACTCGAATGTCGCCCGTGATATTTGACATGTGACATTTCAATAAGGAAAACGGGCGGCATTTTTGTAACACAACCAAGTTAAGATGATAAGCTAGTTGCTCAACAATCCCTGTTCGTGACTGTACATGCTTGAAATAGCTTGACGTTTGTCTACCTTCCCCGTCTCACCGCTCACATACCTCAGGCGGTGACTAGCATGTGCGCGCACACATATCGTAACTATTTTCATTTTAATTATTACCTACTTCAGCTATTTAGCTTTATTCAGCTAACTACATCAAAATATTAATAACCTACTTTCTGAATAAGTATTTTATTTCAATTTGTCATCGTCTCAAATTATGCTACTTTATTTATTACTTTTTCATTCATCATAGTGAATGATTTAGCAAATATAGTGTTCTTATTATGTCATATATTATGTACGTAGGATCTATGTGTAACACAGTTTTATATTATTATATATATGATGTTAATAAAAGTATAATAAACTTATTATTTCCTTACCTTGGTTACCTTAGTCCAAATGTTACACGGAAAACACTATTTACGTACGATAGAGGTTTAAAATGAGTACTTACTCGTAGCTAAAGTATTTAAAACATTAGTTTACTCCAATAACTTTTTTTTTTTTTTTTTGTGGATGGGAAATCATCAAATAACTTCTCCCGCTCTGGGTGGAGCGGAAGGGCGTGTCAGACTTTTACTGACTAAAACCCACCCGTGTTCCTTCAGTTGCCTATGCCAGGGCCACGGTATCTTTTTCAAACAACCCGCGACCCCAGCGGCATCGGCCCTATTGGACCCCATCTTTTGCTGACATCTCTTTGAGGCGCGCGTGGAACACAACGCGCCGTCGACCCGGGCCTGGTCCTCACCGGACGGCGAGCTACCCACTACTCACCGCCCGCAAGCCCGCGCCTACGGTGGCCGGGAATCGGCTATCGATTCCCGCCGCCCAGGGCGTCTCCTGCGGCGACTGAGGGCGTGAGGCTGCCTCTCCCTCACGCGTTCCGCCTCCTCCTTCGCAAGCATTACCGCTTCGCAGAAGGAGGTGACGGCTTCCCATGCACTCTCGCTCCGCACCATGGCATAATATAATATTTATAATATAATATTTGATATAATATTTGATATCGATACGTACAGTTTTACACTATTTTAGTCGGGAAAAGTGCAGTTTTTGTCATACATGGTCACTTATGAAACGTCCGAAGCTAGGTGCATGGTTCCAATGGTCGTTTTTATGAAGAAGAGCGGTTACCCTTTCAAAAATAATTGGCTTTTACAATGTTTTCAAATAACAGTATTGATAAGTATGGAAGGACAGTGTAGGCCTATCAACAAGTGCCAGGTACAGACGCCAGCACATCAAGCTACTACAATCTGTCAGATTTCTTTAATAGATTTTCGACTTTATTGCTAAGGCATTAGGTTCAAGGTTGATTGGGAAAATCTGACAGTTTCGGGTAGGTTGACATGCTGGCGTCTGTACATTAGAACATACATGCATACAATGCGCACCAGTACTTGGCACATCCAGTACATGCCTCCACACATTATCCATGGTTCCCTAAACAACGTATCTTGAGCACTCTCCCGGCGGGCGGCGCTAATAAGCTCGTAATAAATTACTCGACTCGCACAAAATATTCAATGTGTGTTGCCAACTGTTATAATTATTACAATTCCACCTACACGAGTAATTATTGTTTGTTTGACTTATTAGAATACTGTTTTGAAGGCACTAGATTGTTTGGTTAAGGGAAGTTTGTTTTGGTCGTCTACTTTAGGTTTAGTTTTTTCGGAATAGGTTTCCGATTTTTGGGATAAAAAAAAATGGTCTAGCCATAATAGGTAAACACCACAGGCAGTAGGTAGGTAGGTACAGACAGTATTTAGGGTACCGTACCCGGAGGGTGCCAAACGGAACCCTGTTACTATGCCTCCGCTGTCCGTCCGTCTGTCTGTCAGCGGGCTGTAGCTCATGAAATTTTCTCAGATTATGTATTTCTATTGCCGCTATAATAAAAAAATATAAAAAAAAATTAAAGGGTTCCCATACAAGAAACGTGTTTATTAAATTGAAGTTTTTTTTTTAAATATGTAGTTTTTATTATTTTACGGTGGTACGGAACCCTTCGTGTGCGAGCTGGACTAGCACTTGGCCGGTTTTCACATTTATGTCGTTGATAATATAGTGATGAAGTGGTTTATAAAAACGTCTTGATGGATGGAGTAGATGAGATAGAGAACAAAAACATGGATACGGCGTGAATTCGAATAACCTATAAGTTTTTTTTTTTAATTATGGTGCTTTGGTAGTTAAACGCGCGTACTTTATACATTGTTCTTTTTTTGAAATTCATAAAGATACCACGAATGGAGTATTAAGAATGTCGCTGTTTGATGAGTAAGGCAGGGATCGAAAAAGCAAAACATTATAACACTCGTTTGGATGATATTATGGTTACTATGACACTGATTGTTTTAATGTTGGCAATAAGCTAACTGTTTCAGAAATTTTATAGAGGATATATAGCATGGGCGTACATAAATGAAATGAAATTAGACAACATCCAACTTATAATAAACACATATTGTGTAATACCACACATGAGGGATGTGTGGTGTTACTTGAATGGATAGAATAATAAATGAGTATGTAAGAGGAAGTCTGAAAGTGACATCGGTGACTGAAAAGATATATGGAAATCGGTTGTCATGGTATGGGCATATGATGCGGAGAAATGAAGAAAATGTCGTCAGGAAAGTTTTGAGTATGAATGTGGATGGCTGTGGTGGGAAGACCAAAGTAACGATGGATGGACTTTGTGAAAGACGATATGGCTAGAAAGGGAGTGACTATCGAGATGACAAATAACAATAGAAATATCGACCGCATGCTGCCAATACCTCCTAAGTGCTTTGAGGACACTTTTGAGGATATGTTTTCACTTCAAAGATTACGATACGAGCTAATAGATAGCGCAAAAAAACATATTTCATTAAAAAACATAATTCATTAAAAAACATATTAATAATATGTTTTTTTGCGCTATCTATTAGCTCGTATCGTAATCTTTGAAGTGAAAACATATCCTCAAACTTGTCCTCAAAGCACTTAGGAGGTATTGGCAGCATGCGGTCGATATGGAAGAAAAATACATGTTGCGCCGAGCCCAAATAAATTGGGACAAGGGCAGGAGAATGATAAATAACCCACATTAAAACCTCACCTACTTGATTGTAGATTCGAGAAAGACCAAAGAAACCATATAATAACTTTTTATTTTTCTGTTTAATCCTCAGTTGAAAATAATCACCAAAAATGCTCTTTGTTTATTTTTTATATATCACTTATTGTCAGAGCCATTATTTTATTTTTCCTGTTACATTAATAAACCCGTATTTTCCATTTTCAACCAAACTTTCACGACAAATTAAATAAAAGAGAATTCAATTTTGATCAGAAAACCTTTTAGGTACGACTCATTTTTAAATCACAAGGTAACAAACAAAGAAACAAAAGACTTATAAAAAAAAGTCTTTTTTTACAACAATTAAGAAGGCTTACTTACCTACCATACTTATATTTTTCTTTCTTCTTTGCAGGTAAGTTCGAGTTTGACGTAAGATGGGCTAAATCAACTATGGCTGGGCGAGTTTGTTTTTAAAGCTGGTGAAAACGTACGAAAAATTGTAAAAGAATAAACAGGTGTAGTTCTTACAGCGCAGGCCACACTGGAAACGAAGCGAAACGAATCTATGATTTTGTTTTTTTTTTTTTTTAATCTGAGATAAGTTTGCTCTTGACTCTAGGTCGGAGGCGACAGAGACAAGGTTGACGATGGAGTGAACTTACCCAGAAGAAGCCTGTTCACTCTCACTTTGAAGAGATTAGGCTTGTGTGCCTTCGGAAACACAGACGCAGGTAGAGAGTTGCACTCTTTTGCTGTGCGCATTATAAATGACATTTGGAAACGCTTAGTACGAATTAGTTTAATAGCAACTGGGATGGTAACTGGCAGTGCGTCTAGATGTCCGATGGTAGAAGGAGGCCGGTGGAATGAGGTCGTGGAGTTCTTGAGCACACTCACCTAAGTACAGTCTGTAGAAGACCGAAAAGCAGGCAACCTTGCGGTGATGAGCCAAGCTGTGAAGCTTGGCATACACCAGGATTAATCAACAATGAGCCTCTTAGCTCTGCGTTCTACCGAGTGAAGAGCGGCAAGTTGGTATTTAGCTGAGCCATCCCATAGGTGGCTGGAATACTCCATGCAGGATCGGACTTGCTGTTCATTTAGCTTTCTTTCGCGTTTTATCATACTTTGGTTTACACCACATACTTAGGGGTCCCCGAAACGACCAATAGCGATTGAACAATTGCCATCAATTTCCATTGTAGTAATAATAGCAATCGCTTCAATTGCACTTGGTAGACGATCAATGTGCGCATCTATGTGTATCAATCACGTAAAAATTGACAATTGCAATTGATCGTTTCGGGGACTCAAAACGCAATGAAAAGACGCGGAGGAAAGTTAAATGAACTTAGCCTCGTTTCGCTTCGTTCCTAATGTAGCCTGCGCTTTAGTCTTGCCTATCGGAGAGCCAGACCTTTTTCAAAATGGCGGTGCGCGAAAATTGAGAATTAACAATAGGAACTGGGAAGATGGTTTGCATGTTCTGTAAATTCTAAATACGGTGTGGTAAGGTGGTGTATTTTCATTTAAATTTCCATGTGAAACTGTGTGTACTGGCAAAAAGTGGGTGTAATATAAGTACATCTCTGCCCAACCTTTCAAGGAATACAGGCGCCATGTTATGTTATGTTACTTGCTATGTAGACTTACCTTCCTTCTATCAAGTCTTAAACCAGTCACTAGAAATGTATTTATTCCACAATGAAACCTAATTGAGATCGTAAAGCAAAGGACATTGCTCTGCGTCCATACATTGTTGGCCCTGGAGCCAAGAGCATCGGATAATTATGTATTGTATTCTCTATCATTTGGAGACTCCTAGAAGATCTTGTTTTTATAGCGGACTAGCTGCAGAAAAGATATATTTCAAAAAAAGTATCAGATTTTGAGGTTATAATCTAACCATAACAACGAATATTAAATGTAGGTACCTACCATGATTTTTCATAGCTCTGAGTAATTTTTAAGAAACTGAAAAGTAATATCATAATACCTATCTAGATAATTAGGTACCTATGCAGTTATTTTTTCTAAAAAATGGATGCAAGTGCAAAATTAATATACATTAAACTAATCAACATAGGTAGGTAACTGAATTCGTAGCATTCGTTTTGGAATGAGATGAGTAGAAACAGCGTCCCTATGCTTGAACGGTGTGCATAGGATACCAGCTTTACCAATTAGATGGTAATAAGTGATTTTTTAAAACCTAGTCCTACAATATTTATATTTGAATAAGAAATAAAACACAGATTTTAATTTCACGTTTATTGTTCTTCGTCTAAATTACGAACTAAAATAGTGTCTAAAAACTGTGCAGGGGGGTTGACATTATTTTGATACCTCGCATAACTTAGGTACCAAATAATGGTCATAACATGGGCGCAGCAACCGATAGTTCTGCGCCCAACGATACAATTACAGCAATATTCGACTATTGCCTGTCGACCTATTTGTGATGAGTCAATTAAAATATATACAAAATACACTTTAGTACTTATATGACGGCTGTGAATTTTCCCCCGTAATAACCATACGGTTTCAGAATTTAATTCACACACAGGTACACAGTTCCGAAAATCACAGCCAGGTCAATCGTTTTTTAAACCAATCCAAGTCCGTTAAAATAGCCAAGTCGTAAAAAAGTCCCGAAAGTCACCAAAACACCGAACACAGAAAAGAACACAGGAAAAAGCACAGCGCAGAAACTGTAACTCTCAATTGTGGTAACAATGACTTTTTTTTTTTTAATAATTTTATGGCATGGCTTTTTGGCCTTTGTGCCATTGGTAACAATGACACGTTCACCGGCAAAACTAGGGATGTAATACGACACCATTAATCGATTTTTCGATTATGATTTACTGTGGTCTTAAATTATTACAGTCTGTTACATCTACTTTGTCATATAAACATTACAAGTATGTATGACAATGGTTTATTTTATATATAACAACACTCTTCTATACTGGTAATAATAATATATAATAACATCTGTATCTAGTTTGCAATATTGTTTTTTAAATAAAACATTAGGTAATTGTGATGTGTTTAGTAAAAATAAGTATTTTTTTTCGTTTAATGAACCGCAAAAGGAGCGTTATTTTTGTATTAATTGTCGTAAATAATGAATTAGTTTGAATGATTGTATAGAAATAAAGAAGTTTTGATTATTGTATAATATTATTCTTACTACCTATTTAAATTGGAGTATAACTGCATTCATAAAGTATTTTATTAGGTTTTTAAAACTACACTTTAGAAAAAAAAACACAATCGATCGATTAATAATTCAATCGATCGATTATTATTGATCGGACATCCCTATTTCACTTTTGACACGACATAGGTGAAGATGGCGATGTAATGTTATTAGTCGCATTACATTCTATTAAAAATACATTTTGGAATACAGCTAGTCCGTGATACAGAAGTATTTGCAACTTATATAATAAAATAGGCGATTAATTATCGTATATTCTCAAACTCTTCATTGCACAGGGCCATTTTGAACATTGTCTTTTCAAGATTGCTTTGTCAAATTATATTAACTAAGTAATAAGTAATAACACCCACACGGGTCATCGATCAGGCTAAGCTACGCTTGCTGCGGTTGGTCCGTGGATGGGTCTTTACATACCAAGAACCCTCCGTGCCTCGGAAAGCACGTTAAGCCGTTGATCCCAGCTGTCATTCGTATTTTTGACAATCGTTACGAGACGTTAGAAGCCCGAAAGTCTGACAACCAGTCTTACCCAGGGGTATCGTATTACTCAGTTACTGGGCAAGAGTAGCAAGCAACAGTGACGCATGGCAATCTCTGGAGGAGACCTTCACCTAAAATGGGTTCTTGCACAAAGTGTTAAACTTATCACATAGGTAGAAATTTATTGAATAATTTATAATTGAACTATGCTAATTCATTATTAATTAAATAATCTTAAAATTATATTAAAATTGGTATTCAGCTGCATCTGGTTAGACTAGAAGAAGACCCCAACATAGTTGGAAAAGGCAGATGATGATACGTTTCCCAACATTCGGATTTCTGCATTCACATCGTCAGTATTGTCACTGAAGCACAATGTACCACAAGACCATGCGTATTGGCCCGCCGAAAGTATAAATGTCGTGATTTTACACACAATTCCTTCAATTACTGGGAAAAAGACAATGCGCACACCCTCTTTACACACAAGTAAAGGTGGTTTTACACCGGCGAGTCGAGGCGTGGATAGGATGGGCGAGAATTGAAATTAGTATGGCAAAATTTCTATCCACTGCCCATCTTTGGTGTAAAAGGTCTAGATGCGCGAGGATGTGCGAGGCGAGAATTGAAATATTAAATATTTATTTAATTTTTAATTTAATATTTGTTAGTACAATATTGAACTTTATTGGTCTAAGAATAGAGTATTTATTTACTTTGTAAAACGGATATATCCGTTTTACTATATTATATATATATAAATCTTGCACCGGCCATCGAGGACCCATGATCAGCATGATATCTCACCGTCAAGCCCGGACTCGCGATGTCTCTCGCTGGCACGCGCTGGCCATAGCGAGACGGCGCGGTATAGCGACGGACATTGCTCGGTGTAAAAGGGCAAGCGTGATTTCAATTATCGCCCATCCCAATCCACGCCTCGCTTGGCCGGTGTAAAACCACCTTTATTAGCGGCAACTGAAGTCAGTCACATAAGAGTCAACACCGAACAGAACTAAAGTGCTGCATTTTAGTTCGGTTCGGTGTTGACTTTTATATTTTCCGTCTCGTTCTTACTCTCAACATGAACTACCAAGCTCTGGGGATTCCCCCCACGTAATGTTTTACTATCTCGGTCGTTCTGATAGCTATGTATTTTATGTATGAGTGTGTTATTTCCGACTGACAAGTGGGCTGAGATAGATAATAATATAGACATCCACTTGCCTCAATTTGCTTAATTTGTGATTTTTTTTTGTAAATAATAATACAAAATTTCACATAATATGAAGTGCTATTTTATTTCAATTTAAAACAAAATCTATAAAATTGTTAACTTCGGCAGTTATAATTTCTTGTCACTTCGCCGTCGATATCCTAATCCTAACTAATATTGTAAATGCGAAAGTAAGTTTGTTTGTTTGTTTGTTACCTTTTCACGCCTAAACGACTGAACCGATCATCCTGAAATTTTGCATATGCGTTGTCAGGTATACAGAAACGGACGTAGGGTACCTTTCATCCCGAAAGAAGTACTGGTCCCGAGGAAAACAACAATAACATTCTTAAGATGATAGATGGCGCCACGTGTCTTTCGAATCACGATTGAATTATATTATTATAGAAACTGTAGTAGTGTGTTAAGAGTTTTTTTATTATTATTTAAGTACCTAATACATTTTGTAAGTCAGAGAGTGTCGATAGACAGGTTTTCATCCTCCGAACTATAATATTATTAAGTTTGCTTGATACCTTTCACGCGCTAAACCACTATTCTAAATTAACGCGAGCAGAGCCGTGGGCAAAAGCTAGTTACTTATAAATGTAAAAAAGAACCTACGTCTGCCAAGAAACTGTTTTTCAGGGTAATAATATTTCTGTGAATAAACACTTTTTTTTTTTTTTTTTCACTTAACCCTTTGAAGTCTCCCACAACCCGGTTATATGAATATTTAAGTCGGCAGATGTTCGGAGGAAGTGTTGGTAATAAGTATCTACTTAGATATTTGGACGTAGTTATGCTATAACGTTCCAATCCACAGACAGGTCGAACTGAGTAAATCGCGTTTTTTTAATTTTGTGGTACGCTTTTTTTTTGGTAGCGAGTACAACTAAGTAGTATGTATCACTTCAACTAAATAACTAAACATTATTTTATTATATACTTGTCAAAATACCTAGCTTGGGCTCAAAAACTCAATTTTGACCACCTTGTGGATTGGAACGTTATAGCATAACTACGTCCATTTTTCCTCACGGTTACTAATTTAATACGCCTCTATCAACGTAGGTTTATTTAGTAGTTACCGTGGCCCTGGACAAGCAACTGAAGGAACACGGGTGGGTATTAGTCAGTAGAAGTCAGACACGCCCCCCCACTCCACCCAGAGCGGGAGAAGTTATTTGATAATTACCCACCCAAAAAAGAAAGAAAAATTGTATTAAGTACTACAATTGCTAATAACATTGAAAAGCTCAATCGTGTTTTGATGATAGACCGAACTCTTAATTTTATTTTATTTACTTTTTTAACATTTTAATAAATAAGGCAACCCAGATAGGGTTAACACAATACTATGACGACTGTCATATTTTGGTGGTCAGGAGTTCTATGAGCAGTTACAACTATTGGCCACTGAATAAATTACTTTCTTTGGCTGTAATCATAACGTATCGTACTTCAGCGGCATAGTATTTTTGACTCTTATTGAAACTAAACTAAAATGTATTGGTAAATTAAAAAAAAAACCTACTTGAAGTCATGATATCTGTTAGGCCGCGGTACGACGGCCTGCTCTCTCACTACCCAGACCGTGCCAGGCCAGGCCGACAGGCCGTGAGCACAGGCGACCTGCTGTGGCCCGTCCGATTGAATGTATGGTGGAATGCTCGGCACGGCTCGCGACGGGCCTCGACGGGCCGTGGCAACGCGACATTAGATTTATTAACTAATATAAACTATGGCTCTTTCTCAACACGTAAATGCACTTAACTCCATTTTGCAAAAATTGTAGCTTAGCGGCATTGCCCTCCAAGGCGACGAAATTTAACACAGATAGTCCCAAAAGCTAGTCAAAAACTTTCATTAATCAAAACTGTGTAGATTAATATTTAGGGTTCCGTATCCAAGGTGGTTCTGCCGTCAGCATTATTAGGGTCGCACCGGGCGTTTGTATGACGTACGGAATCCACAAATCCGCCATGATGGATTGTGGCAAATGTGTTTTCTGTGCATTCGGGAACTATATTGTGGCTGCAGCACCGCAAGCGTGGTAATGCCATGCTCGCAAACCTTTGGAAATAGATCGGAATATGTTATTGAATAACTTAGTTGAGCTACTACATAACAGGCTTGCTTCCTGAACTAATATTTTAGTCTTCTAAATAATTATTTGACTACATACACAATTAAATACCTACATTACCTTAAGGGGTAAAGCTACAGTATAGGAATATAATATACCTATATAAAAGCAATGTGTGCCTTAAAACTTCCATGTTTGATTCACGGATTAAATAATTAATATAACAGCAACTCAGTGTCCACTTACACTTATGGTTTTTAACAGACTTCCGAAAAAAGAGGGAGGTTTCTCAATGTGACCGTATACGTATATACAGGGTTATTGGTAAAACACCAACAACCTCTTAAGGGGTCATTGTACTCATCATTATGAACCACTTTTACTATGGGTTCAAACATGAAATCGCGAAAAAAAATCAGCTGTTCAGTATATTTATGTACGCATAATTAGTCAAAATTCAGTACATTTTGACGAATTATGCGAACATAAATCATACAGCTGATTTTTTTTCGCGATTTCAGGTTTGGTCCCATAGTAAAAGTTGTTCATAATGATGGGTACAATGACCCCTTAAGAGGTTGTTGGTGTTTTACCAATAACCCTGTATATTAGTAGGACTGCACACATACACTTCAATTTAATTTATTTCTATAAATATTTATATATAGAATTACGTGCACAATTCTACAGATTTTTAAAATAAGTATACAAGGCGTTATATAGTACATTTTAGAAACTAAATTGTAAAAGTTTATAAATGTTTACATGAAGATATTCTGTGTTATTTCCATCCTTCTGATAATAACATAAACGGCAGATTATCTTGAAGTAAAGTTTTGTAATCATCGACTCATATTTTACCTTTGTTTCATTTTCCACTTACCTTCTAAACCAAGTTTATCAAGACAATTTTAATAGTAACATGTAAACTAACCTACAAAATTAAAGAACTTCGCACTTCTTCTTATAGAGAAACCATTCTAAAAATGAACGCCCCTCCACAGCGGTTACGCTCACATGCAAAACACAATACACATAATTGGTCTTGCACTGGTTGCTCAGTCACCGGCGAGACATGAAAGTGGGACCACGCATCGATTCCACCGCAAAAGTACGGTCAACAACATGTCAACGAAAAAGCATCATCTTAGGTAGTCAAGTAAATATCTTTTGTTTCAATTTACAAAAAATCACAGATATTTATATGCATACGGTACCTACCTAACCGACTTTATCAAACGCCGAACAACCAGGATTTGTCAGCCAACTGTGTATAATTGAAACGAACGCGCGACAGAGCGAACATGTCGTTCCATACAAAGCGCACGCTCCTCGCCGTACAATGCTAGTACCTGGACTGATCGAACGATTAGTTGACCTGTAAGTGTGGCGACGAGTCCATGTTTATAGTAAAGTCACCGCACGCACACAAGTAAAGTATTTCCTCTCACACATTGAAATAATCACTTTTAGTGGTGGGGCGTTCATTTTTAGAATGGTTTATCTATACTTACCGATATATTTCTTCAAAAAATATCCCTATATAACACAACACACTTTCCTTTATTACCCCTTTAGTCTGCACCATGAGACCTAAGCTAATGAAAAGTAGTAAAGTCATACCTTTATTTAAATCAGGTAATAAAAATGACGTTGGCAATTTTAGGCCTATTTCTATCTTACCTGCATTTAGCAAAATATTTGAAAAGTTAATACTCAAGCAGTTGCTAAGACATTTTAATTTAAATGGCCTCCTTCATGATGAACAATATGGCTTTACTAAAGGTCGTTCGACTACAGATGCGGGTGTTGCTCTGCTGAAACATATATTTAACGCATGGGAGAACTCGCAAAATGCTATTGGAATTTTCTGTGACCTTTCCAAAGCCTTTGATTGCGTGCACCATGACACGCTTTTGCGTAAACTACATCATTACGGTGTACAAAACGAAGCTCTTGAAGTAATAAATTCATATTTACATAATAGGTTTCAATGTGTAGATGTAAATGGTGTGAAATCTTCCGGGCTACCAGTTCAGTTAGGAGTACCTCAAGGTTCAATACTGGGTCCATTCTTGTTTTTAGTGTATATCAATGACTTACCATTCTATTTAAAGGGTATCTGTGACGTTGTACTGTTTGCAGATGACACCTCTCTTATTTTTAAAGTAGACAGGAATAGACAAGATTTTGACGACGTAAACAGTGCACTCTCAATGGTTACAGATTGGTTTACGACAAATAACTTAGTTCTCAATGCTAAAAAAACGAAATGTATAAAGTTTGCCTTACCGAATGTTAGAAATCTAGGACCCAACATCGTTTTAGATAAAGAGATGCTTAAAACTGTAGACTCGGCAGTTTTTCTGGGTATAACAGTAGATGCCAAACTTCAGTGGGGCCCACATATATCAAGCCTAGCGGGAAGGCTCAGTTCAGCCGCCTACGCCGTCAGGAAAGTAAGACAATACACTGACGTTGATACAGCTCGGTTAGTCTATTTTAGTTATTTTCATAGCGTTATGTCATACGGTATTCTGCTCTGGGGCAAAGCCGCTGACATTCAAAATATATTTGTTCTTCAGAAACGAGCTGTTCGAGCAATTTACCAGCTCGGTGCCAGAGTTTCTTTGAGAGATTTTTTTAAACAGATTGGTATTCTCACGGTGGCATCACAATTCATCTTCGCCAACATCTTATATATTAGACAAAATATACATTTATACACTAAAAACAGTGATATTCACAATGTTAACACCAGAAATAAGGCCAAATTACGTGCTCCATTTCACCGGCTTCATAAGGTTCATAACTCATTTGTTGGGCTTGGTATAACTTTTTATAACAAGCTACCCTCTTCTTTGCTAGATTTGCCCTTTAATGCGTTCAAAGCTAAAGTAAAATCTAACCTTTGTTCAAAGGCATACTATTCTATCAACGATTACTTAAACGATAAGAATAGTTGGTCGCTGTGTTTAGCTTAAGACAATGTTTATGTTCTTTCTCCAGAATTAGCATAGCTACTGACAGGTTATATGAGTTCATATAATTATTTATTTTCTTTGACTCTCAAGGTCAATTTATTTTAATTTTATTTTAATTTATTATTGACATAATCTACTCATTTCAATGTTTATTTATTTTTTATGAGTGGTATTGCAATATGTGGTTAGCTAGTGACCTCGACAATTGATCATAGTTTTTCTTGCTCGAGCAACCGGCAGCAAGTTCGTCATGCTCCCTTAGATGTCACTGCTTGCGGTAGCGTCGGGGGTCGGGTTGTCTCCTTCCCTCAAATATGGCGAGGGGGGTAATGGCTGATCTTTGCGTTATACTCGTGAACGGGTGCTGCTTGTGGTGACAGGTCGTCTTGCTGACCTTGGTTTTGTTTTGTTATTAGTAATTTAACTCGTTGTTGATTTTACTTCGATGGTCCTAGTTTATCCCTATCTGTGACTTGTGAGTTACGACTACATGTACGGCTATATGTAAGTGGGCGCGCCCTTTATTACTGGAGGCCTTTATTTAGGTATAAAGTTCTGCTTACGTTTTTAGTTTTGTATTTTGTTTCTGCTTGAGTATTGTTTTCGTTTTTTTTTTTTTTTTTTTTGGTATATTGGCGTGTGCTAGCTTACTTATAGCAAATAATTTAATTTAATGTTTTGTGTTGCGTAATGTACCTAAATTATTATGCGCAGTATTATATAGAATCATTTTTTTAACTGAACAGACAGCTGTGCTGCTGGGGAGTTTGTTGCGCCACTTCTTCTCCCCAGCTAAAGCACTAGGAAGTGGTCAAGGGCGGGCGTTTTTGGGGGACTGTCTTATGTAATTTTGACGTTCAAAAAGTGCTGATTCTCAGCCTAGTTTGAATAAATGACTTTTGATTTTGATTTTGATTTAATCCTCAAAACGATTGCCGTAACAGAGCATATTCCTCTCAATATACCACCATACGAGTGCGCATAAAAAGCGCCTAACGGCAATAGATGGGTTTCACTGCATCCATTAAACAGATGAAAGTATGAACTCAGGGATTATCCACTTAATGCAACCGGGGCTTATGTGGTGGTGTATGTGGTGAGAGGCAGCGGTGTTGCGCGGGTGATATCGATTTTTGGTCGCGATATTATTTGGGCAATGATTTTGTGCATAATGTTTTAATATTGCGATCGTGGACTATGTGTGACTCAGTGAAAGATGGCTACACAGGGGATGACTACTGAGATGACGACTAAAAGAGAGGTATTGAACATGAAGACATGTAGCGCCAAACCTAAATGAATTGAGATAAGGGCAAGAGAATGATTGTGATCGTCGAAAGGCTGTCGAATGAAATGATAAATGATTTTATTTCTGTAAGTACAATCACTTTTACAAGTCAATCATGTTTTTTTTTAAACTAGATGAGGTCGGCGTTTCCTATCTGACTACTCTGAGAAGAAAGGCCGATACAAACTCAGAGGTCACAGTCTCTTATAAAGTCCAGACATAATAAATATGAATAAAAAAATATGAAAACTGTTATGTGTACTCTTAAATTCATCATCATCAATATTCTCCTGGCCTTGTCCCAATTTATTTGGTGTCGGTGCAACATGTATTTTTCTTCCATACTTCTCTGTTAGTTTTCATCTCGGTAGTCACTCCCTTTCTAGCCATATCATTTTTCTTACTTCACTCTTACATTCTCAGACATAATTGGCTACTATATAACTCAGCTAGTAGGTAAAGAGTAATTTCAGCTTAATCTACAAATACTATCCCGCAACTAATACACTACCAAAATCCGTCTATAGAGGTATGAGGAACAGGGTGTAAAGTTCACTCATCCTCCATATAAAAGGGAGGATCCTCCGACCAGACGTTGTTGTGTCTGGTGGACTACTGCCCGACGATTGATGTCGGGACGTTGTATAAACTTGCGTGCAAAAAATCGATCCACCCCGTTTTCTTCGAATTGAAACAAGATAATTCATCAAGTTTAATTAACAATAACCTAATATATTTTGTACCAAAACCTTCTTAAATATATGTAGATTACTTTCGTGAAATAAATATCAAAACTGATTATTCGAACATACTGGTCGAATAAAAACCTTTTTTTTAAGTCGGTTAAATACTTGATTAATTAAAGATCAATAATCGAGCACTAGTAAACAAAATAATGCTTTTGTCAACTTCACTGACAAAAAATGTCACCCAGTTTTTTCAAACAAAAGTAATTGATATGGATAATTAAATAATCGAGTCCGTTTTATAAAGAATATTGCTTTTATCAAAGTATAGGGTATGTGTAAATAAACTTTAACTTACCTACTTTCACACAACATATAATAATTAAAATATACATTTATATTTTTGAGATATCTCACAGATAGGGAGCATGGGGTGGGCCAACTTTTCACGCAAGTGTATATGCTAGTCACGCGGTAAACTCTGCTTGCGCGATGCAGGATTTTGCGTGACGTCATTGTGATGCGTAGTTCGTATTTGGCGATGTGGTACACGTCCATAGTACAACTTAACAAGAATTACCGCTCTATATCTCAAACATACTGAACCTAACACCAGTCTACAAACTTCACAGATTCCTAAAGAATTTAGCCATTCAAATTCTTTAACACGTCCAAACGCTATCTTGTTATAACTTGGACAGCACATGTGGAAGTTTTGCCGTATGTTCTCTTGAGCTGTAAAAGTGACTCCGTAATTTATCGGCAATGAAGAAAGTTCTCCTTAAGGTTTCGTACTGCTGCAATCTTACGTGGACAGCAACCCTGAGGATACCGCTTTAATGACACCGTCTTAAAAACAAGTAAGAACAAGTTATAATTAAGATTTTTTACTTGAAGTTCCTGTGGGATTTTGTTTGTTTATTTTTCGTTTGGTTGCGTGTTGGAGGGCATCAAGGAGAATGTGTCCCTGAGGGATTAGCTGGATCTTTTGTATGGCTGCAAGTCACGTAGTGTTTGTTGTATTTTTGTTTACAAATTGAAATGATTCAATAGTAATGGTTTTTTAAGTAACATACTTTTAAAATTAAATTACAGGTTAGCTTTCTTTGTTTTTCGTGTGATTAGTAACTAACCTGGTGTCAGAGTTCTTATGCCGCCCACGGATCTCTGACTTGGCTTAATATTGGAATTGTTAAAAATTTAATACCTTGGTAATGGAAAAAAATTGCGAAGATCTTGTTACTTTAATCCACTTATTAGTAGTAGAATATGCATTTGGAACACCATTTTCTATAGCTTAGGTACCTAATCGAGAAGATTCTGAAACACCAACTTACAAGTGTCTGACGTTGAGTTGCACGAAACCAACATTAGTTTAATGGAGACTTTAAATTCATGCCATCCCTACTATTTTGTATCAAAAAGAAAGTGACAGCATCAATTTAAAGCCTCCGTTAAAATAATGTTGGTTTCATGCAACTAACCGTAAAATTGAAAATGGAATGCGAGTCGCATTCCATTTTCAATTTCATGACTATACTTAAAACATACAAAGACAAATAAATATTGCATCTCCATTCTTCGTAACTTACGCGACAGTTTTTACTTACGTCATGTACCTTGACGGTAACAGTACAAGTTACGTTATAAAACCCAGTACAAAACGAGCAATGTACAGCGTAGTGCTATTATAAACATCTTAATGAACAGCTAAACATTTGATGTACTAAGTTTGTATTGCAATCTTTGTGGAATGAGTTTATTCAGTGTTTTGTAGCAGTTTGGAGTAGTTTGGTTTGAGTCTAAATATTTAAGAAGTTGGCCGTCGCTTGTGTGTACTTGCACAGCATGTTCTAGAGGTTAATCGGCTAGTATCTTATATTATAAGTATCGTGGGATTCCTGAAGATTGTTAATAAACGAGCCAACCCGTTTGCAATACGTTTATTTTTTTAACTTGCGTCGCTATTAACATTCTAGGTATAATATGACAAGGTTCTAAGTATGGTTAAGGTTTTCTTTATTTTTTTATGTTTTATTTGTGATGGGTTTGCTCTTAACTTTAGTCTAGGTCAGAGGTGACAGCGACAAAGTCGACGATGGAGTGAGCTTACCCAGAAGAAGCCTGTTCACTCTAACTTTGAAGAGATTCGGGTTGTATGCGTTCGGGAACACAGACACAGGTAGTGAGTTCCACTCTTTTGCCGTGCGCATTATGAAGGATGTTTGGAAGCGCTTAGTTAGTTAATTTGTGGAATGGCAACTTGGTATGGATGGTAACTTGCAGTGCGTCTAGATGTTCGATGGTAGAAGGGGGCCGGTGGAATGAGGTTGTGGACTTCCTGAGCACACTCACAGAAGTACAGTCTATAGAAGACCGACAGTTATAGTGTGCGCGCAAGGGCTAGTTGATCATGATTGACAGGGTTGGCAGACTAAGTTAGCTTGATGTTTGTCTAACTCCCCCGTCTCCGGACCCCAAGCGGTGAGTAGCACTTGTATGCACACTATAATGAGCCATACCTACCTATTGATGTCAACAAGGCCGACTATGAGTGGACGTCATAAAACCTGGTAGACGCGCGCTTTTGTTTGCTTATAACAATAGAATACTATTTTTACAAATCAAAGTGAAAAAAGAGTTAAATAAAAACTTTTTAGCAAAAAATAAAACCGACTTCTAAAACAAAACACTACAAAGTGAAAAATAACTTTAATTTCGGAAGTCGGTGTCTTTGGTTTTGTATTTTCGTTTTTTGCCACCGACTTCCGAAATTAAAGTTATTTTTCACTTTGTAGTGTTTTGTTTTAGAAGTCGGTTTTATTTTTTGCAAAAAAGTTTTTATTTTTCACTTTTTAGTTGTGGAACCTACCCCACACAAATTCGAATACATAATTGAGCACAATAATTGTAGATAATATAGCCATGTAAATAACAGTGATAGGAAGTTATTAAAACACCATCACAACATCCATATAAAACAAGTGGGAAATATACGCATTATTGAAGCTAACTCAAAAACTCCTCAAGCAAAGTTAATAAAATTTATATGGGACCACCTCGGAAGTATACCCTTTCAAGCAAAAAAAGAATTTTCCAAATCGGTCCATCCGTCTTTGAGTAATCGCGTAACAAACATACAAAAAAAAAAAAAAAACATACAGACGAATTGATAACCTCCTCCTTTTGGAAGTCGGTTAAAAAATGAAAGAAAACTGTGTATTCGTACAAGAACCTAACACTTTTATTTAATTCCAAATAACTTTAACCACGAACAAATTTTAACAAACCACGATTAATAAGTACAAAATAAAATAAGAAGGAGCACTATTACAACATAAAGAAACGTCCGTCGCATCCGAGCACCGCGCGCAGAATGAAAAAAAACGTGTGGCAGCGTGACGCTGGCGCTGTCTTTTATTCAGCACCGCTTGGCCCAGACTCTGGAGTGAGGGAACTTGCTAAAACGATTATTATTAACACTTCTACCAAGTCATCATCACCATTTATTTATATTTCATTTAGAGTCAAAACTGAAAAGACTTCATCATCATTCATCATTGTCCTGCCCTTATCCCAATTTATTTTGGGGTCGGACCACATGTCTTTTTCTTCTATACTACTCTACTAAACGTCATCTCGGTAATCACCCCTTTCCTAGCCAAATCAAATAGCAATTTTAATAATAAATCTTACAGCATGGCTGTGCAAGACATAAGACTAAGAAATTACATAAAAAATTCTAAACTTCACACAAATCAAAAATAGGTCCTGCACATGTATTATCAGTCATGTAATAAAATTACTTTGTGTAATACTTTCATACTGACTGTACATTCGCTGCAAATGTGTACCTTTATTCCACAAAACACATGAAGATTTCATTTTATAATCCATTGCGTATTCCTCGCAATATCACTTTAACAATAAAAGATTCAAGCATGTTATGGAATTCAACTCACAATAATGTGTTTTTGTATCCTACGCCCTATTTGTTTTATAAAAGCGGGAAGATGATAATATCTCGTAGTTGTGCATGTTCACGAAATCAAGTAATTTTATCTATTTATTTTAAATAACTTGAGAAAATGCCATGTATCATCATCTAACTAGCCTTTTTCCCAACAATGTTAGGGTCAGCTTCCAGTCTAACCGGATGCAGCTCAATACCAGTATTTTACATGGAGTAACTGCCTATCTGACCTCCACTACCCAGTTACTTGATAATAAGATACCCCTTGGTAAGACTGGTTGTCAGATTTTCGGTTTTCTGACGGCCCGTAACGACTTTCAAAGATCCACAAATGACAGCCGGGACCAATGGTTTAACGTGCTTTCCGAGGCACGGAGGGGTCTTGCTATGTAAAGATGGTCACCCATCCACGGACCAACCGCGGAAAGCGTAGCTTAACCTGATCGATCGACCCGTGCGGCTGTTATTACTTAGCCACATGTCCATTAACCATGTATGTAGGAATGTAACAGAATGATAAACTGCTTCTTCTTGTTTCCTAAAATAGCATACATCAATCAATCTGTCCAGCCTTTTCCCAACTATGTTGGGGTCGACTTCCAGTCTAACAGAATGCAGTTTGAATACCAGTATTACACATGGAGCAACTGCCTATCTGACCTTCACAACCCAGTTACTACAGCTTATTAATTACAAGTTATTTAAAACAGCATATGTACATTGTACAAGTACATATTAAACACAAACTCAAATAATTGCTCTAAGCCGCAGCAGTCATTGAAAAATTAACATTAAAGTAATTTAAAAACTAAACACTACTCACCTTTAAAAAAAAAAAAACAGTTTTATACCAAAACAATATACTTTAGACATTATAAAAGTCAGAGGCAAAGCAAAACTGAACAACGAATTATAATTTTAAACAATTGTATTCCATTTGTGTCTCAAACATCTCCTTGACGACGCGACACTGTCTGTAATAAGAAAAATTACCCTCCTTCGGTGGCAGTCCTGTAAAAAAACAGACTTATAGCAACCGCCATTGTTTTGTAACCAGAGTGCAGATTACCGTATTTAATTAAACGCTATCATGCTGATAGCAGATTTAAACAAACGGTAATTAATTGCTGCTTTCTTTTCAAGGTGTAAAAGGTTTTTTGGTAATACAGCATAATTTTGGAAAACTCTTTTCATCAACATTTAGTGAGTTTTTGTGGCAATAAGTTGTGATGCGCACTTAAGACATCTGTGAAATTAATATAGATGAATAATTTCAATTTCCTTTATGGTTTGCACTCAACATATCGTTGCTTGTTGTTTTACATGCCTTTTTAGACCGTAGCTAAGTAATAACAGCCGCACGGGTCGATCGATCAGTTAAAGTTTCGCTTGCTGCGGTGGTCCGTGGATGGGTGACCATCTTTACACACCAACGCCCCTCCGTGCCTAGGGAAGCACGTCCTTTGGTCCTGGCTGTAATTACGGGTCGTCAGAAGCCCGAAAGTCTGACAACCAGTCTTACCAAGGGGTATCGTGTTACCCAGTTACTGAGTAAAATATTGGTATTCAGCTGCATCCAGTACGACTGAAAGCCTACCCCAACATAGTTGAGAAAAGGCTAGGCAGATGATAAACATGACTTTTTGCTGTTGACTAAAAATAACTCTGTACTAGTAGATTATAATTAAAGAGAAAAACTTTTATTTACTAAGAAAAAAATCTCTCACCTCCCAATTACACTTATTACCAACTCCTGCAAAGTTGAACGCACTACAGACTACAGGCTCTCACTCAAAGTGAACAAAACTTTATAGCGCGATGCTCTTAGCGGGACGGCCAGTAAGCTATAACGCAGTCTTTCAACGTGACATTGACCCGGCTTGGAACGGTAGAACATGATAA
Organism: Dicycla oo; assembly: GCA_948252095.1. Taxonomy (NCBI): domain Eukaryota; kingdom Metazoa; phylum Arthropoda; class Insecta; order Lepidoptera; family Noctuidae; genus Dicycla; species Dicycla oo. The sequence continues at coordinate 31,029,977 of OX411713.1, read as the reverse complement.
AAAGCTATAGGAGTTCCGAAGAAGTATCGTATGTTTAAAGTTGTGGAATAAAAAAGGGTTAGGGTAAGTGAGATTAGTAAAGGTGTTTGAGGAATAGGTTTGAATGACGATAAATGAATGAGTAGTGATGAAATAGCGATAAATAATTAATCAGCTGTTCCTAACATTTTGACGATTTATGCGAACTTAAAAATGTAGGGAACAGCTGAATCTTTTATTCGCGATTTGAGGTTTGGTCCCATAGTAAAAGTGGTTCATAATGATGAGTACAATGACCCCTTAAGAGGTTGTGCTTAATTAAAGTTACACCTTGTACATATAATATATGTACAAGGTGTAATTTTTTTTTTAAATTATAATTTTTTTTTTTGTTAGCCTACTTTAAGGCCTTTGCCCAAGCAGTGAAACACAATGTTTCACTGTTGGGTAAAGGCCTCGCCTTTTTCCTACCAAAATATTTTAACATACACACATAGACTCTCTCTATGTTTTGTTATCACCGTTTTGATAATACTTCATGTTGTTTTGGAAAACCTAGAGGTTTTGCAAATATTTTTTCTTTTTACCGACTCCTTTTTATGCTGGAATTAACCTTCATTGATTTATTTGAAATTTTCAAGGCAAAATATGATTATAGAAAACATCGTTGTACAGAATCATAATTCAAACATTATAAAATTGTTTAACTAGAGCAAATCATAATCGAAGCCATACTTCGATAAAGCTCTAAAATTCCGCCAACAAGCGAACACAATTACGAACATTACGCGTCAATCACAGGCGAAAGTTTCCTTCAAAAACCTCCTAGAGTTTCGCGCAATCACAAACATTGAAAGAGGCGTCGTCATAGCAACGCACGGTGCTATGCGCAGTCGCGTCATTTTAAGGCTCCGCCCCTACGACAGCCTGTTGCTTGCCGTATCTGCCGGACGCCAGTTACCTTTCAGCATTCATGGTACCACATCCAAAACAATATCATTCCCGTAAACACTAAAATCAACGGCAATAAAGCTCAAAGTTACATGACAAAAGTATGGTTTAAAAATTATCAAAGTCAATTTTGAATGTGCTTTTACTGTTGAACTTTTACAACTTGTACGTGAAGTTTACCAGCCTGTCTCGTTTCTTCTCACTCGACAACGTGCCTGCGTCTCGCTCGCGCGTTCATGAAGGCCTGCGACATCAGGTATCTAAATGACATTATGTTGAAACGAAAATCCCGACGAAATAACGGGAATGCGTAACGAGATTTGTTAAATATTCCTACACATTTGTATTTTTTTTTTCGTCTTAATATAGCAGAGGATTTTATCCCGTGATCGGATTGGAATTTGGCAAAAAAGAAAACGTTGTTTTTGTTGGTAATTATATTTATTTTCGTTACATTATCATCGTATAACTCGCTTTTCTGAGAAAATTCGGAAAAGAAACCACGTCTTCATATAAAAGGCACCATTTATTTCATTCATCCACACCATTTTATTCTATACATCATTTTTCAGAAAATGTTTCGTATCTATTTACAAAACTATAACCATGTGCGTCTAACGTGTACTTTTCCACAACTACGTCGTAAGAACGGAGAGAGAAAAGAAAGTTTAGTTCCGCAAAACGCTACGGTGTGGCGCTAGGAGTCTCTAGATACTCTAATCGGAAGTTATTTAGCTAAAACATCAACTTAACTGGTAGTATAGTTAATAAATCCAATAAACATGTTGTAGATAGAATCACATAAGTAATGGTTTGGTTAATCATTAATCAATAAATCCTTGTTGAATTAAATCTATCTGGTTAGCAAGGCACTTAAATTCGATATTGAATTTGTCGGATCCAAATTGCCTATTTGCAAGAAATGTTTATTGCTTTAAAATTGCTCAAGAATTTTAAGTAATCGTCTGTTTAAAGATTAATAAGATGGCAATTTTCTTTTTACAATATAAAACAGTTTTTAAACATGACTTACAAATAGAGCAAAGGCAAAGTAAAGGAGATAAGTATCATCCGGTGTTCTCAGTATTCAAACCTTGTAAATGAATATCAAAATAACCCAAAGAGCCCATTACTGCTCCGTCTAAACACAACATCACAACGGCAGTGCCTCAAGGCGATCACCTAACACCTAATAAGAACAGTATAAGCTCCTTATACAATATGAGACAGAGAAATTACGCCATCCGTCTGCCTTGTACATGCAAATTAGACTGTTTGCGGACACATATAAATCGCCTCTCTCATTGCGTTGGAACTTCAAAGTGCTGTTACATCTGTTATAATCCCTTTGAAATTTACTACCCAAATAACTGGTACTTTTGGGTGTGAGATTTGTATGGTTTTTGTGATTGCTTTTGGTATTGTGAAGAATGTTGGCTGTAGATGCATTGATATACTGGTAGATGACAAAATTGAAAGGTGCATTGATATACGTGGTCCTTTCAAATGTCTATGATCATAATATGGCGCATTTTAAGGTTCCGTACCTCAAAAGAAAAAAAAATGAAACTAAGGGTTCCATTTTTTTTTCAGCTCAGTCAGTCAGTTTTCGCTCAGCTTATAAAATCAGCTGTTTCTTGCTGCAGCAAGCTAGAAATGTTATCAAGTAAAATAACGTTTTTAGGGTTCTGTACCTCAAAAGGAAAAAACGGAACCCTTCTAGGATCACTCATGTGACTGTCTGTTCGCCTGTCACAGCCAATTTGCTCCGAATCGAATGGACCGATTAAGTTGAAATTTCGTACACATATGAATTTCTGTGACCCAAACACGGACGTGTAACGTAAATAAAGGAATTTAAAACCTATAAGAAGTCTATGGTCTTAAAAAAATGGTAAGTCTTTCAATATGTATGGGCGAACATGTTTTTCAACTACAATGTAATGTTTGTTCTTGGGATAAATTCATCGCAACTACGGAACCCTTCATTGTGCGTGGTCCGACACGCACTTGGCCGGTTTTTTCAGGTATAAATAACAGTGAAACTTACATAGCTAAATTAAAATATGAAGAATCTGTATTAAAAATCTATGTAATTAAGTCACAGGAAAACTTAATAATGCAGGAAGTATAATTTTATCACTGCGCTATATGTAGGTAAAGCAAATTACTAAATAAAAGCACACACAAAAATAATGCTTAAATTAATGAACTGAACATCAGTCTCTCCAAGCAAAGCTACCTTTGGCATGACGCCAGATAGAGTATAAGATGACAAAGAAGATACACAAGAAACGTTAGGTAATTCAATATATCACCAACAAAGAGCTTTACTACTAGCGAATTTGATTACACTCGCAACAAAATTAATGCACAGGCCACGCTAAAATAAGACAACCCTAAGTTTTATGACAAATCGTATTCTGATTAATCCAAAATACTTATAAGAAGCTTGTAATCCGAATAGACACGGATTGTTTCAGAAACCTGTCTAAACAATGTCAAACAAGTTCTTGGAAGTGTTTCAATCAAACGGTCCGCAGTTTCTGACAATTAATTAAAATCTGAATGGGACTGTTACAAAGTACAATACAAATTGTATCGATTTACCAAAACTTGTTGAGGTAGACATTAATGTAACACGAAATCTGTTCACAGTATTATGTTCCTGCATTATAATTACTGGCATCCATCTTTGTTGTTGTTTTAAACATTAGAAGTGTGACATGACGAGTTTTGTGTAAGATTGACATATTTTGTTTGTAATTATATCTCCTGTGATGGTATTACATAAGTTTATTTTTGTATAGGCAACGTATTGTTGAAATATCTCACATTTATAACACTTATATAAGCCACGGTTATTAAATTAGATTTCCAAAGGTGCTCATACTGAAACAAACACAGTTATCCTCTGTAATATTTATATTCATTCCTGTTTTATTGTTTATCTCTCATGTTTTTGTTTCTTGTATGTATTTTAAACTTCAGAAACACTTATGTATAAACCATCAACCAAAGCTCACACTTCATTTGACTGCAATGCATTATTCCTTTATTTTTGGAATCCTAGACTCCTTGTCGAAACTCTTCGGCAGGATAGTTCAGAAGTGGCATTGGTGCAGTCATGTAATCTGGCAAGTTTAATTTGAGTGTGAATAAAAGCGGGTCCCATCCTCACATTGTGGAATGGCAAAAGTTAGCTTGTTTATTCTCACTTTAGAGGTACTATGGCACGCAAATGTTAGGTGTGAAATACCGCCTGACTTATTGCTTTAAAACGGTACCGAGGATGGGATGTTATTGTGTACTTTTAAAACTTTTTTAAACGTATTGTGCGCTTTAATATATTGTTCGTCGCGTCGTTATAAAAAAGTTTTTAGATATATATAAGCGGCATTCGGATTTTTGGATGGGAACAACGCAATAAAAGATATTACGGGTTGAAATTAGGAGTAGTGATGGTTTCTATTTGAAAGTAACCCTTGACTATGAATTCAAGTTGCATTTTTGCGAAAACTGTTAATGAAAATTATCTGTTTGTGCCATATTGTGTAACTTGATACAGATAGTTTGATTTGTTGGTTTTTTATGCTTTTTAGGGCTCCGTACACAAAGGGTAAAACGGGACCCTATTACTAAGACTCCACTGTTCGTCTGTCACCAGGCTTTATCTCATGAACCGTGATACTTAGACAGTTGAAATTTTCACAGATGATGTATTTCTGTTGCCGCTATAACAACAAAAACAGAATAAAATAAATATTTAAGGGGGCTCCTTTACAACAAACGTGATTTTTTTGCCGTTTTATAGATAATAGTACGGAACCCTTCGTGCGCGAGTCTGACTCGCACTTGGCCGGTTTTTAGCCATACAAATACAGTGATTCTAATAGTATTGCTAAGCTTTGGCTTAATTAATCCTCCTCAAAAATCTCTGAAGAAATAGTTTTAAATGTTCCTTGGCTCGAAACTATGCAACTATCTACATTTCGTTACACATTCAAACCGTTCCTTAATGGACTCTAGACCGAAATTTGATTTGTGCGACTACCGACTTACCGAAGGCTTTCGTAAGGAAATCAATTTGGCCCACAACTATGTCACGATCGCAACACGGCTGCAGATTCGTGCAATCAAACTAATGAGATGAGTTCTGCCCTAATCCCTGTTAGAACCTTATTGACGAACCCGGGACCCGAAACTTGCACAATTTCGGGAGCCCTCTCTAGTAGAATGTACTTGTAAAATAGTTGTGTACGGATTTCATTACGGTGATTATTTTTAATGATAATAATGGTTTGGGAGTTATTTTGATATTGGACCTGCTCAAAAATATTTGCTTGCTTAAGTTGAAGAATGCAGCTTGAACTCTATTATTCCTTTTATTTCTTTGAATGTTTGTTGGTTATTAACTTTTTATAAGACTAAACAAAATTTTATGCTTCAAAGACATTGTTCGGTACATAACTTTCTAAACTTAGTTGACATAATCACTCCTTGGAGTACAACAAAGTTATTTTTAAAGTCGTACTTCTACTATTCAAAAGTAACTTACGTGATGAAATTTTTAATATCCCATTATCCGCTAGGGTTAACTTTAAACCTAATGTAATTGGTGTTGATACACTTAGTTTACTTCGAATAGTTCCATCATTAATTGCATCGGCGCCCCTTATTACGGAATGCAGTCCTAACACGCCATTATTAATGTCATTTGCTGTCACTAATTTCGCGAGTGATAAGTAAAGTCCTGCGGGTATTGTAATAGGCAATTTAGGATTACCTACGTTGAGTTACATTTTACCTGTTAGAGATAAATTTTGAACCTATTGAACAAACTTGGTTTTCTATAAATGCTTTAGTGATGAAAGTCAACCCAAAAAATGGAAAAAGGTTAGTAAAGAAATAAGAAATTGTTTCTGGAATTAAGTAATTGCAAAAATAATATAACTGTGTATTGGCCTTTATACGAACTACCAGAGTCTTATAATATTATTAATAAGTAAGACCATTTGCAATACTAATTTCTCCAAACATATATTATTAGCACAAAGCAAAACAAGAAACTGTTTGTCAAGCACAAACTGTACTTTTTATTTTGGCACAAAAACGCTGTCCTCAAAGGATTTAAGTCCGATTTCATTCACAACGGATGTACGGAGTTTAAACTTCATTTCCTAGGAAAGGATATTAAGGATTAAAAGTTTTCTAGCCCTAATCCATTGAGACAGTTGGTTTTCTGGGCGAGGAGAGAGAACCAAATCTAGGGATTCTAAGAATCAAAGGAATTTCGGTTTTATTGTTCTGTTCTGCCCTAACATTGATTTTATGTCGATGATTTCTTCTTCCTCTGCAAAAGTAAAACTTTCATTCTTTGGTTGGTGAATAGAATCATCATTTTTTAATTAATGGTACGGAAATGTAGAATTTCATCAACAGTTTAATTGAATACTTTGATTTACTTAATTACGTTAGAAATCAAAATTGTAATACTAACATGAAAGTCAAATCATAAATAAACGACATTTCACCAACATTAAAGATCCATCCATCAAAAAAATTATACAAATTGAAATTAAAAAGGAACACCCGCCACAGGTAACCGATTACGCAACAACAAAAGGCAAAATTAATTCCGAGCAAACGAGATAAATTCAAGTCTTATTTTAAAACAAAACTCTCGAACAATTTTGGGAATTGGCGGCGCGATTAAGATTCATTATGCCTGTAAAGTTTTATCTTGAGCACCGAGAACCAGCTTGAGAACTTGTTCAAGAGCAATAAAGCATTTTGGCAGATTTTGAAGTGGTTGGGAGATTAAATGTGCATTACGCGTCGACTGCGACAGATGTAGGAGAAACGCCGGGGCTCCCGCAAGGCAGCGTCCTGGGCCCGCCATACAATCTGCTCCGTTTTGTTCGAAATATTTCTAGTTTTGTCGCTGTCAGCTTCTATTGAAACATTTGACGGTTATTGAGTTTTTCCACCGAATACACATTTATAAATGTTACAGAGATCAGGAGGTATTGCGATGTGAACACGTGAGATATTTACTCGTATGATCAAATCTTTAGTAACTGTTTTTGTTGGCTATTGTATATTTTTATTTAGTATGACTATTTTTTCCTATTTCAAACCATACAGTAAATTATGTAGCGTATAGCTAATGTAAAACTTAAACTATCTAACTAACATAGGTTTCAACAGAATGAAAATATGATAATTTCAGCCAAAAATCACTGATGTAAAATAAAACCTAAAGGAAGCCTGTCCAAAAATTGTACTCGGAACTAGTCAAAAACCATTACATGGTGCGCGGGAAACTCCAAGTGAAATTTTAATCAACGTAACGGATAGTTAAAACGGGCATTTAATTATACCGTGTATATTTGTATAACTAGCTGGATCCCTGACTTTACTTACGTGGCTGATTCGGGTAGTTTACCTTTGAACAATATTTGGAAGCAGCTTAGTGGATGAGTTCGGAACTCAGTTGAAAATGTTGAGCAAATTATCAAATAGTTTTGTTTAAGTGGCTGTTAATATTGGAATAAATAACTAGCACCGCCACTTCGACCGGTTCTGTGTTTCCCGCATCCAGTGGATTCCTGCGGCTTTCACAAGATCATCGGCCACCTTGTGGTAGGCCTTCCAACGTTACGTCTTCCGGTACGCGGTCGCCACTCTTTTTTAAAAATAAGAGATTTAGGAACACCTATTTACTTAATATGTGTACTGAATAATTAAATAAACTAAAATCAGCTTCACAAATACTTTTTAAAGTACTCAAAATAACGATTGAAAAGTCACTGTCCTGCCAAACAAAGATGTCAAATTAATTAGTGGCAACAAAGAACGAATTATTATTATAAAAATTAAAATATCTGAAACACCCCCTGTTACAAAAGCCTGGTTGTGTATCAAACAATGTGATGGACTGACAGGTTTTCCGTATACAGAGGGTAGTGTTACTGCAACTGACAAAAACACACTCCGAGCGTAATGGATACAGATGTGCTTTTAATTATTACATTTATTGGTATATTCAATGGTGAAATGGATGAGAGTAAATTCTTGTGTTTATATGTAGGTTGGATGTGTGTGATTTTTTCCTTCGGATTTTTTTACGTGTGAGACGGTGTTATCTTTGCATTGTTTTGTAGGCACGGCCTTCAATTGTGTTAATTATTGTTATTAACAATGCTTAAATCACGCTCTAATATGTTTTATGACCATAACTCAGCCTTAACGTTCAGTAACGATTATCGCTACTCTAAAGGCGGAGTTCACCGACTTTAAAATAGCTGTTTGGGTTTTTAATCAGTTCTTTTCTTAGGAAATTTGATATAAACTAACTGTTTAAGTACCTAACCGGTGGTTTGAATGTTGGAGAACACAGGCCTAAAAGGGCAAGTAAACAAATTCACGTACCTACCTACTAGAGTTTTATTACAATACAAAACCATGCTTAAACATAAGTACTTCTTTCAAGAGCCTTCAATAGATCCAGGAACACATCAAGGAAGTATTTACGCAACACAACATAAATCATAGACAACCTTTATTGATGACAGAATAATCTATTCACGACCATAAATCCACCACAAAAAATAAATATCCGTAAACATGACAAATGCACTGGTTTCGTTCCTTTTTCATTTACACGATGTAGTTATACATTGGAATAGAAAACTAAATAAAGTTACTCCGATACCCCTCTGGAGTCCACGTCAGTTTTTAGACAAATAAGGAAGGAAGGAACATCTTCCGTTCCGAGAGACGCAAGCTGGTTGGGAAAAAATGGGTGAATGTTTTCTTCGTAATGGAGTGGTTCTGTAGTTTTCGATGTTTTTCTGTGTTTATGGAGTTAAATTTTGGCGATTCTGGACGGGTGCACTTGTGCCTTTTCATTCATTACATTTCATTAGGTTATGTGAAATGTTATATTCGTAAGTCTTAGCAAATCTGTTATTTATTACACTTTCAAATTGAAACGTCGAAAATGTACAATGTCAAAAATAGTTGAAGCCAGCGATCGGATGTCCTGAGTAAAAATTGAGCTTCAGTGCGACTACCGAGATGACGACTAATAGAGAAGTATGGAAGAAAAATACATGTTCCGCCGACTCCAAATAAATTGGGATAAGGGCAGGAGAATGATGAATGCGATACGGTAAAAAAAGTTAATTTCATAAAAGATTGGATTTGCATTTCTATGCAACAAAGCAACCAAAAAGTGTTTTAAAGAAATCAAAACTGAACTCTACAAACGAGATGTCACTGCCACCGAAGAGGTTTTATTATTAAGTTAGACCGGTCAAGAGGAGCGTACTCCAGACGGTTGGATGTAGTGCATTGCAGGATTCTTACACTACGTATAAACCTGTAGTATAGTGAAACGAGCATTGTACGCGTTTCAAAGTGGAGCGCCCTTTTCTCGGGATAATAACGTTATGTAAGCTGAAATTTTCGTAAAGAACAGTTGCGAAAATCGCGCTGCTCTTGTTAGCTGACAGCGAAATTTGCTTCCGTACAAATGTCAGCCAAAAAATAACACTGAATAGCTTAAGGACTATTTCAATGGTCATTTTAAAGAAGGTTTTTTGAAAATTTGACCTAGTTAGTGAATGAGGATGAAGATAAAATTTTAAAGACACAATGTAGGAAATATGAATAGATTACTAATTATAATTTAATTCCAAAATAATATTTTTTTATACCTATTCCTAAGTGCTTTAGCACACCGCCGCAGCGAAACCATAGCAGCGAAACCACAGTAGTTCAATTCAACTGACTCGCATGATGTTCATCATGTGGTTTCGCGGAACATCATTTGGTTTCGCGGCGGAGGTGTGCTAGGCCCTAAACCTTCTAGATCTGAAAATAATATTCATGTAATTCCAAATACAATTCCTGCTTACTTCAATTCCCAAACATCGAAAGACCAGGATTGTGTTTCCAACAAACACAAACAACATTTTCCACCACAAAATAAATCAGGGCGCAAAGTTATTTTCGTTCACAACACGAGCCTCAGCACAGCAATCAATGTCACAATGACCATCCGAAATCTGATTAATTCATCTAACGAACTCTATTATTTATCGCTAAGCATTCATTAAATTCGACACGGGCTGCTGACATTGACGTCAGACCCGTCAGGCCGACAGAATTCGCTATAGTGTGGTCAGCCGGTACCCTATCATAATTATCTGCAGAATACGGGTAGTTATTAATTTTGTCAGTGATTTTGTAGTGTACGTTATTTTGTTATGTGTGTGTTGATTTGGTGGAGAGAGGGTGGGTTTTGTAATTAATGTTTCCTTGTTTAGTAACTAGTGTGAATTTAATTTTGATTTTGTGATGTGCTTACGTACAGATGGTCGATGGGACTGAAAGGTTTTGGAGTGGCGACCGCGTCCCGGAAGACGTAGCGTTGGTAGGTCTCCTACAAGGTGGAAGATAATCTTGTGAAGGCCGCGGGAATCCGCTAGATGCGAGAAGCAAAGAACCGGTCGAAGTCACGGTGCTTGGTGAGGCCTACGTCCAGCAATAGACGTCTTTCGGCTGAAATTATGATAGTGAATGATTTGCTTAAAATGTTTTGTTCATTATAGCATTTTAATATCATCACCATTGTTGTGTTTTCTAAGACGAATATGTTCAGTTGTATAATCTACAGGCACTTTCTGAATGAAACCATTTCTTGATAGAAAAGTGTAGTATCTTTACGGCAGCAAAATACTGGGGTCTTCTTTGTTCCGCCCATCGTTAATAGGGGCCGTTCCCTGCCCGTCTATCATCATCGCAAGCATGGTCGAAAAGCTTGTTCATCCAGCGCAACGCCCGTTGACTAACAAGCAAGTGAGAACGCGATAACATTGAACGAAAAATAGTGTGCGACAATTTCATGAAACTTCTTCCAGGAAATACGTGTTTTTTTTTAGCAAGCCTTACAAATTTGTGAAATAAATTCATTTATAATGTGTGAGGTTTCTATCGATATCTTTTCTTTACTTTTACAATTTATGAGTACATTATGAAAGGCCAAAGTTCAGGTAAAAATTGTGCAAAAAAGCAATTTTTGGAGGCTTATACTGAATTTGATTTTCCAAATTTTTATTTTTCGCTTTGATATAAACCTAGATACCGTGCACAAAATACGTATTAGTTCAAAATGCGTTTGTATGAATAGATGACGGGTTGGCCCCTCTTAACGATTACAAAAATTTACTTTGTCGCACAAAAATTAGCTAGTACAAAAATTTTGTTTGTACTAAGATAAATTATTAAAGCAGCTAAATCTATTGGCCCAAATATCTTAATATTTTTGTCCATATTTTATCTGTCATTTTATGCGTCGTTGGTCTAGTGATCGCAAGCGCTACTGCTGAGCATGAGGTCCTGGGTTCGATTCCCAGGTCGGACAAAGTAGTGTTATTCGATTTTTCCATCTAGAATTTCTCACTAGCAGCTTGGAGTCTGGACTTGAGCCCGGTTGATAGCAAAATGCTCGCCCCCTATTACTCGTACATGATACTTAAAAATAACTGGCGAAATAAGGGGGTAGTTTAGGTAAATAGGTACACCTCTTGCCTAACCCTTCGAGGATTACAGGCGTGATATTATGATTTCTGGTTAAATTATTGTTTAATACCGAGCCGAGCTGGTAATGTTGGACTATTGAACTTTATGGATACAATTAGGGTCTAAATTTCTTAAATAAAATAATTATCTCCTGATCTAAGCTGGTATATTTTTATTGACACAAGACCCCAACCAAATCGCGGTAACCAAACGCTTGTGACTTCTAATTCGACGCCAATGCCATCTAGTTACGTCGTATACAACTTTACAAACATGCAATTTATTTTGTTCATCTGATGAGCGGCCTTTGATCATGCATGATCATTAACAATTATTTTATAAAATGTTACTTAGCAACTATTTTTTTACAACAAATTAATCATTACAAAAAAAAAAAAAAAAACATTTAGCTTGAAAATTAACCAGCTTTCTTCGTTTTGTTTTGTTTGTTTGTATAAACAAATTTAAATTAAGTCGAAGGTATTTTGAAACAAGACGCTTGTTTATACTCGTAATCTTAGAAACAGCACCTGTTTACGTTTGATTTCTAAGAATTTGAAGGATTTGACGAAAAACAATGTTGTTTATGAATGTTCCTAATTAGGAGATGTTGGTTATATATATATCATCACCACGGGTGGGCCTTAACTTGGTCAAGTATATTTCTCTAACGTAACTTACTTATTTTTGGCTTTTTCTCTTCAATTTGTCACTTCAACAGCTTCAAGCAAACTTGGTCTACGTCATCCAACCATCTGAGCTTGGATCGCCCTCGACTTCAACGGCCATCCGGTTTACTAGTTATAAAGTAAACGTTTGGGTGCTCTGTAGGCCAAGCCAAATGGCATTCGCTTCTGGGCGATACTATTTCTACAATCGCTACCGATGCGCATCTCTATGAAAATGCTGATCTATGATCACGTGACATTTCGATAGCTTATGTCAACCCCATACATTTTGCCTTTTCTACTAGCGTCATCGCTAATCGAATGTTACTTTGGCTAGGCCTCTGGTCTCGTCCTGAAGACATCCTATTTTAAATTTTAATGGTTTTAATGAGATCAAGCTCGTAGTACATTTCGTGGAGCGTTGTACTGCGATCGCCATTGCTCGTTTTCCAGCAATAAGCGCCTGAGGATTTTCCGTTTAAAACCAAAAGAGAGTTCTCTTTTTTTTTGCTTAGTACCCAGCATTTTGAACCTTATGTCAGTAATGATTATAATGGTACACAAAGGAAAAACGGTACCTCCTTCTTTAATTGTATGAGTGATACGACTCACTAGTAACTTGATTAGTATTTTAATGTTATTTATAATTATTCCCTAATGTAACAATGTGTGTTTGGATGTTCTTTACTGAATCACGCCAGAACGGCTGAACGGATTTGCATGAAATTTGGCACACAGATAGACCATGACCTGGCTTAGGACTGATATCTACATTTTATCCCGGTAAGGTGTTCCCGTGCGATAATTTGGCTAAAGCTAGTATATTAATAAATAACCCCCACCGACGTATCTGTACATTAACTTCGTGGTGGGGCTTGCGCGCTTCTGAACTCTGTGTCTGTGTCTGTAGAGTTTACTTTGTCGAAACAGGTTTAAGGTGAGGAGCCAGACCAAGAGAGGTACATGAACCCGCAGGGCAGCATGTAGCAAACTGTTGGACAGCAGCTACCCCACGGACCCTATCTCCCGGGAGAAATCTTGTTCCTCATCTCTGACTTGCCTTTATTGACCTGTGGGTGTGACGACTGACGAGGAACAGAGCTCCTACCTCTTTGTTGGGTTGAGTGGATATTCGCAACAATAAATGTGCTCGGAGGAAGAAAGTATTCCACTAAGATGCTGGTAGGGATCTTGACCGTACTTCCAGGATTGTCCTGATAGCCGTGGAATATCTCTCCACTCCTCAAGCACCTCAAGAAGTGTTGCCCCGTTGTCGTCAGGGGCAGATTATTGAGTGTGCAAGTCACCCCCTGCCATTTTATATGTGTATTGTATATAAAACATTGGTCATGCAGGGGCCATAGTCTTTCCATAGTTCTAGCTAACCAGTCCACAGTCACCCAAACCCATAGCCCAATATATTTTCATATTCTGCAATAGTCTTGCACCAACCGGGGATTGTTCTTAAGTAGACATACAGGGATAACAGTCGGTTGGTGCCTCCTCATCTGTTAAAATTGTTTAAGTGGCCTCTGCGAGTTGGTTTCGGCCCCTCGTACGCCTTCCAAAGGTACGGGACCCTATCACGGGTCATAGGATATGTCAAAGTCATTTTTTTTAAACAACAATAATAATCGTATTATCTCCCTGTCCATCGCTAGGCGTCTGCGTGTGATGTGTAAAGAGTTCTTAACGCCCGCACGCACTCCCGCTAAGTTGTTATTTCTCCTTTATGAAATTATTGTCACATTATTTTTTGCACGTCCATTTTGTTACCGCCCAGCCCAGTGTTTGAATTACGGCATATTTAGGTAGTTATAGTATTGTTACTATGTCCGGTCATTTTCGAATATCATACGTATTTTACATATTTTATCAGATACGTAGATATTTATTTATTATTTGTTGTTGATAGTTTTTTTTTTCGTCACCTACATTACTACCTAGTGTCATAAAGTTGGTTTTTATTTTATTTTAAGATAACTTTTTCTAATATTCATAATCATATTTTTGTATCTCTGTACCTACTTTTTTCTGTCTTTTTGTTTTCGTAGCTATATCATCATGGGAAAAGCAAAGGTCTTCTATTCATTTTCTATATATATTTCTTTGAAGCTTCATTTGCTACTTTCCCACACTTTCTATAGAAAATATTAACTCTATTGTGAGAAAACAGTAACCCTCCCGTCTAAACACTCCTTAATCTTCAGGTTTCTCTTCAAAGGTGCTTCTTTGACATACCTAAGATTATAATCTGTCTATTCACCTACACAAAGTAAAGCACCTGTCTGGGTACGAACCTACTACGTGCAACTCGTAAGGCGCAGCCGTTATCACTGGGTCACCACTGCTCTCATGAGTATTTAGTAAGTTTCAACTAGATATCTTTTGTTTTTCTATATGTTTGAAGGAACAAAGTAAATAAAACGTATTGTAGTTTAACATTCAAATCACACATTTAATATCATATCACTATTTTTCATAACCTTCTCATTTACTTTACACATAATACTTGGTATCTTCGGAATATAAAACATTGTACATACTTGATATATAAATACCACAACTAGCAAAAGTTACACGATATGATCCAATATTTAAAATAACATAACGGCCGCAGTTAATAATTTAGTATAATATTTAAAGAATAGTTATTAAATAAGACTGACTTACAGTCAGTAGGTTCACCTCACTTCACTGTATGACTTGTTCTCTCGGTGGTCCATGCTCGAATGCCGGAGCACCCCAATATTCTTAACCTCTTTAGTGAGCGTTGAATTCACAGACAAAATACAAATGATCGTTGTCACTTGACAGGCAAAGGAAATGTAGCCATCAGCCAATATGATTTTAACAAAATAAAAATGTAAATAGTAAACTAAATGTATCTTAATTCTCTAACAAGTATGTGTGGAATTAATTACCAACATAATTTTTTTAGTTTTTGATCCTGAACTTAGAAAATCACTACATTTTCTGCTATTACAAAATTCTAGATTATCTACCCACCTACTTAATACTCATTTAATTTCAAAACAATGTCAAGTCGTCAAATCTCAATTATAATAATAATAAATAATAATAATAATATCCTGGGACATTTTCACACACGGTCATCTGGTCCCAAACTAAGCAGAGCTTGTACTATGGAAACCAGATAACTGATATACTACATATACTACTTTTTTTTTGTAAATACAAATCAAATCAAATCAAATCAAATCAAAAGTCATTTATTCAAACTAGGCTGAGAATCAGCACTTTTCGAACGTCAAAATTACATAAGACAGTCCCCCAAAACGCCCGCCCTTCACCACTTCCTAGTGCTTTAGCTGAGGAGAAGAAGTGGCGCAACAAACTCCTCAGCAGCACAGCTGTCTGTTCAGTTAAATAATAAAAAAAAATATATTCTATACAACACTGTGCAAATTACATGCAAGTACATTACGCAACACAAACATTAAATTAAATTTAATTATTTGCTATAAGTCAGCTAGCACACGCCAATATACTTAAAAAAAGAAGAAAAAAAAAATCGAAAACTATACTCAAGCAGAATCAAACTACAAAACTAAAAACGTAAGTAGAACTTTATACCTATATTAAAAGCCTCCAGTAATAAAGGGCGTGCCCACTTACATATAGCCGTAACTCGAAGTCACAGATGATAAACTAGGACCATCGAAGTAAAAAAAAACGAGTTAAATTACTAATAACAAAACAAAACCAAGGTCAGCAAGACGACCAGTCACCACAAGCAGCACCCGTTCACGAGCATAACGCAAAGATCAGCCATTACCCCCCTCGCCATATTTGAGGGAAGGAGGCAACCCGACCCCCGACGCTACCGCAAGCAGTGACATCTAAGGGAGCATGACGAACCTGCTGCCGGTTGCTCAGACAAGAATAATTATGATCAATTGTCGAGGTCACTAGCTAACCACATTTTGCAATACCACTCATAAAAAAAAACATTGTAATGAGTAGATTATGTCAATGATAAATAAAAATAAAATAAATTGACCTTTACAGTCAAAGAAAATAAATAATTATATGAACCCATATAACCTGTCAGTAGGTAAGCTAATTCTGGAGAAAGAACATAAACATTGTCTTAAGTTAAACACAGCGACCAACTATTCTTATCGTTTAAGTAATCGTTGATAGAATAGTATGCCTTTGAACAAAGGTTAGATTTTACTTTGGCTTTAAACGCATTGTAAGGCAAATCTAGCAAAGAAGAGGGTAGCTTGTTATAAAAGGATATACCAAGCCCAACAAATGAGTTATGAACCTTATGAAGCCGGTGAAATGGAGCACGTAATTTGTCCTTATTTCTGGTGTTAACATTGTGAATATCACTGTTTTTAGTGTATAAATGTATATTTTGTCTAATATATAAGATGTTGGCGAAGATGAATTGTGATGCCACCGTGAGAATACCAATATGTTTAAAAAAATCTCTCAGAGAAATTCTGGCACCGAGCTGGTAAATAGCACGAACAGCTCGTTTCTGAAGAACATACTTATGTACACCAAGACTCAGGACAAACAGACATGTTCATGCACACAAATGTTTGTCTTGGATGGGAATCGAACCCACGACCAGCGACATAATAGGCGGTATCGGTATCGGTTAAGATAAATAAATAAAAAAAAATAAAATTTAATAAATAAAACAAATATTACATTAAAAAAACAGCTTCTGTAAAATTAAAACCCATCATAAATCCCACAAAAACACGCACGTCTAGGTAATGAAAACTACCCGCGACATAACTCGTTACAACAAGTCCTTACCTAAGGGCCGGTTTTTTGATCCGTAGTTAACTCAACCAATGGTTAAACATAGTAACTGAAGGTTGAATTTTGGCTAATTGTGAAAGGCTAAACATGGATGAGTAACATGAATGTATTCATGTTAACTTTAGTAACTAATGGCATTTTAACAAACCCATTTAGCCAAAATTCAACCATTAGTAGTAACTCAACCAATGTGTAACCATTGGTTGAGTTAACTACGGATCAAAAAACCGGCTCTTAGGCTCATTTTCACCACACATCGCTAGACGCGTTTAACGCTAAAACATCGCTCCGTTTCTTTCAATCGTTTATGACAGAAACAGAATAAACTCGTTTAGCGTTAAACGCGTTTAGTGATGTGTGGTGAAAATGAGCCTTATTCACTTTTAATCTAAAAATAGGTTTAGTTGTTTGAAGAAAACGGTTTGGTCTATAATATTGGATATATTTCAGTTTGGTATGATTTATTAAATTGTATTCGTAAATTGGCTTTATGATTTATTTTTTAAATGAATACCTACTTTATTTTGGGCGGAGTCTAATATATTTATTTTTTAGAATCATTTTTTACAGTGAATGCTACGAAATAATGTAGGTTCCTCCTTTTGTACTTTACAAGCCGTCATTCCTTATAAATAAGTGAAACTTATCAAAATCATGTATTCTTTCGTGTGATATCGAGTCATATTACTCAGTCAAATCATTGGATTTGACATCATTGGATCTGTTGCAAAAATGATGATGCTAATTAAACCTAACCAAATCAATACATACTCATTCAATTTCAAAACAATGTCAAGTCGTCAAATCTCGATTATTAATAATAATAATACTTTATTGATGCAAGTCCTTACTTGCTTGCTTAATATCTAGCTAAAGTTCTTAATAATTAAGACGCACAAAAATTTAAACCCTGACTCCTAAACTAGAGATACCTGCGACTTAGGAGTCAGTGTTCTACTGCCACTTGGATACCAGAAACCCTATGAAAATTAAGAGCTGGTAAGCTGATATTAAACACAAAAAGAATATATAATTATATTGTGATTAAAAGGAAAAACATTTGAATTTGATAAATAAAACAAACATTACATTAATAACAGCTTCTGTAAAATGAATTCCTATCATAAATCTCACAAGTACGGCCTGTACTTCGTCTAGATAATATAAAACTACCCGCGACATAATTGCTTTACAACAAGTCGCGAGTTTTGCTCACCGCACAGAACGTCGTAAGTCACGGCCCAACACCTGCTACACTCAGAACCAATTACAGTAGCATTGCTTTACTAACGTGCGAGACATACGGACGTGACGTTCGGACCGCTTTTTCTTCCCAGATGTTGGGAAATACTTGTTGGGCGTCTTGTATCTAGTCAAATAAAATATGCAATTATACTTCGAATTCGAAATTAGACAACAAATATTGAGGAAATTAAATTAAAAAAGTTTCTGGATTTATACATATTTGTAGTCTAATTTCGTTCAACTTTAAATAAAGTAACATTGTTTATAACAAGACGGCCGAGGTGATTGATCAACTTAAAAATTCACAATTTAGGGACTTATTTGGTTCAATATTTTATTAAGTCTAGCATAACGAGTATAAAATTAAGTTCATTGGAGTTTAGGTAACGAACATTCAGAGGAATTCTTTCATCATTGTAACATTGCAACTCTGTCACTCACACGGGACCATATTTTTAAGAATTTAAAAATGAAACGATGCTTTTTTTGAATAATGCAAGGTATTATTATTATTAATAAATAATATTAATTTAATAGGTAATTATTAAAAACACATTTCTATTGTGTTATCTAATAAACTCAGCTCAATAAGTATTATGATCTATTTTTGAGCTGTATTTATTAGATAGCACAATAGAAATGTGTTTAATAATTACCTATTAAATTAATATTATTTAATTAATAATAATAATAAATTATATTTTTCAAAAAAGCATCTTTACACTTAACATTCTTAAAAATTTGGTCACGTGTGAGCGAGAGAGGTGACAAAATGCGACAAACGCAAGCAAGTCAACTTTCTCGTTTTTAATTGTTACTTTAAGTCCTGTGAATATGTCAACAAGTCCTTCTTAACTTTTTACTTCAACATTATATGGCAGCACCTAGTGAATCGAAATCCAACAAAACACCCAACATGCTCGCCATCCTTCACCCCAATACACACCACTCTTAATCCGGCGCACGTAAATCATCGTACCAACTTAAAACACACAAATAACAAGTTTGATACAGCGCTCGCAGTCTGCGTCCCAAGTTAGCGCTAATTTGCATACATTATCATCTCAGGTGTTCCGACTGATGCGAGTGCCAACGCGACTCCTACAGATAGATGTGCAAGTTTAGTAAATAGTACGTTGTATAGATTTTGGTGGGGAGGGTAGAGTATTGTAACTTAGAGAGATACGATATTTGATGGATTGAGAAGGTACGATTTATCAATTAGGTAAGCCTACAGTCTGAACATAATATGGTGGACACTTCTATAAAATAAGACAAGAAACCAGTTTTTAGGGCCTTAGCACATCTCCGCTGCGAAACCGCGAAACAGCGAAACTGCATGATGTCTCGCTGATGTTCCGCTCAGTCAGTTGAATTTGACTACTGCGGTTTCGCTGCTATGCTTTCGCGGAGGAGGTGTGCTAAGGGCCTAAAAACTGGTTTTTTGTCTTATTTTATAGAAGTATCCACCATATTATGTTCAGACTGTAGGCTTACCTAATTTATAATTGAGGTGTACTAATGTCCTAAGGTAACGGTAGCAAATAATTGCAAGTTTGTTAAAATACCATTGTATGTTTACACCAAATTTTTTGGTCTCAAGATGTATGTTTACATCATTAAAATTCCACAGCCTTTTAAAATATTTAAAATACTTTTTCAGGGTTCTAGCCGAATAATTTAATAACATTATGTCGTACGTTATAAATGTTCAGGGTTGATCTCATTACATTAGCAACCCTGCTCCCAAAACTGATCGCGAGAACCTTTTTCATAAACCAAATTACAGTGGAAGGGTTGCCTTGAATATTCGAAATCAAACAATTATTTTACGTAAATTGCATTCCCTTTGCGCTAACAATTCTAAATTAAAGCCAAAGATACACTGGCGGGGGGTGCGAGGGTGGAGCGGGGCGGGTGCGCAATTTCCGCGGATCTCCAGATCAATTAATTAGGACGCCCTCTAAATTGAACTGGCCATTTTTAAATTAAGGATGCGGTACTGGTAGTACCTTTGTAAGGAGACAGGAAGCTTACCAGTCCTCTAGATCTTTTATTTTTTCGCCTGAGGAAATAATTTATCTATATTTTTCGGAAAGCAGTTTATTTCAACAAGGAAAAATTCCAGATTCGTTAGGATAAAGTAAACTATCTTTCCAAACTAACTGCTTAGATCATAAGACGATTATGATGGCCAGCCTGTATCATTTAATATAATAATGCAAAGGCATATTCTTAACTAGCTTTTGCCCGCGACTTCGTCTGCGAACCAGGATGAATCCTCCTGTCCTCCTGTTCTTCTCCTGTGTCCTTCTCTAAGTCATGGTCTACCCAATGTGCCAAATTTAATTCGAATCCGTTCAGCCGTTTTAGCGTGAAAGCGTAATCAACAAACAAACATACTTTCGCATTTATTATAATATTATTTAGGAGAGGATGAAAATCCGGTCTATCGACACTCTGAACTCACAAAATATGTTAGCTAAATAAACGAAACTTAAAAAAAAAAACTCATAACACACTACTAAATTTTTTATAATAATATAATTCAATTATGATTCGCAAGACACGTGGCGCCATCTTTTATCATAAGAACGTTATTGTTAGTTTCCTCGGGAACGGTACTTTTTCGGGATGAAAGGTACCCATGTCCGTGTCTGTATACCAGACAACGTATTTGCAAAGTTTCAGGGTGATCGGTTTAGTGGTTTAGCCGTGAAAAGGTAACAAACAAACTTACTTTCGCATTTATTTATTTAATTGGGACAAACAAAAGGTAACACATTATATCTGCGCAAGTAATAGAAACAAAGATATTATATAAATGTGTAACTCACACCGTTATCCGCATTTATAATATTAATAATATATATAGTTAGGATACCTATTTGCTAACCATACGAGCCATCAACACACTCATAAAAATCATAACACATTTAAGGAAAGTTCATATCAAAAACATGGCAATAAATTAATAGCTGAAACATGGCAGAAACCCGAGATTCCTCAAATACATCAATACAAAAACCGCAGGTATTAAGAACCCGCTTGCTCTAAGTATCCGCTAAGAACCGTGTGATATATAGCGGGCAGTGATCAAGTGGGCCCCGCCTGACCTGTAATATGTTACCGGTTGTGTCGGATAAACCGGACGTAATACGGCCAGTAACCTTATCGGAATTAAATTTAATTTTTGGTACAAATATTTGGTGGAGTTACATGGAAGGACTGAATGAGTGTGCCATTTTTTATTTAAAATAGATTTGCAATAGGTTTCAAAACTTGAGAATAGGCATTCGTATCTGTTTAAATCGGTGTTCATTTTTAATTAAGAGAGTACATAAACAGGGTACAGACTAAATAAATTGCCAGAAATCAAAACCGATCCTTTCTTTGTAGTCCGGTAAAAAAACTCTCACCCCGTTGACCTCGTCCTTATGAACAAAAGGACCCAATGTGACAAATACTTAGTATCTTAAAATCACTTTCATGTGACCTATTCAGAAAGATATAAGACAGACCGGAGAAGTCACGATACAATCTGTTGTGCTCGATTAACAGGCATGTGTATGAAATGTTGCCGGGCGTAGTGGCGAGTAGCTGAAATATGTATTTTTCTTGATATCTGTAAACAAGGCATGTGTACCGGTCAGTAAGTGACTTTAGAGTGTTGTATTTAAAATCTGTTTGGATTTGTTCCAGCATCTGTTATTTTTCAAGAAAGTTATAAAGCAATCGCATGTTGATGATTTTATCATAATTCATTGGATATTTATGTGAAATAATAAACCATCTGTTAACATTTATTAACACAATTTATTCAATAACAATTTATTCCATTAAACCTTTCATTAACCTTTTACACAAATGCACCTCGTGCAAATTAACCTTATCGTCACACAACACAAAACAAAGTAAAATAAAAAAAAAAAATAAAACTTGCTATTCTCGTCAGTTTAAAATATTCTTTTCAAAACATTTTGAAAAATATAAAATGCTGGTAAAGCTCATGAAACAAAGTAAGCTGTACATGATGTATGCAGTACTACCTCTTATATTACTATATACTACGTGTACGTGTGTATGTCCTGTTGATTTTTCATCTAACAAACAAACAAGTTTATGCTGCACGACGCCCAACAGACGTTGTAAGACGGATAGGGGACAAAATACAAACAAGTTTACCGCATACATTATGAATATTTTATTTATTTGGTAAATTCTTTTGTGGGAAAGCGTGTTGATGCGCATTTGATACTGTGTAGTAATTACTTTAGTAAGCACGTTTATCTAAATAATGGCAAAACGATAATAGCTTGCCATTTTAAATGCTGTTGGATAATATTTCGATCATCAAATATACTTACAAATAATTCATCAGCCTCTAAATTATAGGTAATATTTAAGTTCCTCCACAAGGCTGTATTTTGGGACCATTTCTAACTAACCGACACTTTGTCACCGAAATATTCCTACCCTTTAATTCTATTTGCCCTTTATGCGAATACAATCTTGATAATACTTAACGTGTACGGTGTACAGCGACTTACGAACCACTTGGCCCGTGTTTCTACCTCATTCTAACTTGTAATTTGTTGCGAAACGCAATTATAACGGAGCGCTCGGGAGCTAATAGCCGACCGGAATTTTGCGTCTCATAGACCGAGTCTTAAATGTTGAGCTTTAAATAAAATATGGAGCATTCAGTAGTCGAATTTAGAAAAGAAAACGTCGATTTTTTTTTCTGATTATTCTTAAAAATAAATTGAGATGGTTGATTATTAGCTACAGAGATGATCTGCCTATATTCCAACAAAAAACGTAAAAAATATAATAAGCCGCAATAATTACTGTCGACCACGGAACACAAGTTAAAATTATGCGTACCTTCAATTTACCAATCAACCAACCTGAAATATTAGGAATGGTCTTAAACAATTTAAAAGTATCTATTTCCTCGAAAGCCACAGCCATAAAGACAAACGGAGCAAAGACAGACATAAATTAGATTAAATCACTTCACACACCATTAGCGAAAACCTTTCTTTGTTTGCCTGTTCAGACCAAATTGATCCCTATGTCCTCATACATATTGAGAAAACAGGGTCATATTAGCTTGGAGTTTCGGAAGAAGTATCTAGTTACCTTTGTATGGGGGATCAAAGTAAAGTTAAGTAAACAATTAATCAGCTATGATGAAGGTGTGATACGACAACAAAGTAAATTTAACGGACACTAAACAGTATAATCAGTTGATATTATGTTAATGGAAGGAAGAACCTGACCTTAGAATATAAATTTAACGATAATCTTTGATGTTACAACAACGCATTTAAGTCGAGTTATTGAAAATATTCGTTGCGACTCTCAATGCCATTTTCAGTAAAATATCATGACTTCTAAAAGAAAAAGAATAAAAAAATATCCAAAAAACAATAAGATCAACACAAAACATTACATTGCAGCGGGCATAATCCTTAAATTTTATATCCAAGTCTCGTTCAGCATCTGCGCCCGAAATGAAGACATTTGCCGTTAAACCAATGTACATTGCGCGCGTTAAATGTGCCGTAACGCAGTCTATTGTTTGTTCTTTTATCTATGCGACCTTGGTACGAGGGCCCCTAATTAAAATCGGGGACAGTGTTTGCTCTGAAGGGATAGGGAACGACACTGGATGAAGATATGTTTATTGGAAGCTGATTTGTTTCGTACTGAATTTGTTTTTAGTTAATTCGGTATTGAGTAATTTAACTGTGCCCAGAGAACTTGGAAATTGTGATCAGATTTTTTATCTAGTTACGAATGTTGTCGACTTAAAATTATGGTTGCGTTGTTTTGCCAGATTAGTTCCGAAGACCAATTAGGCTTTTTGTTGGCTAAATAAGTTTTACTGCGACCCTCATGTAGTTGATAAACAGGGTCCTAAATGGTAAACAAACTTCTGTATATCAAATGCACGTAGCAGTTTCAACGAAAAATCATTAAGTAAATACGTTAAACGGTTAACATGTTTAAAATTATATTCTATCACTGTCATCTTCAAACAATTGACAGAAACAAAACGATGTTTTAACCTCGTTAACTTAGCTTTAAACGTATTATATTAAATTATTCGTATTGCAAGCGGGCCTTATATACCCCGCGTCCTTATAGAAAGCGAACATTGCACGGTGATCGCACGAATACGCGATTGTCGCGTTTAGGTCACTTTTTTAGGGTTCCGTACCTCAAAAGGAAAAAGGAAACCTTATAGAATGACTTTGTTGTCCGTCTGTCTGTCTGTCTGTGACCCTTTTGCTCAGGAACTCGTAAAGATATCAAGTTGAAATTTATATCAAATACTGAGGGTCTATAGTCTCTTTCAGCTGTGAAAAAATCAAACTTGTAAGTGAACGTGATCAAAAGATATGACCGTTTATGTTGCATATTTTCGCATATTTTGCGATTTCACAAGGGAATCAAAACCTATAGGGTACTTCCCGTTGACCTAGAATCATGGAATTTGGCAAGAAGCAAGGTCTCACAGCACAAGTACAGGAAAAATTCCGAAAATTGTTAATTTGTAGGTTTATCACATAAAAAAAAATATTTATTGTGACTACAAACTTAATTTTGCAGTTGGAGAATTGACCGTGACGTATATCGATGTATGGGAGAACATGTTTTTCAACTACAATGGTAAGTTTGTTCTTAGGATAAATTCATCCCAAATACGGAACCCTTCATTGTGCGTGGTCCGACACGCACTTGGCCGGTTTTATTCTGTGAACCGGTACTCTATGTCGCGCCGACAGAGGGCACCTGCCAGTTTCGATATTCGTGCGACAATCGCTTTTTCTAAGACTTCGCTTTTTCTACTGACTCTCAGGCCACGTCCTTATTAGGTCAGATTTATTCTCTGACGCAACAACACTGGTCTTTTGAAATCTCATAAACACTACTAGGTTGCAACCACATGCAATTTCCTCTAACACACAAAACAACAAATCAATGACGGCAACCACAAGAACCAACAGTTTGATGGCGCGTCAACCTCTTGCCATTTCCGTGACAACCGCACGCAATCCTTCGTCAACCACAAGCTTAAGGTCAACCACAATGTTTTATCCCGTAATTTGTCCTTAATGATGTTCTGGTGACGATGGATATCGCCATATTATTGAATGTGCTCGTACAGCCAAGAGCGCGAATATGAAAATTCAAAAGCGATTTTCTCGTGGAATAACGATTGCAAGTTTGAGTTAAGACGTTCGTAACAGTAAAAAATGAATCTTAGCTAATATTATAAATGCGAAAGTAAGTTTGTTTGTTACGTTGTCACGCCTAAACCACTGAACTGATCATCCTGAAATTTTAGACATAGGGGTACCCTATGTCTAAAATCTCATCCCGAAAAAAGTACTGTTCTCGAGGAAAACAACAATAACTTTCTTATGATAATAGATGGCGCCACGTGTCTTTCGAATCATGATTGAATTATATAACTTTAGTAGTGTTTTAAGTTTTTTTTAATTTTTTTATTATCTTATGTACGTAATACATTTTGTGAGTTTAGAGTGTCGATAGACCAGTTTTTCATAATACTATATAAATGCGAAAGTGAGTTTGTATGTTACGCTTTCAAGCTAAAACCGCTGAACAGATTTGGATGAAATTTGGCACATGGTTAGATTATAGCCTGGGTTAGGAAAAAGGATACTTTTGACCCCGAAAGTGCGTTCCTGTGGGATAATTTCCAACAAACAACGCAGGCGAAGCCGCGAGCAAAAGCTAGTAAAATATAAAAGCTTCAAATAATTCTTTTTAATCATGAATAATCATGAATTTGTTATAAAATAAAAATAAAATAAAAAAAGTTAACTTTATATTTTGTTAATGTTCTGTCTTAGTATTATTGTTGCTTATATTTTCCAATTTAAGGGTCGCCTAAGGTGGTAAAAGCCTCCTCTAAACGCTTCCATTCATCGTGAAGTCTGGATGTTTGCCGTTCATACGAGTAATAGTATGGATTCCAAAATACTACGTTAGTAACAACATAAAATTACAATCAATACAGTAGCAGAAAATCACTTTTATAAATTGTTAAGTGTATACATATCAGAGCTGACTGTACTTACATATATGGAAATTTCCTGGCTGAGATTCGCGCGAGATTGGACGGCGATAATGTACAGAATTGGTTGGTTATTTGAATGTTGATGTTGCAAGACAACATCCGTTGTATGTTATGTGTGAATATCTTTATCTTTACTTTCGATTGAGATTCTGAAATGTCCTTATGTAGGTTCTAAGTTATTTATTACGAGTACCAAGGTATTTTGGTAACATTCCAGGTTTTTCTTTGACGTGGAATTTCTTGGACTGTTTGGATTTTATGGACGAATCATGCTCAAAGAAGTGGTCTAATTACATATGAGCTTATTATTATACAGTGTATATTAGAAGTGTTTGTTCATATTTAAGGGTGTGGAACAGGCCATCAAACTGAACAATTTTCTGCATAAGACCAACATCGTGATTGCGCAAAACTAATCGCCTGTTCCGTATAAAACTTCAATATCAACTCGACCCAAATGTATACACTCTGTAATTGTTAAAACAAATTTCGGCTCGGCATCCAGTCTACCCGGATGCAGCTGCATACCAGTATTTTACATGGAGCGACTGCATATCTGACCTCCACTACCCAGTTACTGGGTAATACGATACCCCTATGTACGTTACTTACATTACGTTATGGGCATCTGATGACCCATAACAACAATCAAAGTAAGACTGGTTGTCAGACTTTCGGGTTTCTGACGACCCGTAACGACTGTCAAAGATCCACGAATGACAGCCGGGACTAAAGTCTGACAAATCAGTCATACCAAGGGGTATCCCTTTGTCATTCATTTGTCAGACTTTCAGGCTCCTGACGACCCGTAACGACCGTCAATAATCCACCAATGGAATGACAGCCGGGACCAACGGCTTAACGTGCTTTCCGAGGCACGGAGGAGTCTCGGTATGTAAAGATGGTCACCCATCTACGGACCAACCCCGGCAAGCGTAGCTTAACCTGATGGTTCGACCCGTGCGGCTTTTATTTCTTAGCCACGAGCTCTTCAAAACAAATATATAAATTTCATATCGTTTGAAGATTATGTTGCATTTAGCTAAACTTATCGAGATATCATAATAGCATGCATAGCATTATCAGTCTATAATGTTCCCATTGTTGGGTCACAGGGACTCCTCTTTTTGAGAGGAAGGGGGTCGTAATCCATCACGCGGGCCCAGTGCGGGTTGGTAGACATCACATGTTTGATATTATAATACTTACGTAAAGTCTTTTTGAAACCCTCAGTTCCCCAATCTGTCCTTGTACAATAAATCTGCTGGGTGGCTAACTGAGACATTATTAAAAACTGTCACAGCCGCTGACCTGTCCGCGGTGACCTATCAATATCGAGACACCTACCGTAGCGTCATATTTCACACGCGTTACAGTATACGTGCAAGTTATAGGAGATGGGAGGTTTGGGGACAAGCTCGCGAATATATATCTCTGTCCGTGTCGGTGTGGCTGATCCTTGAGTGAAATAGTGCAAAGTTGGTAGTTTTAAGGTTAGCTGTTTAATATATTAGGTATTTGTATTTATCAAGCGATTCTAGTAAATTTATAAAAACAAAAAAATAATGGTGTTTGAGAATAATATAACAAGAATTTTAAGAAAATGTAGATACTTTATATATCTGTGGTATCAATAATAGACTTCTTTCATTTGAGCTATTATTCTGAGTAAGCAGCTCATGCCATCGTCGACTTTGTCTCTGTCGCCTAGACTAGAGTCAAGAGCAAACCCATCTCCAATAAAAAAAAAAATAACAGAATTACCTTGACTTTTAAAACTGATATTTGTATACATAAACACTAACCGTCCTGCTCTGTAATCGGTTAGTCATACCACGCTTTGGGTAGTATCATTTGATTATCATTTACGGTAAACTTAACATCTTACAAAATCTTTTTCTAGTTTTATAAAATTCTAAAAAAAATCATATTATGACTTTTAGACTCACCGTAGACCACAGAATTTCTATCGGCCGATAGTTTGGTCGGTTTCCTAATCAGTATGAAGATTTAGGCAAGTGCGCGCATTATAACGATCGAACTACTTGAATTAAGTGTCATCATTAGAGTATAACATACCTGCTAAACTGCCAACTAAACCTACACATCGCAATCACACACAATATCAAACTCAAACCGAATTCCAAACCCGAAGACACCCGAATACTTCCGAAGCTTGCACCACACGCCAACTTTCCACAGGACACGTTCTGATGCGATACATCAGCGTACTATTGGCACGGTCGCACCCCCCTCCCTGCTTGCCCCCCAATCTCCCCCCATTTGCATGTAAATTGAATAAGGACGACGTAGCACAGCTTTGGTCGAGAAACGAACGCTTCCCAGTTTGTCCTTTCAAGATGTCACATGTAACGGTTCAGGGATAAAAATGTTGGTCAGAGTGTGTATGTGAGGTACGCTTATTGATTGCTGTACTGACTTGCATAACAATAATACGTTCTGTATAGCACGGTAAAGGAGATTTTCTCAATTGAAATGTTGAGTTCGTATTTTTTGTAGGTGTTTATCATCCAAAGTATCAAAAGAGACATACAGAGTGTCGATTGGGTTATTAATTAAAACCACGTATTCAGTATATAATTCTGGGCCCCCCTGCGTGAATCACCACTCTGTATAATGACAGCATATCAAATTAATCTTGGGATTATGTGGCCCAAGAAACTAAAGGTTACGAAGGCCCAACAGCTGGCGTTCTGTGTGAAACCAAAACGCTGTCATGCCCTTGTTAGTACTCGTAAGTAGGGAACAGATTCATTTGATATTTTTTATTTATTTATTTCGTTAGAAAAATTGTACAAGAAAATAATATTTAAATTCATCAAAAAAATTCCACCTCGAAAATTACATTATCAAAAAGTTTTCGTTATTGTGATGCTGAACTGCATTGAAATTTATTATATTAGAAAAAAAGATGATGAGTTTTGAATTTTAAATAAAGATCCATTTTTATGTTAATATTATATCAGCAAATGGATTTTAAATATTTTCGTAACACTTTGAAAACATTAAAAGACGTCTGGGTACAGCAAGACAGCCATAATAATATTACATACATAAAAACATGTTTTACAAAACCTATTCAAAGCAAATAGAAAACTAGCAACCCTACACATGCAGTACGATTATTATGACTAGCATTTTAATAATCTACGAATATGCTACGACGTAGCTAACCTTGGTACGTCGTAGCGGTGCTACGAAACGTAGCACCGCTACGATGTAGCATATTCATATAATCGCTATTCTAAGCAGCAAAATCACTGTTTTGAAATCGTCTACGTTTATGATAATATATTTTAGAATGTTTATGATGTGGTAGCGCGTATAAAAATGTATATTACCTAATATCGTAAAATTGTTTTATTAGGTACTATTTACATGTTCTTGTTGTGTATTTCACTAATTAAATATTGACAAAACCAGTAAAATAAAACCAACCTAGTGCGTGTCGAACCACGCACAATGAAGGGTTGCGTAGTTGCGATGAATTTATCGCAAGAACAAACTTAACATTGTAGTTGAAAAACATGTTCTCCCATATAGTCCAAATGCAAATGTGAGTTGAGAGATTTACTATGTTATTGTCGACCATAGACTTCTTATAGGTTTGCCTGTAATCTTGAGGTATATAATAATAAAAAAATAGTTTATTTGTACCTTCAATATAAAATATATATAGTACTATCTCTTCATATATATAACTATTTTCTGTATTTTTTTTTTTCAAAATTTGAGGCATGTAGTTTCGGAAATAAGGGCAGAGGATGGTCAATTTTCATATATTTTCTTAAATAACTTTAAAATAATTGGGGGTGTTACCGTAGGTATTTTTAACACCTGGAATTTATTTCATTACATGGTTATAAATAATTAAGTTAACAATATAATAACCTAACATAACTAAAACTATTAATAATTTGAACTTTATCTTTTTTATTTACTTACTTCTATTTTTAGTTATTTTAAATTTAACAATATAATTAGTACTTAACACAAACATTGACATTATCTCTACAATTATAACTACTAATACGTAATTTACAAGGTTACATAATTATAAAAAATAGTTATTTTCGAGAGGAGCTCGCGGCTAAGTAATAACAGCCGCACGGGTCGATCGATCAGGTTAAGCTACGCTTGCCGGGGTTGGTTTGTGGATGGGTGACCATCTTTTCATACCGAGACTCCTCCGTGCCTCGGAAAGCACATTAAGCCGTTGGACCCGGCTGTAATTCGTGGATCTTTGACAGTCGTTACGGGTTGTCAGAAGCCCGAAAGTCTGACAACCAGTCTTACCAAGGGGTATTGTATTACCCAGTAACTGGGTTGTGGAGGTCAGATAGGCAGTCGCTCCATGTAAAATACTGGTATTCAGCTGCATCCGGTTAGACTGGAAGCCGACCCCAATATAGTTGGGAAAAGGCTAGGTAGATTGAGTTATTTTAATTTTATTTAAATTTATTTTTTTGACATTTGAATGTTAATGTTTAATTGTAAGTAATACAATGTTGCTGTGCCCTAACAGGGTCCATAATGTACTTTAGCTTTAAGCCTTAAGTAACATCTTATAAACATTATGGTATGCAAACAAATAAATGAATATGAATATTAAAAAACTAAAATATGTCGTCCAAAACTTCCTCCGCATCGCTATCGACTGGTAATAATAATAAAACAAATTATTTAAAAATTCTATAAATTACATATTTGAGACGCTCATAATAAGCCATTTCAATTGATATATACAGTTATAATATAGTTTGCAAAACTTTTATTTACGATACACGTCCGTGTTTGGGTCATCAAAATTAATATGTGTACCAAATTTCAACTGAATCAGCCCATTAGATTCGGAGTAAGTTGACTGTGACAGACACACGAGTGATCCTATAAGGGTTCAGTTTTTTTCTTTTGAGGTACGGAACCCTTAAAACAAAGTACTTCCAATTTTAATAATAAGTAATAATGCTCACTAATTTTATAATAATAATAATAATAACCTGGGACATTATTCACACACGGTCTTATGATCAGAAACTAAGCAGAGCTTGTACTATGGAAACCAGATAAGATGATGATAGATGATTTATGATACCAAATACGTATAGTTTTGCTCGAATCGTAGATGCAACTGCTTATTTAATTTCCAAGTATGCGCAGCAAACAGCTTATAACACACATACACACACACACACACACATACTTACCTACAAACCACTACTTACATATTTCGTACCCAAGCATTATGACGTCTCCGTACCTCATGAGCAGGACACAATCCGTGTGAAAATATGAAATAATCGCATTACAAGTTGGGACGTCTGAGGTGCTATTACAGCACTTGGTCGCGTTAAGAGCATTACTGGGCTCTCTAAATAATGTATTGTTAGGGTTTAACCGGTCACCGACGAACAAGATTGTTCTTGAAGATTTCTAGCGTCTGTTTTAATCTAAGATTGTTGATTTTGAACCGTTTCCAAAAAGGAGGGAGTTCTTAATAATTCAATTGTCTATGTTTATTTTGTATGTACGTATATTTATGTTCAGCGATGTTCAGCGAAAAGCGACTTTAATTTATAATATGCAATATGTATAGATTTCTTTCTGCTCGCGACTACGTCCGCGTGAATATTCTTGATCGCCCGGCCCATCCCGTCGCATCGCATCCTCTGCCTTCGCTATAACATTTGTGCTAAGCGTTCTTTCTGACTTTTTTCTTTTTACTCGGCTCCTATGTGTCGTACCGTGATGTCTAATAGCTTACAGCCTTTCTAAAAAATTATGGTAACAAATACAAAAATAATTTTTCAAATCTGACTAGCAGTTCCAGAGATTAGCGCGTTCAAACAAACAAACTCTTAGCTTCATTATTAGTGTAAATGTAGATATAGATAATAATCTATACATATTGTAAATTAAAGTCGCTTTTCGTGTGACCGCTTTGTTCTTCTAAACTACGCAACGAATTTACATGAGGTTTTCACCATCATTTTAGAGAATTTATTCTGAAAGGTGTATTTGTATTTATAAAAAAAAAAATCCATATATTAGAGAAATCTCGATGTTATGTCAAGTCGAAAAAACCATGCGAAGCAGGGACGGGTCGCTTGTATCTAATATAATATATAATATGATTATATTAGGGAACATACCTACTAAAGCTTAATGACGATTCTAATGATGTTTTTTTATTGTTTATAGGTAAGTCACCATTTAATTACTTTCAATGAGCGTGGTGGATTTTCGTTCTCCAGTACGTAGGTAAGTGTTTTCTTAAGAAATAATTTTTGTTTTGATAATTGGTGCTGTTAGTAAAATCAGATGAAGGTCGTTCAGCGGGCTTAGGGCCGGTTTTTTAATCCGTATTTAACTCAACCAATGGTTAAACATAGTAACTAATGGTTGAATTTTGGCTAAATGTGAAAGGTTAACATGAATGAGTTATGCCATTAGTTACTATTTTTTAATATGAATACATTCATGTTTAGCCTTTCACATTTAGCCAAAATTCAACCATTGGTTGAGTTAACTACGGATCAAAAAACCGGCCCTAAGTAATGGTTGAATTTTGGCTAAATGTGTTTGCCAAAATGCCATTAGTTACTATTTCTAACAAAAATGAGCCAAAATGAATACGTGTATGTGTAGCCTTTCACATTTAGGCAAAATTCAACCATTAGTTACTATGTTTAACCATTGGTTGAGTTATTGGTAACTATGGATCAAAAAACCGGTCCTTAGACAAAGTAACATTCGATTAGCGATGACGCTAGTAGAAAAGCCAAACATGTATGGGGTTGACTGACACAAGCTATCGAAATGTCACGTGATCATATGTCAATGAATTGACAGCGTCCAACGATGACTTTCATAAAGAAGCGTCGATAGCGATTGTAGGAATAGAATCGCTCCGAAGCAAATGTCATGCATTATTTAGAAATATCAAGTAGGTAATCTATGCTTAAGTGTTGCAGTATGTTTAAATTTGTCTGATAATCAACTAAATTGTTAAGTAGTTTATTTAAAAGTGGATTACTCTTAGTTTGACTTCAAAATTTTAAAAGAGGCAAATGCTAGTTAATTTACAATTGTCCGAATTATACCATTATTTCGCGACATCAATAACAAACCTCATTTAAGTCCATTCTCTATTCATTTCACAAAAATAAGCATTCGCAAATCAGCACGAAAAAGTTTCATTTGCAAAAATGTTTACCACACATTTTTTCTTTAACAAAACTTCTGCGAAAAATCTCTAAACGTACATTCAGTGGAACAAAAACGCGACCGTTGCCAACCTAACGAGTGTAAATCTCATCCCTTAATTTAATGAGCTCTAAAACACAGGCTTAGTTGAAAACAAAAGGGTGTTGAACGTCCCACCCCGTCTTCATTAGGGAATCTTTCTTACAAGCGAGTCAGATACTCGGTTAGCTTTTGAAAAGATGTGTGCAAATGTGTTGTGAATTTCGCGTAATTTTGCGCAACAAAGCCTTCAGGTTATTCGTTGAGACATTGAGTTTTGTAAAGGCTCTGCTATTCAGGGACTGTATTGAACGAGGAGTGGTTTCAAGTATCTGCTTTGATATATAATATTTTCTAGACTAGAGCTTTATTTTTTAAGTGAGTTTGAACTTATTTGGATATGCTCAATAGGTTTTTGAGTAGGTAGCTCTAACAGTCCAATTTGACTTTATTCTTTGTTTGACAAATAAAACTCTTTTTTCGCTGCACCTACTACCGCAAATTATATTTCTGTACAGAGATGCCTAAATATTTTACATTAATATGTAATTAAAACAAGTAGACTGTAAAAAAATAAATACAATTTTGTTTTTGCTCTATTTCTAACAATGTTGTTACTTTGTACCAAAATCCCAAAAACATTTTGGTGCGAGTACCACCCGTCACAAAGCAATTCTCTCTGGCACTATATAGAGTCTAGTCTAGAGTTCTCACGTACAGAAATTGCCGTTTAATGCCGGATCAGTGCCGGATTTAAGGTGCATCTATCTAAACCTTGCCTGATTTATTCGTGACGTATGCACTCGCAATAGGGATGCTAGAGAGAAACCATGATTTTGAGACTTACAATGTAAAGACAATTGTACCGTATTTTGCTTTGTGCAGATGCAAAACATTTGAAATGGTGGAGGCGCAATGGCTTGATATCCAAATTATATTTTTATGAAACAGTTTTGTTGTTTTATTTTATTTATTCAAAGACAATATATAACCTGGGACATTATTCACACACGGTCATCTGATCCCAAACTAAGCAGAGCTTGTACTATGGAAACCAGATAACTGACATACTACATACACTACTTTTTTTGTTGTAAATACATACTTATATAGATAATTACACCCAGACTCAGGACAAACAGACATGTTCATGCACACAAATGTTTGTCCTGGATGGGAATCGAACATGATAGGCGGTATCTTAACCAACCACGCCAGCTGGCCTGTCAATAAACAGCTATATGTGTATACACAACAGAAAAGGATTATACAAAATATTAACAATATTGTAGCCCACTACATTAGCCACTAATTCTTATTTAACAATAAATACCTTATCATCCCTAAAGACCAATCGCGAATTTAAAGACTAGTCTTTCCACCCAAACGGTCTTGGCACCCCTGAGCAAGCAGATTTACTCGTCGACCATGCTTTGATCAGATTTAATGAAGTTGTTTGCTTGTCTTGTTCGCTCAGAGAATATGCAAATTGTTTACAGTATGTCACCGTTGCAATGTGTTGGATCATTTGACAAGCGGCTCCGACAAGCGGCTCCTAACAAGGGTTATGGGTTTTGGGGCCTTGATGGGTCATTTGTGTTTGCTTGGAGAATTGGTACATTTCTTAAACTTAGTTGTTCATTGATAGTTTTGCGTGTAAATATATAATTATTTACACGTGAAATAAACAATGAGTCTAAGTTTGCGCAACTACTTTCGTAATATAAATTCGGCTTTAGAGGAATGATTCGAGCCATTGAAGTCAGTTTGCCTTGTTTTCCAACCGAATAACATTAGTAGATATAAAATAATATGTAAATAAAAATAACAAAATACGAAATTATGTTATTACTTTTTAAAATAAGAATAACGATGAGTTACGATGTTGAAAAAAAAAACTTATGGATCAGTCCATCTGTAGGAGAATATTGTGTAAAATACGTAATTAGTATTTATGCATATGAAAACAGAACTACTAATAGGACCTTTTATCACCATTAGTGCTTGATAAGACTGATTACACTATAACTTCAAGCAGGTCGCACAATTTAAAGGTGATATATTAATTATGTTTGGTGATATATTAATTATATCATGATGATATATTATGAGGGGCGTGTGGCTAAGTAATAAAAGCCGCACAGATCGATCGTCCATGGATGCGTGACCATCTTTACATACCAAGACCCCTCCGTGCCTCGGAAAGCATGTTAAGACGTTAGCTCCGTGGATCTTTGACAGAGTAACGGGTCGTCAGAAGCCCGAAAGTCTGACAACCAGTCTTACCAAGGGGTATCGTATTACCCAGTAACTGGGTTGTGGAGGTTAGGTAAATAGTCGCTCCATATAAAATACTGGTATTCAGCTGTATCTGCTGCTGTTACACTGGAAGCCGACGCCAACATAGTTGGAAAAAGCCTAGGCATAGGTGTAGATAAATATTATGTTCGGATATTAAAAAAATGTAAACTATGGTCCAATTGTTTTATACAAAAAAAAAAAACATATAGGTACAAGACATATTGTCATCAATCAAATAATGCAGGATAATTAATTGAAAAAGACTACTTTGAGTCCCCTTTCAATGTAAAAGTGGAAAGACTTGAAAGTAATTCCATTATGTTCGTAATGAATTTTCCAAATAATAACTGTATTCAGTGATGGCATTTTAATTATAGACTTAAAGAAAATGTACTAATAATTACAACTTCCGCAAAATGTTCTCAGGTCAATTACATAAAAACCCTTTTTAGTGGCCCTTTTGCATTGTACGTAGCCTTTACAAAGACAACATTTAAAAGGTCTTTGTTAGTGAAATTAATTACATTATGAAAGTCAGTAAAATGTTATTTTAAGGGGGGAGTGCCAGGGTAGCCCGTGAAATTTAAATTTTCTTAGGTTTTTTGCGATTTGCAAGTCAGTCAAGTTACGTTGTATGCTGATTAAAGTATGATTCGCATAACATATATGTATTTACGAAATTATAATCATTAGAATCAGTAATACAACTCCATAAGTTAGTATAATCCTAAATGTTAAGATTTCATGAAATACTTATTCATTAGGATTATGTGAACTTAGAGAGTTGTATTGATGAATTTAATAATTATAATTCTATAAATGCAGATTTGTTACAGTCGCGAATCATATTCAGACCAACGTACAACCTGATACTGACCTCCAAATTGAAAAAACGTAAGAAAATTTACGTTTTGTTTTTTCAAAGAGACCCTTAATTTTTATTCTTGGCTAAGAATAAAAATGATTTTTTTTTGACGTAACCTTCGGAGCTTTCATCAAATCTTTCACAATTTCCTATCATGCATTACCTTTACATAGTGACAAAGTCTTTCGCTTAAGTCTCTCCAGTTATAGATCGCACTTAAGGCGAAACTATTCAAATATTTGCGATATCGCACATACTGACACGTTGTTAGTCCACCGCACGCGACCATCGTCATATAACCTTCCCTTAATTGACTCCTACAAATATCGCTATACTATAAACATGGCGGCATCTATTCATAGCACATTTGTTAACATGCAAACATCAATAAATTACGTGGCTGTCTACATAGGTTTAAAATGTTCTGAAGATTGTGAAAGGTCAGGCGGCCTTATATTTTATTCATTATCTATAGCCAGGGTATTCTTGCCTTTTATTTGTATGAGGATAGCTATGCCCCATTATCTAATGTGAACAGCCAACGCCGCTATGGCCATTTGAATTTTGATTTAACCTCCTCTAAAATATGCAAGTGTATATTTTATAAAGAATAGATACTCACCGTGTAATTAGTATTTAGAATGTCTAATAAAAATAACAAACAAACTAAACTAATCACTCAGGCAAGTACTAACAAAAAGTTACACTCCTAAAAGCCATTTCTTTGAAAACCCAACACACCCACAAAATAACACCTGATCACTATCGCCATTTACAACCGACGACGTTCATGACAAGAGAATAAAATGCAGCTAACGAATTAAGTATATTAATGGACTAACGAACTACGTGTATTCATTAGTATGCCAGGTTAGACGGTTAGGCTAATTCATCACACACGACGCTTCAATAAAATTAACTATGATGAATGGAAAAATTGTCGGTGAAGCCCATCAATCATAGGACATGGTGACGTGTACAAGTTTGCGTTTTTATAATTAGCGGGACGACGTGTTGTGTTTGTTGTATCTTGTTGGTCATTAAATTTGTTTACACACAAAGTAACAAGATTGGTGTGTTGAGATAATTATGTTTTTGTTGAGCTACTCGATGACTGATTTATGTATTCCAACTGCGGGATTTGCTCTTTCCAAATCTGTATGATACATCTTCAAAAGACCTTTCCGAATTAACTCTTTTTTACATTGTTTCCTAATTATCTGATCCCATAAGAAGAGTCTGGACTTTAACCTTAGAGAGTTAATATTGTTTCTGCTCATACTTCAAATAGGAAGCGTTAGAGTCATACTTTACCGACACATCATTTTCGTGATTTCTTCCCGTAACATGTAAATGTCTCAAGCTTAAACGACTGCCACTAATAGCATTGTTATTTTGTTAAGCTTCAGGTTTTTAATCACCCTGGTAGCATCGGGATAATTTGGGGCCCTTTCTTCGTCTTCGACTGGGCGTGTTTTCGACACATCAATTTCTATTATTCCTGGATGAGCTCCAGAATATTTGTGATAATAAAGCCTTCTAGGTGTTTTGTTGATTGTTGTTTTGCTTGTATTGTTTTATTCCGGTTTCTATAGGAATGGCTGTAAATGATTTGACGTGTCTTTGACACTATACAACTGGTTTGAATTACGGTATACTATTTCGTATGTTCGTAATTTCTCACTACTTAATATAGAACGTAAAGATATATAAATAGACAGTCTACTTTCTGGAACACCATTTAAGACAAACGTTGTATTAAACAAGGAAAATGCATTGCAAGAAATATGCGACTGTATAGCAAAGGAGTATTCTCAAACAAAATACCTGAAACTCACGAACGACAAACTGAATTAAAATACAAAACTCTCGTATTTAAAAAATAATATAAAATGAATTTCATGCTGGACTCACGCTCCTATAATTGAAGTAGACAGCGCATACAAGGAATATGTAAAGTTTTATTTCAGTTTCCCTTTGCAAGTGAACTTATTTGTGTGGAATGTCCACTCGGTACATTTGCACAAACGCTTCTGCATGCCCGCTGGGTGAACGGTATTAGTAAAGTCTTCGATATCTTATCGTGGAGTATTTAAGATTAAGTTAGGGAGGTAGAAGACGTCATTGAAAGTTTTGTGTTTGAACTGTTACTGATAATATATATCATTGTTGACCTTGTAGCTTATCTGGCAATAATTGAATATACGATGCATTAAATTGGAGTCATTTCATTCTGTTTGATCTTGGAATTTTTAATATTGGGAAACTGATTAGGTACTAAATGATAAGCGAATGTGATAGGTATAAGTACATTAGACGGATTGTAATTAGATATTTAAATAATGAATTAAGTAAAATAACCTCATGCACATTAGCAGAACTGCTGGGAGAACCAACGCCAACAGAAGCGTGCGCCACTAAAATACGAGTCGTCTATACCACTGCCTTTGCGACTGCTAATTATGCAATGCGTTCGCCCCGATGATTTCCCATAGGAATGGTGTCCTGCACTGTTTTAATCATATACTCGGAATGGGAAGAGATTGCATCTGAACAAATAACTGGCGTATTCCAGTTTGAACTGGATCGCTGTGTAATTTACTGTTACGTTTGTTGTTCGCTGTTTGAACTCCCCCCGCCCCCTCCGGGCCATCCCCGCCAGTTTGTTTTTCGGTATGTATTTAAAGTTGATTCCACGGACTTCATTTCAGTTTCAGTTGTGCGACGTTGTTTGTGCGATGTACTTGTTCGATTCAGTTTGATAGCGTCTTCCTCTTTCACTGTTGTTTTCGGCGTTCTACCTGCTGAAATCGTTTGGGATTTGAATTTTCCTGTGTTTGTTCAAGATGCAAGTGTATCCTGGTCGAATATTAAAATAAAATTCATAAAAGAATATTATAATTTTAGCTCGGCGCAAATAAAAATGTTCACAGTAGTACAGTTAACTGCAATGGCTGGCCATTTTTGTTAATAATATTTCAGAAACTGTCAGAGTCAGTAAGTTATGATTAATTCTGGTGCATATTTTGATCAAAATTTAACTAAGTTACGCAAAAGTTAATTAAACTGGTAGTTTGCATAAGCTTTAAGTGAGGAGCTCGTGGTTAACTAATAAAAAGCTGCACGGGCCGATCCATCAGGTTAAGCTACGCTTGCTGGGGTCGGTCCGTGGATGGATGCCCTTCATTACATACCAAGACCCCTCCGTACCTCGGAAAGCACGTTAAGCCGTTGGTCCTGACTGTCATTCGTGGATCTTTGACAGTCGTTACGGGTCGTCAGAAGCCCAAAGACCAGCATAAGTAAATGTTGAAAGCACAGATAAATAATGATAAGAACAACCAATCAATCTGCCTGGCCTTTTCCCAACTATGTTGGGGTCAGCTTCCAGTCTAACCGAATACAGCTGAATACCAGTATTTTACATGGAGCGACTGCCTATCTCACCTCCACAACCCAGTTACTGGGTAATACGATACACCTTGGTAAGACTGGTTGTCAGACTTCCGGGCTTCTGACGACCCGTAGCGACTGTCAAAGATCCACGAATGACAGCCAGGATAAACGGCTTAACGTGCTTTCCGAGGCACGGAGGAGTCTCGGTATGAAAAGCTTAACCTGATGGATTGACCCGTGCGGCTGTTATTACTTAGCCACAAGCTCCTCAAAATAATGATAAGAACATAGAGATATAAATACCCATTTTTCAATATTCCAAAAACCATATCATCGTAAAGTACAACCTAAGACACTGTATCAAGACAGGGTCGTTGAAGGGCGAGCTGCAAAAATGAAAAACTTCGCTGAATTATGCTAAAATCCCCTTTATCAAAGTTTTACGACACAAGTGCTTGCCAGCTATCGAGTCAATATACCTACCTATTGGCGGCCACCAGAGATTTAAAACAACTGGGAAAGTAAAACATGTTCACGTTCTTAACTTACTTTTATGGCCTCTCCCTAACGGAGGGAGGGCGAGAAAAGGCTCTGAGTGACGTAAGACGCTTCTAATACTCGTATGTTTGGTTTTAAGATCATAAAGAATCAGCAATAATGTGTGAAAATGCTAAAAAATATCACTTACATGAAATACTTCTACTGTGTTCCAAACTTTCAATTTTAATTCGAGACTTACATCTTGAAGCTGTAGTCTTATTGACACTAATTTTAAAAGGGTACTAACTACTTATAAATACAATATGACCATGCTAAACAAATATTATTAAATCGGAAACAACCCACCTCTGAAACCCGAAATCAGAAGCGTTTTACTTCCATCCGAGAATCCGTGCCACTAAATAAATGCCTTGAAAATAATTATTTCTCAAATGTAATAAACGTAAAGTCCAAGTAAAATCAAATGACTTTCCAAAACAAAACAGAGCCGATCTTTATGTTTTCCAGATAAAATGGGTCCCAGATTAACAGAATAATAAATCAGACAGCACTATGACAATCATTCTGCGGAGATAGACGGAGCCCCGAGAGGCCGAAGTCTAGCAAATAGTAAGTTTATATAGTTAGGTGAATAGTCCGTGATTTATAATGAGGCCTTGTAATCCTCTCGTGAAAGGGAGCGGGATATGAACTCGGGCGCGGCAATATTTGGGCTTTGGTTAAAAGGAAATAGTTTCAATTGTCTATTTGAAGGCTTTAAAAGTGTGGAATAATTTTACAAATTGAAACTTATTGCTATGAATTTTATATTGACATAGAGTACAACTTTGTTTAAGAAAAACGAGTTTAGAAAATAATTTTTAATTACAATCATGCATTACAAATTAAATTATATTCGAGAGTTGTCTTTACTCTTTCTACCGACATCAAAATAAAAAGGAGGTTATCAATTCGACACGTATGTATGTAATATATTAGGTTGGGGAAAAAGTCTTTTCGCATTATAGTATGTATGAACTTGTAATAAATTCTCTTTGGCTATACTATTTGTATCTGGCTGGTTTTGGTATCATTGAAAGTTTAAACTTTAAAGAACATAATTCCAAATTCAAATTAGGAAAATGTGTGATTTTCATTTGTTTTTCGTACCGTCAAGATGAGTGAATCTAATGAAGAAATTCGATACATTTTAAAATTTTACTACAAAAAAGGTAAAAATGCAACGCAAGCGGCGAAAAAAATTTGCGATTTTTATGGACCTAGTGTAGTGTCTGTGAGAGTAGCACAAATTTGGTTTAAGCGTTTTCAATCCGGAAATTTTGATGTCAAAGATGCACGTCGCTCTGGTCGCCCTATTACGGATAAAATGGTTGCCATTTTTATCAGTAGTTACGACGTAGCTGAAGAACTAGAAATTGACCACAAAACAGTTTCGGCGCATTTGAAAAAAACTGGGTACACAAAAAAGCTCGACCTTTGGGTACCTCACGAGCTCACTGAAAGAAACCTAATGAACCGTGTACTCATTTGTGATTCTTTATTACGACGTAATGAAACCGAACCATTTTTGAAGAAGCTGATAACTGGTGATGAAAAGTGGATCACGTATGACAAGAACGTGCGAAAAAGGTCGTGGTCAAAGGCCGGTCAGGCTTCACAGACTGTGGCGAAACCCGGGTTAACTCGCAACAAGGTGATGCTGTGTGTGTGGTGGGATTGGAAGGGCATTATTCATTATGAGCTGTTACCACCAGGCAGGACCATCGATTCTGAACTCTACTGCGAACAACTGATGAGATTAAAGCAAGAAGTTGAGAGAAAGCGGCCGGAATTAATCAACAGAAGGGGTGTGGTTTTTCATCATGATAACGCTAGACCTCACACATCTTTAGCCACTCAGCAAAAATTAAGAGAGTTTGGCTGGGAGGTGTTAATGCATCCGCCGTATAGTCCTGACCTTGCACCTTCAGATTTCCACCTGTTTCGGTCTCTTCAGAATTCTTTAGGCAGTGTCAGGTTAACAGCAAGAGAGGACTGCCAAAACCACTTGTCGCGGTATTTTGACCAGAAGTCCCAAAATTTCTATAGCAATGGGATCATGTCCCTACCTACAAGATGGCAAAAAGTTATCGAACAAAATGGTACCTACATACTTTAGTTAAATGTAAATAAACTATATTAAAAAATGTTTTGAATTTTCTTAAAAAATGCGAAGAAACTTTTTCCCCAACCTATTATTCACATAATTATGATAATCTATTAGGGCTTCCAAACAAATATACAAAATTTTATAGACGTATGTATGTTTGTATAAAACATACACGCCACGCTTTTCTCGGAAACTGTTAATCACATCTTGACCATTTAATTTTTATTGGCTTTCATTTACGTCAACTTAGGG
Organism: Dicycla oo; assembly: GCA_948252095.1. Taxonomy (NCBI): domain Eukaryota; kingdom Metazoa; phylum Arthropoda; class Insecta; order Lepidoptera; family Noctuidae; genus Dicycla; species Dicycla oo. Next base: position 30,986,889 of record OX411713.1, on the reverse strand, counting down.
AGCAGTGCAAATTTCATCAAAACCAGTTCAGTAGTTTTCAAGCTAACGGACTAATGCGTGTAAGTGTGACGGCCTGGCTTATTGTTACGAGCTACGGGTGTGGTGTCAAATGGAAAAAAACCATCTCAAAACCTTTATCAAATTCTAGTGTAATATTTATAACAAAACTAATAACTACTTATTACCAACAAATCCAGTTTTTACTAAAAACTAAATATTACACAAAAAAAAAATAATAATAAATCGACTTCAAAAAGAAATTAACTCAAAATTATGAAATAACTTTAATTACGGGAGTCGGTGGCAAAAAACTAAAATACTGATCCCAAAACACCGACTTCCAAAATTAAAGTTATTTCATCATTTTGAGATAATTTATTTTTGAAATAGATTTTTTTTTTTTTGGAAATAAAATTAAAGCAGTTAAAAAAGTCGGGAGGTATCATGTGACAGCCAGATGGAACGAAGTTCCTTTCGCTGAATGCAGAGTCATATAGTACGGTCTCAGTTTCAAGATTTTAGATTGCTAAAAACTATACTAGATGCCTCTGTATTAAAAAAAAAAACTTTTGACACTCGAAACTGACGGCGTAACGCTTTTTCGTTACGTCACAATTTTTGGCAGTTTACTCTTACCACAAGCCACGTTAAAGAACTTCTTTCCAAAAATAAGTCAAAATATCGTCCTTTCTTGTTGTTTTACATCCTTGTATCACCTTGAGGGTCTCACGTACCCTCCAAAATACTTTATAATATTTTTTCGTCAACTTTCCGAAATAGATAAACTTGGCTATGGAGTTCGTATGTTTGTCTTGACAACTAAAACTAATCTTGTCACGGGTATGGAGTTTCAACGTTGTTTTTATCTGATTATATGTGACATATTATTAAAATGGGCCTACATTTTTTTCGCAATCTTCAAGCAGAGGGATTTGATAAATATGATTTATTTATGGCTGTTTTTTTTCTGTGTATCTACTTTTGTTATAGTTTTCTACTTTGGTCTGATGTATTTGAAATGTAACGTGTAGTTTGTCAAAATTGAATGAAATACGGAAAATAATGTGATAATATGAAAACTTTCCATTGAGAAAAATATTTTTAAGCAATAAAAGCAAAAATACGATCCCATTTGAAAATTCAGCTTATCAACAGTTATTATATCGTCCACTTTCAATTTACCTTCTAACCTTACACCAAAAAACATGAATAACATCACTCTTCTTTCATCAAAAGTCGGCTAGAACTAACCTTTGTCATGCAGAAAACACATCACGTCCTCGCCGAGTTATTATCGGCGTGGTAGCTAATAAATAGGCAAATAAAGTGACATTCATTAATATTCATGACTGTATTACCGGGCGACGTGTCTGTTCGTCACAACACTGCTACTGATTTCACCGGATTTAGGATTATTTTGAGAGTTTGTTCCATGATATTATAGGGAATATTTACAAAGTATGCGATAATGGATTATGAGTTGAATTGGATTTACATAACGGCTTTTATCATATGTGTAATGAGCAAGTACAAGCTTTGTTCTTGCCTCTACATAAACTGCCAAAGATTGGTAATGAGTATGATAAGAGAGCCTGTACGTACGCCCTTCCTAACTTTTTAAATAAGATGCCAAAGGAAATCGGCAAAAAATTAGAAAATAAAAAAAAATTAAAAACATATCAAAAGCCTACTTTACTGTGGGGAAGTTCGGAATGGAAGACGTCTGCGTGTAGGTACTTTAAGTGAGCTAACTCTCAAATAAGTTCATAGCGCATATAATCTCTTTTTTTTCAAGATTGAACGCGATTTATATGTTACTTTTTCCATGTCAGTTGTATAAAATAAATAGTTTAAGGCGAAAGCGTCAGAGTAGCCCGCGAAATTCAAATTTTCTTACGTTTTTTGCAATTTACAAGTCAGTATTGGGTTGTACGTTGATCAAAATGTAATTCGCGGTCGTAATAAGTATGTATTTACATAATTATATATAATCATTAAAGCGATCAATACAATTCTTTGAGACCAGCTAATCCTAATGAATGACTATTTCATGATATCTTGTCATTTGAGGACTGTACTAACTTAAGGAGTTATATTACTGATTGTAATGATTATAATTCTGTAAATACATATTTGTTACGGCCGCGAATCATACGTTATTTAACATACAACTTAATACTGAAAGAAAATTTGAATTTCGCGGGCTACCCTGACGCTTCCCCCTTAAAAGAAAAGTAAAACTATGTATTTTTTAGTGTTCCATATCTCTAAAGGGTAAAAACGGAACTCTTATAGGATCACTCATGTGTCTGTCTGTCTGTCTGTCCGTCTGTCACAGCCAATTTGCTCCGAATCTAATGGACCGATTAAGTTGAAATTTGTTACACGTATGTATTTCTGTGACCCAAACACGGACGTGTAATGTAAATTAATGAATTTTGAATATGGGGTATATAAATATATAAAAAATACGTATATATTTGCAAACTGTACCGTGCGATATATCAAGAAAGAGCTTACTGTGTGGTTCTCAAAAACATTTTTAAAATTTTAAAATACACTGTTTTAAAGTTACTTAAGAAAATAGACAAAAATTGACCATTCCGCACCCCCCTCTTTATCTCCGAAACTACTGACCTTAAAATTTTGAAAATAATTCTAGGTATAGCTATAGATTACAGGAAAACTGTGATCTTAAAATAACATGGTATATCTCTCAATATTGTGCGTACAAACTTACATTAATTGTAGTTGGAATGTATGGGAGAACATGTTTTTCAACTACAATTAAGTTTGTTCTTGGGATAAATTCATTCCAACTACGGAACCCTTCTTTGATTGACCAGTTTTTTCTATCACGATTGTATTAAGTATAATGAACAATGGTAAACAGAATTAATTTCAATATTCGAAGATATAATTTTAGTACTTAAGTTTAGTAATTTTGTGATTATAGTGTGGTTTAGGTATAGTATATTGAATTAAACTATAAACCGCACTATAATCACACAATTTAAACATGAATTACTATGAGTATGTACATGATATAATCATAGTCTAGTAAACAAAGAATCTGTTGCTGCTAAGATAAAATATATACTCGTAACTAAATATATAGAAGCAATATAAATGAACTGAGACTTTGGGTAATAATTTTGCTTATCCATCATCGTTACTGTATCGCGGTGATGCTTATAACTGGGTTATGGAAGCAATTTTGTATGGGATTTGTTTCAGCCGAGATTTTCATGATGGAGTTGATTTTAAAAAGGAGCTAGGTTATTCTTTTAGAGAGAGTTAGGTTATTCTTTTCTACTTGATTTTGTCATTTCCAGTGTTATTACTAATATATATATATATATATATATATTTGATTTGTTATGCGTATGCTCTTGACTTTAGTCTAGGTCAGAGGTGACAGAGACAAAGTCTACGATGGAGTGAGCTTACCCAGAAGAAGCCTGTTCACTCTAACTTTGAAGAGATTAGGGTTGTATGCGCTCGGAAACACAGACGCAGGTAGTGAGTTCCACTTTTTTGCCGTGCGCTTTATGAAAAATGTTTGGAAGCGCTGAGTGCGTATTGGTGGAATGGCAACTAGGTATGGATGGTAACTTGCAGTGCGTCTAGATGTTCGATGGCAGAAGCGGGCCGGTGGAATGAGGTTGTGCAGTTCCTGAGCACACTCACCGAGATACAGTCTATAGAAGACCGACAAGCAGGCAACTTTGCGGCGATGAGCCAAGCTGGGAAGCCTGGCATCCACCAGTTTTACGAAAAAAATAAAAATAAAGTTTTTTTTTATGATTTTTGTAAAAAGTAGCATATATTTTTATTGTTCATTGACTTATATTCTATTTTTTTATTATAGCAAGCAAAGCAGATATCGTCCATTCTGCCAATATATAAGTGATTTTGAAAGACAAGTGTGCATTGGTATTATAGATTTATAAATTAGTAATTTAACTCGTTGTTTATTTTACTTCGATGGTCCTAGTTTATCATCTATGACTTGGAGTTACGACTACATGTACGGCTATATGTAAGTGGGCACGCCCTTTATTACTGGAGGCTTTTATTTAGGTATAAAATTCTGCTTACGTTTTTAGTTTTGTATTTTGTGTCTCCTTGAGTATAGTTTTCGATTTTTTTTCTTTTATTCTTTTTTTTGGTATATTGGCGTGTGCTAGCTGACATAAAGCAAATAATTAAATTTAATTTACCGTTTGTATTGCGTATAGATATATTATTTTGCGCAGTGTTGTATAGAACATAATATATATATTTTTTAACTGAACACACAGCTGTACTGCTGGGGAGTTTGTTGCGCCACTTCGTCTCCCCAGCTAAATCACTAGGAAGTGGTGAAGGGCGGGCGTTTTGGGGGACTGTCTTATGTTATTTTGAAGTTCGAAAAGTGCTGATTCTCAGCCTAGTTTGAATAATTAATAATAATAATAATATTCCACAACTATCACACAACGTCGTCTAGCCTCAAGCTAAGCAGAGCTTGTGTTATGAGTACTAGACAACTGATAAACATACTTATATATTTCTAAATACATACATATATAGATAAATTACACCCAGACACAGAACAAATGATCATGCTCATCACACAAACATTTGTCCTGGGTGGGAATCGAACCCACGACCTCCGGCATAGCAGTCAGGGCCACTAACCACTAGACCAACAGGCCAGTCAAATTGACTTTTGATTTTTTTTTTAATAAATAATAAATAAAAGAAGATAAAAATCTTGTGACTGATTCTTGTGAATGATTCTTGTGGGGGGACTAATATTATTTCGTATAACTAATATTTTAATCCGGCAAGATAGTTTAACAGACCACGGACGGCACAGTCACAATCTCCATTAAACACTACCTTAAGACAATGACACAACAGAAAATGAGCAAGCCGACAGCATAAACACAAGAACATGCAAATCCAAAAATCGTTTACACTGAAACTGCATTGTAAGAGATAGCGGGTAAGCTGTCTTAGTTCACGTACACATATTAAGCACAAAGTTAAATCTAGTAAAGTAGTCTAGCTGGTATCGCAGTGCCAAACCAACTGAGAAACTTTATTCGCAAATTGACTTCACGTATTCGCTTTAGGTGCAGTTTCTTTCATCCGAGCTCAGCTTTTGTTGTGGCGGGAGTTGTAAGCGCGGGCGGGTTGACTTGGGGACTTATGATATGACCTTATTTGCTGCAAGGTCACCTTAATAACAGTGTCGAGACAACCAGATTAATTAACCATTTAATTAGCGGCCTGAATGATTTATTTATTTATTTATCTACTTACGTTTACTCTTACAGTCTAACCCATTGCGGTAAATGCGCTTACCCTAACTTAATAGAAACTAACATCTATAACTACGCAAAATACGTGCAGTGATGTGGAGTTGAGGATACGAGCCCGAATTACCTATAAGTAGTTATAAATAATGCATACCTTGTGAATACACTCAGAGAACAACAGAATAAGTCCATCTCACTAGCTATGAGGTTGAGCGTGCCAAGCACAGAGTTTAGCGCGCGGTTCCACCAACAGTGGTGGCTGCCGTCGTCGTAGACTCACCTGCCCAAAAATAACTGCGTTATGCACCTTCCATTGTCCACCTATTTCATTATATTTAGGTTTTAACTGTAACCAACCACGTGCGAGCCATATTGGTCGCAGTAACTAAGCCGGGGCACCCCGACTAAATGCATTATTCCGACCTGTCACCCTGCTTTGTCCCCTTAGAGTAACAGATCGAAAAAAAAATTATCTGTCCCCCTGTTAGCAACGAGAGGACAATTCGAACTTTATTCACTCCTATCTGGGACAGATAGGAGTGAATAAAGTTACTAACAGTGGGACAGATCAAACTTTTTTTCCGATCTTTTCCTCTAAGGGGACAAAACAGGGTGACAAATCGGAATAATCCTGACCAAATGGGTTGGTTAGGTTAGAACTGTGACCAACCGCGCGCGAGCTGAGTGGGCTGTTAACTAAACGACTAATTGGCTGCAACATAAATATTATGTAGATTACGTTTTATTTCAAGCTACAGTTATCTTTCCGTAACCCCATTGTATCTTCTAAAATGCGCTTATAGAAATTGAGCATACAAATACTGCTCATTTAATAGTATAGGATAAAACATCAGATAGCCTTTTCCCGCCACCTCTCCTCGCCGAAATCAAAGCATTAGGTTGTATTAAGAAATACGAAAACTAAGCAGAATGGCATTCTAAAGAGTTCTGCATCACAACTTTGTATTGCAAGAGTTTACCCGTTTGCCGGCTTAAAAATCTTTTCGCGACTTGAATGCATTAAAGTATTTAACTTGTTTGTAGTTTGTCTATCGAACGGAAGGAATACAATGTATTGTTTGAAAATATTTTTTGAATATTTTTGTGGAAGTAAAGTATGGCTAATGTGTATGTATGTTCTCTCGCGTTTCATAGCTTTGACAGTTGTTTATAAAGTTTTGGGAATATCAACAAGGAGTTGCAACTGGTACTATGTTTAAAAACAAGCGTAACATTATAGTTTAATGAAAAAACGCAGTACAAATTTATCCGGTATCTGTACTTTAAGCAATATGGAGTTTACCCTTATTATCCGCTTATGTATCCAACTCTCTTTGTTATAGGGATGGTTGGATACTAAAATATATATATATATATATGAATTTACCACGAAATTAAATAATCTGGATATATTAGACTCGTTGAGGCTGCTCGTCCCTAACACCAGGCTGCGGCAGGCGCCGAGGGCACGGCTTTTCGACGTCCAGGTGGCTCGCACTAACGTAGGCAAATTCGCACCGGTTGCAAGAGCCATAAGGATACTAAACAGCGTTTCGCAAAGGCTTGACATTTTTAATTGTACGTTGGCGGAATTCGTGAGGGTGACGATCGAATTACTAACGAAGAAATGATAATCAGGTACTCACGTATCACATTATCGCATTGGATGTCAACCTGTTAAGATACTGTAAGATTGTATTAATAAATAAATAAATAAAATATAAAAAAGTTTATTTCCTATATGCGTAGTAAAAATTCAGAAACAGCATAGATAGATTTTATACGTCACAAATCGGTTTAAAAAATCGTGATAAAGCATGAAACGTGAAAAATTTGCCAATCCATTGTCTACAAAAAACTTTCGCTCAGCAATGGCCCAGTAAATGTCTTATTAAGTTACTCGATTTCCCTTAACTTGCTCTTACAACTAGCGACGATAAAAATGTTTTATGCCTTCCTCCCATTTGCATAACTTTGAGCAGCTGTTAAAATGTGTTAGCGCATTCGGAATTAGGGGAAATGCTTGATTGTTAAGATTTTTACAACATTTTTTATCGTGGGTTCAGATAAATAAGTAAATTAAGACAAAACGTACCTTCTATCTGATACTAAACAAATATCACCATGTTCGGGGCTCAAAGGTCTTAAGTAAAATTGTTTACGATGTAATTTTTCGTAATGTGAATTAAAATTGAGACGTAAAAGCAGCGTCTAATCGCCCCTAAACAGGCCTACGCTCTTAACTTAAATCCTTTTTAATCTCAAAAGATTTGTCGCAATGAAACTTTTAATACATAATTATGATAAAACAAAAACATCCAACTGACAATTAACGTCCGCCGCGTTCTCTCAACAAATAACATTTGTAGGAGAAAGCGAAACTCGACTCTCTCACGCACGGCACATAAATTTGTTACAACTGATTACCAAGTTTGTTGGGACTTGTCATCACAACTCTTCCACCTTGGTGGGGGAAGAGAATTTTTTCATTGTTAACGTTATATCTGGTGAGGTTTGGCATCGGAGTTCATGAGCGCCGCGCACGCCGCGCCCACTACGTGATCCGAATACAACTTCTCATATTCATCGCTTTAAAGCAACACCGAGGTGCGAGTGGGACGCCCCTATACGACAGATACGGCGACACCTTTCGGCAAGATTTCGTGACCTCTCAGCGGCTTCAGTCCGCAGAAATATGGACGGTAATAACATAAATCCCTTTGGCATATAAAACACTAAACGCCCCCTGAAGTGTCCCATGGTTTTTACGACGCGAATTCTCGAACGCTGTAAAATATTCGAGCGTTTATGAAAATTGTTGGAATTTTCTAATTAATTATGATTGTTACAAAGGGACATTTTATTAATTTAATTTGCAAGTTTAAAATGTTTACTCTCCTTAGCGCTAGCTCATGTTTTTGATTATAAAAACATTATTAATTTTAATCATCAGTCTTAACATTTTCTCAAAAACATCAAAGACATGGGACTGGTCCGTGGTAGATTACAGCCAGAAGACACCTGATGGCAGCTCTCGAAGAAAAGAGGCCTGCGTCCAGCAGTCGCACCATTATAGACTTATTATGTTTATGCTTTAACATTTTCTCAACAACAATTCACAGTCGAACAAAACAGGAAGCTGTTTCTTCCGTAACATGTTCTTCAAACGCATTACGCGTTGATTCCCGATGATCGTCGGAACACGTATGACGGATGACGAGTGACGTGCCCTCATCGGTATGCGTCGCGAACTCGCAACCTAATCATAAATAGCGCATGCTTGCGCCCTTTGCCACCAATGCTCATTTTTGGCATTGGATTTGTATGGTGCATCGTGTTTGAAATTTTGTGGAAAATTGGGCAATATGGTTGATCAGTTTAGTTTAGAAGCTTGTCAATGTTGGTGATTTTTAGGGTTCCGTACATCAAAAGGAAAAAAAAACGGTACCCGTATAGGATCACTTCGTTGTTCATCTGTCTGTCAGTCCGTCAAGAGCCTTTTTCTCAGGAACGCGTGGAGGTATCAATCTTGAAATTAATATCAAATACGTAGGTCCTGAGAAAAAATTAAGCTTCTGAATGACGCAATAAAAAAATACGGCCATTTAAGTGTTATATTTTGATACTCACAAATAAATCAAAACCGCCTAGAATCATGCAATTTGGCAAGAAGCGAGGTCTCACAGTACAAGTAAAGGAAAATATCCGGTAACTGTTAATTTGTAGTTTTGTCACATTTTTTTTTGCGATTACAATCTTAAATTTGCAGTTGGAAAATGGCCCCTGACGTTTATCAATGAATGGGAGAACATATTTTTCAACTACAATGTTAGACTGTTAGCTTTTAAATTATGTAAATATAGCAGCAAAGTTAATAAACTATAATGTTAAGTTTGTTTTTAGGATATTTTTTTTCAACTACGGACCCCTTCATTATGCGTAGTCTGACACGCACTTGGCCGGTTTTTGTTTAATTAAAATGGTACAATTAAATTCAATTATAAACTGAAATCTAAGTTCAGAAACAGTTTGCCTAGTTTGACAAAACTTGACAAAAAGCTTTCTTTGGTATTGTTCCTCGAATCGTTGAGCTCCTTAAGTTCTGAGTTGAGCTGCGCGATTACTGACAAATGCGTGCACTGACTGGACAGGGCCTCTCAATCTGTGTGGTTCTTTCCTCAAAAGACCATTTCAGACACCAATCTACATGGTCTTCACATGAAGTGACCAAGATTATGTCTGGACTTTATAAGAGACTGTGACCTCTGAGTTTGTTTCGGCCTTTCTTCTCAGAGTAGTCAGATTGGAAACGCTGACCTCATCTAGTTTAAAAAAAAAACATGATTGACTTGTAAAAGTGTTTGTACAAACCTAGTTACAGAAATAAAAATCATTTATCATCATTTATCATTTATCAATATTTTAGCAAAGCCCGTAAGTCAATAAACTGTAACCAATTCGCGTTGCACTACTAACTGTACTACCACTGTAAGGAAAAAGGACGTATCTACAAAAATATTGAAATGGAGAAAAAAATATATTTTCTCCTGTTTAAACTATAAGATACAGAGGCAAATGTGTCTTTTAATAGTAAGAATTATTAGGTTTTCGTCAAGTTTTCGCCAAATTCAAAATATTGTTAGATGCATTTTTTTTTTGCTGATTCCGAATATGTAAATAACTCTATTTCGAAAAAAATGTCAGATGCGTCTTTTTCCCTTATGACGACAGTGCAGGTCTAAGTTTTGAGGACAGGAGGATTCTAAAGTTTGCAAACTACGTACAATTTTAACTCAATAACAAAACTTAAAAAAGTAAAATCCGACTTCAAAACCTAAACGGAATAAAATAACTTTCATAAAAATTTAACAGCTTCTGAAGTCGGTGCCAAGCTAAGGTGCATTGAAGGATTGAAGTCACCGACTTCAGAAGCTGTTAAATTTTTATGAAAGTTATTTTATTCGTTTTAGGTTTTGAAGTCGGTTTTCACTTTTTTAAAGTAAATTTATTTTCCATTTTTAGTTGAATATACAATTACATAAACCCGAGGCGAACGAAAAGAAGAATCATCAAAATCCGCTTAGAAATGCCGGAAATACGTTTATGCATATAGCATTGTACATAAGAATAATTACCTAATGTTTTATATACTAAAATCTTCTTAAAAGTATATAAATCACGTTGGTGAAAGAATCATAAAAATAGATTTATTAGTTTTTGAGAAAATCGCGGACATACAAACATACATACATTCCTACCTACATACGGATCGAATGCAGAATCTCCTTTTTGAAGTCTGTAAAAATACTCAGTTCACTCCCAATAAAAAATGTGTCAATGCATGTGACGTGCGAAAATCACAGCGATAAAAATCTTAAAACACCAAAATGGAGACGCGAAGCATCCATAGTTTTTATAACCAAGAAAACGGCGTTTTTGTCACAAAATCAGGTCACATTCCCGTGAATGTTCTACAAACGCTCAGCTGATGGTACATAAAGTTTCGGTCCGGTGCCGGAGACATAAAATCTGAATAAGTAAATGATAGGGGATAGTGGATACTTGATTGATTCACGTAGGGATGGCGTAAGACATAAGCTAAAAGCGGAAACTGGGGCAGACAGTCTGTGTGATACGCGTTATTTGATTTTAATTAACGTATCAGGAGGGTTACTTGTTATAATATTGCAAGAATTGTCGTTTCGTGTGTAAGTCTGTATGTGACGTCGTAGCTCGCAAAAGGATGTTCTGATTTCAGTGCAGTTTTTATAAACCAGAATGGGTTTTTCTAATACAAAGAAATAATATAATGGTATACATATTATAGTATAAAAACTTAAAAAAGACAGGCTTAAATAAAACACTACAAAGTAACTTTAGTTTTTTGCCACTGACTTCCGAAATTAAAGTATATTTGGTTTTTGGCCACTGACTTTCGAAATTAAAGCTATTTTTCACTTTATACATAGTGTTTTTAAGTCACTTATTTTTTTAAAGTTTTTAATCATTCATTTTTTAGTTGTGGTACCTACCCCACACCAATTCTTATACCACTACGTGCTATGTAAACAACCGTGATAGGAAGTATTAACACATCATCAAGATACCCAAGCAAAATTTATAAAATTTATATGGGACTACCGCGCAAGCTTCGGAAAAATCGGTCCACAATTGACGAAAATATCGATGAATATACATAAAAATAAAAATAAAACCTTACATAATGACCTCTTACATTGTTATATGTTTGCAGGAGTTAGCTCTTACTATTTAGAATTATTAACTACGTACATGATCAAACTTGCTTAGTATCCCACAAATCGCTCCGTTCTTATGCCTTACGCCACCAGCCTCCTGATAGTATTGTTTATGTGACGGACGAGTTACGACGTTTACGACCTGCGGAATGGTGTATTTGAAATTTATAAGGTATTCTCAGCAGACGACTTTGCGTCTTATGCGCTTAGCTAACGGCGCAATTTACAACAAACTATCTGCGTTCTGTAATTTAAGATTGATTGATAAATGTTGACGAATTCATTAGCGTAAAAGTTTTAGTGGAGGAAATCTGGGCTTTGATGTTTATGTGGCAGATGAAGTGAGTTTAAGACATATGAATTGCTGATGGGTAAAGCAAAGATAGTAAAATCTGTGAGGAATGGAAGTATGATTTATTTTTCAAAATGTGAACAAAATCAAACCAAAATAAAAGATGGTACATGATCTTCGCTTACAGATTGGTCACTCCAAACCCCCTGACTCATATCATCAACTACCCGAGCGCCAAAATTGCATGCAAAAAAGCCTAATTACAAGCCTACGGAAAATCGACATTCAATCTACATCAAATACGCACATAACAAAATTTATTTCCCTCAAAAAATGTGCACCTTTGAAGATGGCCCATTAAGCCACTCCTGGCGATCGTAAAACCTATACAAAATTTTCATTACGCCTCTACGAAGGGAATAATGATCAGACCTACGTTTAAATGGCATTATCTCACTCTTGGAAAGCATAATCTGACTCCTTGAATGCATAAAGAACTATAAACGTCAGATATCATCTAATTGAAGTTCAAGTAATGGGGTAGGGATGTCTAAAAGTATCGATGTTAGAGAGACAATTTTGCGCTGGGCTTATTCCTTTATGGGTGCTAACTTGTAGACTATATTCTTACCTATCCTAACAAAAGTGTCTAACTTGTCTTTTTAGGTGCGTGAAATTAATCCTAAATACTCGTATGTATCGTTCGTACTTTAAATAATTGCTAGTTGGTTGTTAACCTTCCCAATTGTGTGTGTAGTGAGTGTTTGTGTGTGTGTGTGTTACCTTTTAACTAAGAATATGGTCGATGTAATACTGACTAACTATATATACAAATAACAAAAAACTATGTAGATAACAAAAACTAGGAAATTTAGGCATCGAAGTACTCGTCCGCATCGCTGTCGTCCGGAAACGTACCCAGAAGACTGGCAGCATTGCCACGTTGAATGGCAATGCTAATTCTTTGACCAAAGAAAGAGCCAGCCCTCTGGTTATGTGAAGTGTCGATCAGTCGGCGAGAAATTTCCTTAAAAAGAAGACGCGCACTCGGGCCCCATGACCCAAGCGTTTAGACCCCAAATGGCTCAAAACTGTAGATACCCATAAGGTTACAATATTTGCGCCGCTTGAGGGTCTCAGCAGCCGCCGCAGCGGCGCCAGCGCAGCACGCCGAGCTTGGAACATGAGATGGCGCAAGGGTGTCGACACAGGTTGCGTCCCACACCAGAGGCCTACCGACCTTCCAAGGCAACAACGTCATGCCGTCTGGTCTCTTGCCATCGTCACGTACCAAGCCGTTTGGTTCTAAACCGCTGGACTTAAAACAAGAGTTCGACGAATAATATCGTTGATGCTGGCATGCCGTGCTAGGCGACCTGCACTGCTGCAGCAGGACAGGCCATGGTGCCTGATAAAATAATAAAAATAGTTCATAGAAACATCTGATCCCTCGATAAAATGTTTACTCAATTTTCATCGATAAATTGAACACAAAAACATCGACATATTTCAGATATTGCTTAGCGAAGCGTTGCCCTTTAAAATGTAGGAACGTTCGATGGCTCTTTTCAAGTCTAAAATATTTAAATTTACCTATCAGCAATTGGAGGCGGGGATTTAAAATGATAGGAACTGCCTCAATTGGACTGGAGCCTTGCAAATTAATTGAAATTAATGGTCATTTGAGTTTGATTTTTACTGAATGTTTTTTGGATGAACGGGTAATGAATGATGAGGATAAACAGGAGACAATAGTTATTACTTTATAAGCAATCAGTTACGTATACTTTTATTTATTATGGGCGTGTTACTTACCTAGATTAATGGCGATAGATTTGTTCGCTAGCTTATGCGACCTCATATCCTATATACCTAATCAGCATAGTTGCAGTAGGGAACTCGTCATCGTCAACCATTTTCATGTAGTTTTTATTAACAATATTATTCTTAGATATTTCCATTTCCTACCTACCCGATCCTAGTGACAGTAAAAAGGCATGGCGCACTGTCAACGGGCTTTTTGTCTGCTTGGCTGATGCAATGGACGTGTTCTCGGGACGTTATAGTGTTGATTAGGGTCGTGTCACGAATCGGGATTGTTGAGCCACTAGCTGTTGTGTTTCACGAATGCCGCCCGTTTTTCGTTATTGAAATGTCACATGTCAAATTTCACGGGCGGCATTCGTGTAACACAACCAAGTTAAGATGATAAGCTACTGGCTCAACAATCCAGGTTCGTGAGTGTACTTATTATTTACCTATGTTTTTGTTGCTAATTAAAAATAATTTGTAAGAAATATAACTTTTTAGGTTATTAAGTGATTTGTTTTCTAAATATATTCCGCTTCTGGTCTCCAAGATATTCATTTTACAATAATTAATAATTTAAAATAGTTTTTGTTTGCTAACAACATCTTTCAAATTAATTTCTTTAAAACATCTAACCTCCTCCTCCTAACCTAAAATACCATCATATAATAAAAATCAAATAAAATTTCATACAAAAACCTGGTCACTGGTATGACGTGAAATGTTCGAGAATGGTGGAGGAGTCTTAGGAATTTCATATCGCAAACAAATTTCTGTCGTCATAATGAATTCTTGAGCCAGAGACGGCTATTGGACTAGCCAAGGGATGTTTTAAATATTTCCATTTTTAGGAGGTGCGTACGTTGTTGTACTTTTCAAATAACTTTGTTTTTTGTTTCAATATTTTCTGGCGCAGACATTCTGGATATTACGAAGGGACTGTTGAGAGGGTCATGTTGGCTATTCTGTTGGATATTGGTGCCGATTCTTTTGTGCAATAACTAAACTAAAATTAGAGAATCGCTATCTTTTATTAACAGGCAGTGCGAGAAAAGGACGGCTATAGCTATGAACTAAGTTAGAGATGTTAAACTAGTTTATGCCTTGCGCTTTACCGTGTCTAAATTTGTATGGAAATATTAGTTCAACTAAATTAATTATATTCAAAATATTTTTTTTTTTTTTAATATTTGAGATGGGTTTGCTCTCGACTCTAGTCTAGGTCAGAGGTGACAGAGACAAAGTCGACTATGGAGTGAGTTTACCCAGAAGAAGCCTGTTCACTCTCACTTTGAAGAGATTAGGGTTGTATACGTTCGGAAACACAGACGCAGGTAGTGAGTTCCACTCTTTTGCTGTGCGCATTATAAAAGACATTTGGAATTCAAACATATTCTTAAGGTAGTGTATATTTATTCCGATTGGATTACAGAATATCTAGGTTCCCTAGGTTGTCGGAAATTATCCCACGGGAACGCACTGCCAGGGTCAGAAGTATCCTATGTCCTAATACAGGTCATAGTCTACCATGTGCCAAATTTCATCCATATCCGTTCAACGGTTTTAGCGTGAAAGTGTAACAAACAAACAACCTCACTTTCGCATTTATAATATTATATGAAAAACCGGTCTATCGACACTAGACTCACAAAATTTAAAATTTTTCTTTTTAAATAACTTTAATTGAGCGTAATATAAATTGTACCAGAACTATTTGTAACAATATAACATTACAATAGCAAATCATTGTGTCACGGTATAGCTTGTTAATTAAAGTGATTGTAGGAGGAAGGCGCCGGTGTCTGTCACACAGTTAATACTAGCACAGACATCGTCGTTTACTCTATCTTTAAAATATCTACACAAAACTTTGTACATTGTGTTTTTGATTAGGATAGATGAATTGTACCCACATTCATAAATAAAATTTTTATTATTTATTTATTATTAAAATGTATAAGGTACTTAAATTTAAAAAAAAAAACTCTTAACACTAGTGTGTTAAGAGTTTTTTTTTTTAGTATAATAGGTTGGGGAAAAAGTTTCTTCGCATTTTTTAAGAAAATTCAAAACATTTTTTAATATAGTTTATTTATATTTAACTAAAGTATGTAGGTACCATTTTGTTCGATAACTTTTTGCCATCTTGTAGGTAGGGACATGATCCCATTGCTATAGAAATTTTGGGACTTCTGGTCAAAATACCGCGACAAGTGGTTTTGGCAGTCCTCTCGTGATGTTAACCTGACACTGCCTAAAGAATTCTGAAGAGACCGAAACAGGTGGAAATCTGAAGGTGCAAGGTCAGGACTACACGGCGGATGCATTAACACCTCCCAGCCAAACTCTCTTAATTTTTGCTGAGTGGCTAAAAATGTGTGAGGTCTAGCGTTATCATGATGAAAAACCACACCCCTTCTGTTGATTAATTCCGGCCGTTTTCTCTCAACTTCTTGCTTTAATCTCGTCAGTTGTTCGCAGTAGAGTTCAGAATCGATGGTCCTGCCTGGTGGTAACAGCTCATAATAAATAATGCCCTTCCAATCCCACCACACACACAGCATCACCTTGTTGCGAGTTAACTCGGGTTTCGCCACCGTCTGTGAAGCCTGACCGGCCTTTGACCTCGACCTTTTTCGCACGTTCTTGTCATACGTGATCCACTTCTCATCACCAGTTATCAGCTTCTTCAAAAATGGTTCGGTTTCATTACGTCGTAATAAAGAATCACAAATGAGTACACGGTTCATTAGGTTTCTTTCAGTGAGCTCGTGAGGTACCCAAATGTCGAGCTTTTTTGTGTACCCAGTTTTTTTCAAATGCGCTAAAATTGTTTTGTGGTCAATTTCCAGTTCTTCAGCTACGTCGTAACTACTGATATGCCGATCTTGCTCCACTTTTTCAAAAATGGCATCCATTTTATCCGTAATAGGGCGACCAGAGCGACGTGCATCTTTGACATCAAAATTTCTGGACTGAAAACGCTTAAACCAAATTTGTGCTACTCTCACACACTACACTAGGTCCATAAACATCGCAAATATTTTTCGCGGCTTGTGTTGCATTTTTACCTTTTTGTAGTAAAATTTTAAAAAGTATCGAATTTCTTCATTAGATTCACTCATCTTGACGGTACGAAAAGCAAATGAAAATCATACATTTTCCTAATTTGAATTTGGAATTATGTTCTTTAAAATTTAAACTTTCAATGATACCAAAACCAGCCAGATACAAATAGTATAGCCAAAGAGATTTTATTACAAGTTCATACATACTATAATGCGAAAAGACTTTTTCCCCAACCTAATAAGTATAAGTTAATCATATTATAGAAACTTTAGTAGTCTAAAGTTTCTATAATATGATGATTCATGATTCATTCGTTTCATGATTCGAAAGACACGTGGCGCCATCTATTATCATTAGAAAGTTATGGTTGTTTTCCTCGGGAACAATACTTTTTTTTTATTTGTGATGGGCTCGCTCTTGACTCTAGTCTAGGTCACAGGTGACAAAGGTGAGAGTTTTTCGGGATGAAAGGTACCCTATGTCCGTTTCTGTACACCAGACAACGTATATGCAAAATTTCAGGATGATCGGTTCAGTGGTGTAGGCGTGAAAAGGTAACAAACAAACAAACGAACTTACTTTCGCATTTATTAGTTAGGACATAATTAACATAACATAGTTATCTGATATACAGTGGTGTTAGTGTAAACAGTGTCAACCTTTTAAGGGGTCATTGTACTCATCATTATGAACAACTTTTACTATAGGACCAAACCTGAAATCGAGAAAAAAAGCAGCTGTTCCCTACATTTTGACGAATTATGCAAACTTTACTTGTACTTTTTTTTTAAAGTTTAGATATGCTTTTTATTTTTACCGTCCTTATGCTTTGATATGTACAAACAAACTATAAGTAATAGATTATCAGTTTTCATTCTAAAATGAGAAACTGTACAGCAGATTCTTTTTTCTGAGTACTGAACAGCTGTATTTTTTCGCGAATTCAGGTTTGGCCCCATAGTAAAAGTTGTTCATAAAGATGAGAACAATGACCCCTTAAAAGGTTGCCACTGTTTACAATAACACCCTGTAGAATGCCACATGATCACATTCTGAATAATGTATGAATAATCTCATTAGAATGTAAAACACAACATCTGAACATACCATTACGTATATTAAAAGGATCAAATTCAATATTAAATATACGAGCTATATTTACAAGTGGACGGTATTAGAGGCCACCCTTGTAGGAATCAATGGGCCTGCCCTTCACCGGATGTACCCTACGCCTATGGGGTAAATAAAGGCAGTTTCCTGTGACAAATATTAAAGCCTTCCAGTTCCGTAAGCGTCGTACGTTTGTTTGGAAATGTTGAGGGTTTGTTTTTCTCTTTTAATATATGACTATTTAACCAACTTCAAAAAGGAGGAGGTTCTCAATTCCTCTGTATGTTTTTTTTGTATATTTGTTACGCGATTACTCAAAGACGCATGGACTGATTTGGAAAATTCTTTTTTTTATTTGAAAGGCTATACTTTCGAGGTGGTCCCAAATAAAATTTATTAACTTTGCTTGGGTAGTTTTTGAGTTAGCTTCAATAATGCGTATATTTCCTACTTAGTTTATGTGGATGATGTGATGATGTTTTAATAACTTCCTATCACTGTTATTTACATAGCAGGTAGTGATATTCGAATTTGTGTGGGGTATGTTCCACAACTAAAAAGTGAAAAATAAAAACTTTTTAGCAAAAAATAAAACCGACTTCCAAAACAAAACACTACAAAGTGAAAAATAACTTTAATTTCGGAAGTCGGTGGCAAAAAGCGAAAATACAAAACCAAAGACACCGACTACCGAAATTAAAGTTTTATTACCAACATCCAAAACTTTTGTTTTGGATGTTGGTTTTAGTTTTTGCTAATAAGTTTTTTATTACTAACTTTTGCCCGCGGCTTCGCCCGCGTCGATGTCGGAAATTATGCCACTGGAACGTACTACTGGAATAAAAGTATTTTATGTCCTAATCCATCATGGTCATGGTCTGCCCATGTAGCAAATTTCATTCAAATCCATTTCAGCCGTTTTGGCGTGAAAGCGTAACAAACAAACTAAGTTTCGCATTTTTAATTCGGATAGCAAATAACGTTATAGCCCAAAGACTTAAAGCTCCGCTATGGAGTATAGTGATGACCCGGAGATGAAAGATTAAGTGCCTGCTTCTCAAGCATTAATAAGCAAAAAACTCACGTCAAAATCTGGCAAAGACCAATGCCTCACCAAATTTTGACGTTACATTATTGACCTCATGTGTAAAGTACTACTCATGAAGTCTTACGAAGCCACCTCTGACTCGCGATAAAGGGAAATATTGTTACTTCGACTAGTTTTTCGATTATTTTAACAGCTTACAAATATTTTACATGCAGCGACTGCCTATCTGACCTCCACAACCCAGGTACTGGGTAAATCGATACCTCTTGGTAAGACTGGTTGTCAGACTTTCGGGCTTCTGACGACCCGTTACTCTGTCAAAGATCGACGAATGAAAGTGAGATCAACGGATTAACGTGCTTTCGGAGACACGGAGGAGCCTTGGTATGTAAAGATGTTCACCCATCCACGGACCAACCGCGGCAAGCGTAGCTTAACCTGATCGATCGACGCGTGCGGCTGTTATTACTTATCCACGAACCCGTCAGTTAGTTCGTTATCTTTAAGTCCCAATACACGTCATAATCAATACATGTTCATGATTTATCATGAGAAAAGGTAAGAATAATGCTTCTCCGACGTTATATTTTAAATGAGAAGACTATTGAAAGTGAATACACTCATTTCTTTCACTTTAAAAGTATTTTACGAGCATAATGTAATCACTACAATACAAACTGAACCTCAGTTATCCATTTATTACTGAATAAACTTGCTCAATGTGTTTCATCCATTACTGTGAACAAACACTGCAATAAGCTCCGAAGTCATTCAAAAACTATGCAGAACCCATCTAATTCAATTAACGGGACTGTATCCTTGATCACATTAGCAGTGTTTGCATACAAAATGTCTCTGCAGGGATGCAAATATACGTTTTCTATGTAACTTTAAATATTTGCTGTCGCGTGCCACTATTCAAATAAATGCGTTAGTCTCTCCCTTTGAGCCGAGTTTCCATCGTCATGTTATTCCTTTCTGTTTGGTTGGTTTCGTTTACTTGATTTTTATTACTGGCAAATGTTGTTTGCAATCTTTTGAGATGGTTGAGAGTAGTTTGCGTCCAGTGATGTGAATTTTCTGTGAGATTTTGATGGGAATATTGTCTTTGAAGAGAAATTAATGTGGTTGTGGATTTTTTGTATTTCTTTTTTTTTATTTTATGCAAAACAAATATGTGGGAGTATTTGCTTAGTTATTGTTACAGCTCTAATTAGAAAAAAACTACATTTACTTACAAATACATCCCAAAGAGCATCCTACAATCACATAAATCTCTCACCGCCTATGCCGCAAAACAATTACTCACCCGCAATTCTGATGATTTGTGAACAGGGTGGCGAAAAAAATGAAAATCTTCTCACAGCGAAGCACGGGGCGATACAAATTGTAACACCTGACAAAAATGCCATGATTTATTAGCAACGGCGGAATCGGCAGCCCGGATAAAACCACCGCATTTCACAACGAGAGCTGGAGACTCGTGCGATTCAGTAACAAAGCATTGTTGAACTCTATTGCCATTAGCTCCAATTGTTTCGGCTCGTGAAATAGTTGAATTTGATAGTTTTTGTATATTTCGGGTTACAATTGAGTTCTGTGTTTTTTATGTTAATTGAGGAAAATCTGGTTATTGAACACGGCGTATTGAATAACTATGGCTAAAAAGCAACTACTGTGGTTTTGAGAAAAATATTATTGAAAATTAAAATGCTTGATTTACCGCTCTATCCTGGTAAGTGTAAACATCCTAAAACGATTTACGATTTTATACACAACGAGATTTAAATTGATACCTATCTGTGACAAGATTTGCTATCCCGACCAGATGTTACAAGAGAAAGTCTTTAACAGAATCGAAACAGCCGCCATTTCCTACAATACCATTCGCGATCAAATAGTCAAACAAAATTTATGTTGCCTCCCGCCGGGGATTAAAATATTAAAACTGCTGAGGTGTTTTCGCAACAATTTTTATTTATGGCCTGAACAATTGCACGGCTTTTACATTAAAAAAGCCAAAAAGATGATTTGTTATTCACAAAATGTAGTGGAAATATTGTGTTGTAAGCTGGCATCGAGAATGAAGCTCAAGATTAATTATTGCAGGCCAGATAGTGTTGCTGGTGTAGTGGAAGAACTATCAGCATTAACTGCTGCAATATTAAATGCATCCCATTTGCTGTGGAATCTCCAATGTTTCATTCTCGATCGTGTTAATACTATGTTAGATAGATTTTTCAGTGAAAAGGGCCTCATATAAATCGATATGAGAATCTGATCAGCAGGCTTAGACAAAGTAACATTCGATTAGCGATGACGCTAGTAGGAAAGCTAAAAATGTATGGGGTTGAGGTAAGGTATCGAAATATCACGTCATCATAGGTCAACGAATTGACAGCGTCCAATGATAACTTGGAAATAGAATCGCTCTGAAGCGAATATCATTTATCTAGGCCTACTGATGCGCTAACTGCTTAGCTTCTCAAACTGTGGTGGGCTTACTTATACCAACATCAGATATAATTAAAAACCAATGTCATGTTATGATTCAATGGTAACGCCTACATATCACCCATCAGTAATTAGTAGAAGATTAATAATATACTCGTAGAATTACACAATAGACAACTATGTGTACATTTAAAATTATTCTAGATACACAATTTCCTATTTCAACGTAGAAACATAAAAGTAATGTAAATATTTTATAAAACACAAGCAAGGCCTGGCAGGGCTCATTTCAATCTAAACTTGTTATTTATTTTGCTGGATAGTTGATGCTTATTTAATAGGAAAAGTTGTCGGTCAACGGAGCCTCGTACAGGTCAGATATACTATTTATTACTATTTAAATTTCATAATTCATCAGTCTTTGTGATTGTATTGTTTGTTACGGTTTTGTTAATTGTTTTTATTTTATTGAAATTTTGGTAATATCCAAACATAAAGAGGGATTTAACGAGAAGTTTTTAATTATTAATTATTTTAATGATAAAACTAACATTTCATCACGCCTGTAATAATCCCCGGAGGGTTAGGCAGATGTGCACCTATAGTACACCCACATTTCACCAGGTATGTTTAAGTCCCTTGTAATAGGGGGCGAGCCTATTGCCATCAACAGTGCACACATCCAGCCTCCCAGGTCGCGCAAATAACACTTTGCGCGACCTGGGAATCGAATCCAGAACCTCCAGCTCAGCAGTAGTGCTTGCGACCACAAGACCGACGAGGCAGTACATTATTTGCTCATTCATTTACCCTAGGTGACATGTTGAAACATTTTGTTTGAGTGAGATAGTAATTTCACCATATTACAGCAATTTGTTGAGTCACGATTGTTAAATACTACACAGCACGCAAGACAATTATGAAAATGCGTTATGAGAAGTGCTTCAAAACTTAAAACATGGGAGTTGTCTAACACGTTTTTGGCCTATGATTTTAACAGGCTAACTATGTATGTGAAAATTTTGTAACCAAGCATTTCACCATTTTGTTTTCAGTACCGTTACATAGCTAAGGAGCAGTAATAGTCTAGTGGTGTGACCGTCGGACTGCCAAGTTATAGGTCTCGAGTTCGAACCTAAGGTTCTCTGAGTTTACGGATTAATATGCGTATTGTATAATTATCAGTAGTTTAAAAAACGGTGAAGGAAAACTTCGTGACCGACATGCCTGAGGGATATTTTTCGACGGCACGTGTGGCATAAAAACTCGGACACCAAGTTAGTCACTAACCAAACGCAAAAGAAATAAAAGCTAAATTGTTATGATTGTAAAAAATAGGGTTACATAAGAGGATATTTTTCAGTTCTAACAATAGCCAGTAGACATTTATTAAAATCAACATGAAATCCTTAGAATATAATCCGCAAATCGTCGGCCGTCACGTCGACATGTGACAGAACATAACTCAGCGTGTTTGTCAAATGTAAACAATTTTAGGTAAGAGGTGTAATGTCACCTAACCTGTAATACTCGTATGTGGAGGAGGAAGAAAGAGGTTCGATAGGGTTACTGTAAAGAGAGTTCACCGAGTGATGAAGTAGGTGGTAGTCAATGTTTTATTGTGAGCTAAATACCTACAGGGAATTACATTTTGGACCTATCTAGTTATAGACGTCATTAAAAGCTTTATAAGAGGTTGAAACAATTCAGATACATCGTGCAATATTACAAGTTTTTACTTTTTATGGTTCCGCATCTCAAAGGAAAAACGAAAACCTTATAATAATAATAATATCCTGGGACATTTCACACACGGTCATCTGATCCCAAACTAAGCAGAGCTTGTACTATGGAAACCAGATAACTGATATACTACATACACTACTATTTTTTGTTGTAAATACATACTTATATAGATAATTACAGGATGACTCGTGTGTCTGTCTGTCCGTCTGTCACAGTTAATTTGCTAAGAATCTAATGGATCGATTAAGTTGAAATTTGGTGAATTTATGTGACCCAAACACGGACGTGTAACGTAAATAAATGAATTTTGAATATGGGGACACTTTTGGGGACAAATAAGAAAATTAAAAAAAAAAGTTTTGCAAACTGTACCGTGTGACATATCAAATGAAAGAGCTTACTGTAAGGGTTTCAAATATATATATATATATATATATTTTATAATTTTAAAATAAATTGTTTTTTTTATAATTTTAAAAGAAAATAGAGGACAATTGACCACTCCTCCCCCTTATATCCGAAACTACACTGTGCCTTAAATTTAGAAAAAAAAATACGGAAAACAGTCCTGTAATCTATATACCTATATATTACAGGAAAACCTATACTGCCGTCATAAGGAAAAAAGACGTATCTGACATTTTTTTCGAAATAGGGTTACTTACATATTCGGAATCAGCAAAAAAAGACACATCTACCAGTATTTTTAATTTGGCGTAAATTTTACGAAAACCTAATAATTCTTACTATTAAAAGACGCATCTGCCTTTGTATCTTGTATTTTAAACAGGACAAAATATTTTTGTCTCCATTTCAATATTTCTGTGGATACGTCCTTATTCCTTACGGCGGCGGTATAAGAAGTCTATGCTCTTAAAATAACATGGTAAATCTCTCAATAATATTGTGCTTCAAACTTACATTTACAGTTGGAATGTATGGGCGATAATGTTTTTCAACTACAATGTTGAGTTTGTTCATGGGATAAATTCATCCCACCTACGGAACCCCTCATTGTGCGTACCTATCTGACAACATACATTTCATTCTGCAGAAGGTGTATCCCAAATAAAGCATTTTACTTCAATCTTATCCAAGCCCTAGTCAACTATACCTTCAGGTTTCTTCTGATCCAGAATAATCAGTCCTTTAAAACTCTTGTCACAATTTTCATCACCTTCAAATCTTTTCTTACCCCATACGCACACAATCAGAACTATATACGAAATTAAAGCCGTTACAATTCTTCTTAAATTATCAAATTTCTTAACAAAATACGTCATGTTTAAATAGAATGAATGTTTTTGAATTTGAATTACCTGAATGTGGTTTGTGGCTACCGCTTTGTTTCGCTTGTCGCTCGTTGGCTTCGCTACTAAGACCGGAGTTTCTGTCAACAGCGTGCGACTGTTGGGTTACAAAATCGGCGGACGTATTATGGAAATTGGTTATATATAATTTGAACTTGGAATAAGTTGTCGTAGCAATTTAGGGCATGGGCATCCAGATAGAATCACATGGAGATGGCATAATCTGCTATAGGAAGAATAGTTATACAAATATCTGTCATATTCTTTGTTTCTTCTTACCCGACTGCCAAGAAAGGGTTATGTTTAACTAATCAAGAGCTGCGTATGAAGAGAGAGACATCTAAATGTTTGTCAAGGACTAAATATAGCAACAATTTTGTGTGACGTCAAAATGGTGTCTATGCGTGACCGGTCGCCATGTTGAGTGCCGAGTTTTGTGGTAGATGTGCTGTCAAACGGTTGCTTGCTCTCTCTCTTGCACTTGCAGTAACAAACCTACAAAAGGCGGCCATGTTGAGTGCCCGATTTTTGTAGGTATGCACGCTAATTTTGTAGGTATGGCAAGTCCATAGGTTATAAGTCAGTGGGGATGGCTTATAAAGGTGGTAAGCAATGTGACAGCGTCATTTTTTCTGCTCTAATCGTGGTAGTTGTCTGGCCGTCCATTCATTCAGCAGTGGTTATTCCAGTGCATGTTCATGAACTAAGATGGAGTGATAACAATCTTGCCTAATGGCGCTACCGTTTCTTAAGTCAGACTGTCAGTTATTATTTTGTAACCGATAACAGCCAGTCCGTCCATTACCAAAAGCATTCGATTTGTAATTTACACTTCAAAACACTAAGGTATTATGGTGATAACACACAAACAACTCTCCGACAGGGTCTCGGGCTAAAAGCGGTCTTAGCCACACAATTTACCCCTTAATACCCATAACCTAGACCCACATCTTATTCTGCAACACACCTCCAGCACCTTCATAACTCGCCAACTATACTATGTATAGCCCGCCACCTCTATAACCTGCCACACTCTGCGACCGCCTCTAGCGGTGTTGTGAATTAATTTTCAACTTTGACGCGAAATAAATCACGCGGCCCGCATCCTGATTAGTTGCGGTGTTGCCATTTTAAATCGATTCCACGTTTTATTTACGTATTTTTATATTTTGGCTAATTGAATTTTGTATAACGTTGTTTCTGATGGTTCGATAATTGGATTATGTTGTTTTATTTATTTTTATTTCTGAGTTTGAAGAAATGAAGGTACCTGCAAAAATGAGTTTGAAAACAAGTTATAGAACTTCTTGTTATTATATTTAAAACATACTTTTGAATAAAGCTTTTTTATTCAAGAAAAGATTTTACAAAAAGAGTTTTTATTATTTTTAGATTTTAGATTCATATCGATATCTAGTTGAATCGTCTCTATCACGGATTACATTATAATATCATAACTAAACTTCGTCTATTTTCAATCACTTGCAGATGTAACTTATATTTTGATAGAAAGCTTTAGGGTATCAGCAGACATTTACGATCAAACTAGTGTGGATTTCCATTAATCTTTTAGAAGGAAACTACAAAATTCGGACAGTCTTGCAATCTACACAATAAAGATTTTAAATTCGTTCAGTGATAGACAACACAAAGCCTGAAACGCTGGGTTGAGATGCTTGAAATTTTGCAGAACAGTTCCTTACTTACCTAACAAAAGTTAGCACTAAGGATGGATTTTTGAAAATTGGACTTTATCATCTGTCTAGCCTGTTTTCCCAAATATGTTGGGATCGGTTTCCAGTGTAACTGGATGCAGCTGAATACCAGTATTTTACATGGAGCGACATTAAACCGTTGATCCCGGCTGTCATTCCTGGATCTTCGACAGTCGTTACGAGTCATCAGTAGCCAGAAAGTTTGACAACCATTCTTACCAAGGGGTATCGTATTACCCAGTAACTGTGTTGTGGAGGTCAGATATGCCTATCTGACCTCCACAACCTTACTGGTTAACGTAACGACTGTCAAAGATCTACGAATGACAGCTAGGATCAACGGCTTAACGTGCTCTCCTGAAGCACGGAGAGGTATGGTATGTAAAGATGGACACCAATCCACGGACCAACCGCGGAAAACGTGGCTTAACCTGATCCTATCAACCTGATGTTATAACTTAACGACAAGCCTACCTACTTACTTAGCTGTTAGTACTTTTAAAATTCAACTTATTTAAAGGTGAAATAGAGGATGAAAGTTTGTATTGGAAGTTCATAATTTTTTACCGAAGGGAAACCCCATCGGGCATATGGCTTGTCTAACTATATTTAAGCAGTCTTGCAAGCTTGCTAACTATTTAACTATTCACTTATAACCTGGAGATCAAACCCGCAAGTTTCAACATTACGGCGAAAGCGTCAGAGTAGTCCGCGAAATTCAAGTTTTCTTACGTTTTTTTGCAATTTACAAGTCAGTATTTGGTTGTACGTAGATCAAAATGTAATTCGCGGTCGTAACAAGTATGTATTTACATAATTATTATCATTAAAGTGATCAAAACAACTCTTTAAGACCAGGTAATCCTAATGGATGTCTATTTCATGAAATCTTGACATTGAGGTTATTACTAACTTAAAGAGTTCTATTACTGATTCTAATGATTATAAATCTGTAAATACATATTTTTTATGGTCACAAAACATACTTTGTTTAATATACAACTTAATACTGACTTGCAAATTGCAAAAATAACGTAAAAAAATATTAATTTCGCGGGCTACCCTGACGCTTCTCCCTTAAAAGACGATAATTTATTGACTATCTATATCTATCTTATTATCTTATTGACTATCTTTTTCCTCTTCTAACTACAGGCAAAACTCATACATAGTACGAGCGAGTAAACATTTCAATATTCTTTGTAAAGAGTTCTCATTTGACCCATTTACCACCAAAGCCTATTCCGCACGCAGTCGGCTGAACGCTGACTTCTTTAAAAGTGCATAGTGCTTATTGTGTATTATTTAAATGTATATTCTTGTCTATCGTGCTTGTTAGTGATCCTGAAGATTGATCGTGAAGATTTCTATTATTTTTTTCTGTTTCTACCCGTGAGAACCTGTAATTGGCTTTTTGTTTTATATTCAAATGTTATCCATCTGTCTTAGCTGTTGGTTCTCCTATCAATAAATAAATAAATATACAAAACCTCTATCTATACAAACAGAGATAAACCTAACTTTGAGTTCTTTAAACCAGTACACTGTGGCATCTTTTTCCGAGCAGAACAAAAGAAAAGCCTTACAAAAGAAACAAAAGTAACTCTTTCTAATGAGGAAGAGAGCCGGGTGCACCGTGGCGGACACCGAACCCGTTCACTGCGACAATAAAAGGAAACACAATAAGCAATATCGAATGTGTGGCAGTAGACAATAAGTTATCTCAGTTTATGGGGAATTGAGATTGAAATTGAATATAAATCAAACGAGTTTTTTTTACGAGATAGAACAAATTAATATTTATTTTGAACAAATCAACCAAACATTCAAAATTAATCAATCTGCGTAGCCTGTTCCCAATTATGTTGGGATCAGCTTCCAGTCTAACCAAAAGCAATTAAATACCAGTATTTTGCATGGAGTGACCCTAGCTGATCACCACAACCCTGTTACTGGGTATTACGATACCCCTTGGTAAGACTGGTTGTCAGACTTTCGGGTTTTTGACGACCCTAACGACTGTCAAAATCCACGAATGACAAGCCGGGGCTTAACGTACTTTCCGAGGTGAGGAGAAGTATCGGTATGTAAAGATATGGTCACCCATCTACGGACCAACCCCGGCAAACGTAGCTCTACCTGATGGATCGACTCGTGCGGTTTTATTACTTAGCCACGAGCTGTTCTCCAAAATAAAATATCAGCTAAAAAAAATCAGATGTACTCTATATTTTGACGAGTATTGCGAACACAAATGTAGGGAAGAGCTTATTTATTTTTCGCGATTTCAGGTTTTGTCTCATAATAAAACTTGTTATTAATGATGAGTACAATGACGCCTTAAAAGGTTGACACTGTTTACACTTACACCCTGTATAGTATCACCAGCACAAAACAGAAATAGGCAGCTGCACGTCTTGACTGTGACAAGAAGGCACTCAGCATGACGCTGTGCTATTGGGGACCGTCAGCACAGCGCTGATTTTCAGTGGTCACCCGAAAAAGACGTAGGTACGAAAACCAAGTCCGGTTAATCTTAGTTTTCATTTCGTTAATTTATGTCCTGTCAACAATACTACCAACATCAGTTAATTTCTAGCATCTTAAACTTTGTTACCGAGAACCGCCGTAAAACCAATTAAAATAATAATGTCCCGTTTAAAATTTTGATGTCCTTGGACAGGATAGAACAGATTTAATTTGCATAATATAGGGTTCATAAAAGGTCTTAAATACAAAAAAAAAACATATTTTTAACCGACTTCCAAAAGGAGGAGGTTCTCAATTCGTCTGTATTTTTTTTTTGTATATTTGTTACGCGATTACTCAAAGACGGATGGACGGATTTGGAAAATTCCTTTTTTGTTTGAAAGTGTATACTCCCAAGCAAAGTTAATAAAATTTATATGGGACCAATATAAATTTTATTAACTTTGCTTGGGGAGTTTTTGAGTTAGCTTCAATAATGCGTATATTTCCCACTTATTTTATGTGGATGATGTGATGATGTATTAATAACTTCCTATCACTGTTATTTACATGGCTATATCTACAATTATTGTGCTCAGTTATGTATTCGAATTTGCGTGGGGTAGGTTCCACAACTAAACAGTGAAAAATAAAAACTTTTTAGCAAAAAATAAAACCGACTTCCAAAACAAAACACTACAAAGTGAAAAACAACTTTAATTTCGGAAGTCGGTGGCAAACAACGAAAATACAAAACCAAAGACCGGTCTACTGAAATTAAAGTTATTTAAGGTGGTTTTTGCATGCTGAAAAAAGTAAGCAAAAACATATTTTGCTTACTTTTTTCAGCATGCAAAACCACCTTAAAAAATAAAATTCTAACAAAAAACACTTATCACTACTGAGATCACGTGATCAAGAAATACTTAAAAAAAATATAAATTAGGCACTACTGTTATTATTGTTAATTTAATAATGGTGTTAATTTCAGTACCTTAGGTATGATAACTTGACAATTTATGAACTTACTTTATAATTTAGGAATTCACTTATAGTGTGGAACACATTCATCATGGAGATGGTTGACCGGTATGTCTATTTTGGTCATATTATTTCTTTTGTCAAAGAGCATCAACGAGTTGCGCGATTACTGACAAATGCGTGAACTGACTGGACAGGTCCTCTCAATCTGTGTGGTTCTTTCCTCAAAAGACCATTTCAGACACCAATCTACATGGTCTTCACATGAAGTGACCAAGATTATGTCTGGACTTTATAAGAGACTGTGACCTCTGAGTTTGTTTCGGCTTTTATTCTCAGAGTAGTCAGATAGGAAACGCCGACCTCATCTAGTTAAAAAAAAAAAAAACATGATTGACTTGTAAAAGTGTTTGTACAAACCTATAAAAATCATTTATCATTTAACGAACGGAGACATCGACAATCATACAGTTTGAGTGGGTCACATTTAGAAAACTGGACGACATTCTGAGATCAGCTAAAATTCCACAATGTCTGTCTTCTATAACCAGTGTGTACTGCCCACCATGACGTACGGTGCTGAGTACAGGCTGAGATTTACATAGAGAGCCATGGAGCGGTCCATGCTTGGCATCAGGCTAATAGACTAAGTTCCAAACGTCGAGAACCGAAGACGTAAAAAGGTCTTCGATATCGGAAAGCATATTATGGAACTGAAATAGAGTTCGACAGGGCGCAGTGATGACAGGTGGAGTAAGGCTGTGACAGAGTGGCATCCAAGGACTGGAAGACGAGATATCAGTCGTCCGGCGGCGAGATGGGCGGAAGATATCGTTGCCATCACGGGAAAAACCTGGATGAGGCTGGCACAGGAGTGTGGGCAATTGGCACAAGACAACAGAGGCCTGTGCCCAGCAGTGAGTGAAGTCGATGATGATGTAGAACACATTATTATAAAAATAATTGGCTTTTACAATATTTTCAAATAACAGGGTTAATATTTATGGAAGGACGGAGTACCCCCGGGTACTCTGAAGGAAGGAACACTAAATGATAGTCTGAAGGGCTTCCCTAGGGAAGGATATAGGCTACATTTTATCGACATATAACGCAGGAGAAGCCGCGGGCGGACGCTAGTCTGTAATAATAATGAGTTATACTACATTTAAGGAACAATTTCTTCTATTGTTTGCAACACTTTTACAATATAGATGTTAGCAAGAGTTATACCAAACCCATATAGAAAATAAGCACAGAAAAGGCAAACGAATATACTACTCGTACCATAACAGACAATATTGCAATGATACACAGCCGATAACTTCTCTTTATAGAGAGGTAAGAACCGGCCACTGCGGTCGAGAGAGGGTGTTGTGTGCTAGTAAGCTAAAATATTGCTAGAACTGTGGTGGAATGCAGATGGAAATTATGAGAATGTTAGGAATAAAGTAGTAATGACAACAACGTGTTTTGTTTAAGGAGGAAGCGTCAGGGTAGCCCGCGAAATTCAAATTTTAATTTGATCCGATTGACCGCAAATTATAATTTGATCAACTTACAATATAATACCGACTTGTAAATTGCAAAAAACGTAAGAAAATTTGAATTTCGCGGGCTACCCTGACGCTTCCCCTTAACCATTAAACCATGAAACAAAACACATTGTACGCAAAGGATATTGTGGCGGTAATTTTTGCAGTTATTTATTATTATAGAAAAAACGGTCAAGTGCGAGTCGGACTCGCGAACGAAGGGTCTGTAAAATTATCTATAAAAACGGCAAAAAAATCACGTTTATTGTAGGGGAGCCCCCTTAATTATTTATTTTATTCTGTGTTATAGCGGCAACAAAAATTCATCACCTGTGAAAATTTCAACTGTCTGACTATCACGGTTCATGAGATACTACAGCCTGGTGACAGACGGACAGACTGACGGACAGTGGAGTCTTAGTAATAGGGTCCCATTTTACCCTTTAGGCACGGAACCCTAAAAAAACAAATCAACAGCAATTTAAATGGCAGTCCCGGCTGTCATTCGTGGATCTTTAATAGTCGTTACGGGTCTTCGGAAGCTCGAGTCTGACAACCAGTCTTACCAAGGGGTATCGTATTACCCAGTAACTGAAATGTGGAAGTCAGACAGGCAGTCGCTCCGTGTAAAATACTGGTGTTCGGCTGCAACTCGTTAGCTGGAAGTCGACCCCAACGTAGTTGGCAAAATTCTATAATGATGATGACGTGTGGTTAAAAAGTCAGATCTTCGTGATTTGTGACCAAATGATACTTTTGCCATAAACCTCCGGTTTTTTTTTTTTTAATCAGAAGGGTTACACCAATCTTGTAGCAGCAATCAATATGATGATAAAAGTGAAAATACTTTTTGAAAAGCTATAAGCTTTTCAATAAAACATCGAAAAATCATGCAACAATATTAATAACTCCAATAATCGCTTAAAAATCATACAACAATATTATTAACTCCAATCATCGCTTAAAAAACGTGTTTATATATTTTGCACCTTGCATCTTACTCAAAACAGAAGAGCATACCTACCTTATTTATAAAAACTCCTCTGTTTTTCTTTAAGTGCTAAACTTTTTGTGCCGAAACGCGGTATTATTTCGCAAAGTCGAGGACGCCAACATTCATTTTTATTGATATGTTTCTGGATTTAAGGATTCTTAAGGTTAATGCTACATCGAATGTTTAGAGTTATGTTGAAGGATTATTTTTATTGGCAACAATTGTTTTTGATTTAGTTTTTATTTTAGTTTTCTTTGAGTGTTTTGCCGGCTTAATATCATTACACGTTTATAACCAATGCTTTAACAATAAACAATGTTTAAGAATATGTAGGTACTGTAGAAGTCTCCGATGAGATCTTTACTTTCTCGGGATCTAGGCTGATAAAATAATTAACTATTCACGTTAGACTGTGTTATATTTAAAAGAACTTCGTATATTTTATCTATTTAAACCAACGCGCCTAAATTGGCCGAGGAAGCACGTCTCGTTGACGTCTCCCTAGAACCAAAGCTATCCTCTTTTTTTTATAAAAGTGACCGTTCAAATCTCATAGATGTCGCCAGCCTGATATAAATTGACAGGGGCTTGAATGAAACCTCCACAGTACTGCAGTTTCTTGCCTTCAGACAAAAAGCTGTCACAACAATCAATACTCAAAAACATTTAAAACAACACCCAAAGCCGCGTAAAAATCTAATACACTAAAAGCCGGCAGTCCATTTTAATATGTGTCACAAACGGCGTTCCGTTCGGCCTCCGGCTCGGCCGTCAGCCCCCGGCCTAGGCCCCGCTTCGGCGTCGGCCCCAACAATTGTTATTCAATACCACTTCATGAAATATGTATTTATTGTGTGCTCACGGGAGATCTCTGTAAATTCATATGGTGTATTGGAATTACGCTTCTGCGTGTGTAACTGTTGGAGTGGTATTAAAAAATGTTGCGCTTTTTGTTTGATTGTTTGGAAAACAAAGTGGTGTCGGTGAAAGTGATGAGTTATTGAAACGTGTTTCGTGAGAGGATGAAGTTGGTTGAAATCGTACCGTCAGGTGAATCGTGTTCACGGAGTTAATTAATAGCACTTATACATGCACAAGTCTTTGAAGCATCTAAGCTGCTGCCCATAATGGCCGATGCTTTACTGTCGTTGGAGACAAAATAGGAAGTCACCATATCACTGACACAAGGGCAGGAGAATGATGACATACTTAGGTATCATCAATATATCACCAAGGAGGTTTCTCAATGTGACCGTATACGTATATACAGGCTTATTGGTAAAACACCAACAACCTCTTAAGGGGTCATTATACTCATCATTATGAACAACTTTTACTATGAGACCAAACCTGAAATCGCGAAAAGAAATCAGCTGTTCAGTACATTTATGTTCGCATAATTTGTCAAAATGTACTGAAGCTGATTTTTTTCGCGATTTCAGGTTTGGTCCCATAGTAAAAGTTGTTCATAATGATGAGTACAAGGACCCCTTAAGAGGTTGTTGGTGTTTTAACAATAAGCTTGTATAAGTATGTATTTACAAAAAAAAAAACTTTTTAGCAAAAAATAAAACCGACTTCCAAAACAAAACACTACAAAGTGAAAAATAACTTTAATTTCGGAAGTCGGTGTCTTGGGTTTCGTATTTTCGTTTTTTGCCACCGACTTCCGAAATTAAAGTTATTTTTCACTTTGTAGTGTTTTGTTTTGGAAGTCGGTTTTATTTTTTGCTGAAAAGTTTTTATTTTTCACTTTTTAGTTGTGGAACCTACCCCACACTAATTCGAATACATAATTGAGCACAATAATTGTAGATATAGCCATGTAAATAACAGTGATAGGAAGTTATTAAAACACCATCACATCATCCACATAAAATAAGTGGGAAATATACGCATTATTGAAGCTAACTCAAAAACTTCCCAAGCAAAGTTAATAAAATTTATATGGGACCATCTCGGAAGTATACCCTATCGAACAAAAAAAGAATTTTCTAAATCGGTCCATCCATCTTTGAGTAATCGCGTAACAAACATACAAAAAAAAAAAAACATACAGACGAATTGAGAACCTCCTCCTTTTGGAAGTCGGTTAAAAAAGTAGTGTATGTAGTATATCAGTTATCTGGTTTCCATAGTACAAGCTCTGCTTAGTTTAGGATCAGATGACCGTGTGTGAAGTGTCCTAGGATATTATGTTTAGTATGGGTGAGCCTATTGCCATCAACCGGGCACAAATCCAGACTCCGGGCTGCTACTTAGAAATTCCAGATGAGAAAACCCAATAACACTTCGCGCGTCCCGGGGATCGAACCCAGGACCTAATGCTCAGCAGTAGCGCATGCGACCACTAGAACAACGAGGCAGTTAAACACTGACAGATAGTTAAACTTATATAGTTCTAACGATCAATAGAGTCGTAGGTCTATGAGGTCTACTAGGTACTATAATAACTGTTTGGGACTCACGATTACTCACGAAGAATATTGACCTCTGTTCTACACTTTTTTCTTCCTCTCCGATGAATGAGTTTTTTTAGGGTTCCGTACCTCAAAAAGAAAAAACGGAACCCTTATAGGATCACTCAAGTGTCTGTCTGTCTGTCTGTCCGCTTGTCACAGCCAATTTGCTCCGAATCTAATGGACCGATTAAGATGAAATTTGGTACACGTATGTATTTATGTGACCCAAACACGGACGTGTAATGTAAATTACTGAATTATGAATGTGGGGGTCAATTTTGGAGGATAAATAATTTAAAAAAAATCTTTGCAAACTGTATCTTGCGATATATCAAAGGAAAGCGCTTACTATGAGGTTCACAAATATATATTTTTTTATTTTAAAATAAACTGGTTTATCTCCGAAACTACTGAGCTTTAAATTTTGAACAAAATTCTATAGCTATAGGTTACAGAAAACCTATAAGAAGTCTACGGTCTTAAAATAACATGGTAATACTCTCAATATTGTGCGTACAAACTTACATTTGTCCATAGTTAAACGAAAAGGATAAGGATTTTGGGTTGGATTCTTTTCGTTTAACTATGGACATTTGTAGTTGGAATGTATGGGCGAACATGTTTTTCAACTACAATGTTAAGTTTGTTCTTGGGATAAATTAATTTCAACTACGGAACCGTTCATTGGGCGTGGTCCGACACGCACTTGGCCGTTTTTTTTTTTTTTTTTTGTTAC
Organism: Dicycla oo; assembly: GCA_948252095.1. Taxonomy (NCBI): domain Eukaryota; kingdom Metazoa; phylum Arthropoda; class Insecta; order Lepidoptera; family Noctuidae; genus Dicycla; species Dicycla oo. The sequence goes on along the minus strand of OX411713.1, from coordinate 30,951,596 downwards.
GATGGACGTAAAAACATACACGTGAAAGAGTTTATTCTTCCCAAGTTTTAATTTGCATGTTTCTATAAATTTTAATTGCTTAACTCTATGGAAGATCTGAAAAACTAAGTTATACTGTAAAAATATCTTTTACTGTGTCCAAGAGATAATCAATTATCATTTAGACTGAAAATTGTTAGATAAGTTTAGTCGTAGTTAGAAAGTAAAGTTATTTTGTGCAAGCAGTTGTTTGTGATTATTTATTTCAAACTTAATTAATTATTGTAGCTCATTTTAGTGTCAAGCAAATAATTATCATGAAGGTTTAAACTATACTGATGTAGCTATCGACAACAGCTATTTATTACGTGTGCCAACATTTTTTGTCCAAAGTTTAACACATAATATCAAAAAACAATATAGACGTCAATAGTTTATTTTCTCATTTTAATGCAAACAACAATGTGATTCAGAGGCCCTAGAACGAAAGTGCGACGTAAATTCGAATGACAAAAATACTTCTATCCTATAGCATTTTTAATCTTTTTCAAATCGAAAATACATCTCTCCTATAGCATGTTTAACCTTCTTTTTTATCGAAAATACATATATCTTATAACATTTTTAAACTTTTTTTATCGAAAATACATCTCTCCTATAGCATTTTTAATCTTTTTTATCTAAAATACATCTATCCTACTTATAGCATTTTAAAACTTTATTTCCGAAAATACAGAATACATCATAAAGAGTTTATCATCTTTTTAAATCGAAAATACACACATCCTATAGCATTTTTATCTTTTTTAAATGAAAATACATCTATCCTATAGCATTTAAATATTGTTTAATCGAATATGTATATACATCTGATTCTATCCTATAGCATCCTATAGCGAACAGTACCATAATAATAATAGTCCTCCAGACCGAACGGTATGGCGACCAATATTAGCGGAGACCAGAATTTTCAGAAGTGCACAAATGTGTGCGTAGAGACAGGTGCACTCTTTCTTCCCTCACTCTCACAGTCCGCCGGAACGGACATCCAACACGACTGGAGAGAGATCAAACGCAGGGCCAACGGCACAATAAGTACCTATCACCCATAGATATGAATAAAGTCTTAAAACGAGGTAAATATTATGTGCGAAAGAAATATTTAGAATTTTAAAATCGAACGAATTTACATATTATGTTACGCTCACTACGCGCGTTCGTGCGCGGCTCTTAATTGTTCATTCAAAGTCCAAGACAGGGAAGTGTCAGCCCTACGCACACTTGACACCACACCTTCTCCAAACATAAATGGGAACGCCACTAAAACAATTTCCTAGAGCGACCGTAGCTCATTACGGACTGTATTGTTTGTTAAATTGCTTATGATTTATTGCTCATTCACCACTTTCAATATATCACCGGCGCAGCGATCTTAATTCTTGGGACGCCCTCCTGTGTCCTGTGGGGGTGGTGCAAGGGACAATGTAAAGCGAATTTAGTAATTAGAGTAATTGTTAGTGTAAAACAATGAACTTTGTCTAGGACTTCGAAAAGCACTGTTAAAAAGGAAAGCTTCGTGAAAGAGTAATTGACTCTTGGACGAGACTTAGAACAGTACGCGTAATATGATCACCATAAAAATGGGTTCTGTCGACAGATAATAGACAAAATGGCAGATGTAGACTTATGTCTACGTATTCTACGCGTCTAAGCATGTCGTCATGCTGCGTGTGCAGAAGATATTTCGCAAGTAATTGCATTTTTGTGGAAGTTGTAAGGAGATACAGACTTTGATGGTGCATTTTAAATGTTTCATTAGTCTCATGTATCAATAGTTGTACTACCTTTGATTTGAATGAGCCTCATTTGGGAGGTCTATTCTATACAATATGTAACAAAAACCCTGTTGTTCCTTTTAAGACATGATGGTACTCATGATAACAAATAACTTTTACTATGAGATCAAATCGGAATTCGCGGATAAAAACACAGCTGTTGCATTCATGTTTGCATAACTCGTCAAAATGTAGGTAGCAGCTGATTTTTTTGTTCGCGATTTCAGGTTTGGTCCCATAGTACAAGTTGTTTGTTATCATGAGTACAATAATTTGTGTTAAAAGGAACAACAGGGTTTTTGTTACATATTGTATAATAAGCTACTGCAACTTTATTTTTTCAATAAACCTAATTGAATTATTTTTCTTGTTTCAGGTAAGTTTTCACCTTCACATTTCCATACGCCTTACACTATTTTACACGTGCGATATCCATTTCAACTTCACCATGTAAGTAGAAAAAGAAACTAATCTACTAATTGAATAATTACGTCACACGCTTCCGGCCGTCGCTCACACCGTAGCGTAAGGCTTCAAGCAAATGCTTATTTATGTTCGAGTCACAATGAACTTGTCCCGTTCTCAATTCGTTTCACAGAATTAGTACGTGCCATTGTCCCATACAATAGTCGGTGCATTTTACTCTTGAGATTTAAATAGGCTTCGGCTGATGGCATGGTTAATGCGATCGAGTTGTTTACGAGCTTCGTCCACTCGACTTGCTCCGATGTTGATTATGTTCAGTTGTCTTGGTTTTTATTAACGGCTGAAATATCGGGACGGTCTGACGTTTACATGAAATCGTGGGTTATTGACTTCGTTTTTCATGTCCGTGAAGGATTGCATAAAAAATAAATAAACAAATCGAGTTTAAAAAAAATATAAATTTCAGAGTCAATTTTGTTAATGAAACTACGTCATTTATCAAGAAAAGAATAAACAAAAAGTTATCTATTTAGTATGAACTGCTAGTGGTGACTGATATCAAGTTTTTCCCTTGCAATGAACATTGAAATTCTGTTCACACTTTGGTTTCTTGCTTGAAACGTGGAAATCTCATCTCCCTATGGACGCAACGTAAAGAGGGTGGATGCGAGTTGACAGACGGTCATCGTGACCCCGAAGGCCAAGCTTGTAACTTTTAAAAGTGTGAGTACCAACTCCCATCTGACGGAAAAGAAAATTAACTAAGTTTTTGATTTTTGTTTGAAGTGTCTTAGTTCTATAAAGTAACTTGGTTGATATTGATAGTCGAAAACTTGGATGACTAATATTTTTATTAAAAAAAAGTTATAAGAAAAATGTAGTTATACACAGTGATATAATTGGTTATTTTGGTATTTCTAATTCAAGCATAATCATAATTTGTTAACTCAACATGTTCCCGCCGACAGTCACTCTACTAATAACAAAACCACTTCACTCAACAAATAATCAAAAGCAGATACCGTAAAATAATTACATTCCACTTCTAATGCAGGTACACGGCCAACCAATAAATTCTATTACATACATATCAGCATGCAATATGTTACTTGTCTTCAGCAAATTGCCACTAAGGCGCCAATTACACCGTACACCGAGCGTCCCCCGCTCTACTAAACACCGAGTTATGTTGGGTAATTCGAGAAGTCTCCTTTCATCGAGTGCATTTCGCGGAACATCAGGCAGCAATAGTCCCCCTGCACTTCCATTACCCGTGAAAATGTGGTGACGTCACACAGTAACGTAACGTTACTGATTTTAGATATCAGATGGAACATTAGCTTTATTGTTATGTGAGAGTATGGCGATTATTTTATATGGTAGTAATGATAAAGGTATTTTATGACGTGGATGATGAGGTTGGTGAGAGATTAGATAATTGAGGTCATGGTCTGATGTATAACAAATTTAATGTCTTTATGTCATGGTGAAATCGTGCTTATAGTTGAATGAATGAAATAAGTAACCTTAGTGTTTAATAAAGCAGATTTACTTATAATAAATTATGGAACGGATTCAATAGGCAATGAAATTAAAACAGCCGTCAATTTCATTAATTAATATTCTGAAATTGATTCTTATTTCTGTCCTGAATAATTTATTTAGGTAAACTTCATCTAAGTGATTTACATTTAAACTGACAGACGCCAGACTACTTGTATTTATTTATATTACAACGGGAACTTTTGCATTTTCAGTTATTTTGTTTTTAATCAATTTATCGCCGATCTAAAATACCTTCCAATCTAATCTAATCTAATGTAACTAGCCTGTATTGGCTCACTGCAGGGCAAACAATTTTGTCTTTTCTAGAGCCCGGCCAGTCCCAATCTTTCACTTCCTTATAAATATAACCATCATCTGCCCAGCCTTTTTCCAACAATGTTGGGGTCGGCTTCCAGTCTAAACAGATGCAACTAAATACCAGTATCTTATATGTAGTGTCTATCTGACCTTCACAAACCAGTTACTGGGTAATACGGTACCCCTTGGTAAGACTGCTTGTCAGACTTTCGGCCATCTGACGACAAGCGTAGCTTAACCTGATCGACCGACCCGTGCGGCTGTTATTACTTAGCCACAAGCCCCCAATAAATATAACCTTCATCATTAAATATCTACTTCTAATATTTCTTCACTAAGTTAACAACATTATCGCTGGTTTTAATTAAAAATACATTTTTGGTGTCTCGAAATAAAACAATACAAAATCCACTATTATTTAATTCAGCAAAAAAGGCATTCGATTCACGTTTTAATTAACATTCTAGCCAATTTATTACAACAGCGAATTACAGTACGGTGTAACTGCGTCCTCCACTAAGTGAAGAAGACACAATTCGCGGGGAGCATCGCACGAACAAAGACCAGCCCCAGGTGCCACCAATAGCCGATCTAATTAAACGTGGAAAAGAACCAGAGCGTTGTTTAAGTGAATTAAAACGATTTTCATTGCGTTCGCCACGGTGTTAGTTAGGATTTACGTTTTTAGAAATGGAACAGCTGTTAATGAAAGTGGTGGAATAGGTTGGATAGTATTAGAGTGTGGTTTGGTCCAGAATAGAGATCCGTCCCAACGGGCGTTTGGACTGATAACATCATTAACGTCTACGGTACACAATCCGAGAGACATGTAATTCATTGTGGTACAACCACTCTCTATGTTTGTTTTATTTACTTATCCTTTATTTTAGGCAACTATCATATGGCCTATAAAACACAATACATATCGATGGTCTAGAAAACAATCGTGTCTGTGGATGGGTGTCCATCTTTTCATACCGAGACTCCTCCGTGCCTCGGAAAGCACGTTAAGCCGTTGGTCCCGGCTGTCATTCGAGGATCTTTGACAGTCGTTACAGGTCGTCAGAAGCCCGAAAGTCTGACAACCAGTCTTACCAAGAGGTATCGTATTACCCAGTAACTGGGTTGTGGAGGTCAGATAGGCAGTCACTCCATGTAAAATACTAGTATTCAGCTGCATCCGGATAGACTGGAAGCCGCCGACCCCAACATAGTTGGAAAAAGGCTAGGCAGATTGATTGACTTTTTTATAAGACTTTTGTGAGGTTTTTAGGAGCAGAGTGGTTGGGCACGCCACAATTGCGGCGATAAGTCCCCTCTTTGAGGAGTGGTTAGAGAGGCGCCACGGCGTCCTCACCTTCCGCCTGACGCAGGTCCTCACCGGACACGGTTGTTTCGGGAGGTTCCTGTTTCGCATAAGGCGGGAGGAAACGCCCGGGTGTCACCATTGTGTGGATCGCCCAGAGGACACGGTGGAGCATACAGTGGAGGTCTGCCCGGCTTGGGCAGAGCACCGCCGTGTTCTCACGGAGGCGATCGGCGGCGGCGATCTCTCGCGTCCGAGTTTGGTCCAGGCCATAGTGCGGAGCGAGAGTGCATGGGAGGCCGTCACCTCCTTCTGCGAAGCGGTAATGCTCGCAAAGGAGGAGGCGGAACGCGTGAGGGAGAGGCAACCTCACGCCCTCAGTCGCCGCAGGAGACGCCCTGGGCGGCGGGAATCGATAGCCGATTCCCGGCCACCGTAGGCGCGGGCTTGCGGACGGTGAGTAGTGGGTAGCTCGCCGTCCGGTGAGGACCAGGCCCGGGTCGACGGCGCGTTGTGTTCCACGCGCGCCTCAAAGAGATGTCAGCAAGAGATGGGGTCCAATAGGGCCGATGCCGCTGGGGTCGCGGGTTGTTTGAAAAAGATACCGTGGCCCTGGCATAGGCAACTGAAGGAACACGGGTGGGTTTTAGTCAGTAAAAGTCTGACACGCCCTTCCGCTCCACCCAGAGCGGGAGAAGTTATTTGATGATTTCCCATCCACAAAAAAAAAAAAAAAGGAGCAGAGTGGTAACGGCCGCGACTCAAACCCAGGCAGGCGCTTTACTTTGTGTAAATTATTTCATCACCACTGCTCTCAAAACGGTGAAGAAAAAAACCTCTTATAAAAAAGTATCTACTATTTTTCTTGAATTCTATCTTGCTTACCACAACAGTGTCATGAAGAATGTTTAAGTTCCCCAATTAAAGAAACATCATCAATTTAATCCCTAATATATCGATTTCAACACCAAATGTATCAATTTATAACATAGAAATAATCGCATCGTTAATACGTGAACATTGGCGAGTAATGACTTGTGGGTAGTCATGAATATTAATAGCGTGACGTGTTTATGTACGAAATTGATAGGAAAACAATATTATAGCTCAGCGAGTCCGTATAATGTAACCAGGGGTCAATAGTTGTATGTTTTAGTTACTAGTAATAACAAAAGCAAATATATGTAGATTTACAAAGTGTTCCGGTAATATTATATTATTATTGGTTGCGGGCGTATTCTGGTAAAAATAGATTTTAACAGTTCTACAAACGTGGATAAAGCCAAATTCGATTGTTTTTATTGGCAGGAAAAAATGTAATCTCATTGGACTCAAATCATAAAGTTCCATTATAAATCCCGATGCAGCGTTATTTAAAGATTACTCACTCTTAAGAGCGTTTATTCCGCGTGTGCTGGCAACGTCGCATTTATACAGGCTTTTCGTGATTATTTTAATACATTTAAATATTTTTTTTTTTTTTTTACTTTTTTTTATTTGTAAATACCAACTATCTAGATAGTCTATTAAAAAAAACAGTAATTTGATATAAATGTATTAAAATAATCACGAAAAACCTGTAGAAATGCGATGTTGACAGCCCGCGCGGTGTAAAGGCTTATTAGTTTATCTTGCCGGATGATAATTTAAAGCTAAAAGTACATTTGCAGCGGATTAGCAATTTCAAAACATGGATTGTTCCACAATGAATTCGAGGAGCTCGTAGCTAAGTAATAACAGCCACACGAGTCAATCCATCAGGTTGAGGTATGCTTGCCGAGGTTAGTCCGTGGACGGGTGACCATCTTTATATACCGAGACTCCTCCGTGCCTCAGAAAGGACATTAAGCCGTTGGTCCCGGCTGTTATTCGTGGATATTTGGCAGTCTTTGCGGGTCGCCAGAAGCCTGAAAATCTGACAACCATTCTTACCAAGGGGTATTACCCGGAAGGTAACTGGGATGTGGAGGTCAGATAGGCAGTCGCTCCCTGTAAAATACTGGTATTCAGCTGCATCCGGTTAGACTGGAAGCCGACCCTAACATAGTTGGGAAAAGGCTAGGCAGATTGATTGGATTGTTCTGCAATCAAAACATCACTTTATAATATTCTAACATCTGTGCCTAATATCATAAACAAGGGACTCTCCGACAATTTAATATGCATCCTCAGTAACCTCAAGATAACGAAGCACAGATTTGTTAAATAATAAACCGTGGGCTACCTTGGGATTAACTTTATACAGCTTTTGTTTACTTTGGTAATCCTTTTGCTCAGACAAGGGGCAGTCAAGCCGGAGGCTACTCGTGTGGTGTACGCGAAGCCGCTGCGGCGGAATATAGCCAGGCACCAAGATTATAGGCTACGCTAGACTTGGCTTTGGCACAAGCAAGTATTTTTTTATGTAGAAGATGCAAGGAAAATAAAATGAATTATATAGCAACTTGAGATAAAGCATAGTTACATAATAGGTCTTTAATTTTAGGTAATTTTTGATACCGGCTAGTGTAAAGATCAATATTTTTTATTCTATTTAAAATTCCAAATTCAAATTAATTTTACAGAATAGTATAACATTTAAAAAAAAAATTGTTGTTCATTGGTTTTGCCGCCGTTAAATTTTTCTTTAATATCGATGTTTCTATAACCATGGAAAAATCAAAATTGCGCGCTATTTTCGAATACGAGCTCCGTCGTGGCATCATCGCAACACAGACAGCACGCAATATTAACGACGTATATGGACAAGGTAGCGCAAGTGAACGCACGGTGCGTTTTTGGTGTCATCGCTTCTGTTCTGATCTCAGCAATGAGCCCCGGGGAAAAATTTAACCAACACGTGGCGGTGAGAAACATCTTTATATAATTTATCGATTCCCGTTCCCAGGATATCTATAACAGAGGCATCAACGAACTAACTTTCATTAAAATGGCAAAAGTGCATCGACAATATTTCTTTAAAAAAAATTGTTTGATTATTTCTATTGAAATCGTCAATTTCATAGGTAAAGACCTAATATTATTAGAATCAATAACTGTTTGAATAATGATGACTGAACATAATTCGAAACAGCAATAAATTCAGCTACAGCAATCTTTGGTTTAAGAGCCCGACGAAGCATGCTTAGTTCATACAAACGAAATACCAAATTAATTTGTAAATCAAACATATTCTTAAGGTAGTGTGTATTTATTCCGATTGGATTACAGAATATGTAGGTTCCCAAATATATATTAAATAAGAAAATTGATTTAAACATGAAATATGAGAAAAATAACTTTTGTATAGAAATTTTAAATTCCTCATATCTCGTCTTCAAATCAGTATCCTTTCAAAATATATGTTTGGGAACCTAGATATTCTGTAATCCAATCGGAATAAATACACACTATCTATAAAATATGTTTGATTTACAAATTATTTTGGTATTTCGTTTGTATGAACTACGCATGCTTCGGGGGCACCTTAAGTTTTGTTTTTTTTTTTTCTCTTTTGTCCGATAGGGAAAAAAGTGACAGTATTGAATTTGTTCGACAAAGCAGCAAAGTCAAATGACTCCAGTAACAATTTCGCAGGCGCTTAGACGTCATAACAAGAAAACTTCTATTGATTCTCGTTTACCGTCAGCGAACTGATCAATTAAGCAACAAGTCAAGTCCAAAACATTCAAACTCCCACGCCACATATGAAATTACAAGACAGTTTAAAACTTCACTCAATCCGTCCAAATGCATCGAAATACCATATTAATTCCCATGTCAAAACTCTCTCGTAACTCGTACCAAACAGCAAAGAGCGTCCAGAAACGCGACCGCCCTCTAATTAGAGAACATGAAGACTCCCCTACGTAGCCACTGGCGATGGCCGAACGGCTTTTTAATTTGATCCAGAGTATGATGCACATAGCACGTTACTACTAGTCTTGCTACTTTTTATCAAAGGCATAATTTTAACAGGTTCTTGGAATATCTTGTCAAACGAATCTGTGTTGTTAGTTATTATTAGGGAATTAAATGGAAAAAGTGAAAGTGAGAGTGAACAGGCTTCTTCTGGGTAAGCTCGCTCCATCGTCGACTTTGTCTCTGTCACCTCTGACCTAGACTAGAGTCAAGAGCAAACCCATCTCAAATAAAAAAAGAGATTTTTCTGTAATCCGTTGCTCTTTTCCTGGATTTATTTTTCTGTTTCATTTAGTCTCGTCTGATCTCGTCCGAATCGGTCCTTAATGAGGATTGATTTCAAAGCTGTAAAAGTACTTAAAGTGAGGAGCGAGTGATAGGAGCTCGGGGTTAAATAATAACAGCTGCAGGGGTGATCCATCAGGTTAAGCTACGCTTGCCGGGGTTAGTCTGTGGATGGATCTTTTCATACCGAGACTCCTCCGTGCCTCGGAAAGCACGTTAAGCCGTTGGCCCCAGCTGTCATTCGTGGATCTTTGACAGTCGTTACGGGTCGTCAGAAGCCCGAAAGTCTGACAACCAGTCTTACCAAGGGGTATCATATTACCAAGTAACTGGGTTGTGGAGGTCAGATAGGCAGTCGCTCCATGTAAAATACTGGTATTCAGCTGCATCCGGTTAGACTGGAAGCCGACCCAACATAGTTGGGAAAAGGCTAGGCAGATTGATTGAAAGTACTTAAAATGATACCATACTGTATCGAATTGTTTAACTGATTTTCCATTGATATCATTGTTAGTATCAATTTCACAAACAATATTATTAGCATGATGCACTACAATTTAATTTCGAGCTCTTCACACAATTGCTTCAAAATCCGCTCACACAATAGCCATTATTAATCCCTTTGATCTGCGTTTCACAAAACAGTCTCAAAACCGACAAAACTGCCATTTTGGTCGATTCATACACAGGAACTTCAAATCTGCTTTGGCGTGCTCACTTGTCCGTAAGCGTGACGGGGATGTGACACATCAAAGACTGATAGGCGTCATGACGTCATAGCAATCGTATTAGTGGTCGGCAAACAGTCAAAATGTTAATCAAGTCCAATCAAACGCAGGCCTATTATGTGAAGTGTACTGACTAAAACTGTAATGGAAAATGGAAGGTAAACTGACAATGCTAAGCTTTGTTGCACTCATGGATGTTGGACTGAAATTCCTGATGTGAGAATGGTTTGAAATGATATGAAATGAAATCTTTTTATTTCCAGATATAAAAATCCACACATAAATAAACAAACATACAATATCATTGGTTTGTGAATTGAGTTGATTACAGGAAATACGATGTTTTAAGACACAGATATATGCTAATGTCCTTGAATGGTTAGCTTGCGTGTTCTATGCTGAACTCGCCCATCAAGTAGCGCTCGAAATTAGACGCATTATTAATTTTTTTTTATTATTTGTGATGGGTTCGCTCTTGACTCTAGTCTAGGTCAGAGGTGACAGAGACAAAGTCGACGATGGAGTGAGCTTACCCAGAAGAAGCCTGTTCACTCTCACTTTGAAGAGATTAGGGTTGTATACGTTCGGAAACACAGACGCAGGTAGTGAGTTCCACTCTTTTGCTGTGCGCATTATAAAAGACATTTGGAAGCGCTTAGTGCGAATTGGTGGAATAGCAACCAGGTAGGGACGGTAACTGGCAGTGCGTCTAGATGTCCGATGGTAGAAGGGGGCCGGTGGAATGAGGTCGTGGTCGTGTGAATTTATTATGTAAAAAACAAATGGCATTATATTAAAACACGTATACTAAAAGATAAATTATTAATTTATCTTTGAAATGGTGAAGATTTAATAAAAATACGCTAGATAGTTTTTGCGTGATTCTCAGTTTTTTATTCACGTTAGACATAACTTTACAAATTGATTACACTATCGTGCAATATAAACATAATCTAAAATATTCACATATTAAATTACTAGCTTTTTAGAATGTACAGACGCCAGCACATCAAGCTACTACAATCTGTCAGATTTCTTTAATAGATTTTCGACTTTATTGCTAAAGCTTTAGGTTCAAGGTTGATTGGGAAAATCTGACAGTTTCGGGTAGGTTGACCTGCTGGCGTCTGTACTATCGGGATAAATAGTATTTTTTGTCCTAATCCTGGTCATGGTCTATCCATTTGCCAAACTTCGTCCAAGTCCGTTCAGCCGTTTTAGCGTAAAACCGTAACAAACAAACTCACTTTCGCATTTATAATATTGTTTTTGCCAAATCATTAATGCTACTCGTTTAGACGTGATCTTCAGTTTAAAATTATTAGTCAGTTATCGTCGCCTTAAAATGGTAAATATTTCTGAAACAGTTTCTTACCAAAACGTTACTTTTTCTATATTGACATTTTAAGTTCCATTGAGAATAAAAAAAGTAATTTAAAAAAACTAAAAAAGCCGGCTGTGGTAAAACTGAAAAGCTAAAACAAGCCCATTTTATATTAAATAAAAGTTGGAAGCAGAAATGGGTCCTGCCTGCTTCCAACTTTTATTTAATTTAAAATGGGCTGGTTTTATTATAGCTTTTCAGTTTTACAGCAGCCGGGTTTTTTTTGTTTTTTTAAGTACTTTTTTTTTTTAATTCCAGCTTTTTAGTTTACAAATATGAAAGATTTCGCAGATGTTTTAGTTGTTGGTCGTGGGTTATCTAAAATCGTTTTTACGATTTGTCACTTCGAATTACTTTTAACCATACAAATTGCATATATTTTTGTAACCCTTCATTTTGATATACCACTTGATGGGATTAGAAGAAAAAAAATTCTTACTTCACAATATGGAACCCCGAATCCGCAATTTTACTTTGTTTTTTTTTTTTTTAATGTAGCCAGTGACACTCGCGCTATTAAGGCAAATCTAAAGATGTCCAATTTATCCAAATCCATTTATTCGTTTAGGAGTTATGAGGGAACAAAGAAACGGACATACATACATACATACATACAGGACAAACACACAACCCTCCTTTTGGGCTTCGCCGCAATCGGGTAAAGAGCTATTGATATTACTAAAATTCGGAAAACATACTTAAATACTTACTTAAATAATTTAAAATTGTAAGTTCTGGGTGACCTAGTAACATAATTCCCCGAAAAGTTTTGAACAGTTATGTGCACTACCCTTGGATAGTCAGCCTATAATGTTCCCACTGTTGGGATACAGGTCTCCTCTCTGTGAGAGGAAGCGGGCCGTAATCCACCACGCGGCCCAGTGCGGGTTGGTAGATGTTACATGTCTTCGAATTTTTGATTCTAGGACATGCCGGTTTCCTCACGATGATTACCTTCATCGTTTTGAGACTACCGATGCACCATCGTTGCAATTTTTGACAGAAATAAGATTGGTTAACTTGATTTTAACTTTCTTCTTCTGAAAACTAAAACGAATTTCAAAATAATTAGTAAGTTGAGTAGCTAAACTTTATCCATTTAAATTATATCTAAAAATAATTATAAATAATAATAATCTGCTGGGACATTTTCACACACGGTCATCTGATCCCAAACTAAGCAGAGCTTGTACTATGGAAACCAGATAACTGATATACTACATATACTACTTTTTTTTTCTGTAAATACATACTTATATAGATAATTACATCCAGACTCAGTTTGTCCTGGATGGGAATCGAACCCACGACCTGCGGCATGATAGGTGGTATCTTAACCTACCACGCCATCTGGCCTGTCCTAATCCATTTTTTATATTAAACTTCCAAATAACAAACGAAATTGTTAAAATTACCCTACAGCCAACAAATACATATTACTCCACCGTGCTAACATCACTTAAATTCAATTTTCATTAGAAAAAAATCCAATTTCATGTCACGAGATTTTGTTCAGCAGCTTGCCAATGGGCAGGATTAAGATTACCTTGATTCATTATTCAGATTAAGTGCGGCGAAATGTTGACAAATTGAATTTGATTCGCTCACGTCAAAGACTCTGGGTCCGTAATTGGCTTAGTGCTCAATGAGGTTAGAGTAAATAGTGCTTTCCACAAGAGGATTTCTGTGTCAAATACTATGTGATGTTCGTAATCCAGTGTGGAAAGATTGGAGTATAATTGTGTTTGTTTTACCTAAGTTTTGTAGAACCATGAGACTGTCGGTTTTAGGTTCTTTGAATTTCCAATTATATCTCGATTTTTCTAAACGTGCGCTTGGAGTTGTCAAAATTGTTAGATTAGGTTAGGTAAGTGGGCGCCGAATTTAATCATCTAATGATTAAATTCGGAGCCCCCTTACCTCGTCAGCGCCCCGCCGACGCCTCTTTGCGGTCTAAATACGCACACCTGTCTTCTACATGGGGTCTAGACAAAATATCTAATAATATTTCTGAAAGTGGTTTGTTATTCATTCTCCTGCCCTTGTCTTCCATACTTCTCTATTTGTCGTCATTTCGGTAGTCACTCCCTTTTTGACTCAATCATCTTTCACACAGACCATCCATCGTTTCTTTGGTCTTCGCCTACCCGTACAGCCATCCATTTTCATACTCAAAACTTTCCTGACGGCATTTTGCTCATTCCTCCCAACCGATTTCCGTATAACTTTTCAGTCATCGGTGTCACTTTCAGACTTCTTCTTACACACTCATTTCTTATTCTATCCATTCGCGTAACACCACACATCCCTCTTAGCATTCTCATCTCCGCTGTATGCAATTGCCTTTTAATTCTTTTTGTGTCCCAACATTCTGATCCATACAAGACAGATTGTTTTATAAATCTTCCCCTTGAGTTTAAAGGGAATGCGGTAGTCGCAGATTGTTCCCGTCCAGTGTTAATTATGTGCTTAACAGTCCGATCTACGATTGTTATTGTCATTTTAAATACTGTAATATTTTGACGTGGACAGGCGTACAGTTAGAAAAAATCGGGTTTATTATTAGCTTTTTTTTTTTGAGCAAGTAAATTTTATTATAGTAAGAAACTCTCTAACAAACAATCTAACACTTAAATAAAGTTACAAAAATAATATCCTAACCACTTAAAACTATTAAAAAAAAACTAAAATATGGCGTCGAGAAATTCATCCGCATCGCTGTCGTCTGGTAATGTACTACCCAAGAGACTGGCGGCATTGCCACGTTGTATGGCAATGCTTAGCCTCTGGCCAAGGTAAAAGCCAGCCCTTGTGTCACGGGAAGTGTCAACCAGCTGTTTGGAGATTGAATATAATTAGCTATTTAATTTGAAACTTCCGGTAGCTGGATGGACCTAACTATGTAGTGTTGGCGCAACTCTTATTTTGCCTTCATACGTCCGTCCTCCCAGAGTTGCTTTACAGATCAAACGCTGGTTACTCGGCTAACCAATTAGTGCCAGCGACACACACACCTCATCACATCACACACATTCACAGCACCTACATCGCACAGATACACGCACGCACACACCATAAATATTAATAAGTCACTCTCTGTATTCCTTCATTTTTGTGTACTTATTGGCGTAATGTTTGGAATAATAATTTGGTAATAATTACTGTCAGCTATGAAGTTACCTTAAAATAAATAAATAAATGATAATGATTTTTTGAAGGGCAAAGATTTTACTCTTCCACAAACTTTTAAAGCAATCCAAAACATAATCCCATACACTAACTCACTCCGCAAACGTCGAAACATTGTTTTGGCAACAACAGTAAAAGTGTTCGTCCTATCAGATACATGTACCCGTATTATTTGACTGGACAGATCGATAAAAACAGAATGTACCGTCCACTGACCTGTTCGGAGATAATAAAAAAGTTGAATGATACTATGCCCGCCCTATCGGAAAATAGAAGTGGATCTTTAGTTCTTCGAGTCGCCAGTAACAATGTCGTCGTACAGTCGCGCGCGGAAGCGATATGTTCCGTATAAAAATTTATATTATTGCGCAACTCGTTGCCTGGACGGTGACATGTGATTCTAAGAAGAAGTTCCCTCTGTAATAGCTTTTCAATATCATGTCTGTCGAAGCGTTTAATAGTTTTGTAAATAAAATTCTATGGCATAGAACAATACATTAAACTTTATAATATTACGTTTAGTTTGGTAGCAACAAACTTGCTATGACATTAGAAGGAATTCAGAAGAAACAACAGGAAATTAGATATTAAATTTGTCACTAACAATAAAATTGTTTGTTGTATAAGCATAACGCAATAAGATGAAATGAATCTTCACTCTGAATCTGACATTGTTCAGCAAGGCTGAAGCGCATAACAATGATTATTTTTCATAGCAATAAAGTCAACTATTCCAAATCGTCGATGCTATTACATAATAAATCAATAGCCCATACAAACTGAGTCCGTGACAGTACTGTCGAGGGTCCGCGAGGCCCGAGCGGAGTAAATCCGAAGTCGGCCGAATTCCCGCGAGTCTTCTCTCGAGTTTCGACAAACGGCACGATATCCTTCGGCACCAATAACGACGGATGTCCACTTACTAGTGCATTAAAAATGCAGACATTATCTTTAAAAGTCGTCCTTATTATTAACAAGATATTTACAGATTAGAGATGTCGTATTCAGAATATTTTAAGAAGTAGGCTTATAGAAGCAAAGGAAGAAAATAGCACGTGTTATGTAGTGGGTAGGTGATATTCTATTCTATATTTCTATTGTCCACCGTTGTACAAATAAACTATTACCTGTTTTATTCCTGTTCAATGTTACTATGTGTGAAATGTACAAATAAACTATTGTTATTATTATTATTTCCTTTATTTTTTATTATATACCATATGATTTACATTTTTAAATATTTTTATAAAAACTTAAAATAAATAAAAATATAAAAAATAGTAGCCCACCGGTATCGGGAACAGGGTCCAAGCTACCGGTGGTCAGGGCTCCTGAGAGAGGAACCTCCTAACAATACGTGCCGTGTCCAGAAGTACCGCTTTCTGCATCAAGCCCTTGATCCAGCTGCCTAACGAGAGCCTCCTCAGGTATTGGTCGAGACTCTTCGATATTATGCCATTGGCTGTCACAACTATCGGCACAATGATTGCTGTATCCACATTCCACATGTCGACAACCTCGCGAGCCAAATCAAGATACTTAATCTGTTTATCTTTTTCAGCTTTCACGAGGTTCTCGTCATGCGGAACCGCTATATCAACAATCATTGTGCGACGCTCTTTTCGATCTATCACCACTATATCTGGCTTATTGGCAACAATAGTCCTGTCAGTGATGATAGGTGATTATTATTGTTATTATTATTCTATAGTTTCCGCCAGTCTGTGTGAAAAACAAGGCATACGCACTCTCCGTTTTTCTTAGGGACATAACTGTTTATAATTTTATGTGAAGATAAAGTACCTAATTGTAAAGTAGCTGTTACAGCTAGCTGTGCTTTGGAAATATTTATTTTTCTGCCCAAATCTAACAGAAAGTAAACATTCTCTATAACAAAACCCCACCACAATGAAATCAAATCAAACCAAAATTTCTTTTATTCGGAAAACAAAGACCCACATTGTTAGTAATACCTTATAGCTATTCAAAATCAAAATCAAAATCAGTCTGAGAATCAGCACTTTTTGAACGTCAAAATTACATAAGACAGTCCCCCAAAACGCCCGCCCTTCACCACTTCCTAGTGCTTTAGCTGAGGAGAAGAAGTGGCGCAACCAACTCCTCAGCAGCACAGCTGTCTGTTCAGTTAACTAAAAATATATATATATATATATATATATATATATATATATATATATATATATATATATATATATATATATATATCTACACAACACTGTGCAAATTACATGCAAGTACATTACGCAACACAAACATTAAATTAAATTTAATTATTTGCTATAAGTCAGCTAGCACACGCCAATATACTTAAAAAAAGAAGAAGAAAAAAATCGAAAACTATACTCAAGCAGAATCAAAATACAAAACTAAAAACGTAAGCAGAACGTTATACCTATATTAAAAGCCTCCAGTAATAAAGGGCGTGCCCACTTACATATAGCCGTACATGTAGTCGTAACTCTAAGTCACAAATGATAAACTAGGACCATCGAAGTTAAATAAACAACGAGTTAATTACTAATAACAAAACAAAGCCAATGTCAGCAAGACGACCAGTCACCACATTGATATTGTACATGTTAGTAAGTAAGGCACAATATTACATTTTTTTAATCACCTAAAATTATATTTTTCTTAAAACCTTCCTACATTTTTCCAAAGTATGTAGATACCATTCCTTTATTGCCTTCGTCTTAACAAAACCCCATAACTAACACACATAACACAATAGAACCATCGTTTAAAACCACATTTATTTATACTTATAGTGGTTGCAGTGAGCGGCCGGCTTTACCCTCCCGCGCGGAGGATTATGTATTTTATCCTGAATCTCTTACCGATGTCGCTGTGTAATTGTGGATTACTCTCGCTCATGTTTCCATTTGTCCTGCATTCTGTAAGAAGTTTTTATTACCGGTCTCTTTGATTTGTTGTCTTTGTATTATGATGAAAGTTTTTGCCGAATCTGCATTGTAACGGATGGTTGATCAATAAGTCGAAGAGATAGTACGAATGAAACGTTTGTAACGTTTAGCATCAGTCAGCAAAACAAGGTTTGAAGCAATGTGAACCGACTGACAGTGTTTGATAATATAAGTATTTGAAAAACGGTAGCCACATTACCATAAATTCAACGAATGATCATAATCATCAAGTATTTTATTTTATTTTTATTTCATATACACTAAATGCGTAATAACAATATATAACTCAACTAACTATGTACACCAGGTACAAAATTAAATGACTAACTATCTATCTATATATACTCGTACGAATAAATACAAAAACTAGGAAATTTAGGCGTCGAAGTACTCGTACGCATCGCTGTCGTCCGGAAACTTGTACAGAAGACAGGCAGGATTGCCACGTTGAATGGCAATGCTAATTCTTTGGCCAAAAAACAAGCCAGCCTCGTGAAGTTTCGACGAGTCGGCGAGAAATTTCTTCAAAAACAAGACGCGCACTTGGGCCCCATGACTTGAGCGTTTCGATCCCAAACGGCTCAACACTGTAGTTACCCATAAGATTACAATATTTGCGCCGCTTGAGGGTCTCAGCAGCCGCAGCAGCGGACAATATATACATATTTATCAAGTACAATCAACAACTACATGAGGCGGTATTTTAAACATACCCACATGCGCAGCTATATATAAATATGCATCATTTGCACCACACGCAACATATTTTGCCATATCGAATTCCAATTTCAAATCAGACCACATTATGTCGAATACTTGCAATACTAACTCAAATACAGCATCAATTGATAAACATGATTCCAAATTCCTCATTAAACATCGTCAAACTAATTTCGACACAAATTCCGTTCATCCTTACGCTAAAATAATTTCAATCCACCGAGCAAATATTTAAAGAGACCACGTAATGTGTGCCGTGCCGAAGTTACTTAGACACCGCAGAGCTTGTAAGCAACTTACTTCACTATAAAGGGAATTATTAACTGGTGTGTCTAGTAGTTGGAAAACAGCCCGGCTTTAACCCTTCAGGTGTGTGGGGAGGTTGAAAGTCGAAATTTTAATTGGTAAACAGGAAACTTTGGTGAGCTTCCGTGTTAATATTGAAACGTTTTGAATGGATATATTTTGATCATCTCCTTTGGAATTCTGGTGATGCGTCTGGCCGCGGTTTGCTTGGGAAGAACATTTAGGTTACTTTCATTTTGTATGATGGTTATTTGAGATATTTTAATCTACTGAGTACAGCCCCAATAACGCGTACCTTGCGTGTACTTAATTATGTAACAGACAGCAGAGATCATTTTACTTGTTCTCTGAGTGAATTCACAAAAACCATGATGTACAGAGTATGTTATGGTAAATAATATAAAACTGTCATAATGGCCGCACTCTTGATTTAGGAAATTCATGTAATGATAGTGATGATGAGTTAATAAATAAATAAATAATCATCACAATCATTTCAGCCGAAAGACGTCCACTTCGACCGGTTCTGTGCTTCTCGCATCCAGCGTGTTCCTGCGGCCTTCACAAGGTCATCGGTCTACTTTATGGACAGGCCTTCCAACGATATAGAAAGTTAGATATTTAAATATGGTATCTTTATCTTTGGTTTGGTATCTACATAGGTTTGGCATTACGCGTTGGTGTAATTGCAGTACACGTGAAAACCAAAATATGTTCTTATGAACACTATTTAAATATGTAGAAATTACAATAATATTATTTATATACGATAATATATTTGATGTATCAATTCATATACAATTTATTATAACATGAGACTACAATAACGATCAGCTCACAGACACTTCAGTACAGAGCAATATAAAGCTATAACATTAATTCCTCCTTCAATACAGACAAGTTAATATATGTGACATCGTTAGTTATGAGTGAAATTGATTAATTCCGCCAGGGAGTCGCATTCACTGGACTGCGTAGGAAAATATGCGGTATGTCAACTTTATTTGACTCTAGAACAATATGTTTTTCTTTATACTGCTAAGCTTGTAATAGATTATTGATTATCATGAAAAATAAATATCAGCAACCAAAACATTATTTTATTTATAAGTGTTTATTAACATAATTCAAACTAACCGTTTAATGAAGATTCTCATAAATGTGGTCTGTTATTGTGGTGTTTATGTTACGTTCTGGGAATGCTCCTTTGCCTAACTCTACGAAGTGAAGAACATAAAGCTTATTTTAGAATTATAAACGTTCTTAAAAAGTATTACCGACACTCAGATTTATTCATTTTACACAAGAACTCAAACAAAACATTCTTCGGCGTGATGAACATCACGCCTTGGAAGTACCAAGTCGTCCAGATAAACGAAGTATTGCTACAATTTTCAGTTCACTTACTGCCCATCTGTACGTATCGTCGAGGGAGGCAGGGGGCAGTGGGGAGGACCACCCAGGCTCGCACGCGACATTGGTCAAAGTCGAATAATGCCACGACTGGAACTTTTTGATAGGTCCGCCGGTAAATGCAGTCAGACATCGGTCAGATTATTGTACCTCTCATTCGGGAGGGCACAACTGAATAGTCAAAGGGGCCCTTTGATACAGCTCAGCTTTGTCGTCTTAATATATATATATATATATATATCTAATTACATAGATGACGTAATTATATTAATGTGGGAAATGGGTCGCGTTTCAATCATGTAGAATACATTTTTGGTAGTACATAATAGGATTACCAAGTACTCGTATTAAAGTAGGGAGTGGTGGCCCAGTGGCAACGATCCCGAATAACGAGTTGTTGTAGGTCGCGGGTTCAACTCAGGCAGACACTTTGTGTATCACAACTGCTTTTAAAGCTCGTGAGAAAAATGGCATGTCCTAGAACCGAACAATTCGAAGACATGTGATATCCACCAATCCGTATTGGGCCCGCATGGTGGATTCCCTCACACAGAAAGGAGCCCTGTGTCCTAACAGTGGGAACGTTATAGGCTCATTATAATAAGATTATCATCTCATGAATTATTTGAACAAATCTTAAAGTAGGTTATTTTCGTTCATATAAAAGTTAACTTTGTTTACGCGGCTGCTCCACAAGCAAGGTTGTAAAACATCACCTAAACTTTATTCCGGATTAAAACTACACCAAACTTACGTACGAAATAAAAGAATATCCCTAAAGTGAAGATTGGTACCAAGAAACGTGTAAGATTTAAACAAAGGCGAACACCGTTTTAAAAGTCGGTTTGTTCTAACAAACCTGAACTACCCTCAAAGTGGGTTTTAGCGGAAATGAATAGGAGCGTATTGTCAAGCACGAACACTCGACTTCGCCTATCGCTGACAAAGCTTTATTTGCTGTTTTTCACAAATAGTTGGAAGAGCCTCCCCGGAGGAGCGGAACGCAGCGAACAGGGGTAGGTGCTGTCTTACTGAGGAACAAGGTAAACGAAGTTTTCGGGTTATGTGAAAGTTTGGCAGCTAACGTGAATGAATGGATCTGAAGGGAAAGAATTACAACACGCTTCGCATGTCGTTGTATAAGTATATAATTGTATTTGAACAGGAGGAATAGGTACAATTCAGAGCGTCAAATATTAATGTAACATTTGCCTAATATATATATTGTTAGTTTATTTTCTGGATAATTATAAAAATAATGTCTAAACTCGAGATAATAAATTTTGCCATAGATAGTTTCTTTCTTGTTGCGAATACTTTATTAAGGCGAGGTTTTCCGGGCCTGTAAACCTTTGAAATGCTACGACCGCCTTCTCCAAATGCAGAGCGATGTACTTATTTACGATGCACCGCCGACCATTTCACATTATAAAGTATTTGCTAAGAAGTACGTTCGAAATATCGATTTAGTGTCATATTTGCGATTTTTTTTTATCAAGCCTATATTTAGTAGTTACGTTCCTGTCAGCGTTTGACCGTAGGTTCAATTATGTTAAAATGATTTTTATTTTGCACAATATTTTTATTAGTTAAATATAACTAGCTTCAAAAACTTACAACCTCGGCTTAGCAAAATCATACATATCTACCTGTTATTCAAGTAAGAAGCAAGTAAACATCTTAGCAAAACATGACAGTAGTTACTTTTTGTGAAACGGTAGACAAATCGTGACAGTAGTTACTTTTTGTGAAACGGTAGACAAATCGTGACAGTAGTTACTTTTTTTGAAACGGTAGACAAAACGTGACAGTAGTTACTTTTTGTGAAACGGTAGACAAATCGTGACAGTAGTTACTTTTTGTGATACGGTAGACAAATCGTGACAGTAGTTACTTTTTGTGAAACGGTAGACAAAACGTGACAGTAGTTACTTTTTGTGAAACGGTAGACAAAACGTGATAGTAGTTAGTTTTTGTAATACAGTAGACAAATCGTGACAGTAGTTACTTTTTGTGAAACGGTAGACAAAACGTGACAGTAGTTACTTTTTGTGAAACGGTAGACAAAACGTGATAGTAGTTAGTTTTTGTGATACGGTAGACAAATCGTGACAGTAGTTACTTTTTGTGAAACGGTAGACAAAACGTGACAGTAGTTACTTTTTGTGAAACGGTAGACAAAACGTGACAGTAGTTACTTTTTGTGAAACGGTAGACAAATCGTGACAGTAGTTACTTTTTGTGAAACGGTAGACAAAACGTGACAGTAGTTACTTTTTGTGATACGGTAGACAAATCGTGACAGTAGTTACTTTTTGTGAAACGGTAGACAAATCGTGACAGTAGTTACTTTTTGTGAAACGGTAGACAAAACATGACAAAAGTTACTTTGTTTGAGACGATACACAAAACCATGTTACAAAAAACTGCACAGAAATGAGAAGGTTAAACTACCTTCATATAAAAAAAAAAAACTCACAGTTACTCGCTTCTGAAATTGAAAAGACGAGCTCCACAGAAAGTACCGAACAACTTGGGACTTTAAAGGTTCGCCTTGTGTAAATAAGAGCGGAAGCCTTAGGAGCCCGAGGAGGCTGAAGGGGGGAACAGTCGCGAGCAGAGAAGCCGGCGAATAAAGCCTTCAAAAACTATTTAAAGAGGCTTCGGAGGCAATTGGCATGGGACTCAAATGATGGTACTGGATACCTATAAAATCACAAAAAAAACTTATAAATTTGTAGAATGTATACGAGAAACCAATATTTTAAGTGGATACATCAGCTGAGAATGTACACAGGACGAGTAATAAGGGAGAGTGACCCATTTTGAATAGCTTGGCTATGTGTGTAATCGGTAATTTACCAGTGAAGCTATTCCGGTGAAAGCGTGTATGTATGTAAATCACTTAGTTTACGTCTCAATATAATAAATATGATTTCTTGTATTAGTAAGTGTACAAGTAAAACTGTTGCTTAGATTCAAGGACTGGCTTTTATCAAATCACTATATATGTCTATGTTGACGATATACTTATACATTTCGTCGCTACCTATCATTTAGAAAACCGTATCGACCAATTCTCAGTTCAATTATCTCCACTACCAACCAAGAGGGTTAATCGTCCTATTGAAAATAATAACTCCATCAGCGTTGGATGCAATATTCAGCGCTGAACGTAAACCAGCGGAACTTCCTGTTTGTAGCGGAGTGCGGAAATTCAATTATCCGACGATAAAAGTGCGGGGCGGACGGTAGTGATGTCAAGTTCCCGGAATGCCCCGGGCTGTTCCGGGTTTTAGATACAAATATTAATACGATATACTTTTTCTTAGTTGTGGCTAAGTAATAACGGCTGTTATTACTTAGCCACAACTAAGAAAAAGTATATCGGCGCACGCTTGCCGGGGTTGGTCCGTAGATGGGTGACCATCTTTACATACCGAGACTCCCCCGTGCCTCGGAAAGTACGTTAAGCCGTTGGTCCCGGCTGTCATTCGTGGATCTTTGACAGTCGTTACGGGTCGTCCGAAAGTCTGACAATCAGTCTTACCAAGGGATATCGTATTACCCAATTACTGGGTTGTGGAAGTCAGATAGGCAGTCGCTCCATGTAAAATACTGGTATTCAGCTGCATCCGGTTAGACTGGAAGCCGACCCCAACATAGTTGAGACAAGGCTAGGCAGATTGATATTGACTTTTTCTTAGTGATTTATTAGGATGATTTTTATTTGTTTATGATTCAACTGTCGTTAGAGATTGTTATTTGTCATTTTGTATATGTGATAGTTGATAGTTTCCTTGTTTAACTGATTACCGTTTTGCGGTATTTGTTTTACTTTATCATTAATTATTGAATTGGAAAGTATTCCATCTATACAAAATATTCTTAACTTTCTAAAACATTTTAAATTCTTTGAACATCACAGATAAATCATAGCCACAAACTGCCACCATCTTCAAGATGTTTCGTTCTATCCCGTAAAACATGTAAATCCCGCAGCATATGTTCGTTGGCAACACTAGCGGGTGACCGAGGGCGGGCAAGGGGTGGTCTGTCCGCGCCCGAGACGTGCTACATGAACTTGAATTTTTGCGATTTTACTCCCATCATAGATATTATTTTAACTTTCTTGCAGAAATTCTGTTTTCTCTATGCACTGTTTATGATTAGTTTGTAACTTGGTGTTAGTTGGAGCTTTTGTATTAAATGTTGTGTAGTTTTATGTTTACTAGGTTACTAGATAGCAATCTAACAGTATAGTAGCAGCTATACTGTTGTTTGAATTTAAAAAGGCAAATCTTTGTTTTATAGATTAACTTAACAATAGAAGAAAAAAAAGGAAAGAATGGAATTTAAGGATAATATCATCGTTCTCTTGCCCTTGTCCCAATTTATTTGGGGTCAGCGCGATATGTCTTTTTCTCCCATACTTCTCTGTTAGTCGTCATCTCAGTAGTGACCCCCTTTATAGCCATATCATCTTTCACACAGTCATCCATCGTTTCTTTGGTCTTCCCCTACTCGTATAGCCATCAATAGTTATACTCAAAACTTTCCTGCAGGCTTAGCACAGGGACCGTATAAAAGCGTCTAGTCGACGGAAGAGTAGACAAAAATGACGTTTCCGTGTAGACAGTACGACGGCAACAAAGTTGAAAGAGTCAACTGCGCTTTTACGAAATTCACTTTTTTACATAATTCGACCCAGAATTCTGTGTTTTCTTTGAATATTTTTCTGTTTAAATCTCAATTTTTACAAATATTAAGTCACGCATATAAATAAAACTGTGGAGGCGAGCTCGTAGCGCCGGAGAAGATGTGATTCTCAACGTGTTTTATATGGAATATATGGAACTTTTCACTTTTTGTATGTAAAATATGAAAAATTAATACCTAAACAGGGTTATTGCTAAAACACCAACAACCTCTTAAGGGGTCATGGTACTTATCATTATGGACAACTTTTACTATGGGACCAAACCTGAAATCGCGAAAAAAAATCAGCTGTTCAGTACATTTATGTTCGCATAATCCGTCAAAATGTCATTGACTGCCAAAGATCCACGATCTTTGGCAGTCGTTACGGGTCGTCAGAAGCCCGAAAGTCTGACAACCAGTCTTACTAAGGGGTATCGTATTACCCAATAACTGGGTTGTGGAGGTCAGATAGGCAATCGCTCTATGTAAAATACTGGTATTCAGCTGCATCCGGTTAGACTGTAAGCCGACCCCAACATAGTTGGGAAAAGGCTAGGCAGATTGATAATCCGTCAAAATGTACTGAGCAGCTGATTTTTTTTCGCGATTTCAGGTTTGGTCCCACAGTAAAAGTTGTTCATAATGATGAGTACAATGACTCCTTAAGAGGTTGTTGGTGTTTTACCAATAACCCTGTATATGTAGATTTTTAGGGGGTTATGAGTATTGTAAAGGGGGGCAAAATTTTCATTATTTTTACGATAGGACGCACCGTTTTCGAGAAAAAAAAAAGATTTTGTAGATAACCATAATACTTTGCGGCCGTCGAGTAGAAAGTTTTCTACTGTCTTTAGTATGGCGATTACAAAATCAAATTGTTTTCACTACCCTAGACACCGAAATAGTCTACATAAAAAAAGGACCTAGACAAAGATCGCTATATTCGAAAGACAAAATGACAAATTCGTAGAAGGATTTCTACGGTGCAATGTCAAAAACGGAGAGAGAGTCACTTTGTATAGAAAGGGTTGTCTACTCTTCGTAGAGATAGACAAGTGGTCATGCTAAGCCCACTGACAACATTTTCCTCATTCCTCCACATCACATGACCATACCATGACAACTGATTTCCATACCGCTTTTCAGTCACCGGTGCCACTTTCAGACTTCCTCTTATATCCTCATTTCTTATTCTATCCCTTCACACACACATCCCTCTTAGCATTCTTATCTCAGCTGCATGCAATTTCCTTTCATTCACTCTTTTTGTGGCCCAACATTCTGATCCATACAAGACAGCAGGATTAACCATTGTTCTATAAATCTTCCCCTTAAGTTTAAGGGGAATGCGGAAGTCGCAAATTGTTCCCGTGACCTGCCGCCATTTCATCCATCCAGTGTTATTGTCATTTCATCCATCAGTCCGATCTACTTCGCCATCGCTTTACACAAGTAAACCGAGAAACTGGAAGTCGGAGCAGACCGGGAGAAGCGCGCCATCAACGGCTATGGACCCAGAACTGGAGAGACCGCCGAAATTGCAGAACATAAACTCGGTTTTGGTTCTGCTGATTTTTAAGCTGACATTCTCCAGTTTCCGTTGCCATTTCTCCAAACTATAAATTTAAGGATAATAAGACAGCTGAATAAACTTGGGATATCTAAATCTACTATCCCAATAAAACGTCCTAAAAACGTTTGGTAACACACAGAAAATCATTCCTCCAAAACCAATAAACATAACCTCAAAATATGATAGCTACCATTATATTAGTAGATGTGTAAAACGTCTGCAATATAAAATTGTATGTCACGATAAAAGTCGATATGAAAACTTTCATAAGCCGTAGCAATACCCCGTTTACTGTACATTACTGGTATAAAAAGTGACGTATCATGCACAGTAGTAAATAATAAGCCGATGGAAGGCGTGTATATAATTTTTTTAAGGTTCGAGAACAGAGTGTTAATGGAACTTTTATTGCTTGAATTATTCTGGATTACTCTTCATACGCTCTACATGGAAATTGGGAGTCATTATGCTTATGAGTTTGTATGTACGAATGAATATTTCAAACGCCTTTTTTAATATTCGTATTCTTACTTTCTTATTTGGTGCCAGAATTATAATAGGGTTCTTTGCAACTACTTTTTTTTCTCTTTATTTATTAGGGACTTGCAACCATTAACGAGTCATGTCAGCCCCATCATATCCTTAAGCAAGTTACTTACAAAATTTCCTTAGACATATAAATTTATAAATAAGCTTAGCTTAATTGCTACCAGGGTAAGCCAGAATACATTGAAATTTACCTGAATCTAATGCATTTAATTTTAATCTTTTACATAAATATTGCCTTTCAAAATTATTGTGAATAAAATCTAGAAGAAGGTGTTGGACATCTTCTGGTTTATCACAAACAATACAGTTGGGTGAAAGGGATTTCTTCATTACAAAGGCAATTTTTTCAGCGGTACTTGTCCCGAACGTATTCTAAAAGCTAGTTTAAGTAATTGCCTACCTCGTTTAACATCGGCAAACCACGGTATCCAAGGAGGCTCACATTGCATAGTTTTGTACCATATTCCTTTTTCTCGAGATCTGATGTAAAAATGTTCGTCCCACTTTTGTTGCCATATTGTCTTGTATCGTGAAAAATATTCAGAGTTATCAGGATTTATGAATATCTACCTACGTCTATATAAGATCTTTTAGCTAAAATATCAGCCTCCTCACCATAATATGTTTTTCTACGTGTTAAAATCCAATTAATAAAAATTGTTCTCTATTTATTCATTGTTTTTAACCATTTTCGTTCTATCAAAGTAACTTTGACAATAATATTGTCTTTACCTATTAATAATTCAAACGCCAGAATCAATCAAACCTAAGGTTACTGGGTCAAACTCAACGTTACCAAGACAGTATGTTTTGAATTGCTTACTGTTTCAAACTTTATAAACTGATATCGTCAGGTACAAATAGATTGTTTGAAACTCTATCAATGCATCTCACTCACACTTTGAATGTTATTGTTCTCATGAAGGTTGTATATGAGCGAGATAGAAGTACGTGCTGGAAAATGCATAAACTTGTTAGATAGTTTTACCAAAAGAATCGGTTGAAACGAAAGCATATATCAATGAATTTATGTACCGATAGAGAAGCTATTCCTGTGTTGATCTGGAGACCGTATAAAAATACGAATCTATCAGCTGTCGTCATCATAAAAATTATCTACAGAAAATGGATATCCAGTTTTGATGGTATTCATTATTGTGATGCTTGTGAGATATGGTCATCTTACGTACAACGGATGGCACCTCTGTCATATTTTAGGATAAGTACTTACCTTTGAATTTAAAATTTTCCACAGGTAAAACGTACTCTTGCTAGTTTAATACTATGAGGAGTTACATTGTTCAGTTCATTTTACACATCCAAATAAAATACGTTACAATTTATGCAGCCGACCAACATCAACAACTATAAATCCCATATGTAAATACGTGTACTTACCCAAATGCACGAGTTCGGTACACTTCCCAAAAATTTCCCAGCACCCGCAGTAATTGAATATAAAAACCGCTGGTAGCTCCAAAACGAACTTTGACACTTGCCGAGTTTGTTTTTATTTTGGTCGTCCGGCACGTAAGGTCGATAAATTTCATGGTGCTTATGTGGACGTCAGAGGCATTACTCTTGGGCCCTCGAGACTCCTCCGCCAAATTGGCCGGTCACGCCTCCTAGGTGGTGCTTCCGAGCCACTCTCGATGGCTTACTTTTTGTTTTTATCGCTTGACAAATGCCTGTTGTGGTTATGCTTTATTGTGTGAGTTTTGAGTAATGATTATGCGATTTTGGAAACTTTCTGTGGACATTGGGCGTTTTGTTAATGATGTGGTTTTGATGGAATACGATACCTTTTTGATACCGAATGTAAATTAGAAGGTACTAGCTTCTGCCCGCGGCATCGCTCGCTTTAATTTAGAATAGCGGTTTAGGGCGTGAAAAGCAAACAATCTTACTTTCGCATCTATAATATTATAGTTACGAGGATGAAAAATCGGTCTATCGACACTCTACGACTTACAAAAGATATTAGGTACTTAAATGAATAAAAAATAAAACCTTTTAACACACTACTAAAGTTTCTGTAATAATATAATTCAATCATTATTCGAAAGACACGTGGCGCCATCTATTATCATAAGAACGTTAGTGTTGTTTTCCTCCGTCCGTTATACGTGTACTATGTCCGTTTCTGTACACCTGACAACGTATAAGCAAAATTTCAAGATGATCGGTTGAGTGGTTTAGGCGTGAAAAGGTAACAAACAAACTTACTTTCGCATTTATAATATTAGATAGGATAATTGGTTTTAGAATATATAATAATATTATATCCTGGGACATTTTTCACACACCGTCATCTGATCCCAAACTAAGCAGAGCTTGTACTATGGAAACCAGATAACTGATAACATACACTACTTTTTTTTTTAATACATACTTATATAGATAATTACACCCAGACTCAGGACAAACAGACATGTTCATGCACACAAATGTTTGTCCTGGATGGGAATCAAACCCACGACCTGCGGCATGATAGGTGGTATCTTAACCAACCACGCCAACTGGCCAGTCAAAGAAGAAATAAAAAGAAAGAAAGAAAGAATTAATTCCAATGTTTCAAAATGGGTCTTCTAATACCACCAATGTGTAACATTGTTAATAATCACCTAATTAGTAGGTAACAATTAAAATGAGAAACACTGCCATTTGATTAGTGACAATATGGAAGTTCCAACTTTCATTAACGGTCGAGAACGGTTCAGTCGTCCCAGACGCTCCACATAAAGAGCTAAAATATTCCACCATTAGCGTAAATTCGTTTAAATCTCAACTAACCAGTTGAACTTCGCTCGCACAGCTCTCATCGCTCAAGCTAAGCCAGTTTCAAGCAGGTAATAGTTCATCACCCAACAAGCTTTTGACTCGCGAAACTATTTGTAAAGTACTTCTGCCGATTGTCAGGTCCCAGAATGTCGCCTATTACGTTCATCTGAGAGGCAATTTCGGAAGTCCAATTTCGTAAAACATTGAAGTTATGCCGAATAAAGTTTTAATAGCGTAGCGGTTGTATGTCCTTTTTGATATCTGGAAAATATAACACGATGGAGGCTTGGGACGTTTTTGTTAAACTCTACGCATAACATTCTCTCGAGCACTATGGGACAAGGTAAAGTTAAAGGATTTGTGTTTTCGCCTTCGACATTTTATCATAGCTTTGATGCTACTTGAAACTGTAATATAAAATCAGAATTTACTAAGCAGCTGAAATAAGAATTCGAGTCTAATTACCTGCTCCGTACCGTGGAAGGCAGAATATAACTTATTCATAGAGATTAAACTCTAATTTAATAAACAAATACCTACTTTCATTAGAAGCTCAATTTAATTACGAAGCTTTATAAAATGCAGCGGCTACTTTGATGCTATTATCTTTAATTACTAAATCAAAGCAAAAATCCTGCTCATAAAAATTACACTGTTTGTTCATTTTAATCTGCTCTTCAACCAATTTACTGTTTTATGCTCACTCATCCCTTAACATTTAATTACAAAAGCCTTCAAGTATTAGACTGACAGCGCTGCTGACTGAACTGGAGGCGACGGGAACTCATGCATTACGAATACGTCATTCCTCCGTACAATTTTACGACAGACTTTTTATTGAGTTCAGGAGAAACGACAGGTGAGTTATGGCATCTCATTATACGTAGATATATCTATGGATATTTTTTTGTGTATGTGGTGGGAAATTAACAGGTTTTACCAGTATTACCCGTAACTAGGTTGTGGAGGTCAGATAGGCAGTCGCTCCATATAAAATACTGGTATTCAGCTGCATCCGGGTAGACTGGAAGCCAATCCTAGTATCATTAGGAAAAAGTTAGCTAGATGATGATGTGGCGGGAAATTAGCAGGAAAAACCTATGTAGTTATAAAATAGCAGTAAACAAACAGTTGAACGGTATATTCAAGAATTACAATGAAGTTAACAGACTGAGACTACCAGTACAAGGCTGCCCAACCAATTGTGAAGGTGGGCCATAATTTTGTTTCCGTCTCAGCCGGTGGACCATCTAGTAAATAAAATTGCCTACAGTTATGGTAGATACCTACCTAGCTATTGAAATTAAACAAAACTTTAAGTTACTCATAGTTTGAATTATCTAAAAAAAAAACTTGAAGATGTTTTTATGCTCACAACTTATCAATATTTGGCGACAAATCTGAGGTCGATAGTAGAATCAAGTCTGAAAATAAATAATTGAGAATGGGGTCATATCATAAGAAGCAAAATATTTTTAGATCTGGTTTGAAGTCCCGAAAACTGTTCTCAAGCGACTATCACCACCTTTTTTTTTTGTGGATGGGAAATCATCAAATAACTTCTCCCGCTCTGGGTGGAGCGGGAGGGCGTGTCAGAATTCTACTGACTAAAACCCACCCGTGTTCCTTCAGTTGCCTGTGCCAGGGCCACGGTAACTCTTTCGAACAACCCGCAACCCTGGTGGGCATTGACCCTAGCGGACCCCTTCAGCTAGTGCTGACATCTCTTTGAGGCGCGCGTGGAACACAATGCGCCGTCGACCCGGGCCTGTTCCTTACCGGACGGCGAGCTACCCGTTGCTCACCATCCGCAAGACCGCGCCTACGGTGGCCGGGAATCGGCTATCGATTCACGACGCCCAGGGCGTCTCCTGCGGCGACTAGGGGCGTAAGGGCGCAAAGATTGCCTCTCCCTCACGCGTTCAGCCTCCTCCTTCGCGAACATTACAGCTTCGCAGAAGGAGGTGACGGCTTCCCATGCACTCTCGCTCTGTACCATGGCCTGTACCAGGGCCGGACGCGAGAAATCGCCGCCGCCGATCGCCTCCGCGAGGACGCGGCGGTGCTCTGCCCAAGCCGGGTCAGACCTCCACCCTATGCTCCACCGTGTCCTCCGGGCGATCCACACAGTGGTAACACCCGGGCGTTTCCTCCCGCCTTATCCGGAACAGGAACCTCACGAAGCAACCGTGTCCAGTGAGGACCTGTGTCAGGCGGAAGGTGAGGGTGCCATGACGCCTCTCCAACCACTCCTCAAAGAGGGGACTTATCGCCGCAATTGTGGCGTGCCCGACTATCACCACCTGATAGCTTATGGCGAACCAATTCAAATGGTGTTGGTGGACCACTAGGTGGCCCGCGGGCCTGGGGTTGAGCAGCCTTGAGTTAGAAAGAAGCTGATAGAAATGTGTTAGCACGTGCAGAACACCCAAACACTTTCGCCAAAGTAACTTATTTTTAGTTAATAACAGGCCTGATATTTCCAAAGACGAAACTGAAGAATCATAAAAGGATAAAAGTTAATTGTTAATATTCTTTTGTTCGACGATTAACAAAAGAAATCTTGAATCCATTCTAATTTTATGAATTCACAAAACAGATTGATTCCTTTGATGCTTTCAATCAAACGGTAAAAAATGGCCTAATTCTCGGCAGCGCTGAAAATAAATCATTGGTAGGTTTCTAGAAAATATAGGTACTAAATGAAATAAAGTTGAAAGCAGAGGCTGGAAATAGGAATCAAAATTAAAGGAGTTGCCGGAACACATAGTTTGTGAATAACGAGGGTTCTTTATAAAAAAAAACAAAACGCGTCGAGAACCAAAATCAAACTACATGACACTACAGTTTTTCTGTCTGTAGCAGCAAATTATGCTCTAGTTTTGCATTGCAATTGAGTTTTATATTAGGTTGCCTTCACTTCGTTTTGAATATTTTTATCTTCTACATAATTTTTAGGGTTTCGTACCACAAGGAGCAAAACGGAACCTTTATAGGATCGATCACTCGTGCGTCTGTTTGTTCCGAATTTGCTCCGAATGTAATTGATCGATTAAATAGAAATTTGGTATACATATAAATTTGTGTAACCCAAACACGGACGTGTGTTATAATTAAAGGAATTTTGATTATGGGGGTCACTTTTGGGGGCAAATAAGAAAATTTAAAAAAAAAGTTACGCTAACTGTACCGTGTGACCTATCAAATAAAAGGGGTAAGCCCTTTTATTTGATAGGTCACAAATAAAAGGGTTTACCGTGAGGGTCTCAAATATATTGTTTAAATAATTTTAAAACATATTGTTTTAGAGTTATTAAAGAAAATAGACAAAAATTTACCATTCCTTTCCTTATCTACGAAACTGCTGAACTTAAAATTTCGAAAAAAATACCAAAAATAATTCTGTGACTATAGATTACAGGAAAATCTATAAAAGGTCTTAAAACAACATGGTAAATGTCTCAATATTGTACGAACAAACTTACATTTGCAGTTGAAATCGATACATTTCACGAGCGAACATGTTTTTCAACTACAATGTTAATTTTGTTCTTGGGATAAATTCATCCCAACTACGGAACCCTTTATTGTGGGTGGTCCGACACGCACTTGACTGTTTTTTGTCTTAACCGTTGTACTAAATGTCTCTACTAATTTTTTACTCAAAAAACAATTTTTTACTCTGCAGTACTCTTACCAACGGAACTGCTCACCTCAAATTAAAGTTCTCAAACAACACAATGCTCAGTCTATAACTAGACTCTATTTATATTGGCTTATTAGTGTTTCAGGAATTCACCGGATCGCTAAGTTAGTTGCGGGTCAAATTATGAATCTCAATATTACAAAGGGGGTCGCCCCAAGCCCGGGGCACGGCGCCCAATCGAATATTTATGAGAGAAATTCACAGCTGATAAAACTTGAGTACGGCCACGCTTTGCCACTGTAATAAGCGGATGTTTTATTTGTTGTTCGCTTCTATTTATTTTTTTAGGTCTTCCGGTGTAATTTGTTTCATAAGTTTTAGGAGATTTTTTTGGTTAAAATTTTAAAACGTTGTTGTCTACGTTTTTAACTACACCATAATCATCGTCATCAACTCAGCCCAGAATCACTCACTGCAGCTTTTTTCCGCCATACTTCTCGGTTCCTTGGTATGTTTCCCGCGACTTAGTTTATTCATCAACCCAACGCGCTTTTGGACGGCCCCGGTTTCTTTGACCTAACCTTGGCCACATTTCGGTCACAGCTTTACTCCGTCGGCCATCTTCGCGTCTTCCTAAGACTTTTAGAAATTTCATAAGCGCATGTGTTTTGAATACAGGCCTATTTGGTTTTCAAATTGTATCTTTAATTATTTGGTATCTTATTCTAAATTCTTATCATCTAGTCCTACAGTCAACAATACTACATCTTTAGTGGAATAGCTTCAATTTCATCATTTTCTTGCAGTACGCAAAATTTATTAGTATTCAAACTATCACGAAGCTTAATTAAATTTGCATCAACTCTCCGACTTTAGACAAACACTTTAAAACATACCCACATTAGTAGACGTAAGACGTTTGCAATATAACTTATTATTTATTTGCTCTGTCCCTTTGGTCTTTACTTACGAGTGTAATTAATTAAGGAAATTGCCTTATTCAACAAACATGGGTCATTAAATTCCATGTCTCCATAGTATCTATCCACTTTTCAAGCGTTTCGAATACAAATTCTCTTTTTAAAATCTCGAAATGCAAATCAAAGAAACATTGTCATGACCTGTCTTTCAATTTACTCACATTTTCCTTTTCTGTTACATAACAAAAAACAAAAAGTTGAAAAGTAATAATTGTGGCAAGTATGTGGTATATTTGGCTGGTCATAAAGTGAGCCTTATTTACATAAAGGTGTATGGGATGTGACGATTGTTTTGTCCTCATATTGGACTATGTTGTGCAAGCCTACGTATATATTGTGAATGGAAGTGGCTTTGTTTCCAGCCCTTTTTGTTGCCTGGATACATTTGATAGCAGGGTTTTTTTTTCATTTACCGTAAGGGCGGGTTACTTTGACCTAGGGCATAACTTTGGCCCAAATCGAGATGTTTAAACTGCCCGAAGTGCAAGCAAGACTGCCTGCTCGTCTGTCTTCTACAGATTGTACTTTGGAGAGTGTGCTCAAGAACTCCACGACCTCATTCCGCCGGCCCCTTTCTACCATCGGACATCTAGATGCACTGCCAGTTACCATCCCTACCTAGTTGCTATTCCACCAATTCGCACTGAGCGCTTCCAAATGTCTTTTATAATGCGCACAGCAAAAGAGTGGAACTCACTACCAGCGTCTGTGTTTCCGAGCGCATACAACCCTAATCTCTTCAAAATGAGAGTCAACAGGCTTCATCTGGGTAAGCTCACTCCCTCATCGACTCTGCCTCTGTCGCCTCCGACCTAGACTAGAGTCAAATGCGAACCCATCTTAAATTAAAAAAAAAAAGTGTCGCGACCACACCGAACGTCATGTGTCCTTCAATAACTAATAAATGGCGATATAGACGCGTACCTGCGGAACTTTGTCTCGGTTTGGGCCAAAGTTATATTTTATTTTATTTTATTTTACAGAAATCATACAGACTAACAACAAATTAAATTCATTCGTAGGTAGGAAAAATTCACTCAGAATAATTTATTAGATTTGTTGATTAATTAATATAAAAAACATTATACCAATAATTGTTGCCTTGTGGCTAAGTAATAACAGTCGCACGAGTCGATTGATCAGGTTAAGCTACGCTTGCCGTGGTTAGTCCGTGGATGGGTAATCTTTATATAACAAGACCCCTCCGTGCCTCGGAAAGCACTTTAAGTCCTTGGTTCCGGCTATCATTCGTGAATCTTTGACAGTCGTTACGAGTCGTCAGAACCCCGAAAGTCTGACAACCAGTCTTACCAAGGAGTACCGTATTACTCAGTAACTGGGTTGTGGAGGTCAGATATGGATAACAGTGGTATTCAGCTGCATCCGGTTTGACTGGAAGCTAACCCCAACATAGTTGGGACAAGATGATACTAATAACATTTTAATGTCAAACTAAGTTGTTAAAATAATTATTTATATTTAAGTTATAAGCAAATAAACGGTCCCTGAAATTTGTCGAAACCGCATCCAGAATCCGACGTCCGTTCCAATTGAACCCAACTCACATCCACGAAATAGGTTCGTAAGGTTTCAGTGGTTTAGAAACCGCCCCGTTCACCATAGCAATAATCATTTATCGGCGCCACGTTACTAGAGTACGCGATATACGTGATGCGGTTCCGTATGGCGCCTTTGAGAGAATCGACTTTTGTCAAGACCTCTTTCAAAGCCTTCCGTTTACTGCCAAAACGGTTTAGTGTTTCAATAGCTGTCTTTTTTATGACGTTTTAGTCCGTTTCGGTAGGTACCTATACAGTTTGACCTGTTTTGGAAAATGTATGGTGTTTGTTATTTTTAATCGTGTGTGGAGATTTGAATGATTATGGAGTCAATTTTTGGTAGGATATGTTTTATTTTTCAATCGATTTATTAAAATATAACTTATCAGTTTACAATACAACCTCAAACGGTGCAAATATAACAACTTTTTTGGGAGCTATGTGTATGTTTGAGACGTTTGGGGTTGAAACACTAAGTATTTCGGGAAATCGCCAAGCGGTTGGTCGACTCTTCACGGGACCAGAGAGCTGGCCTATTTTTAGCCCAAAGAATCAGCATTGCTATCCAACGTGGCAATGCTGCCAGCTTTTTGGGCCCCTT
This sequence comes from Dicycla oo, assembly GCA_948252095.1. Lineage (NCBI taxonomy): Eukaryota > Metazoa > Arthropoda > Insecta > Lepidoptera > Noctuidae > Dicycla > Dicycla oo. The sequence continues at coordinate 30,914,927 of OX411713.1, read as the reverse complement.
TTCCATTAACAGTGATGCGGACGAATTTTTTGATGCCCAATGAGCTCTTCCCCTTTTTATTTTTATTTTATCAATCTGCCTAGCCTTTTCCCAACTATGTTGGGGTCGGCTTCCAGTCTAACCGGATGCAGCTGAATACCAGTATTTTACATGGAGCGACTGCCTATCTGACCTCCACAACCCAGTTACTGGGTAATACGATACCCCTTGGTAAGACTGGTTGTCAGACTTTCGGGCTTCTGACGACTCGTAACGACTGTCAAAGATCCACGAATGACAGCCGGGACCAACGGCTTAACGTGCTTTCCGAGGCACGGAGGAGTCTCGGTATGAAAAGATGGTCACCAATCCACAGACCAACCTCGGCAAGCGTAGCTTAACCTGATGGACTGACCCGTGCAGCTGTTATTACTTAACCACAAGCTTTTTTATTTTTTATTATATATTTGTTCATAATATTCATATTTTAGAGTTAACTTGTACATTGTAAACTTGAGAAATTGAAAATAGAATATAATGCACGAGAGAATAATGCTGGAATTCATAAGGCACTAAACCTTTTCTTGCCCTCAGAACTACAAGTACTAAATAACAATAATACATTCATGTTCCTAGTCCTTCCGTGTCCCAAATATAACGCACTCAATTAACAAACACTATAAACTTGCACAGTTCACATGCTTAGCCTTAAAATTAACACTAATAAAGCAGTACATGAATTCAAAATCTGAACCCTTTCACACCGCAAATAATCCATAAAAAATATAATCCAGCACAACACTTCACAAGTTGTAAATAGAAACAAATGGGAAATTACAAGTGAAGTGTTCCTTATTAGCGCGGTTTCATGTCCGGGGTGCGTCGGGGGTGTGAGTTGTGTGGGGCTGTACGGGGGTGTCTAATCGGGTTAGTACGTACGCGTGTTTACGCCGTCGCACATACTACGCTTGACTTGCATTTCAGTTCAGATGTGAAGGTGTTGAAGATAATTACTCACTCACTCGCTCGTTTGATTGTACGAATGCTCTTGTAATCGTGCTTTGGAAATTAGGTTGCGATTGGGTAATTAGGTCGTCTCTGTTGATCTGGAAGAGGGTGTGGCGTAATTAATGGATAACCCTGTATCTGCGGGTGGGGGGCCACAAGCCCTATAATATAAAAAAAAAATTGGCAAATCCCGGAATCTATGAGCATGCGGATTTTTTTTTTTTTTTTAATGAAAAATTGCCACCTTCGGTCACTTCCTCGACCACCGTATTCATAAATGAAGTAATTTTCACTATCTGATTTCTGCATAATATTCTTAAATAAACGTGCTCTATGATGTGTATTACAGTTTTAGAGTATTTCATGGAGTTCTTTTTTTATCTTAAAGTGAAAAAATTGTGTTTCTGTATTTTTTTTTTTCCTAAGTTAGAGTTCGTCTGGTGTAAAAAAAATGTACAGAAACCTAGCTGTCCATATTTTTTACAACTTGTCCCCTTAATGCAGATTCCATAATGGAAAGTAGATCCATATTTCACATCTTTTTTAGATACAAGTGAAAAAATGTGTTTCTGTAATTTTTTTTTCCTAACTTTTAGTTCGTCTGGTGTAAAAAAAAATGTACAGAAACCTAGCTGTCCATATTTTTTACAACTAGTCCCTTTAATGCAGATTCCAAAATGGTAAGTAGATCCATATTTCATATCTTTTTTAGATACAAAGTGATTTTTTTACAGAAACATATTTTTTTCACTTTAAGATTTTAAAAAATACTACACTCTAAAACTGTAATACACATCTTATTGGTCTTGGGGTCCCCCACCCGCACATATAGGGTTACCCATTAATTACGCTCAATCTGTATATCGAGTGTGCGTTTTCGATATACTCGGGCGATTAGAATATAGGAACCTTTCTTTCATACACCCACTCATACACATACACGTACGGGAACAGCCACAAGCACACGCACTCACTTCCCTTACACACATAGCACGATATAATAATTCATATTTTTGATATTTTTTTCATATTTTTAATTTATGTTATTGTTTGGTATTTTGTTTTTGTTTTTACTTCTTTTAAAATTGTATTTGTAGCTCACACATTTTTTGTCTATTCTTATGTTGACATTAGTATCTAAGCCAGTAGGTACACCTAGTTCAGGGGTCAGAGGCTTCAAACAAGTTTCTGTAACATAATTATGTCAATGAAAAATTATTATTATTATTATAAAGTTAAAGCTTTATATGCAATGAACAAAATTTAGTCCATTTTTGACATGTTTTTGCACCAATTATGTCTTTTTGCGAATCATGAATTAATGTAAATTTTTAAATATCTATCTTATTTTTTCTGCAGTCAACACAAATTATTGCAAACGATTAGGTACTTTTGCACATAGAAGCTACTAATTGCTGCTTAAACTACTTAATTACCTATCAACTCTCATACTCGTAACATTATCCATGTCCCTGATGTCCAACATGAAAACTTTTCTTGACAAGCAGCAGACACCATTGTTCAAAACCCCTGATCAGCATGTAAGAAAATCCCCATGTTCTAATTAAAAGCAGTCTATCAAAAGGCAGGAACTATATACAATGCTCGCTGCACATAGCAAACACTGTCCTCTAAGTGTAAAGTACCCTATGTAAACAGCCATGTAAAGCGTAATAGTTTCCGCTTTCCTGTTGAAACTTTGCGGAGAGGAAATTCGATCAAGCTGTGATTAAAGTGGGAGAGATTTTGTTAGGATACTTTTTGTTCTTTGCTTGGGTATAGCGTGAGGAGTTTTTAATGGAGTATTTTATGATTTATGGTTGACTTTAAGCTAGTATGGTAAGCATAAGTAGTGATAATTTCATTTGCATAGTTGGTTTTACTATTGCTACACATTAATAGAGATAAGATAGGTCTGTTCATAACATCACGCCTTGTTCCTCGAAGGGTTAAGCAGAGGTGTACCTATAGTACACACAAATTTCACCAGTTATGTGTAAGTTCCATGTAATAGAGGGCGAGCCTATAACCAGCAAACGGTCGACGAATACTACACGAATGTACGATTGTAACGGGTCCAAAACTAAAAAAGAATCTTGTAAGTTCTTTATGAATTTAATTAAATAATAATTTAGTAAGTGCTGTATTATAAAGTATCTTATTTGGCAACCCTTACACGCTGCGCAAAGCTGTAAACAAGTCAACAAGAACAAGTCAAGAAGTAAGTCAAGTCATTTATTTTATCAACCGGGTACAAATTTCAGACTACGGGCTGCCACTGAGAAATTCCAGATGGAAAAACTTAACAACACTTTGCCCGACCTAGGCATTGAACCCAGGACCTCATGCTCAGCAACAGCGCTTGCGACCACTAGACCAACGTGGCACAAATGATTAAATTTGAATTATTTTGTATGTTCTCTCAGTGTTGGCACATTTTAATAATTATTTTTCGTCACGTACTCGATTGAGGCTTTAGATTGAATATTTGTCTTTTAAAATACTCTCTGATACATTTTTAAGTGTAGTGGAAACAGGGTGTTCCTGTTTCCACTACACTTATTATTACTTACACTACATTTATTTTATTGGAACATTACATGTTTTTCAAAAAGACTGGTTCGTAGCATGCTTGTACATAGTCTGTCCATCTTGTTCTGTGACATTTAATACATTTCAACAAAACCGAAGTTCTTTCAACATATAGTTGAGGTCCTAATACTATTGTTAGCTCTTAATAGGTTAGTTGACTATCTCATAATATAATGTAGGATATAATTCCAACTTCGGACTCCCAAAGGTATAAGCGGAGCCAAATAAACGGATACAATATATTAGTGCACTAATATGCCCTATAAATTCTATTATGCAATATTAGTGTAAAATTACTGCTAAATTAGCAGTAACTTTCTTTTTCTTGGGTCTCCTTTATGGTGACAATAAAGAAAGGCACCATAGAGTAATGATTAGTTTACACAGAGCGAGCTAGCGTGCGAATCCGCCTACCGAGTAGCTGCAGTGCAGCAACTTGCACTCTGTGGACGTATCATACGAGTTACTTGCACTTGCGAGTTGGACAGTAGCTCGCAGCCGAGTAACATCAACATATTTTTTGTTTTCGTGCGAGCTAACGTGCGAGTTAACCTACCGAGTAGCTGCAGTGCAGCAACTCACACTGTGTAAACAACCACGGCAAGCTGAGCTACTGATATGCGAGTACTCAGTGCGAGAAGCTCTCTAGTCAGCAGTTCGCACTGTGTAAACCGCCAAGGCAAGCCCAGATACTGAGATGCAAGTACACAGGGCCAGCAGCTGTCTAGTCAGCAGCTCGCACTGTGTAAATAGCCAAAGCAAGCCGAGATACTGAGATGCAAGTACACAGTGCCAGCAGCTGTCTAGTCAGCAGCTCGCACTGTGTAAATAGCCAAGGCAAGCCGAGATACTGAGATGCAAGTACACAGTGCCAGCAGCTGTCTAGTCAGCAGCTCACACTGTGTAAATAGCCAAGGCAAGCCGAGATACTGAGATGCAAGTACACAGTGCCAGCAGCTGTCTAGTCAGCAGCTCGCACTGTGTAAATAGCCAAGGCAAGCCGAGATACTGAGATGCAAGTACACAGTGCCAGCAGCTTTCTAGTCAGCAGCTCGCACTGTGTAAATAGCCAAGGCAAGCCGAGATACTGAGATGCAAGTACACAGTGCCAGCAGCTGTCTAGTCAGCAGCTCGCACTGTGTAAATAGCCAAGGCAAGCCGAGATACTGAGATGCATGTACACAGTGCCAGCAGCTGTCTAGTCAGCAGCTCGCACTGTGTAAATAGCCAAGGCAAGCCGAGATACTGAGATGCAAGTACACAGTGCCAGCAGCTGTCTAGTCAGCAGCTGGCACTGTGTAAATAGCCAAGGCAAGCCGAGATACTGAGATGCAAGTACACAGGGCCAGCAGCTGTCTAGTCAGCAGCTCGCACTGTGTAAATAGCCAAAGCAAGCCGAGATACTGAGATGCAAGTACACAGTGCCAGCAGCTGTCTAGTCAGCAGCTCACACTGTGTAAATAGCCAAGGCAAGCCGAGATACTGAGATGCAAGTACACAGTGCCAGCAGCTGTCTAGTCAGCAGCTCGCACTGTGTAAATAGCCAAAGCAAGCCGAGATACTGAGATGCAAGTACACAGTGCCAGCAGCTGTCTAGTCAGCAGCTCGCACTGTGTAAATAGCCAAAGCAAGCCGAGATACTGAGATGCAAGTACACAGTGCCAGCAGCTGTCTAGTCAGCAGCTCGCACTGTGTAAATAGCCAAAGCAAGCCGAGATACTGAGATGCAAGTACACAGGGCCAGCAGCTGTCTAGTCAGCAGCTCGCACTGTGTAAATAGCCAAAGCAAGCCGAGATACTGAGATGCAAGTACACAGTGCCAGCAGCTGTCTAGTTAGCAGCTGCCAGCAGCTCAATTTCTGAGCAGTAAATTACTAATAATAAGTCTTCTTAAGTTCTTGAAATAAAAGAAAGAAGAAATCGTGAAAAAATGCAGTGGCGAACCAGCGGACCGTTCGTGTATTAAACGAGCTGGCGGCGGGTCTAAATTATTTTTGAAAGATTATTTCTTTAAAATGTTGGCGGAAACTGTGGTTAACATGGTCCATTCTGAAGCGAGAACAATTCGGTGCACAGTTAATTTCTCGCTTTGGATCGTTGAATTGGCAGCCTATGTCGTGTGAAATCTCACCTCTAGACTTTTCCTTTGGGGCTATGTAAAGTCCAGTATACATGAAGAACTCAGGTACAATTGAGGAATTGGAAGCCAACATTACTCGCGATATTCGCCACTCAAAATGCTTAGACGCGTCTAGAAAATTGGAACTTCAGAATGGACTATGTTAACCGCAGTTACGGCCAACATTTGAAAAAGAAATCTTTAAAAAATAAATGTCTTGAATGGTTCTTTTGTATGATAATAAAGATAATCCTATAAAAGTGTTTTTTTTTTTAACTTTGAAAAGGGACCTATATATGAATTACCCCTTATTATATATATATATATATTATTTATATATATATATAAAAACCTTCTGTTGAAGTTTTAACTACAAAATTATACTTGGCTTCCCAATGTACTCCAAATATACCTTTTGTAACGGCATCAGAGGAACAGGTAAATTGTGTCAAAAACGTACAATACACGGCCATCCAGTTCCAATCTTTGTTTTTGCTATATGTACTTCTTTTTGCGATGTCTCTCCAACTGGCTGCTACTTTGTTTATTTCTTTTATCAGTTTCGAGTCGAAATAAGAACTTCGTAGACTGATAATTCTGGAACTGAACTAATTCCAGTATTCGATATTTTAGTGTAGTTTTCTGTGAGTCCGAACTTGATTAAAATTTGTGCTCATTATGATTTTACTTAGCATGGTGATGAACATGGTTTTAAGATATTAAGTGTGCAAAAAAATATATATGTGTTAAAAGATATGCTTTTCTCAATCAAACAGGACTTTAAATTACCAATCATCATCATCGGGATCCACTGATAGGATCTTTTTAACATCATCCCTCTTTACATTTGCGTGAGCAGTGTTTCCAGCAGAGTCTTTGCGTTTTTCTTTTGAACTTGGATACAAAAACTTAGTTTTACGTTTCACTTTTAAATGAAAAGTAGGTAATCAGAAACGAATTTCATATCTATATGACAATATTTATTTATAAATACAACCGCTGTTTCCATATACGACAAGAACTCCCGTGTATCGAGTTCGCACAAGTTCGCAAAATTCCTACCGCGTGAAGCATGTCGCACCTGACTTAATTAAATTCTATTATACTGAGAGCGAAGATAAATAACTCCCACCCGTTAGACGCCCCTGAACAACTTGGAGAGTTGAATTTAGAAAGAATGAAGTAATTTCTTTTGTGGAGGGCGTAGTTCACATGAACGAGACGTAATTGTTGCTGCCTGTCTGCAAGATGTGGAATGTTGATGGCGTTTGACAATCAAAATATACTTAGTTTATTTTTTAGTTTATTATGTAAGTAATTAAACCGGCCTGTGTATTTTCAAGATGAATTGCTGTAAAACTACCTCATCATCTGCCTAGCCTTTTCCCAACTATGTTGGGGTCGGCTTCCAGTCTAACCGGATGCAGCTAAATACCAGTATTTTACATGCAGCGACTGCCTATCTGACCTCCACAACCTAGTTATTGGGTAATACCTTGGTAAGACTGGTTGGCAGACTTTCAGGCTTCTGAGGACCCGTAACGACTGTCAAAGTTCCACGATTGACAGCCGGGACCAACAGCTTAACGTGCTTTTCGAAGCACGGACGGGTATTCTTATGTAAAGATGGTCACCCTTGGACCAACCTGATCGATCGACCTGTGCGGCTGTTATTCTTAGCCACAGGCCTCTCGTATGCCAATGCTATAAAACTAACTACAAACTTGTAATTGTTTTTTCCTAATTTCAGTAGAGCTCCATTGATATGATGTTCGATATTTAGTCTTGCTAATCTTCAATCTCATTTTCATCTTCTGTTTTATTTAAAAAGTTATTTTGAAACACATGTTTTCCAAAAGAATACTTTTGTATTTGTAACCAATCTACCATTTTTAACAAAAACAAGCAAATTCAAAATCAAACATTTAAAAAAATCTTTCTTACATTTACAACGTATTTTCCAACATAAAATAATGACTACAAAACCAAGAACATTTCATAAAAATAACTGCAGAACTGTTACGAACGACGGTTTTTAAACAGTGCAAAGTGAGTTACGTATGCACGTAGACCACGCTTCCCCATGTCCCGTACTTAAATGCAATTATCTGTATTACAGCAGAATGACGGCTGTCTTCTCCTGCCACTGCGCTCCTGGTAGCTTCACAGTGAAAAAGTATGTAGTTTTGAGGTCAATTTATGTGTAGGTTAGAAATGATATTATTTAAGGGTGATGATTTTGATCTTGATAGTATCATAGAGTCTGGGATGTTATTCGTGCAATATGGACAGAATTTATAACGAGAGCAAAAAAAATAAGTAAATTATTTGACTAAGGCCGTTACTCTGCAGTGGAACAACAACTGCCTAAATAACAAAATTAAAATAATTCAAATTCAAATGTTTATTGCTCAACACAGTACATAATCATACATTTCTAGATGTCAAGTGAATGCGCAGTCCATTGTGTTGCACCAATTGAGGCATGCAAAATTATTATAATAAATCTATAAGTAATGTCATAAAAAATTAATTAGTAAATCATGTCATAATAATTAAGGTATTTTATTTTTTTATAATTTATAACTAATAGGTTGGGGGAAAAGTTTCTTCGCATTTTTTAAGAAAATTTTAAAATGTATCGAATTTCTTCATTAGATTCACTCATCTTGAGGATACGAAAAACAAATGAAAATCACACATTTTCCTAATTTGAATTTGGAATTATGTTCTTTTTCCCCAACCTAATATATTAGGTTGGGGAAAAAGTCTTTTCGCATTATAGTATGTATGAACTTGTAATAAAATCTCTTTGGCTATACTATTTGTATCTGGCTGGTTTTGGTATCATTGAAAGTTTAAATTTTAAAGAATATAATTCCAAATTAAGAGAGTTTGGCTGGGAGGTGTTAATGCATCCGCCGTATAGTCCTGACCTTGCACCTTCAGATTTCCACCTGTTTCGGTCTCTTCAGAATTCTTTAGGCAGTGTCAGATTAACATCACGAGAGGACTGCCAAAACCACTTGTCGCAGTATTTTGACCAGAAGTCCCAAAATTTCTATAGCAATGGGATCATGTCCCTACCTACAAGATGGCAAAAAGTTATCGAACAAAATGGTACCTACATACTTTAGTTAAATGTAAATAAACTATATTAAAAAATGTTTTGAATTTTCTTAAAAAATGCGAAGAAACTTTTTCCCCAACCTATTATATAGGTTAATTATATAGGTAGGTACATATAATACCTACGTTTTACCAAGAAGATGAATTATTTGTTCTAGGTGTCTAATAAATTACTGAATGAGCTTAAGTAACACATCTAATTTCATTATAAAATCCAATCTAAATACCAAATCAACTAAGTGCAACAAACTTTCCACGAAATTCACAAAAGAAAATTCGCCTCTGCCACCTTCATTACAGACAAATCTAGATCGAAAACTTTTTGAACAGAACCTCTTTCCTGCACCTATACCTTCTCATGCAATTGTCCATTTGCCCTCGCAAATAAAGGAAACTCTTTTAAACTCACAAGATTTTATCTGTCCAAGTCTCGATATTACTGTCTGGAAGTCAGTGTTAAATGTTTGTGACGGGGAGGATATAAAAGGCATAAAGGGTGCTGGTGCCTCCTCACAATATCCGTTGCTGCAACTAAACTATTCTCTTTAAACGTTTTGTTCTTAGATTGGATAGGAACACGTGATCTTATAAATTTGTCGTCGATTGCATGGGACTTTACGACTTACAGTTCAGGAGAAATAGATATTTTCGATGTTGGGTGACACAATTCGGTAATATGAAAAAAGATTTTATTTACACTCATATCGTAAAGTTCTGATTATGAATTCAAAAATAGTACCATAATCACAGACTTTATGCATGCACAACTCAAACAAAATTAAAAAGTTATATTATTATACAGATTTTTTAACAACATTATGCTATAAAATAACTTTTTTTCTATTAAAGTACACTTTGGATCGACCAGATTGTTTACGTATTTTTTTTTTAATTTTGATTAAATAGGTTATTTTGAGTTATTTTTACCTATTTCGTGAGTGTAGATAAAGTAGTATTATATATGAAACTGCACATAACTAGCTATTAAAACACTCGTGTGATACTATTATAAACCTCGACTAACTCGTGTTTTAATACCCCTCATTACGCAACAGTTTATCCATAAACTACTATTATGATTATTTTTTTAAGTATGATTTTAAACCTAGAATAACGTTTAGATCTGTGACGAAGATAAAGTAGGTAATATGACATTGCAAAAAATTTAGGAAACAAAAGGGGTGTTGAATCTCGAAAGGTTATATCCAATATTGACGAGAAAAAGTACATAAAGGTAATCCAATCCGTTTGGGCGGCATTCGAACTCAGATAGAGTGGATTAAGAACAGTTGTTAGTTCAGACCCCTTACAGCCCTCGCAAGCTCCTTGATTGAATCAACTAAATCCATAATCTTATCTACGAAGTCAGAAATATGAAATTTTACAGATCTCAACAAAAATCGAGATCAAAAAAATGCTTTTATCGTTTGAGTATTTGAATTTGTAACGGGCTTATCGTACTTGAACGAATATTCTTAAAGGTATCCCGTGAAATCGTTCGTGATCGCAGCCTTAGCATACTGACCCGAAGTCCAAACATGTTTATGCGAATTTTGTGCTGGCGCAACATTTTTGTGCGTTCAACTGTAGGTGAAGTATTACGCTTTATATTATAGCATGGGTTCATAAACTGTTGAATTATTATAGAATGGAAGGTGTGAACTATAAAAGGAGATCACCAGTATGTAATGGAAGCTGTTTGAATAATAGATAAAGGTAATGGCAAAAACTAAGTTGCTATATATATACTCTTTAGATATAAATAAACCTATTCAAACCATATTTGAACATTTCGTGTATTAGTTTTGAATGAAAATTTAGTTCAGAAAATTTTATATCCAAAAATGAAGCTACAAAATACACAACAGTACCTTATAGCACGTTTTCTCTTTTAATAACATTGTTATCTCAGTTACCAAAAGCTAATAATATTACAAATATATCACATAGTAGATTCTAGGATTTGCCTAAATCCCGCTCCTAATATCGTCAGCAAATTATATTGAAAACTTTCCACAGTTACTTTGTACATTTTGTTCAAAACATGTACAAGTACGTTACATGTAAGCAGGGTCGCGTCAGTTTGTTTTTGGCAGGTCCAAATGAGTGATAGTAAACTGGAGACCCATTCGTAAAACTTCCCTTTGTTTTGTATTGAAAATTTGTTATTGAATAAAGGTGCTAAGGCAACAGAAAAGTATTTCTGTGTTGAATGACAGGTTGATGGATTGACCCTGATTAAGTTATTTATAAGAAAGTTTCCAACAGAAGGGCGGCGAAAATAAATATGGCAGGAATTTGCATTCACCAAGTTGTAGCAGGTAATTGTGCGAATGTTAAAGGAGCAACGTTTGTCTTACAAGTTTTGGAAATTTGTGAAAAGTTGGATGGTGGAGCGTCTGCGTAATGCCTTGCGAACGAGATATTTTTTTCTCTAACATGATAAAGTTTTTGAAGGAAGATTTTGTTCGCCTGCTTTATAAGGAAGTGTAATAGATTTGGAGGTAATATTCATAGTCGCACCAAGATAAATGGTTCGTACATTCTCTGAATGATTTAATTGATTCTGTTTCCATTTTTACTAATGTGTATTTTTATTTGTTACAGGTAAGTTGACATCACACACAGCTTTTGAAATTGTATTACAAATGTTGTAAGTAAGTAAAGTCTAAATTTCTAGAAACATGTTCAAAAATGAACCACATTTAAACATTCTCTTCCAGACGTTCATTTTGGAAACTAATCCAATATAGACACATCAAAAGAAATTGACTTAAAGTTCCATCAAATTCACCTCACCATCTCACACATACATGAACGAAATTCTTTTCAAAATTAAAAACCGTGGATACAACAAAGGAGTGACAAGCATTCGGAATGGACCTCGCGAGCACTCTTTATCAGCAGACAAAGAAGTCTGCTCCCTTGCAATTGATGGACTCAACCATTCACTAGCGAATGTAGAAACAAAACATTCTGCAGATGTTCGTGAGCCTTCTGCAGAAAATATTCTGCAAAACTCAATAATAATTCACTCTGTGGCATCTATATTGTTATTGGTTCCTATCGTTTTGTTTCCAGCGGCTTTGTTTGCTTTTTCATTAATTATATTTTTATAACAGGATTATTGTTTTAGCGGAATTCACTCATTTTGTAGCTGCTGTTATCTTTTCTGGGAATAGTTTATCCTCAATTTATGTTTTAACCAAATAAAAGAAATCTCAGAAATATGTTCCAAGTAGTAAAATAATATTAATGTTCAATTAGATTTGAATCCCCATCGTGTTGAAGAAGATAAAATGATCACTTTATTTGAAATGAACTTAACACAAATTACAATTTACTTTATCTAAAAATATACATCTTTAATGATAACTCCAAATTCAATAACGAAAACGTAGCAATCCCTCTTTTGACATGAAAATTACCAAAGCTCCTGTTCATAGTGGGTCCAATTTAACAGTATACGACTTATCGTGTTTCAAACGTTCTCATTAAACACGGTACGAATGATTGCTTTTAAATTTCTATCAAATTTCGTTGTAATTATACCGGTAATTACCTTCTGATTATAAGTTTTGATGTCAACTCAGGTGCAAAATGAATTAAGGTTGGTAATAAGGTAGGAAATTGCTTTCCGATCTATTCCAAGTCCGTTCATGTGATACTCGTACTTCTCCGGGGAATCAGAATCAGTTTTGTGTACGCAAAAGTTATAACGAGTAATATTTTTATCAAAGGAAAGTTTTATGTTATCGAGGATCGCTATTTCGACAACTAGCTTATCGAACAGGTGATGATTCAAAATGTTTTTACTTTGATGTTCCTTCACTTTGATGTGGGTTATACGTAATTAGATTACTTTTTTGTCGTTCAGAATTTTGTTATTTTATTATTTTCTTAACTGTAGGTCGATTGAGAAAGAAATATACTTACCAGACACTTACCAAGGGTAAACATACAAGAAAGCTTTCTTTATAGATTTGAGGATAAAGTAAATTGTTCAGATATCATTAAAGTATCATCCCACATAGTTGTATAATTAAGCTGACCTAGAATAAGTTATATGAAATAAAAGGTTTCTGTGTATCTAAGATACATACTTAGAAATTTTAGGAATACCGACTGGTAAGATATTTCTCACTTTAATATTGTAAATGGTTACTAAGAAGTTTCTGACAGAACAATGGTCAATACTTATATTACATTTTTTAAGCATCATCGTCATCTGCCCTGCCAGCCTTTTCTCAACTATGTCAGGCTCGGTTCCAGTCAAACCGGATGCAGCTGAATTCCAGTAGTTTACATGGAGCAACTGCCTATCGGACCTCCACAACCCAGTTACTGAGTAATACGATACCCCTGTGTAAAACTGGTTGTCAGACTTTCGGGCTTCCGGCGACCCGTAACAACTGTCAAAGATCCACGAATGACAGTCGGGACCAGCGAATTAACATGCTTTCCGGGATACGGAGGGGTCTTGGTATGTAAAGATGGGCACCCATCTACAGACGTGCCACAAGTCCACTAAGCCACAATGCAATTTATAAGCACCAACCATATAAACAAAAACAAAGTAAACACCAACACACAACGACAATTATTCCATTCTTAACAGTAAGAACACTTAGTTCTAAGAATCTTGTCTCAGCGCGCACACTACGTTCGGACATGTCCATACGTCTTCCCCAATTCGATAGTGACAGGAACAGGTGTCAGCCGTGTACGGAACCAGCCAGCCGTAACAAGACACGTCCATACAAACGATTTGTATATTCCCGAATCGAAATGTACGGAGAATGTTCACCGTTTTATTTTTATTGTTATCTGGGCCTTTAGTGGACTGCAAGCAGGTTTTATTGTTCGAGTTTCTTTTAAGTTCAGAGTTCAAAGAAAGTCATGGAGTACAGTTGTTTGGAATTTTATGGGATGTGATGACTTCGTGATTCTAGTGTTTTTGTTTCACTTCCTGACTTCACAGTTCTGTTTGTTAGTAGTTTTCTGTCTCAAGAAATACTTGACAATTTGAAGTTTATTCGTATTACGGAAACATTAACCTTGCGACAAATGTGCCAATTCTCAGAAAATCCAAGATGAAACAAATCTCATCCCAATTTGTGCAAATTGAAGTAGTATCCAAAATATGAAAATAAGCATTTTCCCACCTAATCTTGAACGAATTTCCAGCAGCTTCGTCCTAATAAAAATTGCTGTACAATTAAAATGGCGATTACTGGGTAAAGCGAAACCCGTCGGACATTCGTGTCAAATGCACGGCACCGCTCAATTAAAAACATAATTGAGTATTTGGGCGTCGCTCGGGAGGGTTGGCAGCGGAGTTGTGAAGTGAAATGACACTTGTATTCTTGAAGTTTAATTATTAAACGCGCGATTGGTAGCTTTAATCGCTGCTAGATTTCACTCAAACGCTTTAATCTCTTCCTTCAAATCATCAAGTGCAATCGGAATTTCAATTTCAACCTTTCATTATTCAACGGTTGTTGACGATAGGAATGAAATGTAGTGTTTAGCCTTAGGCTAAGTTGTCACAGGTTGCTAACTTGTCAGCTTTAAGCTTTAGCGAGTGATTTCACCTAGTTAGCGAACGGAATAATAATTAGGTTACAAACTATATTAAACAACGCAGCATTATGCTAAGACTTCATTGGCACAACTACGATGTACAGCATCGTCGTAATTATTGTAACTTTAATTATAGCTTGTTGTTTTATTGTTGTTGCTTTATCTTTTAGTACCTATTAATCTATTTTACGGCTTCGAGAAGAAAGAGGTACTCGATTTTTCTGTAGGTTACTATGTATGTTACCTCCGCCATCTATGATGCGTTATTAAATTGTACATACTGATGTTTACCAATAATTCGTATAGTAAATGATTTAACGATTGTTCTTCCTGTTTTTTATCCGTATCATAACGCGTGTGACGTTTAGTAGATGTTTAATAGAATGTTTCGATGTTTAGTGACTTTTTGCTATATATATATATTCAGCCTGTGTTGTCTCACTGCGGAGCAAAGTCCTTCCTATCCTTATTCCACTCAACTCGATCCTGAGCCAATATGGAACAATCCGTCCTATGAACGTCAAGTTCATCTCACCATCTACGCCTGGGTCTTCCGCGATGCTGTTGGACGTGTTCAGGAACCCATGGTGTGGTGGCCTTAGCCCGCAATGAATTCGACATGCGGCTGACGTGTGAGGCCCAGTTCTATTTGAGCTTCGCTGCTTTTTGGGTAACGTTAGCAGTTTGTGTCTTAGAGCGCATTAGTACGTAACACGATACATATCCGGGCAGTAAGTCGAACTCCGAGGATACTGCGCTCCATCGTTCCCTGTGAAATCTCGAGCTTGGTCCTCTGCTGTCAAGCCCCAGGTTTGAGCGCCGTATGTAAGGATAAGGAGAATGCACATCCTGTAACTACTACAAAATCCACATATAAAAAAACATATGATAGAATCAACTTGGAATATAATACTTAGTTCTAAAATCATGTCAGAATGTAATTAAACTAATGTGTATCAAACTTATTTGTATTCAAATATACAGTATGTATATATTTTAATTTACCTACAGCCAGTTTTCATCAAACTCCGCAGAGGCGAGTAAACGCCTAACATAAACCTGTACAAATAATCTTTGATATCACTAACAGAACTGTTTTTGCTTACTCTACCCAAAGTTTGGTACTCTTCATTATTAAATTCTGCCTAAATATTATCTCAGTGTTTTGTGTGTATCTTCAATGAGTTTTGTTGAATTTTGATGAAATCTCAAATCTCATAAAATACTTTTGAAATTTTAGTGTGTTTAATTGTTTCAGTCAGTTTGAGTTACCAGTTTTATGCTTGATGAATATAAAAGAAAATTAGTTTATTTTATAGTTTTAGTATCAAACAGTAAGTAAAAATTTAAAAAGATATCTACCTATTCACTTTTATTGCAATTAAATGGCAACAAAGTTATAATGAATTTTTAATTTTTTTATTTGATATGTGTTTGCTTTTGACTTTACGAGTAGTCTAGGTCAGAGGTGACAGATACAAAGTCGACGATGGAGTGAGCTTACCCAGAAGTAGACTGTTCACTCTCACTTTGAAGAGATTAGGGTTGTATGCGCTCGGAAACACAGACGCAGGTAGTAAGTTCCACTCTTTTGCTGCGCGCATTATAAAAGACATTTGGAAGCGCTTAGTGCGAATTGGTGGAATAGCAACTAGGTAAGGGTGGTAACTGGCAGTGCGTCTAGATATCCGATGGTAATAGAGGGCCGGTGGAATGAGGTTGTGGAGTTCTTGAGCACACTCACCGAAGTACAATCTGTAGAAGACCGACAAGCAGGCAACCTTGCGGCGATGAGGCAAGCTATGAAGCTTGGCATCCACCAGTTTTACGTCGCCAATGAGCCTTTTAGCTCTGCGTTCCACCGAGTCAATCTAAGAGAGCTTATCTTGCGCGGGCTGGCAACGTCGCATTTGTACAGGTTTTTCGTGATTATTTTAATACACTCAAATCAAATTACTATTTTTTTATAGACTATCTAGATCGTTGGTATTTATCAGTATTTATGCTATCTTTTTACAGTTATTCTGGTATTTACTCATAAAAATTGACAATATTGTCAATTCTTTATGAGTGAATACCAAAATAACTGTAAAAATATAGCATACTTTTTTTTTTCTCCCGCTCTGGGTGGAGCGGAAGGGCGTGTCAGACTTTTACTGACTAAATCCCACCCGTGTTCCTTCAGTTGCCTATGCCAGGGCCACGGTATCTTTTTCAAGCAACCCGCGACAAATATAGCATACCTACATATTTATAAATACTAACGATATAGATAGTATATTAAAAAAAATAGTAATTTGATTTGAATGTATTAAAAATAATCACGAAAAACCTGTAGAAATGCGACGTTGCTTGCCCGCGCGGGATAAACGCTTACAACAAACATAACTGGCAAAATGGGGGTGTCTTATTATATGCATACCACTGCCTAACCCTTCGGGGATTACAGGCGTGATGTTAGGTTTTGTTATGTTGTAAAGTTAAATCAAGGATTTAGAATTTATAAAAGACACAAGCAACCATTATGTATCTTTTATTACGGTATGTTATACAAGAAGAACTCGTGGCTAAGTAATAACAGCGGACCGGGTCGATCCATCAGGTTAAGCTGCGCTTGCCGGGGTTGGTCCGTGGATGGTGACCATCTTTACATACCGAGACTCCTCCGTGCCTCGGGCCGTTGGTCCCGGCTGTCATTCGTGGATCGTTGACAGGCGTTACGGGTCGTCAGAAGCCCGAAATTCTGAAAACCAGTCTTACCAAGGGGTATTGTATTACTCAGTAAATTGAGAAAAGGCTAGGCAGATTGACCTACTTACTACGTGAAAACTTATTTCATCAAAATCTGCAGATTTAAATAAGGTTAGCTTTCTTATAAAAGTATTTTCCTTTTAAACAAAGGTCACTAGATGGGGTACTCAGGTAAGCAATAAAATGAAAAGCCTTGATATTTTTCGAAAAAAAAAAGCAATTAAAAGCTAATCATCAAACAAAACAGTTCTCAACAGCAACGCACAAAGTGACGCTTAATTTTAATAAACAAGCGGGCGTTGTACCTAATCAAATAGTAACACAGTAAATATCAGATACAAACGTACTGCACAGCGGGTTTCTATGCAAATTTCATTTGGCCGTAATCCACTCAGTGAGATTGGTCTTGATTGATAGGCGCAAATTGGAAATAGGTTGTAGCCGAATGTCCGATGGCGGGACACAAACGGTGCGCGCAAAAAGCCGCGTCGACAACAGGGTTATTAAGTTAGGTACGCACTGATCTGTGATTTATTTTTTTCTTTATGGGTGATTATATGGGTGGCTACATGTAAGTGGGCACGCCCTTTATTACTGGAGGCTTTTATTTAGGTATAAAGTTCTGCTTACGTTTTTAGTTTGGTATTTTGTTTCTGCTTGAGTATAGTTTTCGATTTTTTTTTTTGGTATATTGGCGTGTGCTAGCTTACTTATAGCAAATAATTTAATTGAATGTTTTGTGTTGCGTAATGTACCTAAATTATTATGCGCAGTGTTATATAGATTCATTTTTTTTTAACTGAACAGACAGCGGTGCTGCTGGAGAGTTTGTTGCGCCACTTCTTCTCCCCAGCTAAAGCACTAGGAAGTGGTGAAGGGTGGGCGTTTTGGGGACTGTCTCATGTAATTTTGAAGTTCAAAAAGTGCTGATTCTCAGCCTAGTTTGAATAAATGACTTTTGATTTTGATTTTGATTAGTATTTTTGCTGGTGACGGTTTGGCGGTGTAGGGTGTTAGGAAAAGTTGGTAACCTGCGACAATTTTGATACGCGTGTACGTACATAGGTCGCTGTGTGAAAATGTTTTGTAAAGTAAATCTGACGTTTAAAAAACTTAAAGAGTCTTAGTTACACGTGGCAGAAATATCTACTTTTCTAGAAACGTCTTTATTCTAAGTTAGATATTAAAACAAAGAGTACAAAAACACTCACAGGCTACACTTTCAATATAATATTAAAAAGTCTTAGTTTGAATAAATAATTACTGGAGCCTGGAGACTGAAAAAAAAAAATTAAATTACAAAAAGAGTTTTATTATTTTTTCGCCAAAAAACACGTGAATCTGACACTCTGCCGGTCAAGCCGGAACAAACAAGGCGGGATGACCGGGGGCGACAACGCGACAAACAAAATATCCCACCTTGTATAATACGAAATACTACAGCCTGTATACAAAAAGCCTGAGCGTTGACATCGTTATTAGAGAAAATTTTAATTAAGCCACGTAAATTGCGTTTCAATGTAAACATAATTTCCTGTTATTAAATTTTAATAATGAAAGCTTGCATGGAATATGGACATATTACAAATGGTGACAGTTTTTCATGAAAAAAATTTGGACTTGAATGCCAAAGACTCAAATTTTATTTTGTATAAAAATAATTTCCCGCATACTGCCTTTAAAAGATTAATGATAAAATATAAAGACTCATGAATTCGTTATTCAATATGTCCCTAATTTCCTGGTAAATAAAACACAAGGCTTTTTTTATTTAAAATTATTATAGCCAATAAAACAGGTCATAAAACATTTCAAATGAACTTATATTGTTATCAGAATATATAATTACTAAACGTACTCTTTCAGATATTACATTCGTCAACCAACCCACACGCAAAAGTAAACCATAAACTTTTAAAGGCAGACTTTATTTTTGTTTGTTAGTTTTTCGACTATCCGTGCACATTACATCGTAGGGTCGGTATTAAGCCTTCAGCACGAATTCGTTATTAGTTATAACACCGTTTTTTATAGCTTTAATTGAAGTTGACACCTTTTCGTGTTTTTATAGTTCCCTTTGTTTGTTTTTCTCACTGTGAAAATTAAAATATAACAGTTGTTTGGTTCCACACGACTTTTTATGTTTTTATTTTAATATAAGCTTCCGTTAACATTTCTGTTATGTGTCTACGGAATATTAACACGGTTTGTATTCATTGTTTTTTTTTTTTTTGCTGTGGAGAGTTTCATTCGCCCTTGAAGCGGGAGAAATTATGAAAATGGTCGGGCCTTTCTGTATTTTTAACTCGTCAACATGATCGATAAATGATTTATTTTGTGTATTGTATTTTATTTTGTTTGGGTGGCTTACATCTGTCAATACAAAAGTAACAGTGAGGTTATTCACGACAAAATACTTTAAATAACAGACAAAGTTTTGAAATTGGCCTATAATTTTCAATAATATCTTTAGCACCCTTTTTATGAATGGGTGATATGAAAGTAGATTTCCATAAAGAAATTCTTCCTTCAGATATTAACCTTTTATTTAAAAGCGTTTATTATAAAAAAAAAGTTGTATCTAAACACTGATATTAGCTTAAATCGTGATTTAAAATTAAGGCAATAAGCTCGCCCCCAGTTACACAGGACTTATGACAATGGCGTAGTACGCCATGTATGTCTAGGTGCACGTCTACCTAACCCTTTCAGGCTAAAGAAGCGTGATGATAAGTGTATGTGTGTTGTGTTAAAAAGAAGAAGTTTTCCAAGTATCGTCACTCGCGAAAGCTTTTTATTTCTTATGGGGATTATTACGCCAATGTTGTGCATGAAGTTTGTTTCTTCATTCAGCGCTATAAATAATTTTTTTCTACATTCCTATACTGATAATGAGGAGCTCGTGGCTAAGTAATAACAGCCGCACGGGTCGATGCATCAGGTTAAGCTACGCTTGCCGCGGTTGGTCTGTGGATGGGTGACCATCTTTTCATACCGAGACTCCTCCGTGCCTCGGAAAGCACGTTAAGCCGTTGGTTCCGGCTGTCATCAAAGTACACAAAATGTGGATCTTTGACAGTCGTTACGGGTCGTCAGAAGCCCGAAAGTCTGACAACCAGTCTTACCAAGGGGTAACGTATTACCCAGTAACTGGGTTGTGTAGGTCAGATAGGCAGTCGCTCCATGTAAAATACTGGTATTCAGCTGCATCCGGTTAGACTGGAAGCCGACCCCAACATAGTTGGGAAAAGGCTAGGCAGATTGATTGATCTATACTGATAATAAAGCTGAAGAGTTTGTTTGTTTACCAGTCGGACTTGAAAAAAAAAAAAATAATGGCTATTTAACACCAAGCTAGGACCCTTAGGAGCCGAGCAAAAAGAAAAAAAATCAGAAAGAACGCATAGCAAAATTAGTATCGTAATAATAACATTAAAGTTAAACGTGGTATGTTTTTATAGATACAATCTGCTGAAGAATAGTCTAGCTGAATATTTTCTCCATCACTCCAGTCCACACACACTTCTGAGTCTTCTTCGTCGTCTATAAACTATGCTTAAGACACGCTTCAATATTTCAGCGAATACCATCTGAGGTCGATAAACGCAAGTTAGTATGGGCCTTGCGGACGCTTATTAGAAATTTCCGAGACAAGTAGGTATTCGATTAGTTAAATGCTTCAAGTTCAAAGGTTTGTACGCCGGATAGCTTTCTGTACTGGAGTCTGGAGTCTGTACTCTGTAGTCTGTAGTATAGCCAGCGAATTTCGACCGTATAACATTGTCGCGTGTTTTGGGGACTAAGTTAGGAAGTGATGGCGTGTAGGTGGTGTCCTTTGTGCATTTTGGTCATGAAAATGGAATATCTGCTCATTTAGACTACGTTTCTTCCAAAAACTTATTTTTGATCCCACATAATTTTTACTAATCATTAAAAAAACTGTATCCTAAATTTTACTTAAAATCCGACCCGCTTTTCTATTTTAGTGCACTAAATGAACAGTAGACGTAAATGGCAGGACGAACTTGATGCTTATAGGATTGATCCATATTGGCTCAGGGTCGAGTTGAGTGGAAAAAGGAAAGGGAGGCCTTGGCCCTGCAGTGAGATAATACTCGCTGAATATTATACTGGATGATTTGTTTTTACCGTCTTGAAAACAATAGGCTACTATAGGTGAATGGAGTAGAAGCTTATGGCATACCTAGTTTTTTTGTTTGTTTTGGTTTTACAATAGCTTAGAACCAAATTGATCTATCAATAAACACTACATTTGAAGTAAACTAGAACAATAACAACAGAAATTTTGAATAACTATATAGATCGTTGATTTGAAATTCGTATGATTACAAATAAAAAAAAAGATTTTTTCAAAAAAAAAAAGTAGGTATGCCATAGGCTTCTACTCCGTTCACCTATTATACACTATTTTTTTCAAGACGGCAAAAGAAATCATCCAGTATAATATTCAGCCTGTGTTGTCTCACTGCAGGGCAAAGGCGCGTCCCTTTCCTTTTTCCACTCAAAAGACATCCAGTATATAATAATGAACAGTAACCACTTCAAGTTATATCGATATTTAAACGCTATTCCGGATAAATTGAAACTAAAGAAAATGAAAAACTTAATAGCTCCTTTCTGTCACATCAGTCCGTCATTTCTCTGTTTAAACCACAAACCACATTTAGGTCCACTTGTACGACAAATTACTAAATGCATTTAACGGATTTAAAACATCATCTTCAAACGATTCACAGATATAGAGCAATGTTTTAAATTAGTTTAGCACTACATGCATTTAGTTATTTGTGATACAAGTCAGCCTCTAAAATTACTGTAGGTGGACTCCAAATCTCGCTCCCTGCCCTCACTTCCACTTCACAATCCTACGACGATTGTGCAACAACAGAGCATCTCGAGGTCAATGGGTACAACGACTTTTCTACCCACCCTCCATGCTCCATCCTCCATCCTCCTTGGACTAACACTCCTTTGTTATCGACCATAACACTAACGATTAACGAGTGCAACCAGGATTAGAGAGACATTTGAAAAAGGAAACTGTAGTAGTATTACTTTATTACACGAACTGGCTGGTTTTGTTTTCGTTATTGATTTCTTAGTGGTGCGGGTGCGAACCAGTTTTTTTTTTTTGGAGGAAATGTTTATGACTCGTTTATTGCCATAAATAATAAAGGTTCTGGTTATTGGTAATTCACTTAAGGAGGAAGCGTCAAGGTAGCCCGTGAAATTAAAAATTTTCTTACGTTTTTTGCAATTTGAAAGTCAGTATTAAGTTGTATTTTAAATAAAGTATGATTTGCGGCCGTAACAAATATGTTTTTACAGAATTATATACAAAAGAATCAGTAATACAACTCCTTAAGTTAGTAATAATCCTAAAATGTCAAGATTTCATGAAATAGTCATTTTTTGGGATTACCTGGTCTTAAAGAGTTGTATCTATTTTCATAATTAGAATCATTAAAGTGATCACTGTAATTATTCTAATTATGTAAATAGATACTTGTTACGACCGCAAATTATAATTTGATTAACGTACAATATAATACCGACTTGTAAATTGCAAAAAACGTAAGAAAATTTGAATTTCGCGGGCTACCCTGACGCTTCCCCCTTAAGGGTACTAAGACACAAAACATAACTGCCGTAATGTGGGTGTACTATAAGTGCACCTCTGCCTTACCCTTCGAGGATTAAAGACGTGATACTTATGCCAAAAGCCTAGCAACAGAACTGAAACGTTTAAGGTTTTAACTATATTTCCTTATAGTTAATAAGGAACTAAACGGTTAACTAAACTAAAATTGGAAAAATGTTGATTAAAATTAGTAATAGATGAGAAAATTTAAAACTAAATATAGAACACAAATAAAATAAAATAGAAGGAATAATAACTTAATATAAATAATTGGGGAGTCTGTTTACACGTGATGGAAAGATTGGTGAAGTTGTGGAAAGGAGAGTAAATGCGGGAAATAATGTCCAAAAAGACTCAATTGGCTGTTCACAATGGTGTGCTGGTGCCTACGCTTATGTGTGGACGAGAATGTTGGGTGTGGCAAAAGAAGTATGAAAGTAGAATAAATGCTGTGGAAATGCGTTCCTTGCGAAGCATGTGTGGTGTGACTATGAATGATAGGCTGAGTAATGTTGTGATAAGGCAAAACACCGGTGCAGTTTAAAGGAAGATGTCAAAACATTTAAAAGAGTATGCTTATGGTTTGGTTATGTTGAGACTATGAATGAAAGGTGACTAACAAAAGGCATTTACGTTAAGGCAGATGTGTGGAAACGCTGGGAGGGGACGCGCTAGGAAGACATATAGTGATCTTATTGGTGATGTTCTTCAAAAAGGTCAGGTGCGTAGTACTCGCAACCGGCGTGCGTGTATAACCAGATGTATGAACGTAAACGAGGCAAAAGGAGTATGTAAGGACCGTAGCAGGTGGCGTTCTGTAGTTTCTGCCTACCCTCATAGGAAGAAGGTGTGAGTTCAGGTATGTATGTATTTATAAAATTTAAAAAACTTTTTAGCAAAAAATAAAACCGACTTCCAAAACAAAACACTACAAAGTGAAAAATAACTTTAATTTCGGTAGTCGGTGTCTTGGGTTTTGTATTTTCGTTTTTTGCCACCGACTTCCGAAATTAAAGTTATTTTTCACTTTGTAGTGTTTTGTTTTGGAAGTCGATTTTATTTTTTGGCTAAAAAGTTTTTATTTTTCACTTTTTAGTTGTGGAACCTACCCTACACTAATTCGAATACATAATTGAGCACAATAATTGTAGATATAGCCATGTAAATAACAGTGATAGGAAGTTATTAAAACACCATCACATCATCCACATAAAATAAGTGGGAAATATACGCATTATTGAAGCTAACTCAAAAACTCCCTAAGCTAAGTTAATAAAATTTATATGGGACCACCTCGGAAGTATACCCTATCAAATAAAAATAGAATTTTCTAAATCGGTCCATCCGTCTTTGAGTAATCGCGTAACAAACATACAAAAAAAAAAAAAAAAAAAAACAAAAAAAAAATACAGACGAATTGAGAACCTCCTCCTTTTGGAAGTCGGTTAAAAACGATAAGCGATTCTGATTTATAGGCTAATTGACACCTAAAACTCATTAAAAATATTATTCTAAAACACAAATTTTGGAAAGTCTACCTCATTAAAGCTGTTCCTAAAACAAACAGTTTTTGTCTTTATTTGTGAGGATTAACATTCATCTCAATTAGGAGGAAGCGATTAAGTTGTTTGTAAAAATAAATGTACGAGCCAACATCATCTGTCTTAAGTTTGAGGAAAAAAGGGCAATCTCTTCATTGATAGATAATTTAGGAGTGTTAATTTTAGTTTATCCTGTAAAATGATTTAATTTTTGCTACTACTAAAGTTGGATTTTAATCTTTAACTTGTTGATTATTTAAATATAGGGTGATAGAGCATAATTTACTGCTTTTGTGCTTCAAATTATAGTATTCTTTTAGAGACCTGTCTGCGTCTGAATGTAAAACTAGGTATTGGTTATAAGGACGCTAATTCTTTCTACCAAATAAATAAAACTTCCTTTGAAGTAGTTAACTCTTTTTCTGTTGTCTCAAGTTTCTGCAACAAAAAAGATTATAGGTATTAGGTATTGTAACGGTCCCCGAATGGAAATCTTTACTTTTACTTTGGGATCTATACTACTAAATGATAATCCGACTCGCGTTGCACTCTTTGATATATTTAAATATTACATATTATATATCTTTAAAACAAACGCGCCTATGTTCGTCCAGGGGAAACGTCGTCACGCTGACGTCTCCCTAGTCCAACTCTAAACGCCTTCTTCTAAAAGTGACCATACGAATGTCAAAATATCGTCAGCCAGATCTTTTTAGATCGGGGCTTGAATGGGACCTCTTCAGTACCTACCGAAACTAGCCGATGCCCGTATGTCTTCCAAGATAAATAGCATAGCCCGCGCCTGGTAACAGATTTATTACGAAACCAATTCACACAAGCAAATTGTATTGGAGCTATGGAGGTGTAAACAAAAACACATCAACATTTACACCGTACAGCTTCGCCCACTGAATACCTACAGAGAATTTATTGTTGGCCACGAAACGGGTGTAGTGTGAGACCGGTCTAAATCACACACAATTTAACAATACAAAAGTAACTTTTACTGTTAACTTTCGCTTGCGTTATATCGCTAAGCCCGGGGTTAATTGAACAGGGTAGAAAATTATACAAAGTTCCACGCTAACATTAATGCTAACCGACGTTTTGTAAGACGAGGCGTCCCGTACTCATGGTGAGTCAATATTATTAGAGGATCCGTCAATTATCAATGTTTATTGATGCTTAAAATCGCGGTCTCTATCGATAAGCAATGTTGTACAACAGATTAACATCGTTATTTGCGCAGCTCTAGTCCTCAGTTGTTTTAAACATGTAGACAAAGGCCGGTAGCTTTTCGGTAGCACGATCGTTTTTTGTTTATTTTAACGTTAATATGAGTAAATATTGCTATATCATGTTTCGCTCTAATGGCTAGTTTACACAGTACGAGCTAGCGTGCGAGTTGGCCTGTCTAGTTGCTGCAGTGCAGCAACATGCACTGGCACTGTGGAGACAGCCAAGGCAAGCCGAGCTACTGACTTGCGAGCACATAGTGCGAGCAGCTGTCTACTGTCTAGTCAGCAGCTCGCACTGTGTAAACAGCCAAGGCAAGCCGAGCTACTGACTTGCGAGCACACAGTGCGAGCAGCTGTCTACTGTCTAGTCAGCAGCTCGCACTGTGTAAACAGCCAAGGCAAGCCGAGCTACTGACTTGCGAGCACACAGTGCGAGCAGCTGTCTACTGTCTAGTCAGCAGCTCGCACTGTGTAAACAGCCAAGGCAAGCCGAGCTACTGACTTGCGAGCACATAGTGCGAGCAGCTGTCTACTGTCTAGTCAGCAGCTCGCACTGTGTAAACAGCCAAGGCAAGCCGAGCTACTGACTTGCGAGCACATAGTGGGAGCAGCTGTCTACTGTCTAGTCAGCAGATTGGACTGTGTAAACAGACAAGGCAAGCCGAGCTACTGACTTGCGAGCACACAGTGCGAGCAGCTGTCTACTGTCTAGTCAGCAGCTCGCACTGTGTAAACAGCCAAGGCAAGCCGAGCTACTGACTTGCGAGCACACAGTGCGAGCAGCTGTCTACTGTCTAGTCAGCAGCTCGCACTGTGTAAACAGCCAAGGCAAGCCAAGCTACTAACTTGCGAGCACACAGTGCGAGCAGCTGTCTACTGTCTAGTCAGCAGCTCGGACTGTGTAAACAGACAAGGCAAGCCGAGAAACTGACTTGCGAGCACACAGTGCGAGCAGCTGTCTAGTCAGCAGCTCAGACTGTGTAAACAGCCAAGGCAGGCCGAGCTACTGATATGTGAGAACACAGTGCAAGCAGCTATCTACTGTCTAGTCAGCAGCTCGTACTGTGTAAATCAGCCATAAGGGAGTAATATTGCATACACGATAGGGTTGTTCACTTGCTTCTCAGATGTGAATAATGTGCTCCTCGCAGCGCGTTATTGAAGCTCATACACCTTATTGAAGCTTTAGCACTAAACTGTGATGTGCAGCTATGTATGTTTATTAGGAACATAGTAGGTTTTATTAAGTAGGTACCCATGTAGTTTATTTATTTAGTAATCATTAACAACTACGTAATATTTTAGGTTATCGTGCATTCTAAGGTTGTATACAACGAATCGCTATTAGCGGATAAGACCGCCTATGTCGCACCGTTGCGCGTGCTGTCCCCAGTATCTCGCACTCTGGCCGTACTTAATGATCTCTTGAATTCTAATCCAACAAATAATCAGTTTGGTCACTCACAATGGGCCTTATTAGAAGGGTATGCTTGAAGTTTCCCTACATGATCGAATCAGAAATGCCCGACATAGCCATAGTATGGTGGACATAGCCCGACGAATTGCCAAACTTAAGTGGCAGTGAGCAGGGCACATTCATGTAGATTGGTGTCTGAAATGGCCTTTTGAGGAAAGAACCACACAGATTGAGAGGACCTGTCCAGTCAGTGCACGCATTTGTCAGTTATCGCGCAGCTCAACTCAGAACTTAAGGAGCTCAACGATTCGACGAACTATACCAAAGAAAGGACATTTGGGTAGGCCGCATAAATTACTCATTCTGCCCGACCATGATTAAAAACAACTAAGAGAAAAAATAAAACAAATAAAAAAGCAATGACCTACATAGACTTCACATTCACAATAATTAAAATAATATAATTCTTTACAAAGTAAATATTCATGTCAACATTCAGTATGCAAAAATAAAAAAGAGAAAAAAGTAAATTTTGAGCAGCTCATCCCAAGCCTTTTTGTCCTCAATTTTATTTTTTTATTTGTGATGGGTTAGCTCTTGACTCTAGTCTAGTTCAAAATGACAGAGACAAAGTCGACGATGGAGTGAGCTTACCCAGAAGAAGCCTGTTCACTCTCACTTTGAAGAGATTAGGGTTGTATTCGTTCGGAAACACAGACGCAGGTAGTGAGTTCCACTCCTTTGCTGTGCGCATTATAAAAGACATTTGAAAGCGCTTAGTGCGAATTGGTGGAATAGCAACCAGGTAGGGATGGTACCTGGCAGTGCGTCTAGATGTCCGATGGTAAAAGGGGCCGGTGGAATGAGGTCCTGGAGTTCTCGGACACACTCTCCGAAGTACAATCTGTAGAAGACCGACAAGCAAAAAACTTTGCGGCTATGAGCCAAGCTATGAAGCTTGGCATTCACCAGTTTTACGTCGCCAATGAGTCTCTTAGCTCTGCGTTCCACAGAGTCAAGCGCGGCTAGTTGGTACTTGGCTGATCCATCCCAAAGGTGACTGCAATACTCTATGCAGGATCGGACTTGCGCTTTGTAAAGGGTTAAAAGCTGTCCAAGCGTAAAGTATCGCTTCACCCTATTTAGGAAGCCCAGTTTCTTGGCCGCAGTTTGGGCCTTGTATTCGATGGTGGTGCCGAAGTTAAGAGTAGATGTCAACTCCATGCCTAGGAGCTCAAGTCGATCAGTTACAGGAACAGATGTACCCCGAAAAGTAGGAGTTTGGGCAAAACGACTCTTTTAGCGGTAAAAAGACGTGTTTTGGTGGCGTTAAAAAAGACCAGATTATCATCACCCCACTGGGAGACCAAGCTTAAGGTCAAATCTGTCCGCTCTACCATGGCCTCTCTTAAGGAACGAACTTCGGCCCCGCTGGTTTTTGCGCTGGACAAGTATCTCTCTGAAACTGTACTGTCATCTGCGTACCCAACAATACCAGGCCGAAGCAGGTCATTGATGTGCAGCAGGAAAAGAGTTGCAGAGAGAACAGACCCCTGAGGAACTCCGGCATCAATAGCCATAAGGTCAGAAGAGCAGCCGTCAACAACTACTCTGATCGACCGTTCACTAAGCAAATCTGATATCCAGCTACTAAAATCAGCTGGAATGCCATACGCAGGAAGCTTGCTGAGCAGAGCAGCGTGCCAGACCCTGTCAAAAGCTTTCGAGATGTCAAGCGATACAGCCAGTGCTTCGCCGTGTTTCTCGATGGCTTCGCCACAGCAGTGCGTGACATACACAAGAAGATCGCCAGTTGACCGTCCCCGGCGAAAGCCATATTGACGGTCACTGAGGAGATCATTGTCTTCAAGGTAGATCAGCAATTTATTGTTCAGTACCCTTTCCATAACCTTGCACAGAATGGAGGTAATGGCAATCGGACGGTAATGGGTCTGCACGGTCGCCTTTTCAATATAATCTTTAACGGTATAAAAAGCTTTCTGACACAACTTACGTTTAATGAATGATTTGAATTTATGAAGGCTCTAAAGATCTTGAATGTTGCTTGGAAGTTTATTATAAAAGCGTATACATTGACACCTGAATGAGCCACCTATTTTCTTGACCCCTGTTGGAAGTACAAAAAATTTGTGTTTGTTCCTAGTTTTTTTTATATTGTGGGTATCACTGTGATTTTTAAACAATTTAATATTTTTATGGGCATATAAAAGATTTTCAAAAATGTACTGAGTAGGTACAGTCATTATATTAATCTCCTTAAATTTCTCTCTGAGAGATTGTCTCGGCCTTAATTTATAAATGGATCGAACAGCTCTTTTATGCAAAACAAAGATAGTCTGAATATCGGCTGCATTTCCCCACAACAGAATACCGTACGACATTACACTATGAAAATAGCTAAAGTTCACTAAATGTGGATCTTTGACAGTCGTTACGGGTCGTCAGAAACCCGAAAGTCTTACAACCAGTCTTACCGACGGGTATCGTATTACCCAGTAACTGGGTTGTGGAGGTCAGATAGGCAATACTGTTATTTAGCTGCATCCGGTTAGACTGGAAGCCGACTCCAACATTGTTGGGAAAAGGCTAGGCAGATTGATTTTTACCTGAATTTTATAAATTTATATTTTCATTTTTATGTGTAGGTATGTGTCTGTCTTTAATCATCATCTCTATTAAAGTTAAATAATCAGCGTATAGCGTTCCCACAGCTGGGACACAGGTCTCCTCTCTTCGAGAGGGAGTGGGCTGTAATCCACCACGCGAGCCCAATGCGGGTTGGAAGATTTCACATGTCTTCGAATTTTTGGTTCTAGGACATGCCAGTTTCCTCACGATGATTTCTTTCATCGTTTTGAGAGCAGCGGTGATGAAATTATTTAGACAAAGTAAAGTACCACTCGGTAAGTCGGGATCCTTAACACCGGGCCACCAGCTCAACTCATAGGTATGAGTTGAGCTGGTAGGTACCAGTACCTATTCATACGTAATAAGCCGAAGTCTCGAGCCCAATTAAACACACAATTCACTTTGAGATGATAGCTGAAGTAAAGCCCATTAGATTGTTTATAAAGGACACGAAATACAGTAAAGAGGTTTATCTGAAATCATATTAGTTAAAACAACGTTATGTACGAGACATGGTATTCTGATTTTGAGACTACTCTTGAAGGTAATTTTGTAATAATGATAAAAGGGATTGGGGGACTGTGACCTTTTTAATGTTTCTTAAGATTTTGCTTGTACTGGAAAATGTTATGTGATGAAAAGAAAAGAAAATAAAATTGTTGATATTATATTATTTTCTAGTCCATAGCTTTAAGAGCTAAGAATTAATCTTCATCCCTAAATACTCTGAACATAGGTACTATCAGCCAAACTTCCGCATGCTCACCTTTATTGCGATAATCGCATAGCACGGCTCATGACTCGATCGCCCGATGAATGCGTTTTGACCAATAGAATACACGAAGCGTATTTTAGTCGTGTTCGTATTAATATAATGATGTATAGAAGTGTGACACTCACAAAGTGCCTTTTATGTGCCTCTTTGAAATAAACGATTTGACTTTGAATTTAAGCGAAACTAGAAAAGGGTGTGGTCTGTCACTAGTTGCGCTTCCGCAAAAATATTTTCTAATCTGAACATACTTAAGTTTTGTCGAGAGTACTTTTTATGAAAATAAAAGTAAGGTACAGCAATTACCAGTAAATTTTGATGCTACCGATTCGATCGGTCACAGTACCTTTTAATAGAGGCTACTTTCAATCCTCTAAACACACAACAAAGACAAAAACTAGAAACAAAACACTAACCGTTCGACGACCCAATGAAAATTCGTTCCAATCAAACACATTGAAACGTAAAACTCATTCAAATTAAACCTTTGATGTTACGGACGCATGAATATCCAACATGAAAATACCTACGGATTAGGATATTCGAGATATTGGGCCGGAATCCGCGTATGGTGGTACTGTTTACATTTACCTAGGGCACGCTCAAATGTACACATTTAATATCGGTTGCAGGCGGACGGTCGATCTATCGACGCAATAGGCCCCATGTCAACACTCCGATGTTACATGTCGCTTTTAACATATATATCAATTTATATATTGCTATATACATAGGTAGGTGGGTATATAATTAACTGTATTGTGGATGGTGATCGGGTATATTTTGGGTAGAGTATTTGAAAATCGGATAGGTTGTCAAATAAAAAAATATTAAAAAAATTAAATCGACTTCAAATAGAAATTAACTCAAAATTATGAAATAACTTTAATTTCGGAAGTCGGTGTCTTGGTATCTGTATTTTAGTTGTTTGCCACCGCTTTCTGAAATAAAAGTTACTTTATAATTTTGAGTTAATTTCTTTAAGAAGTCGATTTATTTGTTTTTAATTATTTTTATTTCTTAATATTTAGTTTTTAGGAAAAACTGGAATATTTGTTTTTGTAATAAGTAGTTAATAGTTTTGTTATGTTTTGGGATGTGTTCCCTTTGACACCACACCCGTAGCTCGTATCAAGAAGCCAGGCCATGCCCCAGAGGAGGGTCCGGTGACGGACAGCCGCGGCGGGTTCGCGGTGAGTGCTAACGCGTGCCCGTGTTCCCGCATCCGATTAATAGTTTCGGAAAAATGCATGGACAAACAAACAAACATACAAACATACATATATCTATGAAATTTTGTATATTTAATATTTTAATAGATTATCACATGTGAATATGTTGCAGTTCCAATAACGTACACATATACGTGTCGAATTGATAACTCCTTTCTTTGAAGTCGTTAAAAACTAGTTTATTTTTAAAGTAATCTCATTTCGGTTCCAAATGATAATATAAGAAATCAATTATAAAAAATATTAGCATATAATATGTAGATGTATTAATTACGTAAAAATCTGTCGATTCGCTCTGTGATTTTGCTGAGCTTTGATTTTGAAGTGTTTTTAATTATATATTTATTTTTCTTTTTATTAGAGATGGGTTTGCTTTTGACTAAAGTCTAGGTCAGAGGTGACAGAGACAAAGTCTACAATGGAGTGAGCTTACCGAGAAGAAGCCTGTTCACTCTAACTTTAAAGAGATTTGATTTAGTGGTTATATGTAGGTTTAAGCTCCGTATCTCTCTATCTACATTTAATAATAATAATATCCTGGGACATTTCACACACGGTCATCTGATACTAAACTAAGCAGAGCTTGTACTATGGAAACCAGATAACTGATATACTACATACACCAGTTTTTTAAGCATAATGAGCCAATAAAGCTATTATCCCCAATATTTTGATAACATTCAATTATCTTAAACCATTTCTAACTCTCTACACCTTTATATTTTTTTTATTTTTTATTATTGCAGACCAAAGAGGTCTTATAATAAATCATAAAACAATATAGTAGAACAGACAACTACGAAGTTAAACACTCACCTGGACGGAGCGGTTGTTACAGAGACGTGCGCCGAATTCATAGTCCTTTTGATTAATGACGTCACTGACGGGGACGCTCTTTAACTTCCAACTTACATTTTTATTTTATAGTCGCTAATAGTTTTAGATAGTTTTATAGAGAGGTAAAATCTTAAAGCAAAGGAAAAAGCCTAGCCTTTTCCCAACTATGTTGGGGTCGGCTTCCAGTCAAACCAGATGCAGCTGAATACCAGTATTTTACATGGAGCGATTGCCTATCTAACCTCCACAACCCAGTTACTAGGTAATATACGTACCCCTTGGTAAAACTGGTTGTCAAACTTTCGGACGTCTGACAATCCGTAGCGACTGTCAAAGATCCATGAATGACAGCCGGAACCAACGGCTTAACGTGCTTTCCAGGACACGGACGGGTCTTGGTATGTAAAAATAGTAACCCATCTATGGGGCAACCACGTCAAGCGTAGCTTAACCTGATCGTTTGATCCGTGCGGCTGTTATTACCTAGCCACAAAGCCCCTAGTTATTAAGTAAATTGACTACCAACATAAATTTTCAGTATACTCAAATCTCAACTATCATCCTTGGTCAGTTGTATGAAATTACTATAGAACTGTATTTACTTATCAAGGGATTTTCCTGACTGAATATTTATTTATTATAAGCACATAGGTACACATGGCTACATATCAAGCTACACATTTTCAGTATAAGCTGACCTCTCATTGTACGGGAATCCTATACAATGCCTGATCAGCTTATACTGGGATACATGTGAGTACATGTTATCAAAATACATAAAGAAACCCATCTCAAATCATATTCACATATTTAATAATTTTCCTTTAATTTACAAAATATGACGAATGCAGACGATGAGCCTTGTTACCCTTTTTCACAGACTAGACTAGGCAAACACTTATAGATAGTGGTTGACTCGTTGAGAATTGCATGCAGACTGGAGCGATCCACTCGTGTACGCCTTTTTCTAAACTCGATCGCAGACGTGACGTCATGCAGCCTTGTCCAAGTAAATAAACCACTGTCGATAACACTAATAAAAAGAAAGAAAGAAAGATAGAAAATGTATTTATTGAGACTCGCACAGGAAGATCACAAATTAATCTTAAACACACTTAAAAGGTAAAAAAAAAAATCAGTCATCAAAAGGCTTCTACTTCAGTGTGATGCTACAACATTTTAAAGTAAGTGTCGCAGCGCTAGTATTCTGATAGGGATGATAACATAAATTCTTATTAATTTCATAAGTACTGCAAGTCTCCAGTAAACTAAATAACGTAACCTTATTTAGCTCTAAAGCTAGGGCTCTCTAAGACTGCGGTGGCCGCCACATAGCGCCTGCAATTTACCGGTGAATGACGTCATGGAAACGTGATTTATGAAAGTAAGTTGATGTGTTTTTTTTTTTTTTTTGAAGAGAAGGAGCTCCTGGCTAAGTAATAACAGCCGCACGGGTCAAAAGTCATTTATTCAAACTAGGCTGAGAATCAGCACTTTTCGAACAAAATTACATAAGACAATCCCCCAAAACGCCCGCCACAAAAAACTCCCCAGCAGCACAGCTGTCTGTTTAGTTAACTAAAATTGATTTTATACAGCACTGCGCAAAATATTTTAAGTATTAGGCAACAAAACATCAGATTAAATTAAATTCATTGCCGTAAGTCAGCTAGCACACGCCAATAGGTACTCGTATACCAAAAAAAGAAAAAAAAATCGAAAACTATACTCAAGCAGAAAAAACTACAAAACTAAAAACGTAAACAGAACTTTATAACTAAATAAAAGCCTCCAGGCATAAAGGCCAGTCATATATGTAGCAGTAACTCGAAGTCACAAATGATAAACTAGGACCATCGAAGTAAAATAAATAAAATAAGAGTTAATTACTAATAACAATAACAAAACCAAGGTCAGCAATATTAATTGAGGCAATATTATAATCTCAAGAAGTAACAAAGACCGTCGATGATTCTTCAGTAATACAAATTACTATTATTATTAAGAAAATAATTATTAAAAAAAGTGGTGAGATATACCTACAGACTGCTGAAGCCTTCTAAATACAGATGGATGCGTAACTAATTCCCTTTAGGGAGGGATTGCGTAGGTAGAAGGTACCAATATAACGCGAACAGGGTTTGCTTAGATTCGGGCCCGAGGCTAAATAAGAACAGCTGTACGGGTCGATCTTCAAGGTTATTCAACGCTTGCCGAGGTCGGTCCGTGGATAGGTGACCATACATTACATACCGAGACCCCTCCGTGCCTCGGAAAGAACGTTAAGCCGTTAGTCCTGGTTGTCATTTGTAGACCTTTGGCAGTCGTTATGGAAAGCCAGAAGCCTGAAAGTCTGACTACCAGTTTTACCAAGGGGTATCGTGTTACCCAGCAACTGGGTTGTGGAGGTCAGATAGGCAGAGGCTCCATGTAAAATATTGGTATTCAGCTGCATCCAGTTAGTCTGGAAGCTGACCCCAACATAGTTGGGGAAAGGTTACGCAGATGATGAGTTTGTTCAGTCTCTCATCAGATACTTTTGGAATAGACTGTAGGTATATGCTTACAATATAATACTGGTTATTAAATCATTCCAATGTGCAACTTGTCCTCTTTATAATTTGGAGGGCAAACTTTACCCGTACCTATTCAAAATCGATTCCAAAACCAATTCAAATCAATACACACCTATAACAATTATATAAACTCCGAATTCCATATGATACGTAGCATTTACAAATGTTCGAGTCAACTCAACGTTCTACGATACAGCTTTGATTTATCAAAGTAAATTCTATCGCCGTTTCCTTACCGTTTCGGCTATTGTTTCCGATAATGATTACATTTTGTATCGGTAGCGTAAGCAATAATTTTTAAGACTTGTGTTTACGGATATTTTGGACTAAAATTGTGATGGGTAATTTTGTCATGCATTTGAATGATACGTTCCTCATTCTTATGCATGCCTAAATTGGGAATCCAGTAACTCATTTAATTTTTACTGCGGACGTTTGAGGTAATATTTCTAGTGAGACGATGGAGCGGCGCTAGTATCTGTAACACAGGTTAATTCCTAGCACGGAACTGGGTTTTTGCTCCGCTATCCACTGTAATATTTCTATCTGTCACTCGTGATGTAGTATTTAAGTTAACCTATACTCAAAGTTTTTTTTTTTGTTAATAAATATTATTATTATTAATCCATAATCATCGGCAAATAGTTTTGAATTTTGATACATTTCCGCATAAAAATAGAAACGTTATAAGTTGATATTCGTTTGGGGCAAAGCTTCTAATCACTACACATTATAGAACAAAGTCCCCCGCCGCGTCTGTCTGTTTGTTCGCGATGATCTCAAAAACTACTGAACGGATTTTAATGCGGTTTTCATTGAAGGAAGGTTTGTACGTATAGTTTTGTGAAGCCAGTGGCAAATGCCAGTGGTTAATAAAATAAGTATAAGGGTGTCTGAGAAAGGGAGTTGCAAACTTAAGGGTCTGGTCTGGTGGAAATCTGTCGTCCTATACATTTCGTCAGGTAGGTACTAAAGTTTTGTATGTGACGACTGATTTTTTTTTCCGATAAAAGTTGTTCACTTTAATGGTCTGTACCACACCCTTTCTCACCAAGTTGGCGACACTCTTTCTCAGATAACCGGTATATTGGTATTCAGCTGCATCCGGTTAGACTGGTTGCCGTCCCCAACATAGTTGGGAAAACGCTAGGCAGATTTAGTCGGAGTGTTTAATATGACTAATATTAAACTCTCCAAATATAAACATTTCACAGATCTTTTTTGTATTTTGAATAAATAGGTATTATAGCTACAGTTACTAAGATATTGAAAATCAATAACAAATTTACGAATTAATGACAATTGTTATTGATTTTCAATATCCGTGCACACCAATAAAAAGTTTCCTAAAACAACAACAACACAACCTGAAGATATGAATACTGGCAAAACATTGGAAAAACGCCCATATCGCGCTCAAACACCAATATAGCATATTCTTTTGAGTGCAAAACTTGCGCAAACGTTTGCGTTAGGATTGGAACGTTTCAGGCGGTCTGAAATCCGTTCGTTTCATGCGAGATCACGCGCCGTTGCGTATCGCTCGCGGGTGTGATCTTTATAGGGTTGCTACGGATTTTAACTGTGTTTTTGATATCGGGAATTTGTGTTCTAGGAACCTGAGGAAGTAATCCTGGTATGTCTAATTCATTATTAAACAAGATATTTACATAATTAGATAGATAGATAGCTAGAATACTCTTTATTAAGTATATTATAAAAATTACAAATGACAGGCCAGTTGGCGTGGTTTGTTAAGATGCCGCAGGTCGTGGGTTTGATTCCCATCCGGGACAAACATTTGTGTGCATGAACAATGTCTGTTTGTTCTGAGTCTGGGTGTAATTATCTATATAAGTATGTATTTACAAAAAAAAAAGTAGTATATGTAGTATATCAGTTATCTGGTTTCCATAGTATAAGCTCTGCTTAGTTTGGGACCGTGTGTGAAATGTCCCAGGATATTATTATTATTAAATGTAGAAATTTTACATAGGGTGACACAATGGGCGGTCTTATCGCTAAAAACGATCTTTTAAAGACCACCTTTGGGTAGATTAAGGGGAGAAGGAGACAATACCGTAGTCAGTGGTGTATTATATACATGTAGGGACTCGGGTATGATAATTTTAACTAAGCATAAGGCATTGGTGTGCGTGTGTTAACGTGCGGCTGCGCCCGCGATCATTTCTAAAGTTTAGTCGCATTAAAGCATCCAACTTGAACCCTTGTCTCGTGTTATCATTTTTACGCTCCTATACACAGTACTTCGGATCACGTAACATACGTAGTATATACCTACTTGTAAAGACATTCCAAATACATATACAATAAATACATACATTATATACTAGTAGTTCTGCGAACAATAGACCTTGCGAGCACAAACGTTTATGCAGCAATTAATATGTCAATAAAATTATATAAACAGGGGTATTTACCATGTTTCTTTTTTCATCAGATCGTTACCAATTTTTTATGATACCAACCTTTCAAATAAAAAAGAACATTTTGGAGGAAGTACCCCTCCAATCAAAAATCCACGATGACAAAAAAAGTCTATAACCCTTTGCACCCGACGGTATACGATAGTACGGGTAACTTCCCCAAGTTACATTCACCAAGTTACGTTAACCAAGTTTCATCCAGATGAGAAAATACGACCTGTAAATGAGTAGCAACAAACTGATAGACGAAAGCAAATTTTGCCAAACTTGAAGCAGAGGCACCAATGTTTATTAAGCATTGAACAAGAGCAACGAACATGTAATGATTATGTAATGATGATGGTTAAGAAGAGATAAAGTGTTATAATTTGTAAGCTAATAGTCTGAACATAATAATATTATTATGTACACGTATAATTTTAATGGGGAATGGAATCATAAGGAATCAAAAAATTTATCCCAAAAGCATTGCCACGTTGAATGACAACGCTGATTTTATTTAATTAAATCATCTTTGCTTACTAACTTTTTTGAATTTAAAATCGAACACTAGAGACTCAAAAAAAGAACAGGTAAGTTCATAAAAGGATAGACTAGGTTAATTGGCAAAATGTCTTTAGAAAGGATTCGGAAGTAGGATAAAAAAAATCTTTCTCTATACCAAGCTCGTGACAGCCCTATTCGACGAACAGTATTTTATAGGGCACACACTTTTACGTTAACGGTTTTTTGTTAGATGTTCGGTTTTGATACTCCCTTCTTTTTTTAAAACTACCAGCTTGTTAAATTTTGAAGGGAAAAACATTTTTCAATCCCGTACTTTTTTGGGTATTCTAAAAATATAAAAGGTTTTATATTTACATGAGATATTTTACCCATCTATTTTCCGAAAAATTTTGGAGTTTTCGTTTTGTTTTTTTGCAGCTTACCTTTTCCTTGTTAGGAGTACAATCATTTTATTAGAAGAAGACGATTGATAATTATAAAAATAATAGGAATCAGTGTTGAGATACGTGTCCAAAAATAATAACACATTGTTATTGTTTCAATTACAAATTATTAAGTAAAATGCTATAAGCCTCTAAAGGTGGTTAGGATTCTAAGGGATTATTTTGGGTTTTTAGACATTTGATTTAAGAT
Organism: Dicycla oo; assembly: GCA_948252095.1. NCBI lineage: Eukaryota > Metazoa > Arthropoda > Insecta > Lepidoptera > Noctuidae > Dicycla > Dicycla oo. Next base: position 30,876,255 of record OX411713.1, on the reverse strand, counting down.
GTTCACAGCAATTACCTTTTCTGATATGTGGTCATTTTTGTCTACTTTTCCGTGACAAAACGGTTTTAATAGTTTGACCTAAGCTTCGGACCTTATTAGTAAAGCAAATCTACCTATACAGATACCTAAACGAGTCTTACTTTTGACAGCTCGAGTAGATACTAATCAATTAGTGATGTCGTAATGCGTTACCGATTCGATTTATTCTAACAATCGACTTTATTTTATGAAGAGGTTTTATTTTAAAGAAATATGTAAAGAAAAGTCAGCCTCCATGAAGTATTGCCTTTTCTCGTCTATAGTGGCCTGTCAATAAATAAAGAACTCCATAGGCGTGCATTATGTAAAACACGAAAGGAGATCGAAAATTAATAATTTATCATACAGCCCACCCACATTTACATTTGACTATTTTTATCATTACCGTTATTGTTTCTACTTTTGAAATAGACAATACGTAAGTTTGGCTATTAGATATTGAATTGTATTCTGTATTAATTAAATATGAAAGAATTCCGATGTATTTGGTTCCTGATTCTTAGTGTACTAAATGCAAAATAAAATGGTACGAAGGATAATACATGGTGTTTAAAAAATCACCTCTATTTATTTATTTATGGTTTCTCTATCTTTCGTAAATCTCAGTCTTCTTAGATGAGCTTTCAATATTCTAATAAAATGATGTCACAATATTAAGTTAAGGAACTGAAACTATACTATAAAATAAAAGAGCATGGCAAGCTGCGTAAACTTGTGAATACTCTGTATTTTACGTGTATATACAGACGTGGAATAAGGTGTTCGAAATAGCGTTTCATACCAAAAAATCTCGTTCCCTAATTCCGAGTATTAAAATAATTTTGCTTAACTGATATATATAAAATAATTAATTGCAAATTCATTATAATTACAATAAAATTAGTTTTTACTCTCTAAAAAATACATCGAATTGTGTATGAACTTTAATTTGTCTTCTTAGCTTTCCCATACAATGAATACAAAATATCTAAAAAGATCACCTTTAGCATATACCTCGGAAATAAATTTTAATATTTATTGCCTTTTTAAATTGTCGACCCCAAAGCGGTAGGGCCTATTCATAAAAAAACAACCCTGAAAATTAAAAAGAAATCAAGTATCTGAAATCGCTATTACGTAGTATACATCGGAATAAGGTACCGGCTGAAATATTTGTCACCTAACACCGGGGTATTTTCAAGACGTATTTTCACCTTGATTTATTCAGAAAAACATACGAAAGTTAAGTGTTTTCGATTGAAAATATAATACGTGAAATAGTTTAATTCAAATAATTACACATACGGTACAAAAACAAACCAAAAAATCCCTATTTAAAAAAAAGCATTGTATTAACGTGCACAAGGTCTAAAATGTATGAAGCGTACGTTCGGACCAGCTGCTAACGTAAAACTAACCAATTATTTTATAACGTACACACATTACACTACCGCCGATTTATCTTGGCCGGTCCGAACATAGGCACTAAGAAGTTTCGCGCATGTTCTCTCACTCACACTCGCCTCATGTCACCATTTGGTCCCTAAAAATGCTTACTGCGCAGCCTTCTGCGCGAAGTTCGGACCTGCCAAGATAAATCGGCGGTACTGTACTTCAGACCATTGATGATATAACTACGCAAAGTTATAATTATTATCAATTGAATAATAGATCTTTTAGTTATAAAGAGCTTGTAAATCGCTCGTAAACGCAGTTTTTCTAAATACCTCGCAATATGGTGCCAATTTTAGAACCCCGTGGAAAAAGGTGCCTTTACCTTAGTTGCCTACACACACTCTGGCCGTCATGAACTAAACACGCATAAAACAAAAATAATGAACAGCACACCAGTGTTACCAACCCAGTTCACTATGTTTTCCTCGACTTTGTAGGAGCGCTGAAATCTGTAATTATCAACTATGTAATAACTTGTATGTGGTTCAAACTTCCCCACCTAGACAAAACTTCGTCTTGGTATTACTTGTAGTTTAAATTTGTAGTTATTCGTCACTGCCGGGTATATGACTGATGGGTAGAATGTTGTATGTGTACTGTAGGTACCTACAGAAACTTGAATTTGGTTAGCCGAAAACATGATAAAAATAGCTCGTGGCTAATTAATAACAGCCGCACGGGTCGATCCATCAGGTTAAGCTACGCTTGCCAGGGTTGGTCTGTGGACCATCTTTACATACCGAGACTCCTCCGTGCCTCGGTAAGCACGTTAAGCCGTTGGTCCCGGCTGTCATTCGTGGATCTTTGACAGTCGTTACGGGTCGTCAGAAGCCCGAAAGTCTGACAACTAGTCTTACCAAGGGGTATCGTATTACCCAGTAACTGGGTTGTGGAAGTCAGATAGGTAGTCGCTCCATGTAAAATACTGGTATTCAGCTGCATCCGGTTAGACTGGAAGCCGACCCCAACATAGTTGGGAAAAGGCTAGGCAGATTGATTGGACGTGGAAAGTAAAGTGGGATAGTTTAGTGGTTTTCAAGGTTAAAGGAAATACACCGAGAAAATTGCGTAACTTACTATGACGTGATTTTGCCTGTCAATAAACAAGGTCGAAATTAAATGCATCCGTGATTCCCAAAAGCACCAACACCAAGCCCGCAAACATACTCGAAGTACGTAGGTATGCGACCAGCGACCACGCTATTCCACAAACACTTCGCGTTCCATATAAACGCGAACATTCGCTTGTCACCGGCCACTACTTCACACGTTTCATATCCCGACCAAAAACTTTTAACTCCCGACCAAAGTTTGATTAAACATATGTAACTATATAGCAGAGTTAAGAGCTACCCTTTTACAACCTTTCACGTCATGATTTTGTACATAGAGTTTTATAACCATTTTTATTTTAGTGTTACGGCCGAAAATATTATCCGTGCGATGACGAGTTTCACATTGAAATCCCATATCAAGTGACCCCTATAATGGTCCCGCTTACGATGTCGTAAAAAGGTGATCGCTTCTCTTTTTTTTTCAATATTTTCGGCTTACTGGCTTACTGTGAGCAATAAAGTTTGAGAAATTAATTATAATTTTGAATTTATTTTGTTGGGGCTGTCCCGGGTTTATTGGGGATGTGATGTATTTGGGAGTAGCGATAGAATTTATTTATTTATTATTTATTTATTTATCAGGAACAATTTATATTGTGTTTGATATATTACATTATTCATTATTCATTATTATATTTTAAAAGTAAACATGCAGCAATATAAATAAAATAAAATTAAAAAAAAAAAAACAAAAAAACATGATTAATAAAAAACAAAAATATTAAATAGCATTCAAAATAAATAGAAAATTGGAATATTTATATTAAATTACAGTTCGTCCACTGAGTACATTTTTTTTTCTAACAGAAATTCTCTGAGCTTAGCCTTAAAAGAGTGTTCAACAAAATTTTCAAATGCGCCGGCAGTCTATTAAATATTTGCACACCTTGGTAATAAATAAAAGACTAAGAAAGCTTGGTAATGAATATAGTTTTGACTGCCTCGTTGAGCTAGTCGTCGCAAGCGCTTGCTGAGCATGAGTTCAATGAAATATTAAGTACTGAGAGAGCTCAAATCTCACAAGGAAGGAGGACTTCGAGTCCTCACAATACCTCACATGGGTTGCTATACTACAAAATGATAGCAGTTAAAACCAGGGAATAATTATATTGAAATTAATAACAGATTTCTTTTAATATAAAACACGCACTCCCTAATCCGATCGTCTCTTGAATTGACTTTTCCTTTGAATAAAAAAAAATTAAATCGGCTTCAAAAAGAAATTAACTCAAAATTATAAAAAAAAACTTTAATTTCGGAAGTCGGTGTCTTGGGATCTGTATTTTAGTTTTTATACCACCGACTTCCAAAATTAAAGTTATTTCATAATTTTGAGTTCGTTTCTTTTTGAAGTCGATTTATTTATTTTGTTTAATTATTTTTATTTCGTAATTATTAGTTTTTAGTAAAAACTGGAATATTTGTTTGTAATAACTATTTAATAGTTTTGTTATAAATATTGCACTACAATTTGACCAAGGTTTTGAGATGTTTTCCCTTTGACACCACACCCGTAGCTTGTATCAATAAGCTAGGCCGTCACACTTATACGTATTAGTCCATTATCTTGAAAACTACAGAACCAATTTTGATGAAAGTTTCACTGTGCCCTAAGTTGAAGTAAATGTAAGCCAACAATAAAAGAATGGTCACGATCCGATTAATAGTTTCGGATAAATGCGTGGACAAACAAACATACATACATACAAACATACATCTATGAAATTTTGTATATTTGTTTGGAAGCCCTAATAGATTGTCATTATGTGAATAATTTGCAATTCCATTAATATTACATACATACGCTCTTTAACTCTATAACTCTTTTTTTCGAAGTCTTAATGACTTCGAAAAAAAGAGTTATCAATTCGACGCGCGAAAGCTAGAACTACTTTTTATTCAAAAGTAGTTCGAATCTGATGGGATTACGTCAGCGACCAATATTAAATGTACCTTTCGCAATAACTAATTATACGCGGAATGTTTTTTTCAATAAGAAGTGCACTTAGTTTCAATGGGCTTCCTAGGGACCTTAATGTCGACTTGTTCTGCACCAGTGTGGCGACCTTAAGACGGCTTTTGACACAGTTATTTTTCAAAGATACCTAGTTAACTTATCTACTTTTCTCTTAACTAATTGTAGATATTAACTTGTATGTACTTTCTTTTTCTTTTTTTATCGAATTTCTTATTAACTATATGTGGAGGCTTGTAATTATCTATTTATTAATATTACACTCTTTAAGTCATTGGTTTATTAGTCTTTATAGCCTACTGTAAAATAAAATAAATAAATAAATATATTTGCTTGAGCGATAGCATGTCAGCCTGTAACATATAAGGTTGCCCATTGTATGACATTATTTACAGTACCTATGCCTGCTACGTTGGTCTAGTGGTCACCAGCGCTTCTGTTGAGCTTGAGGTCGTGGGTTCGATTCCCAGGTTGGGCAAAGTGTTATTGGGTTTTTTATCTGGAAATTCTCAGTAGCAATCTGGAGTCTGGATTTACGCCCGGTTGATGGTAATAAGTTCGCCCCCTATTACTTGGGACTTCAAATCTATAGGTGAAAGGTGAAGGACCTTAAGTCCCAATCTATAAAGTTTACAGTAGACCCCAATATTGTTGACTAAAACCTTTATTTAACCATTGTATAAATTCGAGTTTTACGAAACAGAATAAAAAAATATACATGAAAAGGGCCAACAATGGACTTAAGGTCCTTCACCTTTCACCTACAGAAATATAACTGGTGAAATGTGGGCGTACAGTACACCCCTGCTCAACCCTTCGGAGAAACAAGAAGTGATGTTATCTTATTATATGAGTCTCAGCTCGAAATAACAAAAAAAAATTGTATATTCTAAAAAAAAAAAATGTAATCTTATCATTGTAAAGGGATCACAATCACAGAGATCACTGTAGTCTCTCCTTTCTGACATTAACCCATATAGCCGGTTTTTGTTCCGTAGTTAACTCAACCAATGGTTAAACATAGTAACTAATGGTTGAATTTTGGCTAAATGTGAAAGGCGAAACATATTTTTTTAACATGAATGTATTCATGTTAACTCAGTCATGTTAAAAATTAGTAATAATGGCATTTTGGCAAACACATTCAGTCAAAATTCAACCAATCGTTACTATGTTTAACCATTGGTTGAGTTGACTATGGATCAAAAAACCGACCCTTAGTGAACCGTAGACATTGCTTAACTTTTTCCAATTCCATTTAAGATTCTAGATATCAACTTTTCTTCTGTACAATTCAGGCAAGAAATGAAACACCTAATATAACATTTTCTAACTCAAAATCGGTTTTTCGCCCACTCAAGTACAAGGATAATTTATTTCTGGATCTGTCGAAATCCATCAAAAGATGATAGAAACAAAATGCTTGGCAATATCTTGAGCGAACGGTCTCATTACACGTTTAGTGTTTGTCGAAACATTTCAATCTGGCAAGGTTTGTTTTAGCTAGCAGTGTGCTTTGTTGTGGCCTCTCAGTAGGCGTTTGAAAGGCGAAGAGTTGTGAATACGTTTTTACAATATTTATTTATTTTTATTTAATTAATCTACTTTTTTAGTCGGTATTATGACTGAAAAGAGGAAAAACTTAGCAACCTCACGTGCATGTAGCACAGAATGATCATAATGCAGGCTTTTCTTTTTCCCTCTAATCAGGAAACGTTAGTTAACTATTTGATGATTATTATTTTGAGATGAAATCAATTGCGACTCATTCACCATAACATAATTTTAGTAACAATTATCATACACAACAATTTTATTCACTTTCTATGACCAATTACAAATGGTCTTTTAATCGGCTGATATTCACACATTAAATTAAACCACGCATTCCATAACATTCATCATAACTACTTAACTAAAAACGTATGCTAATATCATTTCTCAAAAAAAAAACCTACTACCAGATTCATTCCGTCCATATTAACCCAGGTATTACGGTTTTTTTTTTTTGAGAAATGATATTAGCATACGTTTTTAGTTAAGTAGTTTTGATTTGATTTATTTTTATTTAATTTATTTCATTAATCTACTTCTTTAGTCGGTATTATGACTGAAAAGAGGAAAAACTTAGCAAGAAAAACAAAAAACGTATGATAATATCATTTCTCAAAAAAAAAAAAAAAAACTTACTACTAGATTCATTCCGTCCATATTAACGTAATACCCCCACACTATCAACAATAAAAGCGGCGATACACATCGTTATCGCCTTTCTCTTGGCCATAACCTCCGAGCGCTCACTCCGTTTATTTACTTAATATTTTCACGAAAGGGCTCACTCGGTGCTCGCATGGAAGATAATAAATAATGTGCCGTTTATATGTCTTGGCCACTTCCAGTTCAAGATATAGTATGTTCAGTTAGGTGGTATTGTGTGGTAGAATTGTTTAGGATAGTTAGGTGCGTTGTGCGGAGAACTGATAACTGGCACGCAGATATGAAAAGTAGTATCAATTTGTATAAGAAACGAAAGCTGTAAAGCAGGGGTTCCCAAACTTTTTCGTTTTGTATTTTATCTCGGCGCCCTAGCTAGTGGAATAGGGTGCAATGATACTAGGTAGATAGCCACATTTTGTGGTTTCCGGAGAATGGTAAACAATTAAGAGCACCTCACGGCACCCCTCTGTATTCTGTACGGCGCACCAGGGCGCCGATCCCTGCTGTAAGGAATAATCCTTACAGCTTTCGATTATGGACAAAATAATGTATAGTGTCGTATGGTTCTTATTTTGCCCGTATTGTATGTAGGTATCCACAGCCCGACTTCACCCTCTACTGGCCATAGGTCTCTCTTTTCTACCTATTTGAACCTTGTTACCATAGTAATAATGTCGAAAAGTGGTTCACCGCGAATGACCGCGATGGTACCTGCTACCTAAAAAACATTAAAAAATATATATATTACAGTAAATAATAGGTTGGGGAAAAAGTTTCTTCGCATTCTTTAAGAAAATTCAAAGCATTTTTTAATATAGTTTATTTACATTTAACTAAAGTATGTAGGTACCATTTTGTTCGATAACTTTTTGCCATCGTGTAGGTAGGGACATGATCCCATTGCTATAGAAATTTTGGGACTTCTGGTCGAAATGCCGCGACAAGTGGTTTTGGCAGTCCTCTCGTGATGTTAACCTGACACTGCCTAAAGAATTCTGAAGAGACCGAAACAGGTGGAAATCTGAAGGTGCAAGGTCAGGACTATACGGCGGATGCATTAACACCTCCCAGCCAAACTCTCTTAATTTTTGCTGAGTGGCTAAAGATGTGTGAGGTCTAGCGTTATCGCGGCTTGCGTTGCATTTTTACCTTTTTTGTAGTAAAATTTTAAAATGTATCGAATTTCTTCATTAGATTCACTCACCTACGAAAAACAAATGAAAATCACACATTTTCCTAATTTGAATTTGGAATTATATTCTTTAAAATTTAAACTTTCAATGATATCAAAACCAGCCAGATACAAATAGTATAGCCAAAGAGATTTTATTACAAGTTCATACATACTATAATGCGAAAAGACTTTTTCCCCAACCTAATATTACAGATTTTTTTTAAGAGGGACAGGAGGTTGCGTAAGTTACCTCTATATGTCATAACGCGTGGCTTAATCACTTAAAGCGATCTTTTACAGACAAAGTTCTGCTCAACTTAATTAAGAGACAAGAAGAATACTATTAATTATCTGCCCTTTTTTCAGAAATCGGCATAAAGTGACTAAAAAGAATCGGCTAAAAAGAAGAATTTAATGAGAATTTTTCCTTTCCAAGATGGCGCGCACTGAATCGACCTACACAGAAAACCCACAGAACCCAATCCACGGTCACCTCGAAACAAATAAAACGATAACGCTATAAAGATTTATCTGTGAAATTTCTCACGGGGCGTAGTACTGTTGTAATTTGATTATAAATTCATTAACTGGCCGCGAGCCCGGGGGAATAATTTAGTGCAATCCACACGGCCCAACACCTCAGTTCCACGGGCTTTTTAACAGACTTTTAGATGTGGACTTGAATTATGGTTCACTCCTTTTGTGGTGGTAGAAATTGTGTAGGTTTAAAGACAAAAGTGGACTACTTCTTAGGGAACAAAAAGCTATGAAGAAAAGGCGACTGAATAAATATAAGACAATATGGAGGATAGGTACTCAATTTACGCAGAATAAGTATTAGTGAGAACTTTAATTTCGGGAGTTGGTATTTTTGGTTTTGTATTTTCGTTTATTGCTACCGAATTCTGAAATAAAAGTTTTTTTCACTTTGTAGTGTTTTTATGGAAGTCATTTGTTTGTGAATATACGTATTATTGAAGCTAATTCAAAAAATACCCAAAAAAGTTAATAAATGTTACAGGACCAACATTGAGGTATAGCAATCAATCAATCAGCCTAGGCTTTTCCCAACTATGTTAGGGTCGGCTTCCAGTCTAACCGGATGCAACTGAATACCAGTATTTTACATGGAGCGACTGCCTATCTGACCTCCACAACCCACTTACTGGGTAATACGATATCCCTTGGTAAGACTGGTTGTCAGACTTTCGGGCTTCTGACGACCCGTAACGACTGTCAAAGATCCACGAATGACAGCCGGGACCAACGGCTTAACGTGCTTTCCGAGGCACGGAGGAGACTCGGTATGAAAAGATGGTCACCCATCCACAGACCAACCGCGGCAAGCGTAGCTTAACCTGATGGACCGACACGTGCGGCTGTTATTACTTAGTCACGAGCTCCAACATTGACGTATACCCTCCCGAATAAAACGAGAATCGTTCAAATCGGACTACTCTGAAAAAAGTTATACGTGGTGATGATTACATTAATAAAAATATATATAGTTACGCCTCAACTTGAGAATCTCCTCCTTTTTTTGACGGTTGATAATTCTAGCATTTCGCTCTTCCTATACTTGAATTTAAAAAAATGTAAAAAATAAATGTGTCGATTGCATAGCGAACGCGAGAGAAACCGATCACGGATGTTTCACAATAGTACACAAATACAGCTTCCAACAAGGATGCTAAAAAATAAACAAAATATTGCTGGATGTTAATTTTATAAAAAGGAAAATCAAAACGGCAACAAGGGTACAATTAAAAACTAATCAATAAAACAAAAGCTATCTTTGAATCATGTTTTATATAAGGACATTTTGTACCAATATAAACAAAGGACAAAATACAATTATCGGTACTCGGCGCTTATAATTATTACGTTGATTTTTCTGTAGAAAAGAGGAAACAAAAAACTCGAGAATGAATTAATGAATCACACAATAGCTTTCAAAGTTAACTGACACCCAATCAGAACCACGCCTATCACCCCGCACAAGTATGCTCACTGAAAGTTGCTGGATGAACCACATCCAGCAACTTTCAGCATCCTCGTCTCTCAGTATCGACATTCAGCACTCGCCGCAGCGCAATCATCAAATATTTGCATTCCACTGAAAAAGTAATATGATTATTAATTTACCGCCGATTCATCGGTACGCTGGTTCGATTCCGTTCAATAAACGGCCGCTCCATTCGAGATATTCACTGTATGCAAAACCTGTGAATTTAGTTTGTGACTTCGAATGGAAAATATTTTGAATAATGTTTAGTTTTATTTCTTTCTTGTTTTTTCTTGTTTTGTGTTGAATATTGCAATCTTTTTTGTAGTCTTTTGAAGATGTTCACAGATTTTGTTTACGGTGGAAACTAGTTCTTTATGAATTTCACAAGTCAATCTCGACGCATAATAAAATTTAAGTATCAGTCGAACTAATCAGTCGAAGTACTGGACATGATCCGTATGAAGCACGCAATAAGCATGCCTGCACCTTGCATAAAAGGAAGTAATTAGCTTGCAAATCGTTGTGAAATAATCGTACATTATTAAAATACTAGCAGCGCCACGCAGTTTCATCCGCGTAAGTCTTGAACCTGTAGGAATATGGGGATAAAAGTATGTTATGTGTTAATCCAGGCTATAAACTATCTGTGTGGCAAATTTTATCAAAATCCCTTTAGTAAATTTTGCGTGAAAGAGTAACAAACATCCATCCATCCTCACAAACTTGCGCATTTATAATATTAGTAGGATTGTATTTTAATATAATATTTTGAAAAATTTAACAAAATTTACAATTTTGTTAAATTTTTCAGAATTAGCTAGCTTTTGCCAGTGGCTTCGCCCGCGTGGATGTTGGAAATTATCCCACGGGAACCGTACATTTTCCAGGATAAAAAGTATCCTATATGCTATTCCAAACTATAATAATCTATGTCTGTGCTAAATTTCATCCAGCTCCGTTCAGCCGTTCTGGCGTGATTGAGTAACAAACATCCAAACATCTTCACAAACTCACATTTATAATATTAGTAGGATATAAGGATAAATCAATTACAATGGCATGCAGAAAAAGAAATAAAGAGAATGCGTTTATTGACTTACGTAAAAACAATTACATCTTAATTTTTTTTTTTTTTTTACTTGTACTAGGGGTCCTCAGCTCAGCATAATGTCAGATAGCAACACGAGGTTCACCTGGCGCTGATTTTCAGTTGTAGCCCTTGAGTGCTACTTGCATCTTTTTTGCAAGTTAAGTATACAGGATAACAGGGACATCAACGCGCAACCTGTTACCACTGATTCAGTAGGTACATGATTCTGGACCCCCCCTTTTTTTTGCGTGGAGAAATGCTCATGTATACTGCACTACCACAGGGGGATAGTGCAGTTATGTGCGACTCCAACCCATAAAAACTCCCCGGTGTCCTCCTCTGCCGCTTGTGGCGGGAACACGGGCACGCGTTAGCCCTCACCGCGATCCCGCCGCGGCTGTCCGTTGCCGGACCCTCCTCTGCAGAGTAGTGGCGAGTACCCTCCATCACCGGCGCACCAGAATACATTGCACGCCGTGACCACCCCAGGGACCAAGCCAGCATATGGGCGCTAGAAGATTCCATGTCTAAAAACCCTTGGTCCCCCTGCGACCGGTCAGGTGAGTGGCTTTGCCGCCTACCACTTTTCATTCTGAATCCCCCTGCGTTGAAATTTTACGTCGGCTATAAAAAAAAAATCTTTTCCATACATTTTGACCTAGTAGGACAAAGCAGATTTTCTTTTAAATATCCGACGATAAATTTCAACGTAGGGGTCCAAAATCAAGTACTGAATTCATGGTAACAGGTTGTGCGTCGATGTTCTTGCCACCCTGTAGGCATCATGTAAGGACGGACAGTGTTATTATTGAGCGCAAATTGAACAAAATAAAAAATATGTATCTACTACTCTATCACCAACATAGCAATGCTGATAGCTTTCTTAACAAAACAAACTAGCAAACATACAGACACAGACAAGCCTCAGAAACCGACACAGCCACTGTACACTCTTATCTTCCAGTTTGCTTACCGTAAGACCACGGAGCGCTCCAACTTTCTAAGCATTTGATGTGCTATAGCGTCCATGAGTTCGATAAATTGTTATACTGGTCTCGATAGAATCCTGGAGTGCGTCTGTAAGTAGTTAAATGAATACTATACTGTTGTAGGGTCTGATACTGAAAGTATATTTAAATGCAAGTAGTCTTGGGCAGAGTGTCTTTTGTCGGAAATTTTCAAGCCAAAACAGAAACCACACTATCGAAATACATCAATAAATTGGTTGTTTCAATTTTTGCTAAGTAATAACAGCGGCACGGGTCGATCGCTCAGGTTAACCTACACTTCCGTTGTTGGTCCGTGGATGGGTGGCCATGTTAACATACCAAGATCCCTTTGTACCTCGAAAAGCACGTTAACCCGTTGGTCCCAGCTGTCATTTGTGGATATTTGACAGTCCTTACGGGTCGTCAGAAGCTCGAAAGTCTGACAACCACTCTTACCAAGGGGTATCGTATTATCCAGTTACTGGTTTGTGGTGATGAGATGGGCAGTCGCTCCATGTAAAATACTGGTATTCAGCTGCATCCGGTTAGGTTGGAAGTCGACCCCAACATAGTTGGGAAAAGGCCAGGCAGATTTTGACTACGATTCTTACCTCTATAAAAAGGAATTCTATATAAAGTAGTATCAGTGTGTTTATTTATTTTAAAATCCGAGTTAACTGACCGAGCGAGCTGTTATAACCGGGTTCCGGATTAGGTTTTTTTTTTTAAAAGAAATTATTTTGAGCTAAAATAAACTTTGTATTAAAATGCAAGGTACAAGTGCACGGTAGGATGGTTGGAAGACGACTGACTGCTGGAGATGCTGCGTAAGCAGCAAGAATGCAGCATAGACTGCTAGGTAAGTCGAAAAGGGTACAGATGAAAGATATAACAGAGCGAAGCGTTTCTGCTTTAAAATTTGCTTTCCTCTGTCAGTTTTCTGTACTTTTCTACAGGTCGTTTTTACAACCGATCTGGACGAAACTTGGTCTACAGGTTTTACGACTTTATACAATGTTTTTGTCTTCCGTCTGGTCACCGCTTCTTCTGGAATTTTTGATTGCAAAAATCCCAGGTGAATCGGTGACCAGACGGATGTACCCCGATCTGGACGAAACTTGTTCGACAGGTTTTACGACTTTATACAATTTAGCCATCCAATGATGGGTACTTCCTACAAAAAGAGGTAAAAAGGGGATTACTGCGCCTTATGAGAACCGATTTCAATGGTTCTTTTTTATTTGGGTGGTTGGTTGGTTGGTGGTTGGTTAGACTTTTGTGAAGATCTGATTAGGATCTTCGGCGTTATAAGCAGAATAGCTCCACAATTTACTGTATTCAGTAAATTGCTCACTTTAGGATTCTAACAGTGAAATTGATTGAGCATCTGGGACCATCTTCACATCACAAAACTACAAAATTCAGAAAAAAATATCAGAATTCTATAAAACGAGTCTTTAAAACCAATATTAGTGTTAGTTTTGCAATAAGCTCCGCTAGATCGCGCTGTTGTTGTCACTCGCCAAATGGTTAGGTTCCGAACATTATGTAAGACTGAGTTTTGTTAGGTATAAAGTAGCTTCAAAAGTAAAGTCTCGTGTTTAACAGATAGTATTTGGTTAGTTGTAGGTTAGTTTATTTCTGTTTAATTATCGTCTTGCCACTCGCCATAAAGTTCCGGGCTAAGCGCGGTAGCTTCAATCAGTTTTCTTACCGCTTTGACTATCCAACACAACAATGTTTCGGCATGGCCGTGATATATACAATGCTTTTGTCAATAAAAAATCTGTCTGCCTAGCCTTTTCCCAACTATGTTAGGATCGCCTTCCAGTCTAACCGGATGCAGCTGAATACCAGTATTTTACATGGAGCGACTGCCTATCTGACCTCCACAACCCAGTTACTGGGTAATACGATACCCCTTGGTAAGACTGGTTGTCAGACTTTCGGGCTTCTGACGACCCGTAACGACTGTCAAAGATCCTCGAATGACAGCCGGGACCAACGGACCTTTTGTCAATAAAAAATATTCCGTTTTAAATAACTTTAGTTGTATATTAATTGTTGCAAAAAAAAAATTGTGCTCGCGAGATCTACTGTTCGCAGAACTACTAGTATAAGTAAGATACTGACACTGACTATCTCATCCTGAATCCTTTGCAGCTTTGGCACGATCAATTTTGCCTTCAATACCGCAATTAAAGTTTTTTTTAAATTTGATTTTTAATTTTTTTTTTCTAAAAAAATATAAATGTGCCGAATAAACATGTTTCCTTTCTTTCTACATTTTTTTTTAATCTGTCGCAGTTTTTTATAGTGTATGATTATACAGTAAACTGTTAATAATCTCCAACATCAAAAAGGACATGTCCTATCGCTCATTTAAGACCAAATCGCCCTATTGCTAGGCAAACATTTGCGCAAGTTACTGCACTTCGCGCTACGTCTCCTAGAATCAACTGCACTATTATATAAGATGCTTAGACCCCGATTCCTAAGTACAATTCAATTATTAGCTTTAGTTTATATGCCAGGAAATTTCTGGAAATCAATCTGTTCAGCCTTTTCCCAACTATGTTGGGGTCGGCTTCCAGTCTAACCGGATGCAGCTGAATACCAGTATTTTACATGGAGGGACTGCTTATCTGACCTCCACAACCCAGTTACTGGGTAATACGATACCCCTTGGTAAGACTGGTTGTTAGACTTTCGGGCTTCTGACGACACGTAACGACTGTCAAAGATCCTCGAATGACAGCCGGGACTTAACGTGCTTTCCGAGGCACGGAGGAGTCTCGGTATGAAAAGATGGTCACCCATCCACAGACCAACCCCGGCAAGAAGAGGCATTTGCCCTGCAATAGGTCAGTAACAAACTGGTAAAAAGGGGTTTAAATATTGATTGCTATGTTTTGATTAAAGGTAAAAGGTAAAATCATCAATCAAATCAAATCGAATCAAAAATCAAATTTATAATCGGATTTTAGTATCTAATGAAATTACCAAAGATGTAAATGGATGTATACAATTTCACTCACATGCCGTGAGTTGATTCGGACTCGATAGAAATCAAGTTTTCTGTTTTCATGAGCTATGTCCTTACACATACAATAGAATGATTGTCATTATCTAAAGTGACTTTAATAGACACAAAGAGTTACTTAGTAATCAATGTTAATGAGCATTCCTTACTCCGTATTTAGATTTTTTTCTAATGGGTTCGTTTTATAAAAAAAACTTATCCTCCATCAAAAACGATTTTTTTTTCTGTAAAGCATCGTGCATGAAGTACTTATATTTAATTTTATTGCCAGTCTTAAAAAGCAGTTGAGCAGAAAGAATTTCTATGGAGTTCGTAGAAAGTTAGTGCCTAATAAAATCGTGGTGAGGACTTTAGGGAGATGCATGAACTCCGGCCTAGACACGTTCACCACTTGTGGGTATCATGAAAATCTTAAAATCTATCTCTTATAACCAATACCTTAAATCAGAATACTAAGGGTCGGTTTTTTGATCCGTAGTTAACTTAACCAATGGTTAATTAAACATAGTAACTAATGGTTGAATTTTGGCTAAATGTGAAAAGCTAAACATGAATGAATTATGCCATTAGTTACTATGTTTAACCATTAGTTGAGTTAACTACGGATCAAAAACCGGCCCTTAGGAAGATTCTAGAGGAAATGGCCAGTAGTTTTCCGTTTTATGGACTATTCATGCCAATAACCACTCGTATTTGAAAAATGGTAATTAGTACCTAATAATTTAGCTACCATCTTTTATGGGATACTATGTTAAATGTCACAATAAAATACCTTGTAATACATTGTAATTAAATGAAAGAAAATTCTAAACTCATATTAAAAGTACACATACACAAGCATGACAAATTAGAGGATTATATTCAATTATACTATTACCTGTTTTATTCCTGTTCAATGTTACTATGTGTGAAATGTACAAATAAACTATTATTATTATCTCTTTATTTATTTTGAAACTTATTAAATACATTTTTAAATATATTTTTTTTATAAAAAAAACATTTTTATAAAATATAAGAAATAGTGATCCGCCAGTAGCGGGAGCAAGGTCCAAGCTACCGGTGGTTAGGGCTGCAGAGACAGGAACCTCCTCACAATGCGAGCCGTATCGAGACTGTCTTCTGAATCTGGCCCTTGATCCAACCGCCTAACGAGAGTCTCGGGAGATGTTGATCGAGGCTTTCGGCCGTCAGGCCATTGGCCGTTACTACAATCGGCACAATGACAGCCAAGCTCACATTCCACATGTCAACAACCTCTTGTGCTAAGTCGAGATACTTGATTTGCTTCTCTTTCTCAGCTTTCACGAGGTTCTCGTTATGTGGAATGGTAACATCGACAATCATTGCGCGGCGCACTAATCGATCTATCACCACTATATCAGGCTTAGCGGCGACAATAGTCCTGTCAGTAATGATAGACCGATCCCAGTACAACATTACTTTTATTATATTTTTATTTTATTCAAGATAAGAATGCTTGGGGACGTGCTGGTCCCCTTCCATTGGACAATCTAGAGTCTAGACAAAATCAAACTGGTTGCTAATTTAATCGTTTAAATTTATTCATTTTACATTCTGTGATTACTTTATTTAACTCACACACACACTTGTTAAAATTTTAAGAAAATCGTAGGTAAAGCTACTTTTACAATGTCTGTAAATATGTGACTACCATGTATCTATTACATAATTATTTTATCTGACATTGCTTCAATTTTAATTCTTTTTACCTTTTGTGGTGTAGTAATTTTATTCTAGGTGCATCGTCAAGACGATGTGTGTGTAACAAAGTAAAGTATGTCAAGACATACTTTACTTTTTTTTATTAGCAATATCATTAAGTTATTAATTTTATATTTTGCTGATTTGTGGAGGTCAGATAGGCAGTCGCTCCATGTAAAATACTGGTATTCAGCTGCATCCAGTTAGACTGGAAGCCGACCCCAACATAGTTGGGAAAAGGGTAGGCAGATTGATTTGATTTTGCTGCGTAGACTCAATTTTTTTTATGGGTTATTCTAAACGAAAATTAAATTGTTTTGTACGCCATAAATGACAAAACATTAGATCTACCTGTGAGACAAGACCTGTGCACATATTATGTGATGCATACTCATGTTTTACAAAAAATTATATTCTATTCTATATTTTTGGAAGGGGCGACTAGAGTCAATTTTTATTGGTGGTGCTGTCCGACTGGTTTTTAGGTGACGTCTCTGAGTTATCACGTACTTTGTTTATTTTCTAAACTTATTGAATATATTTTTAAAAATGTTTATAAAAATCATTTAAAAAAATTAAAAATAT
This sequence comes from Dicycla oo, assembly GCA_948252095.1. Taxonomy (NCBI): domain Eukaryota; kingdom Metazoa; phylum Arthropoda; class Insecta; order Lepidoptera; family Noctuidae; genus Dicycla; species Dicycla oo. The sequence goes on along the minus strand of OX411713.1, from coordinate 30,858,861 downwards.
AAAAAATAGTGATCCGGGTACTGTGAAAATAATTTGGTATTGTGAACAGGGTCTAAGCTACCGGTGGCTAGGGCTGCAGAGACAGGAACCTCCTCACAATGCGAGCCGTATCGAGAAGTACTGCCTTCTGAATCTGGCCCTTGATCCAACCGCCTAACGAGAGCCTCGTTGGTCGAGGCTTTCGGTCATCAGGTCATTCGTCGTTAGAATACAATCGGCACAAGGACAGGCACATGTCAACAACCTCGTGTGCTAAGTCGAGATACTTAATTGTTTCTCTTTCTCAGATTTCACTAGGTTCTCGTCATGTGGGATGGTAACATCGACAATCATTGCGCGGTTCACAAATCGATCTATCACCACTATTTTATACAGCAGAAAAATTCTAACACTTCCGTCACTTTATATATTAGAAATATCGGTATTTGTAAAAAACAATCCTGATTTGTTTCCCCTTTTGACCAATAATACAGATAGAAATAGACGTGAGAAGTATAGACTTTGGGTGCAATCACTCCCCGCAAAAACAGCATTTCTGAAAAAAAGTGTGATATGCATGGCCCCATTGATATACAATAAAATTCCTAATTCCTTTAAGGAAATGAATATAAATTCATTCAAGAGAGAATTAAAAAAATTGCTAATTAGTAGGGGTACTGTAATGTTACGGAGTTTTTGAAGGACAAATTTTGAATTTAGATATCTTAATATGTATTTTTATTGTGCTAATTATATTGTTTTTGACTATATTTTTGTATTGACTATAATTATGTATTTGATTTGATTTAATTTTGACTGTAAAATTATTATTTTAAAATTAATAATTCCAATTAACTAATTAATTCGTTATGAACTATTTTGTACGCCGAATATGGCAAAACATGTTGAACCATCAATATTCAATTCGTTTCCATCCATATGTGCATATCTATGTATCATGTTACACATGTTTAGACAAATAAATGCATCTTTATCTTTATCTTATTGGCGACAATAGTCCTATCAGTAATGATAGACCGATCCCAGTACAACGTCACATGGTCATTTTGGAGAACTGGGTCGGACACAATGACATACCTACTTGTAATACGATACCTCAGAATCCACAAGTTTATATTTCAATGAGTTATTATTATTATTAAATTGTGTCTACATTTGTTATATTGAGTTCACACCTGTAAATACAAATGTTAGTGGCAATAGATTTTTTTTATTTTATTTTTTTGTAAGTTTTGACGTTCAAAAGTGCCTTTTATGTGCCTATTTGACATAAATGATTTGACTTTGTGATTTAGAAGTATACTAGCTTTTGCTAGCGTCTGCGCCGTCGGGTATGTCGGAAATTATTCCACGAGAACCGTACATACCGTACATTTTTCCGGGATAAAATGTAACCTATGTGTTATTCCAGACTATAATTTATCTCTGAGCTAAATTTCATACAGATCCGTTCAGCCGTTCTGGCGTGATTGTGTATCAAACATCCATCCATCCATCCAAACTTTCGCAATTATAATATTAGTAGGATTAGTAATAGATACCTAACTATTTACTTCATAGTAACACAGAACTTGTAAATGAATGAACGCAATAAAATCGTCATTGTTCATACGCTACACGTATCTAATAACTAACCTACTCAACACAGCTCCACTCACGGGCAAAGATAACAGCTGATACATTGTTATTCTCCCATCCTCATACTCGCAAATCAATCAAAAACACTATAAATAAAACATGAGAACCAAAAATCGTGATATCTGCGAGCGCTTACAACAATCCGACAGTTTATCTGACAGTTTATCCGACTATTAAAATATATGTATTTCAACCGTTTTGTATCACGATAAGTTGCGCTCGAAAAATATTCTACAATCCTACATATCGGCAATCACTTATGATCTTTCGTGGCCTAAGTTTTGAGCGAACAGCGTGAATAACTCATAAACTTTTGGAGAATCATTCAACCTTGAATATTCAGTATACTGATACACTATTTTGCCTTTACTCGCACGATAGTTTGGTCCAGTTATTCGGACAAACCTGTTGTTATTGGGATGTTTGATTCTTAGGAGACGCAGAAGTTCTAAATTTTCAGCACCTTTTTGTTGTCCAACTCTTTTGTGAACTAAAAAGCTTTATAGTGAATGTGGAAACTCGGCGGGAAGATAACCTTTTTACACTAAGACTACAATTGCCTGCTGAATTTATAAATTTTGTACAAAAAGAAAAACTACTGACTTAAAAAAAAAAGAAAAAACACCACAAAGTGAAAAATAACTTTAATTTCTGAAGTCGGTGTCGGGTTTTGTATTTACGTTTTTTGCGACCGACTTCCAAAGTTAAAGTTTTTTCACTTTGTGGTGTTTTTTTTTTGTAAAACCATTTATATTTTTCACTTTTTAATCGTGGTAGGTACCTACCCAACACAAATTCGATACCACTACCTGCAAAATTTATTAAAACATCATCCACATGTAATAAGTGGAAGAAATACGTATTTTTGAAGCTAACTCAAAAACTACCCAAGTAAAAATAATAAATTTTATATGGGACCAATTTCGAGGTATACCCTTCCGAATTAAATAAGAATCGTTCAAATCTACTTTACGAGTATAAAAAGTTGTGTCACACATTTAAAAAATACCTACTCCTTTTTCCGTCGGTTAAAAAAAAACACTGTTAATTCCTCCAGAACCAAATTCAGATCCAATGTCTAAAATTAGATAGATACCTGCAACAAATATTATGTTCGATGAAACTAATCATCATGATAATGAGTACCTAATAATTACCGTTTCAATGCGATTATAAATAGGTATTTGAAAACTGTTGGCCTAATTAAGGGAATTAACGGGCTTAACCACCAAATCCCGTATTAACCTACAATTTAGGCCACACAAACACACATGACATATTATCGAGAACCCTGAAGCTGTATTCAAATCGAATTATAACATCGCTACATTTTATTTAACATTAAAATTTTGAGCGCTGAATTTTAGTGTACATTATTTATTACAGCGGAGGATACTTTTATAATTTATTTTCCTTTATCTTAGGTTCGTTTGCAGGCAAGACATAGTTGTGCATGTGAGATTTATGCTAACAAAAATGTATAGGCTATGATAACATTGTTACACGCGAGAATTAAATACCAGGCTGAGCGAGATCGAGAACCGATTGAGTAGATAAAATAAAAGCTCCTCGAAATTTAGACTAGTACAAGTATACATGCAAATCAGTCAGCCAATGAAATGAAGACAACAAATAATGATGCTATAGTCACTAATAAAAGTACCCTTCCACACAGTGTTTCTCTCATCCCCGATAATAACAATACAGTCAAACTGAAAACACTCATTCCTATAATCCCCCTAACTATCTATAATATAACACACAACACTTACATACCATACAATAATAATGCCAGTTGGAATGCCGCCAACGTCAATATAAACATTCATCAGTTTCTCGTTTAATAAATTTTGAACTGTCCCACTAAAAATTATTCGAATTCTATCATAATTGAACTTAATTTAAATGAACTTTCATAATTCAAATCTGTAAACACATTTAAAATATTTCAGTATGATATGGTAGTTTGTTGGTTGTATGATTGATGTATTGTATTATCAAATAGTTAAACAGAATTTAGAGAGGGCCTCGTAGTAAAATAATAACAGTCGCAAGGGTCGATCGAATGTTAAGCTACGGTTCGGTCACTGCGGTCAGTTCGTGGATTGGTGACCGTCCATCACATATCGAGACCCCTCCGTGCCTCGAAAACCACGTTAAGCTGTTGGTTCTGGCTGTCTTTCGTAGATCTTTGACAGTTGTTACTGGTAGTCAGAAGCCCAAAAGTCGGACAATCAGTCTTACCAAGGGGATATCGTGTTACTGGGTTAACAGGGTTGAAGAGGACAAATGGGCAGTAGCTCCATGTAAAATACTAGTATTCAGCTGCATTCGGTTAGACTTGAAGCCTCAACATATTTGGGAAAAGGCTAGGCAGATTGATTTTTTATCAGTAAATTGAGACGGGGTCACAGCAGACCAAGTAGGAGATGATGGGACTAGTTGTATAAGTTTTATCAAAACTGGATGGCGAGCTCGCGAATGATAGAAGGAGTGGAAGTAGGCGGGTGAATATTTGACCTTTAAACCGCCGTCATTACCTTCCGCCAAAAGTTGATGAAAGAGAATATATTTAATGAAATATTTCAGCAATTCCTGATTCTGGTCCTTAAGCAGATTCTGGGAATTGATGAAATATTTCATTAACGATATTCTCCTTCATCAACTTTTGGCGGAAGGTAATGACGGCGGTTTAAAGGTCAAATATTCACCCAGGCCTTTGCCTATGAGTGGGACAGGATTGGCTAGCAAAAAAATAACACATTAGTGTATATTTATATACCCAGTCGAAGTAAAAGCTTAATAAGTAGGTTAGGCACCTTTTAATGACACAATGCACACAGTTAACTATATTAGATTTGGATTAGGAGGATAATAAAGACACACATAATTTTTGCAAGAAATTTATTAGTATTTTCATTTACATAGTGACAATTATATTACAATCATGAGAACAAACCGTTATCTTTCTTATTGCCTACAATAGTAGTTCTTGTTAGTGACAATTTCTCTCTGTATTATATCTTTACTCATTTTATTGTCATCCCAGTTCAAACCTCCAGTACAGTTTGATTTTATAGTACGGTCTTAAATGTATTGAAACGATGCAGAAGCTCCCCGAAAAGTGCATTTGCTGAATTTGAAGCCATGCATGCGAAGCCACAGAAGCAACGGTAGCTGAAAGCTAGAATCTAAAACAGTAAAAGAAGATAATGATACTGGAATAAAAGTTTAGAATGAAAAGCTACTTGGATATTTAGATTGTGTTGTGAGTAACGCTGATGACAAGGAAGAACATAACGTTAATATTTTCATACATACGGAAGACATTAAAGGCAAAGTTTATATTAAACTGTAGAAGTGTCATTAATCATTGTTTGGTTCAGATCCTTCAGTTCTGATGCCAAGACATCTCGGATACAGTCGTTAAAGTACGTAATGTAAAACTGCGTATCACAAACACTAGTAACATAACAAACAGGATAATAAAATTTTATTTGTATCAATAAAAAATATGATATAGAAACTGGTTATATATGTTTGCTCGCTGTGACTCGTTTAAAATCAGCACAATGAATTTGTTGAAATTATTCAAAACTTACAAAAATGGAAAAGAATATATACTGAGAATGTTTTTGTTATGTGAACATTTAACAATAATAAAATAAGTGAGATAGTAAGAGACTAATGTAGAGCGTTAGCCTCTTACTATCTCACAGTTTTGTTACTCTTTAAATTTACATCTTCAAACCTGAGTTTATATGCTGCATCAGTAAAAGGAGAATATACTAAAGCAATCGTGCGCTATCAAACTACAAACTACACATATTTTATTTCTACATTGTACACTTTACTACAACTTCCCCAATATCTGCAGCATGACTAATTTCATTGGAAAAATTGAATACATAAAGTGCAAAACATCTTAGAGCTTTGGGCGTATCTATTCAAATCAGATGATATTCAGCAATACCGCAAAATAAATAACATTGTTCGGTAGGATATGATATACCGTTTATGAGCGACTTAAGTGCACTATTGTCGTTTTCGTCTCACCCGCTCCGGTTTATTGCTTGAGCTATAAAAATGCATCGAACGTTGCAACGGTTTTGTATTACTGTGGTTTATATTCTTCATCACATGACGGACCGTTGCCAATTTTATATATAAGTTTAGCGTTACTGTTATGTAAATGTGGCATGTTATTGAACATATGCAAATAAATGGTTACTTGTATAACACTTAGAAAAGTCAGTGTTAAGTTTCGTTCAATCAAACTAACATTTACAAAGCTTGCTACTACTTATTATTATTTCAAACAATGCAACAAATACAAACTCTCATTTCCAGTAAGCTATTGGTGCCTCTATTTTACATTGTTAGATAATGTTTGCATGGTCTAACTCCATGAAGCACACAACGTAAAACTCGGAATAGATTCCAGAAATTCAAATATCAATCCCAATGCAGCGAGCAATAGTAGTAATATAATTTATCTGCACAGAATACCCAACAAATCAATTCCTTCCGAAAATTCAGGATCAGCAGACAAATAGATCATTGCAAAGCAACGCTCACGTATACGTAAATACCTTTCAATCAACGTATCAAGCGCACAAGCGAGAACATCGCACGAACAAAATTTAATTCAGCGGGCATGCACGCGATATTCGAACGGCACATAAATACCAATGTGACTGAATAAACTAAGGTTTTCCAACATCCAAGTTTAGGGACACCGTGTTCGTACTTCGGAACTGTACTGTAGACACCGTGTTGGGGAAGTTAACACTAAATTTGTGAGTTGTTGTTGTTGGAAAGCGCGCTAAGATAGTAGTGTAGCCGGTCGCTCGTCACTGTGAAGTAAGAAAAGTGAGGGCGGCACACTCGCCCGCATACAAATAGTTTACAAATGGCATGTTGTCGGTGCGGTGTCGAGGCGGCGTGGCTGCGACACTGTGCGACTGGTGAGTGCAAGTTACAAACGATATGGCTTTGGATTAACCCCTCAATAAAGTTTCATTGTGGAGGGGATTGTGGGAATTCTGATTCATTTTGTTTCTTTGTATTTAATTTGTTGTTTCGTGGAATAATATTACCTTTTAAATTACTAATGATACTTAGCAGTGGTTTAGTAGTGGTTCTTTAGCAAATACATTGTTTTCTTTATATATTTTTATAAAGATTCTGTGTGTGCTCTTTAGTTCATGCAATATCACATTGCTAGGCTCAAATCTATCATTTACGCCTTCTGTTACTTTCTTAGTTTCTACTACTTAATACCAGAGTTTTACTCTGTAAATCGCTAGTATCTCGTTGTTCACACCCTGTAGGACAGCACACGCGACGGCTGGTCGCGTTTAGTCGGGATAACTCGGAGAATTTTTAAATTATCAACACTAAGTAGGTAACATATGGGAGTATTGAACCAGCTTGCAACTGCAATTCTAGTGACACATCGTCTGTACATAAAGATTGTGTTTAGCTATGGTATAGCTGTTGAACCAGGTCTTTAGAGGTTTTTGTTTTTAATCTATTAATACATTTATAATTTTCATTCATTTTCATTTATCATTTTAAAAATAGAAAAACAAATACTATTGGCCAGCTCACAAAAATAAACCAAAATGTATGTACGCATTAATTTCAATATTTACTAAACGATGTTCTAATTTCGTCTTACGAAAAAAAAAGGAATAATGAATTTAAAAAATATATATTTCAAAATCGTTAATAAATGTATTAGTTTAAAAATTATATCAAACAAAATAAAAATAAGATACAAATAAATAAAATTATTTGAAGGGAGAGTTCAAAGCTACATAAGAGTGAATAGAAGTATAGCAATAGTAGAAATAAAAAAGGTTTTAATCCTGTTTAGCGAAGTCTGCGAGGCGTCTGCGAGGCCAGAAGTCAGGTAAGATGTGAAAGAAAACTCATTACTTCTTATTCACCGTCGACGTCGGATAGTGTTTGTATTGATGCGATATCTTTGTCGATAGTCGATGAAAAATGGCCAAGTTCTATTGTGAATTTTCGATTTATAAAATCTAAAATGTTTTTATTTGACAGTTTTAAGTCTTGAGGTAGAACTTTAAATATTGCGAACTATCAACATTCACCACTTTAAATAAAATATTAAAGGATATTTTCATTTTAAACCTTTAATTTGAATCTGATCATTCTGTTGGTATGAAAAAAAACTAGAAAAAGTTTTTGAAGTGAAAACTTATGTAGGCGCGTCGCGTGCTTTTTAGTAGGGGAAATCTTAATGAATGGCTGAAAAGTGATGTGATAAGACAACGGTGTGGCTTAAAAGAAGATTTAGTGACAAAATTATGCTCAGATTGTTTGGTCATGTTGAGAGGGTGAATGGATGTGAGTGGTAACGCCGAGAGGGGACGCCCTAGGAAGACATATAGTAACCTTATTGATGATGTTCTTCAGGAAGGTCAGGTGCATAGTACTCGCAACCGACGTGCGTGTATGACCAGATGTATGGATGTAAACGAGGCAAAAGGAGTATGTAAGGATCTTAGCAGGTGGCGTTCTGTAGTTTCTTCCTACCCACATGGGAAGAACCCGTAACGTTTGGGAAGAACCCGAGTTCGCATCACTGCGCCATGCTATGCATAGTTTTACGTTTAAGTTTTCACTTCTGTCGACAGTCCCAATCAATCTGCCTAGCCTTTTCCCAACTATGTTGGGGTCGGCTTCCAGTCTAACCGGATGCATCTGAATACCAGTATTTTACATGGAGCGACTGCCTATCTGACCTCCACAACCTAGTAACTGGGTAATACGATACCCCTTGGTAAGACTGGTCGTCAGACTTTCGCGCTTCTGACGACCCGTAACGAGTGTCAAAGATCCACGAATGACAGCCGGGACCAACGCCTTAACGTGCTTTCCGAGGCACGGAGGAGTCTCGGTATGTAAAGATGGTCACCCATCCACAGACCAACCCTGGCAAGCGTAGCTTAACCTGATGGATCGACCCGTGCGGTTGTTATTATTTAGCCACGAGCTCCTCTTCTTCCTTCCACGAGCTTCTGTTGACAGTCCCAATGACTGCCAAATATTTTTATTTATTTAGTTGTATTGCCAAAGTTGCTTTTTCTTTAAAAACGATGCTTAAATTATCGGTGTTGCCCCAGCCCCATAAATAATGAACTAGTCTCATAACATTCTCTAAGTACAAAATTTCTATCGACATCACCACAACCCCAAGTAAGGGGTTGCAGCAATAAATTTTAAAAGTAACACATCAGTATGCCAGCCTCGTTTCGTCGTCTACACATTGAATGGGACAAAGCAAGATGTATTGTAGCTACATATGAGCAGCATATTACGATGCCAGGTTTCCGGCCAAAATCGATTTTTAGCGTTCGTTTCAGTTTTAGGATGGGTCATAATGGGGGCAAAACAGTTTAATTATTTAAATTGACTGATACATATAAACTGATGATATTGAACTCTGATACATATAAACATAAACGCACGCCTATGTTCTATGTTCTATGTTATTGGGTTTGGTTTCCGCACTTAATCCTTCAAGTGGACCATTGTGCGTGAGCCATAGCGGCCGTCGGGGTTTATTCCAACCAGCCCACCTCCCTCCAGAAGTTGGTCACGGCTTCTGGTCTGTTCAGAACATCTGTTAAAGATTTGGGTGTCCCGAGGGTTTCTGTTCTAATCTGGGCAACGCCTGTGCACTCGAAGAGCACATGCGGAACGGTTTCCTCAGCCTCCATGCAAGCTCTGCACAGAGGGCTGTCCGTTATGCCCATTGTGTAAAAGTGTTTGTTCAGCGAGCAGTGTCCTGTGATGGTCCCCGTCATCAGGCGCAGGCCGTTCCTATCCAGGCGTAAGAGTCGCCTGGTCAGTTTGCCATCCAGGCTTGGCATAGCCTCCCTGGACTGCCTGCACCCTGGTGCCGAGGACCACCACTCCTCTGCTTTTGTTTGGGTGATCTCTTGCAGCCATCTGCGTAATTGGTTGAAGGGGATGGGTATGATTGGTTCGGGCCCATAGACTGACGCACTGGATGCCCTCCTAGCAAGTTCGTCCGCTGCGTCGTTACCCAAAGACCCACTGTGTCCTTTTATCCATTGCAGTGTCACTGTGTTGCGGTTAGGTACCGTTGCTCGTTCTAACGCATTGTGACATTCTAGTATTAATCTTGAAGTAATATATTTTTTCTCTAAGGTTTGGAGTACTGAGGCACTGTCGGAGAGTATACGTATATGGGTGTCCGTAACTCTCCTGGCCTCTATGGCATACGCCGCTTGAATAATGCCCACACATTCTGCCTGGTAGACAGTGTTGAACATTCCCAGCGGGCTGGATATGTTTATGTTGAGGTCGTGCGAGAAAACTCCGGCACCGGTTCCGGAGTTGGTCTTTGACCCGTCAGTGTAAACCCTCAGCTCGTTCGGGCCCGAGTGGTCACGCTGTTCTTCCGTGAGTATTATGTTGTAATGTTTTTTAAAATAATGCTGTTTCGGGGCTCTGTCGCAGGCTGATGCCATCATTGGCCGTTTTTTGATCGCATCCTCCCTAATGCGTATGTGTTTAACCCTGGAGTCTTTGCTCAGGGTTCCGGTTATATTGAGCCTAAAGGCGGCCAAGGCTGCCTCCTCCCTCACAATGAGATGTAGTGGAGGCAGTCCAAGCATTGCTTGTAGTGCGGCCGTAGGTGCGGTTCTCATGCAGCCAGTGATTGCCACACAGGCTAATCGCTGTAGTTTTTCGAGATCTTTCCGGGTTGTGCTCAGGTCTGTCCTGGGCCACCAGACTAGTGAGCCATAAGTAATGATCGGTCTGATAACTGCGGTGTATAGCCAGTAAGTGACCTTGGGGTTAATCCCCCAGTTCCTGCCAAGCAGTCTCTTACACTGCCACAGGGCTATGCTGGCTTTTGTGGTGATGTAATTAGTATGTCTAGCCCAGTTCAACTGTTTGTCCAAAAAGATGCCCAGGTATTTGGTTTCAGTCGATAGGCTTAGGGTAGTTCCAAAGAATCGTGGTAGTTGTAGTGTTGTCAGCTTCCTCTTTTTTGTAAAAAGAATCAGCTCGGTTTTGGTAGGGTTCACTGATAGTGTATGTTTATTGCACCAGTCCTCTACTATCTTCAAGGCCTGACGCATGAGATTACATAGAGTGTTTTCGTGGGTGCCGTTTATTATTATGGCTATGTCATCAGCGTAGCCAACAGTGAAATATCCTTTATCATTGAGTGTCTTAATAAGGCTGTCTACGACCAGGTTCCATTGCATCGGAGAAAGGACGCCCCCTTGCGGGCAGCCCTTTGCTACAATGGCCCTTGTAGTGTCGTTCACTGTCACTTGTACAGCTCTCAGTTTGAGCATGTTTGTGATCCAGCCACTCAGGGTTGAGTCTATGCCGTGTCTATCTAGTGCCATGCCAATACTGTTGAACATGGTCTTGTCGAAGGCACCCTCAATGTCAATGAAGGCGGCCAGTGCTGAGCATTTGTGGTCCACTGCGCACTCAATCTTGGAAACCACAGTGTGTAGTGCAGATTCCGTTGATCTGCCAGTGGAGTACGCATGCTGTTGTTTATGTAGTGGTTTTATCCTAAGAGGTCCATCTCGGATGTATCTATCACATAGTCTCTCGAGGGTCTTCAGTAGGAAGGATGTGAGGCTTATAGGTCTGTAAGACCTGGGTTGTGTATAGTCAGTCTTTCCAGGTTTGGGTATGAAAATGACCTTCACTTCGCGCCATGCGAGGGGTATATATCTAAATGCTAAGCAGGCGCGGTAGATTTCCACCAGCCATGGCATCAGATGATCTACCCCCCACTGCAGTAAGGCTGGGAAGATGCCATCCAGTCCTGCGGACTTGTATGGCTGGAAGGTATTTATGGCCCACTTTATTCGGTCTTTTGTTACTATATTGTGGGCTCTAGTCCAATCGTGATCCGTTGGGGTCCATTCTGGTTCAGCCTCCCACGTCCTGTCCTCCAAGAGCTTACAGTTTGGGAAGTGAGTCTCCAGAAGGACCTTACTGGTTTCTTGGTCGGTTAAAGTATATGAATTATCGGGTTTTTTCAGCGCGCCGAGGGTTCGGTCCTGATCGGTTGATAGGATCTTCCTTACCCTCGCAGCTTCGTTGTTCGTCTCAATGGATTCGCAGAATTTACGCCACGCAGTTCTTCTGGCGGTTCTGATCTGCTTTTTGTATGTGTATTGGGTTTCTTTATATATTTCCCAGTCATCCGGGAGTCTAGTGTTTTTAGCTCTGTTGAATTGCTTACGTAGTGCATTTCTGAGTTTGCTAAGTTCAGCGTTCCACCAAGGGTTTCTCTCGCCCTTGAGTTGTGGCGCTCTTAGCTTGCAGCATGCATAGTAAGCTTCGGTTAGATATTCTGATAATTTTGTCACGGTATATTCTAATTGTGCTTGGTCTTTTATGGTTATTTGTGATAGGTGCCTAGCTAGTAGTGAGGCTAGTAGGCGTTTATACCCTGGGACATTGGTGCGCCGTGGGTTGCGTCTCGGTTCTGGTTTCCTTGTGTTGGCTGTTAGTGTAAATCGGATCCTTCTATGGTCTGAGCAAGAGGGCTCGTCTGATACGTGCCAATTTGTGATAAGGTTAGTCGCGTTTTCTGTAGCAAGTGTCAGGTCTATGATTGTTTGACCTCGAACTGTGACCCAAGTGGGTTCTGAGCCGCGGTTAACAATGTTAAGGTTAGTAGAGAATAAATATGTGGATAATACCTCTCCTCTGGGGTTCGGTGCGTCGCTGCCCCAGAGCGGGTGATGGGCGTTCGAGTCAGTGCAGATGATTAGGTCAAGTTTGGCGTGCTCGCAGTGCTGCACCAGGTCGGCCATCTCCTTCGGAGGGCAGTCTGCGTCCTCCCCCGGCATGTATACCGAGGCCAGTACTATGTCTGGGATGTCACCTGCAGTCTGGAGCCTGACAGCCGTCAAGTCTCTGGAACAGAATTGGGTGAGTGGTGTGCTGGGAATATGTTTGGGTATGTATGCGCATGTTCTTGGTTTGTCTGAGCCGTGTGTGTTGAGGATTAGCTTACCTCCGATGTTACCGAGGCCACATATTCTGTTGTTCCTGATCCATGGCTCCTGGATCAGTGCAATGGTTTGGGGCTTTACCTCCAGTGCCCTGCGTAAGCTAGCTGTGGCAGTTTGGCTGTGCTGGAGGTTGGTTTGAATGAAGTTGAGGGGTGATGACGGCGGTGGGGTAGAGTTAGTCGGAGCTGGATCCATCGGACGATTTTCCCTCTAACTCTACCCTGTTCTGGTCTTCATGTGGGTCACCCGGCGACGAGGCTAAGAGCTGCTCGCTCCAGTCGGGTGATGCAGTCGGTGTGGGGTCTATGTCGGCCATTGCCGCTCTGGCCATGTCCTCCTCAAGTTGGGCAATGGCCGCGTCATTCGTCTGTGTCGTCGGTTGTGGCGTCTGTGTGTCCGTGCTGTCAGTCTGGGTGTCAGAGGGTTGGGCCGTGGGCCAGAAGCGAACGTATATCGACCCGAGTAGGTACGATATTCGTCGCTCCCGGGCCAAAACCCTTTCAACCTCCTCCGGTGGCACACCCAGGGTCAAAAATGTCCCATAGTTGTCACCACCGACGGCTGTTGCCCTGTAGAGTGACCATCTGGCGATGTCGTACCAGGTATTCTGGCGAACCAGAATATTCTGGAGTCGAGCTACGTCACCTCGGTATCGAGGGACGAAAAGCGAGGCTCGGGCACGAGTGGGTACGTCAGACTGTTTCAGTACTGTCAATGTAAGGTCAGTGTCAGGTAGTCTAATCTTGGGTACATTCTGGGTCAGCCATGCTAGGGCATTGTCGTCCTCACACCACATCTGCACCGTGCCCTCCGCTACCCGTGGGTATCCGCGAAAGGCCGGGAGTGGTGTGGTCGCGTCAGTGTCCATCAGCATGTTCTCGAGGTTAGTCTTAATGTACTCGGCTTCCTCTTTTGTCAGGTCTTTGGAGGGGGGAGGAAAGCAGATTGCTACGGCTAGCCTCGCAGGGATATCCTTCGTGGCCCGCGCGTAGGTTCTCCGCTCTCCCTGAGCAGAGTGGACCCTCGCACGTTTTGCGTCCCCTTGGATCGTGCTCGGAGAAGCCGTGTCGTCGGGGCGCTCCCTCTTTACCGGCCCCGGACCACTTGGTCCTGGCTGCGGCTTTGAGGTGCTTGGCAAGGTGTTGGCTGCCAAAAAGCTCCTATGCGAGGCTCCAGCCCGCCTTTTCCTCCTGTGTCTGGGTCGAGTTCGGTCTTGGGTTCTGTCAGGGTCCTGAGGTCGGCTGGCTACCCCGGCATGCTCTGTCATCGGGGACTTTTCGCGCCGGGTATTCCCTACACGGACTTGTCCCCGCCCACATGTTTCCGCGTCCGGCCGCTTTTCGCGCTGGGTGTCCCCTTCGCGTACTTGCGGCTGGTCGCGTACTTCCCCTTCGGCGTCCGATCGCGCTCCGCGCCGGCTAGTGCCTACGCAGATTTTGCGCTTTCGGTCGCCTAATTCTCTCTCCCGGGCCCTGATTTTTTCGCGCTTTTGTCGCAGCAGGCGTACTTCATCAGTCGGGAGCGTGGTAGAGCTGCCAGGCTCGTCCTCCTTCCCCGACCCTTTCTGTGCGTGTGTTAGGTCGTCTAGCCTGACCTCGATCCTCTCACGTTGGGATGCCAACGTGCGAAGCTCGCTGTCCAGGCTCGTAATGGGTGCTTGGTCTTGGTCATTGTCAGGGTTATAAGTAACACTCTTCCTCACGATACTCTGTTGCCAGAGGCTCGTGGACGGCGCGTGAGTCGCAGCCGGAGTAGGGTCTTTTGGCGCGGTAGTCGCAGCCGTGGTCTGGGTTATTGGCGCTTGTTCAGCAGCCTGGGTTGTTGGCGCTTGTTCAGCAGCCGGCCGCGCTGAAGAGCGCGGCACCAATTTGCAGTGGGGTGCCCCCCCCAGATTACGTTGGGGGCTGACCGCCGAAGCGATGTGGGATTCCCCGGCTTGGCCGGGACCCACCTGGGTAAAAACTTTGTCCTGCTGCTTCATGGTGATAAGGTGGTGGGCTTTTTTGGAGTAGAGGTTGCCCCTCCTCTGGGAACGACGGGATATAGGGATGGGAGGGAAGATGTCTTGTGGATAAGGTCCAGGGTTTTGAAAGGTTACCCAGGTCTGGGAATTGGCCTGGGATTTAGGAACTACGGGATAATAAGGATAGGAAGGGAACGGCTTATTTGGATCATGGATACATGGGAAAAGGTTCATGGGTTACCCTAAGCCTGGGTTTTGGCCTTCGGGAACTTCTCTTGTCCGGGATCTCTAACGAGATGCTCCGGGCGCGGGGTCGATGTTATCCGCCGATCTCGCCCCCGGAGTTGGGCTATCCGCAACCTGCCCACCCGCTCGGTTGCAAGAGAAGAAGTGCCTGGCAGTCCGGGTCGTCTCACCGCTGATGTACCTTTACATAAGCGTTGAGACGACCCAGGCTCCCCCGAGTAACGCACGCCTTCTTCCCATGTGGGTAGGTAGAAACTGCAGAAAACCTCCTGCTTCGAGCCTTGCATACTTCTTTTGCTTCGTTTATTAATAGTTTTTTTTTTCTGTGATAGGTTTTTTTTTTTACCACAGATTAAAAATAAGCTTTTACTTCTCAACCATTGAGCAAACGATAACCAGCTAAAGGCTAAAAATAATTTTTGATCAAATAAAAAAAAAAGAAAGAAGGAAAATGTAAATGTCTCTGATTCTCAAAAATAATTCTAAATTCACGAGTTGGCACGTGTTACGTTAATATTCTTAGGTAAGGCGTAGCTAAGTAAAATGATTTTTGTAATGTTTTTTACCGAACGATCTTAATAAGTAATAAAATAGCATTTATTTAATCGAAGCTCTAATTATTTCCATTTTGCGCTCCTAAAAATATTATTGAATACTCTTATAAAACGAATGCGCCTCTTTTCGAGAACCTATAATAATTCCTATTTTGTGGTCCTACAAACACTAAATAGTCGCTACAACTAACTTGGATGTAGCGTTCGCCGACCGTTACCGCGGCACCGCTCGCTTGGCTCTCCCGGCTCGCACGCGGTTGGGTACAGTTCTAACCTAACTTAACCAATTTGGTCGGGGTGACCTAGCTTTGTTACTGCGAGCAAATATGAGAAAAGGCCAGAAACTTAAAAAAAGGCTCAATTATTAAAAAAAAGTGTGCATCATTAGAAGCGCAAAAAGTTTTTAGAGGGTCAGTTAAATATTTCCCTAATAAAATTGTATTAATATAGACAGTTTGGTTCTCCTAGCTAATATAACAGGGTGACTGGTAATTTGCGACTGATAACAAACTTATAATATGGAACAGCTGATAATTTTTTTCGTGATTTCAGGTTTGGTCCCATAGTAAAATCAAAATCAAAAGTCATTTACTCAAACTAGGCTGAGAATCAGTACTATTCGAATGTCAAAATTACATAAGACAGTCCCCAAAACGCCCGCCCTTCACCACTTCCTAGTGCTTTAGCTGGGGAGAAGAAGTGGCGCAACAAACTCCCCAGCAGCACAGCTGTCTGTTCAGTTAAAAAATATTAATATATATATATATATATATATATATATATATATATGCTATTTATAATTGCGTCTGTTTCCGATGTCTGAATGTATAGAATATATATATATATATATATATTCTATACATTCAGACATCGGAAACAGACGCAATTATGTGTATTAACCAGGTTTTATGTTTCCCGATAGTTGCTCAACTCAGCAGGGCTAATTAGTTTAATTGCGTTTGCGGCCGTTCTTGGTCTCACGCATCGCATCATATTACACACCAGTGGTTAGTTATTATGATAATTGGAGATGATTAGTTATAATATCAATAAGTAAACCAATACCGGCTAAATTAGTCAGTAGCACAGATACAATATCAAAATGATATTATACCTATTTATCTATAAATGTTGAATAGGGTAAAGACACAAAATTATCGTAGTGATCCATAGAATTATTTAAATGATTCTACTAATAGAAAAAAATGGAGTTTATTCCAAAGAAGAACAACCAATACGTCTACAGGAAAATCTTTAGACAACATAAACCAAAGCAAACCCATTTGTTTCACACGATACTCCCAACTTTTCGCGATGACAAGGCGCTGACGCACTCCATCTTCTTTTCATTTTGAACGTGGAAACTTTTGAAATGTAAGAAAATATATCCAAATTAGATTTATACGCGAGCCTAATACGCGCTGTGGAGTGTTCAGGTGATTTGGGAGTGCGGCCTACAGATTGAATTTACTCACGGCCCTTGAGAGATGGATACGGGTGAGGAACTTAAATTTTCTGGATACGCTTTAAAATATTGTCAAGAGTTATACTGAGAATACAACGGATAACTTCATTACTTTTCTGTTTAGACTACATCATGGCTTATCATCAAATGGAAGTGGGCGAAAACTTACATCAAACACTAGCAATAATTTGTAACGTAATATCTTGTTACTACTCTGAAAGAGAATGTTGGATAAAATCTAAACTAATATTATAAATGCGAAAGTGAGTTTGGCTCGGAACGGCTAAATGGATTCGAATGAAATTTGACAAATAGATAGCCTGGGGTCTAGAAAAGGACATGGGCTACTTTTTATCCCAGTAATACGTTTTGGGGGATCATTTCCGACTTCCACGCGGGCAAAGCCGCGGGCAAAAGCTAGCAAAGAATATAATAGTTACTTCCTTTTGATTTTTAAACAAAAGCTTGACCAGCAGCACTTTTTAAATGGTTTATGGAAGTAAGTAGATAATTTTCTCATTGATATAAAAAATACTAAGCGTGATTTCTTTTATCCACAGAAAAAAAATATTTATTCACAAAAAATAACCCACATACATAATTATGATACATTGTTAGTACGTTGTATCGCAATTTCCCGACATTGTCAAGATTGTAAACTCGGTACATCTAGTTAAAATGATACCAACAGAATCTTCGCGAGTACGCACCCTACGCCCCAGGGAGGCCTTTTCCCCCCATTACTTCTATAACATCACTTTATGATACTCGACTGTACTTTTTTTATTATTCATGATAATACGCATTACATTAGCGTGTTTTTGTTTCCAACATCGTCTACTGCCGTCACTTTTTCGTCTTTGCAAAGCCTTTTTTGTCGTTCACTTCATTATTTATTTGTTGCATTTTTGAGCTGGTCAGACATCAAAACAAATCATTGTAGTGTGTAAAAGAAAACTTTCAGTGAAAACGTTGGATTGTTGAAAATCGATTATGAAAAAAAAGAAATAATATTTATTATAGTTAAAAAAATAATAATATTCGAAACAAAATGTAAACTCAACTCGATTTTTAGTTACAATATTTGTATTATTCAATTTATTAATAATTAAGTTAAATATACAATATCCTAACCTAATTAAAACTATTATAAAATTAAAATATGGCGTCGAAAAATTCCTCCGCATCGCTGTTTACTGGCAATGTACCCCAGAGACTGGCGGCATTGCCACGTTGTATGGCAATACTTAGCCTCTGGCCAGCCCTTGGGTCACGGGAATGTGTGTTTTTCCAACAGGAAATACCCACGCTTACATTGTTATTAAATTATTACAATCTATGCTGGAAACATAATACAACGTGACATTATCATTTGTTATCCAGTTAAAACATACAGAATCGGTCGTTTAGGGGACCCTTTAGTGTATCAAAATCAAAAGTCATTTATTCAAACTAGGCTGAGAATGAGCACTTTTCAAACGTCAAAATTACTTAAGACAGTCCCTCAAAACGCCCGCCCTTCACTACTTCCTAGTGCTTTAGCTGGGGAGAAGAAGTGGCGCAACAAACTCCCCAGCAGCACAGTTGTCTGTTCAATTAAAATATTTGACAGTGCTGTATAGCACTGCGCAAAATAATTTAGGTATTACGCAACAAAACATGAGATTAAATTAAATTCATTGCCATAAGTCAGCTAGCACACGCCAATATACCAAAAAATAAGAAAAATAATCTAAAACTATACTCAAGCAGAAATAAAAATATAAAACTAAAAACGTAAACAGAACTTTATAACTAAATAAAAGCCTTCAGGCATAAAGGGCGTGCTCACTTACATATAGCCATATAATATATGTAGTATTAACTCGAAGTCAAAAATGATAAACTAGGACCATCGAAGTAAAATAAATAAAATAAGAGTCAAGATGATATACCTAAAAGCTCCCCGAAGCTATAAATTGCAATTGTCAATTTTTACGCCGTTGTTACATATTGATACGCAAATTGATCGTTTTCCAAATGCAATTGAAGCGATTGACAATGTTACTACAATTGCAATTGATTGCGATTGGTCGTTTCGGGGTTCCTTTAGCTTTAGATTCAAACGCACCACAAATCACAAATTTAAAACCACCAAAACAAACATAAAATCTCCAAACAAATTGACATTTACTTTACAGAGTTTAAATGTATGTAAAACCTTTCATCGCGGCCTCTCAAGTCAAAGCTTGTGACCCGATTCGGCTTGTCTTCTGACCCTTGCTCAACATTATACAAATCCTTCTTACATCCACTCTCTGTATTTATTTGCGTGTCTTGACCTACAATTTTATACGGTATCTTAGGGTATCTTAGTATATGTACATAAATTTATTACAAGCCCCCGCTTCGAGAAATGCGACTGAACTGGAGTTAGGGAACTGAATCTTGAGTTCATTTTAGATTTTTGTGACTTGAAATGTGTAAATAGTGCAGATGTTTGTAGTAGGCAGAACGGTAACGTTATATATGATGATGATGATAATGATGATGATAAGACACTGATATGATATCCTTTCCATGAGTTTCCTTAAAAGAAAAGCACTTTAGAAGCTCATTTACATCTTCATAGTATGGATAACTTCGATAAAGGACTAAGTTGCTGGGGTTACTTCGGTAAGGAGTCATATCGATGTAAAACATCAGCTGATGACTGGAAGTTTTTTTTTTTTTTATTATTTGTGATGGGTTTGCTCTTGACTCTAGTCTAGGTCAGAGGTGACAGAGACAAAGTCGACGATGGAGTGAGTTTACCCAGAAGAAGCCTGTTCACTCTCACTTTGAAGAGATTAGGGTTGTATACGTTCGGAAACACAGACGCAGGTAGTGAGTTCCACTCTTTTGCTGTGCGCATTATAAAAGACATTTGGAAGCGCTTAGTGCGAATTGGTGGAATAGCAACCAGGTAGGGATGGTAACTGGCAGTGCGTCTAGATGTCCGGTGGTAGAAGGGGGCCGGTGGAATGAGGTCGTGGAGTTCTCGGGCACACTCTCCGAAGTACAATCTGTAGAAGACCGACAAGCAGGCAACCTTGCGGCGATGAGCCAAGCTATGAAGCTTGGCATCCACCAGTTTTACGTCGCCAATGAGTTCGAAGTAAAAGTCCGTTTCTGGAACACTTGAAGCCTAATGTCCTGTGATCGACGTCGGTGGCGGGGTTTGGCGTCTATAATAGCACCCTAATAAGGTTTAGCAGTTTTAGCAGCCTGTATGTACGGAGGGTTCCGTATACTGCACGTTGATGACCAAATGGAGATCCTTAGCGAGTATTTAGAACATGAAAGTTTAGCATACGGTGCTGGTTGGCAGTTTGACAGTGATTTAGTAGCTACGTGCTCGTTCTATGATTGTAAATTGCATATCAGTGAATTTGCAGTGTAATGTAATGTGCTTGTGTAATTAAAGAGTTGAAAAGTTACTAATAATTAAAATCTCAAAAAACTAAACTACAGCAGAACCAATTAATCTAATCACATCAAACAATTTCTCAACTTCCAATAATCAGCTAGTATAGCACATATGGCACGGCCCCTACCGTACGTACGAGAAAGTCTACACAATAATTACGTAATCTAACTGACATGTAATTAAGCGCTGCAAGCGCTAACTACATCAATTATCACGTGGATGACTGCTTCATTATTACAAACTACGGAACACTACGCATAGGACTTGACGACTTGTAATTAATTGGCAATTATGTCTGACCTTTAAGCGAAGTGCAAATTACGACGTTTTAGTTCTAACGCACTGAACGGAACTTGGTAACGAGGTCAAAAGTTCGAAAAAATTATGAATGCTAGCAAATATAATTTAAAAAAAAAAACTAGCGGGCCTTATAGTAGTCGCATATGATGTGTAACATCTGACATCTATTTGGGTTGGCACCATCTGACGGTCAAGTCTAGCACCGCACGCGCTCGTTGTCAAATAAAATAGCGCGCGCTTCCACGGCTTCCAGTTACACACTTCCGTCCCTTATTACGAAATCACTCTCAGAGATTGCAGAAAAACGAGAGGAAAGATGTTACACATAAAAAAAAATTACAGATTTTATGTTTCTACAATTAAGTATAAAATAAACTAATTGAAAGATTCTGTGTATGAGTATATAAATATGGTATCGAAAATAATAAAAAAATCCAAAAGCAATTTATAAAACAAAATGAAATAAAATATACCTACTGCAGTATAATGATAAACATTGTATATGTATTAATTAAGAAAGTACTACACTCCTATAAGTAGAAGTTTACGTAACATCTAATCCATATAACTACATCTATTCAGACATCGTAAAACACCCCGCTGTTACTAATACCACCGTAAACATATACAGTGTGTATATAGAGGCCTTCAATACTGTAGATTGTAATTATTGGGCCTTAATTGATTTGCTTTGTATGTGGATTACCAATTAATTAGCGTATAATGTTAGACAAGGGCATCTGGCAGCCGAGTGTTACATAGCCACATGTATCATGATGGATAGACAGAAAAATATCGATGACATGTAAGATTTTGGAGATGTTGATTGTGAAAGAGTTGTAATTGCGTTTTTCGATGATGGGTTTGAATTTCGTGATCATTTTGAGTTTTAAATTGCAATCCAATACTTTGCTGAAGAACTTATTAATATTGTAGAAAGTAATTCAATCCGTCTACATTTTGAAATTTCTGACAGACCCTAATAATTCCCTAAAGGCACAATCAGATATGAACATCAACATTCCTAAACAATTCACGAGCACCTTTCACTTCCAATCCCTAAATAATAATCTGATATTCCAAACTCATAATTCAGGAAACCGAGCCTGATCCGACCAGAACTTCTAAACAACGTTTTGTGAACCAATCACTTTACTATCTGAATTATATATCAGAATGTCTTCGGTGGCCAGTATTCCGTCAGCTAATTGTAACTCCGTGAATGCAAATCCAATTTCTCAACTGGTGAGGTGCAAGACACCTCGGGCGGGTGGTTAATTTAGACAACCCTACCGGATCCAATCAACCGTTGGATCTTCGTTGGAATTGTAACAACATTATCTTAGGGTTGCCTACTAACAAAAACCAGGGCTTAGTAAAAAATTGGGTTGTGTGTTCATCTAAAAATAATTTGAGTTTTTCTACGATTCGGTTTGATGGTATTTTTAAACTGATTTTTTTAGAGTTGAATCGGAATTCGAATCTTTCAAATGATAAATGATTTTATTTCTGTAAGTAGGTTTGTACAAACACTCTTACACGTCAATCATGTTTTTTTTATTATTATTCTCGTTGAGGTCGGCATTTCCTACGAGTATCTGACTACTCTGAGAAGAAAGGCCGAAACAAACTCAGAGGTCACAGTCTCTTATAAAGTCCAGACATAATATTGGTCAGTTCATGTGAAGACCATGTAGATTGGTGTCTGAAATGGTCTTTTGAGGAAAGAACCACACAGATGGAGAGGACGTGTCCAGTCAGTGCACGCAGTTGTCAGTAATCGCGCAGCTCAACTGGTTAAATTCTCAAATGATTTATTGCCGAATTTGGAAAATGGTAGTATACAAATATCAGCAATATCCAATTATAGTAACTACGACATGTGGTCAGTCCACATAATAGAAGTCCGAATAATAGAAGATAATGATGTAGTTTTGAACAATAACTGTACTCAAAGGGTATTACTGCTCTATGAACGCACACATATATAAAAAAGGGTTAAATCAAAGGGACCGTCCGTACTTTCACACCAGCTTAATAAAATATTCGATAGTCCTAAATATGACATGTATATCAAAAATATCACTGCCCGAGCCTGCTATTGTTTTACAGATATAATGTTATATCGGATTCCGAGTAACATTTTTGTATCCGACTATTGTCCATCGGTTCACAGAATTTAACTCTACGTTCGTGTATGGAAATATTAAACATTATTATATCGAATTCGAACCTACATAAAAGGTATACAAATTCCATTCACTACGCATCTCGAAATTGGTTTTGAAAATAATCCAGCTCTCGTCATTGTTCGAAACGTTGTGGATCCCATAGAAAGCATGGGTTTTATTCATTGATACAGGTACAGTTTAATTTGTGCTTTCATACTCGTATGAGTTGAACTGTAAGGCGATTTCGGAGCACGTGACGCATTTTCCAACGACACACAATGATAAAGTATATCGTATTACATTCATATTGAAACACGGTGTTTTTGCATGACAATTGTACCGCATGAAAAGAAGTTGAACTTTTGTGCTGGATCTTTTACATTATACGACATTTTACATTAAGTTCTTTTCTTGCAAACTGAGCAGTTTTAAATTGTACTGATATTAACATATTTAATCTAAGCTAAGTTTTAGTGGCTCTACTTTTAATACTGAATAACCGATTCGTAGTCTTCACACACAGTATCATATCGCACATGGTAAAAAATCTTTTAGTTGTCAGTATCCATTTTGTGTAATATTTCCTTTTTCACAAAATTGTTTATTTATTACTGTCTAAAAAGCGAGCATACGTTTACAAGCTACAGTCTCAGTACTGCAGTAACTCGAACTTAATTTTAGGATCTCATACAACTATTCTGAGAGTTTGGCCCAGTTCCCGTCTCCCATCACTGGTTTCGTAAACTCAAAGTATGTTTTTAATACGTTCGCCTTATTCATGCAAACAACCGAGATGGAAATATGAATAGAATCTGTGTTGGGTATTAAAAACTTGGTTAACATAAGCGGCCACAGTTCGTTGGGTTTCGTCACAATAAGTCGATGTTCGTAATCGAGAACATTGTTCGAACGTGAGAAACGGACAGCGTGTCCATTTGTCTTGTTTTAAGTCTCTTTCATATATTTATTTCCATACATGTTTTGTTAAAGGAATTATTATACTGTTTTGGTTTCGTTTCATATAAATGCTGAATGCGAAGTAGAAATTTATTCACAAGTATTAAATGAGTAAATGTGGACATTGAGATGCCCACATAGCATTGAAACAGTTCAGTTATTTCTATAAATAGAAAAGTTGTAGGTAAAAAAACCGGTCAAGAGCGTGTCGGATCACGCACAATGAAGGGTTCCGTAGTTGGGATGAATTTATCCCAAGTACTAACTTAACATTGTAGTTGAAAAACATGTTCTCCCATACATTCCAACTAAAATTATCCATAGTTAAACGAAAAAGATCCAACCCACTTTACATCTAATGTGGGTTGGATCCTTTTTGTTTAACTATGGACAAACGTAAGTTTGTACGCACAATATTGAAAGATTCACCATTTTTTTTAAGACCACCTACTTCTTATAGATTTTCCTGTAATCTATAGGTATTGAACTATTTTCAATATTTTTTTCAAAATTTTAGGCGTACTTTTGGAGATACGCGGGGAATAGTCAATTTTCGTCAATTTTCTTAAATAAATTTAAAATGGTTTATTTTAAAATTATAAAAAAATACATTTGAGACTCTCACAGTAAGCCCTTTCATTTGATATGTCACACGGTACAGTTTGCTAAACTTTTTTTTTAATTTTCTTATTTTTTTTTAAATTTTGAATATTGGGTGAACTTTGGGGGCCAAGTTGACCCAATATTCAAAATTTATTTATTTACGTTACACGTTCGTGTACCAAATTTCAACTTAATCGGTCTATTAGGTTCGGAGCAAATTGGCTGTGACTGAGGGACAGACCGACAGACAGACAGACAGACACACGAGTGATCCTATAAGGGTTCCGTTTTTTCCTTTTGAGTTACGGAACCCAAAAAATAAACTTACTTTTAAAAAAGTGAAAACCGACTTCAAAAACCTAAAAAAGAATGAAGCTTCTGAAGTCGGTGGGTGAATATTTGACCTTTTAACCGCCGTCATTACCTTCCGCCAAAAGTTGATGAAGGAGAATATCGTTAATGAAATATTTCATCAATTCCCAGAATCTGCTTAAGGACCAGAATCAGGAATTGCTGAAATATTTCATTAAATATATTCTCTTTCATCAACTTTTGGCGGAAGGTAATGACGGGCGGTTAAAAGGTCAAATATTCATCCCGGTGCGAAGCTAAAGTGCACTGAAGAATTGAAGACACCGACTTCAGAAGCTGTTAGATTTTTTATGAAAGTTTAGAAATTTTATTCGTTGGTTTTTGAAGTCGGTTTTTGCTTTTTTATTTAAAAGTAAAATCCCATAAGCCCAAGACGAACGAAAAGAAGAATCAACAAAATCCGTATAGAAATGCCAGAAATACAGTACATTTATGCATATAACTTCGCACATAAGAAAAATTACCTAAAGTATTATATAACCTTACTCTAAAGTATGTAGATTACTTAAGTGAAAGAATCATCAAAATTGGTTCATTAGTTTTTGAGAAAATCGCGGACATACATACATAAGGGACGAATACAGATCCTCCGTTTCAGAAGTCGGTAAAAATAAGAAGAACTAAGGAAGAGGTGGGTGTAAAGAATATGAATGACCTATGTGGGTAGATATCCACCTATAAGTACACCCAGAAAACAAATCTAAAATAAAATAGTCACAATTCAGTATGAAATATAAGAAGTAGGTAATAGATTCTAGGTAATTTCTGTTTTATAAAATAACAGTGAATTATCTGAAGCTAGCTTATCCCAAATCTACTTCGACGTCTGTTTACATTACATCTTCATTAACAAAACAATGTTGTTGAATGATTACCATCTACGGTTGGAGAAACATTTTGTGCCATACTGTATTCTCCTAAAACTAGCTCAATAAAAAAAAATCACAAAAAACCCCAACTGCATCAACAGTCAAGCACTATCTCCCTTTAGATTTATCAGCAAGAAAATCTCGGGATGTTACTTCCAATGAATGGAAGCCAAGACTTCGAAGCCACTAATCCAACGAGGCGTCAACATGATTAGATTGTGAGTAATTTTATAGCAAATTCGCGCTCGGAGAACCACGGCGCGGCGGGGCGAAGACGACATTGCCATGAATTTTACATGAATCTATCCGAGTGACAAGCTTTGTCATTCATTTTCTGGGGGTGGTAAATGTTGTTTGTGAGCCGATTGTTTAGTTGAGACAAACATGTTTTAGATGGTGCAGGGTTTAGTGCTATGCATGTTCTTCGGAATAAAACAGATTATGTAGAGTTCTTTCTTATTTTTAACCGACTAAAAAAACGGAGGTTCTGTATTCGACCCGTACGAATATTGTATGTATGTATGTATGTTTGTATGGCCGCGATTTTCTCAAAAACTAATGAACCAATTTTGATGAGTATTTCAATATCGTGATACACATACTTTCAGAAAGGTTTAAGTATATAATGCTTTAGGTAAATATTTATATCACTTTGATACCTAAGCACTTAAGATAATACTAGTAGTTCTGCGAACACAAGACCTCGCGAGCACAAACTTTTTTGCAGCAATTAATATACCAATAATTATTTAAAACTGGATATTTACCATGTTGGTTTTTATCAGATTTTACCCAAATTAATATGAGACCAACTTATTATATAGTTATTACCTGTCAAATAAATAATAATAAAAAAAAAACATCGAAACCAATTAAAGAAAACATCTATAAATTCGTTAACCTGTATACTAATACTAAGTTTCATCTAGATCGGTTGTCAAATACGACCTGTAGAAGAGTAGTAACAAACTGACAGACGAAAGCAAATTTTACCAGACTTGAAGCAGAGACGTTTCCCTCGCTTCGCTTACTCAGTCAATAACTGTTCTGATTATTTTCATGAAAATAATTTCCTTTTATCATGGCTAAACCAAACTAAACTTCATCATAATATTTTGTAACTTTATACATGTTACATGACGCATTAGACTGTCATTTGAAATTATTTACGACTGATTATTACTACGACTGACGTCTGATTATTGACCGATTTTTTTATTTTTTTTGTGGATGGGAAATCATCAAATAACTTCTCCCGCTCTGGGTGGAGCGGAAGGGCGTGTCAGACTTTTACTGACTAAAACCCACCCGTGTTCCTTCAGTTGCCTATGCCAGGGCCAGGGTATCTTTTTCAAACAACCCGCGACCCCAGCGGCATCGGCCCTATTGGACCCCATCTTTTGCTGACATCTCTTTGAGGCGCGCGTGGAACACAACGCGCCGTCGACCCGGGCCTGGTCCTCACCGGACGGCGAGCTACCCACTACTCACCGTCCGCAAGCCCGCGCCTACGGTGGCCAGGAATCGGCTATCGATTCCCGCCGCCCAGGGCGTCTCCTGCGGCGACTGAGGGCGTGAGGCTGCCTCTCCCTCACGCGTTCCGCCTCCTCCTTCGCGAGCATTACCGCTTCGCAGAAGGAGGTGACGGCCTCCCATGCACTCTCGCTCCGCACCATGGCCTGGACCAAGCTCGGACGCGAGAGATCGCCGCCGCCGATCGCCTCCGTGAGAACACGGCGGTGCTCTGCCCAAGCCGGGCAGACCTCCACTGTAATTGACCGATTGGCTGATTATTCACGCAATCGGGAAATGCAACTGCACTCTATTATGTTGTGAGCGCGCGCGCAGGCGACGCGGTGGCGCGGGAGGGAGCGAGACAAAGCACTGGATGAGTGAGTGTTCATGTGTAGCAATATGTTTAGGTGGGTACCTTATACGTATAAGCACGTACGGTGAAGCCTGGGGATTAATTTCTTGTTTTTTTAATATATTTATTCATTTATAATTGGTTGCAGCCTTGTAAGTAAGTATAAGGTGTAACTTAAATAACACAGAACCGTTTAAGGTCATTGTTTTCATTATTATTAACAACTTTTACTATGCAACCGAACCTGAAATCGCGAAAAAAATCAGCTGTTCAGTACATTTATGTTCGCATAATTCGTCAAAATGTACTGAACAGCTGTTTTTTTTTGCGATTTCAGGTTTGGTCCCATAGTAAAAGTTGTTCATAATGATAAATAAAATGACCCCTAAAGAGGTTGTGCGTTATTTAAGTTACACTTTGTATATTTGTATTATAATATTCTACGATATATTATACTACAAAACCAATCATTTAACCTGACTTGGTTTCCATACGTCTTTTTCAGGTGACCACTGAAAATCAGCGCTGTGTGTGTCCCCCATAGCACAGCGTCATGCTGAGTAGAAACCTTCTTGTCACAGTCATGACGTGCCAGCAGCTGCCGACTTTTGTTTTGGGCTTGTGATTTGTATGCAGATCTATTTTGTTTTTTTATTTTTCTTTTTATAAAATTCGAGTTAATTATCTTTTTGTATGCACGTGTTTCTGTGACAAATATACTAATTTTTCTTTCTTCCTTTCTCTTTTTACTGACGACTTCGTCTGGAAAGCATTTCTCATAATAAAAATCTCTTTCTCGATCCTTAAGTACCAGTATATTTAAGAATAATACCGGTATCTTTCTTATACCCGTAAATACCTTATGCATTCCATTTCACACGATCTTCTTAGTTTCCCTGCAACTCGATTTCTTTGTTACAGATGATTTATGTTGATACTTAAGCATTTTCCAGTATTCAACATTACTCATTCTTTCTTTGGAGCTCATTCAAATTCTCGCTCAGTTTTTATAAAGGAACTTTATCAAAATTGCAGTCGCATGGATACCAAACAAAAGACGTACGCAACTACGTATAGACTGTTGTTTACCCGTTCAAGGCGTCATAACAAGCAAACTGATTTTACCTAAAGCTCCATTTACACAGTGCAAGATTCTGGAACGTACGAACGTAAGAGCAATGATCGCATGCCATAATACACGTTTAATTTTATTGCCATTCAAGAATTGTATGCGTGTTCACACGCGTGCGATTCCCATAAAATGGCATACTTACAATAATCGAATGCAAGTTTTGCCATTCAATAAAATCGCATGCGCTTACATTATGGCAATAAAATTGCAAAGCGATTATTGTACGCAAGTCTTGCATGTCCTTGTACAATAAAATTGTCAAGTAATACCCGTATTTGCGCTGCCGAATATTTCATTAAATTTTATTGAACGTCTCGTTTCGATCGGCCATGTTAGAATGATAGTTCATTAGTAGTTAATTTTATAGTAAGTATGCCACAGGCAATAAACTTTGTCCCATGTAAGTGAAGCTTAAAGATAATTAAAATAAAGTCAAGAACTTTATAAAGCCAGCTACAATTTCTTTAGCGGTAAACACTCCATTTCATTTCGTTTTACTTAATTTAAAATTTCTCAGCATTCGTTTTAAACAAAGGCGTCAAAAAATTTTGCAGTTACAAAAAGTTTGCTCACTAATTAAAAATTAACGAGCCGAATCAAATTACTCTGACCACTTTTATCAAATAATTGTCTACATATATTTTTAGAGTCCACGTTCCGGATAAATTCTTAATAAACTTTATAGAGAACATTCGCAATCCGAGCGAAATATTAAAATTTCAAAAGAAAAGACGTAGGTACTCGACTCATTTATATTTTATTTTTCCTAGAAAAAATGGAGTGGAATCAAAAAGCGGGGTAAATTCTTTAATTTTCTTAAGAAATTCCTTTTTGGGAGGAAGTTCAAATCATTCGTTAATAAAGTCTTGGTACTAGGCATTGGGGGTGAGAATTCCTTTGACGCGAATGAAATATTGCCAACTAGGTGGCAGGGAGCAATTCTCGCGCGCATGACGGGCAAAATCCGAGCCTACAAATAAAATGAATTTGCCCCGGAGCAACAGTAGAAAATTGGAAATGTCATTTTCGCCCTTTTTTTAATGTTTGCGGTGGTATGGCGGGGCACCCGACGCGATAGGATTACCGCCGGCACGGCTCGCCCCTAGCGACGCGAGCATACCGATTTTTACCTGCCACACTCGTTTGACACAAATCGATTGTCGATGTCGAAATAAAGTAGCAATTAGTAATTTTTGAGAAATACTCATGTACGAGTGTTACACAGATTTCGCTGTTTTATCTTTGGGTGGGTTATATATATATATATATATATATATATATATATATATATAGGGTGACTGATAATTAGTGACCAATAAATACTAAAAACATGATTGTATTCATGATAACTAACAACTTTTACTATGGGACCAATCCTGAAATCGTTAAAAAAAATCAGTTACTCCCTACATTTTGACGAGTTATGCGAACATACAATGTAGGGAACAGCTGATATTTTTCACGATTTCAGGTTTTATGCCATAGTAAAAGTTGTTTGTAATCATGAGTAAAATCACGTGTTTGAGTATCGGTCAATAATTACCAGTCACCCTATATGTTTACTTGCTTGACTGCAGATATGCTCACTTTTTATCTGAAAACCTACGTATCTACCTATTACTTTAGAAACTACTATCACGTAGTTATAATCAATTGTTTAACAGATTCATCAAGACTCAACTCTAACATACTAGCCAATAATTACCTACAGTTCTACCAACGTAATGCTTCGCGTCGCGTCACTATATCCACATCAAGTTGTGTCCCAAACAAGCAAAATTGTACATCCTTCCTTTCTATGAGATCAGTCTGTATACAGCAAAACCTCTCCGAAGCTAGAGAGCACTACAGCTTATAAGAATCGAGAACGTACACAAAGCAAATCCAATTCTATATTTCACCGGAACAAAATTATTATTCTTTATTACGCTCATCAAAGTATTCCGTTCCATCACACGGTCTCACCGCAAGAGTGAAAGAGACGGCGCATATTCCTTCCAATGCAAAGAGGAAGTGCATCGCAACGGAAACGGGATGGGAACGGTGGAAGCGGCAATTTGCGGAGTCTCTGGGCAATGTTGTGACTCACCGGTGATGTATGAGAACAAGTTCGCTCATTGAAATACCTTCGCGCTGGATGTTAATTTATTTCATGTAATAAGGCAAAATAGTACCTACCTAAAAAGGCATACCACTAGGCATACCTTTTAAATTGCTCTTTAAAATTGGTAGGTCTGAAAGCGCTTTCTCTTAGTAAGTACATTTCGTTGTTTCGAATCTCTGAGAGCGAAACGTTTTCGTTCTGAATAACGTCTACGTTTACTTTTGATTGCTAAAGGGCTTGGACTTCTGAATGGCTTCGAAACTCACAATTTAGTTCTTTAAGTGTTTATCTAATTTGATTATTTGTTAGCTGCTAATGTTATTTGATCTAAATAATCTTGAAATACTTTCATTATTATGTTTTCTATATAATCCATAGCAGTGGTTCATTTTCATTTTTATCTAACTCTTATTTTTGTATTGTTTCAGGTACGTCAACTCCCATCATATCCAAATCTTCAATTTCTTCATCTTCAATCACATTACCAAATATACTAATATTAAAACCACAAGTCACCATGAAAATCGTTTCAAGAGAGTCCTCCTCGATTTCCTCAAAAATTTGTCCACTCATACACTAGTGAAGTGAACGAAATTGATCGTGGCAAGATAGCTGAGCGGTTTGGCCAACGAAAACACGCTTCCAGG
Organism: Dicycla oo; assembly: GCA_948252095.1. Classification (NCBI taxonomy): domain Eukaryota; kingdom Metazoa; phylum Arthropoda; class Insecta; order Lepidoptera; family Noctuidae; genus Dicycla; species Dicycla oo. The sequence goes on along the minus strand of OX411713.1, from coordinate 30,827,465 downwards.
CTTAGGGTCTCGTATCAGAGCAACAGGTTCTTACGTTAGAAAAATATTTTTATCCGCCTGTAATGTATCACTTCGAACCAAGGCATGAGACCGATTTTTAGTGAGGGTAATTTGTGGGTGAATCTCGATATCGAAGATGAAGCTGTAGTGTCTGTAAATAACAAGCTAGGAATGGATAAACAAATAAAATGTTAGTTAGTTAGAGAGCTATTATTACCTACACTGTATACAGAGTTATTTGTAAAACACCAGCAACCTCTTAAGGGGTCATTGTACTCATCATTATGAACAAAAAAAATCAGCTGTTCAGTACATTTTGACGAATTATGCGAACATAAATGTACTACTGAACAGCTGATTTTTTTTTTCGCGATTTCGCGTTTGGTCCCATAGTAAAAGTGGTTCATAATGATGAGTACAATGACTCCTTAAGAGGTTGCTGGTGTTTTACAAATAACCCTGTATAATGAAGACAAGTATAGCTATGATATCAAAAATAAAATTCCAAGATTTTGTTGATGAAATGTATAAGAATGTATAAGATATAAAGCAATTAAAAGCACTGTCTACTAAATATCAATAAACATAAACAGGCATAGAAGAGACCTAAACATTAATTAAAAACAAACTAACGTACCTAGACACAAGCTGAACAATAAGAATAAGAACATAACATACATACCCCACGAATTCTGCACCATTCATCATATTTTTCCGAATCCAGAAATTCACGTGAACGAATCCGCCTTCGAAAGCTAGTTACAAATATTCTCGTTATTTATGTCTCACGTTTGGCCGTGATATAAGGATTTTATTGGCCTACCCTCTATCTGTTACCACTCGTTTTAATTGAATCGTTAAGTTTGATTGGTCGGTCCGAACGAGCCTGTGATTTGCAAGCGATTTTTAGGCTCCTTTTAAGAATGCGAATTTTGCAATTATATTAGTAAAATTTATTGATTGTGGGTATTATTTTAATTTATTAGGGAGAATTGAGAAGGTGAGTTTCTTTTATCGTACATACCTAATTTATTAATGTGAGAATATCGTATTTCATTATATTTTCTTGTGTATACATTACACTACTATCGCAGCCTACTAAATCCTTACATCAAAAACCTTGATATGTTCAACCATAATTCTAAGTGAAATCACGTTACGGTAGAATGACAATATTGGTGTTGTATTATATAATCGTTGACTCTCAATTAAATCCCCTATTTCCCTCTTACCACCTCTACGAAAGAAAGGGAAAAGCCTCCTCTAAAAATTACATAGCCACCCATAACAAACCAAGCTCAACTATAATATTTATCTCCTAACTCTATCGATAAAATAACAACACTAGAGCGAAGGGCACTATTACGAATGAGATTTCTACTACACATCTTATTCGCGAATGTTGCGAGTCATTCTATTATTATATTTGAACAAAGAGAACAAACCATGTGCATGTGTGGGAGACTCGGGCCATATGCCGCGATTTGGCTTACGTCACGCGAATATATTGGACCTGAAGGGGGGAACTGTGTTCTTTCTTGTTATGATTGTGATTTTTTTGAGTGCGTGTGAAATAGAGGAGGGTTGAATATGCTTGAGTTTTGTTGGTTGCGTTGGAAAAGTAAGTGTTATAAGCATATTTGAGAAAGGTATGCGCTGTTATGTTGTTAAAATCAGGTTATTGTTTTAGGAGCTATTGCTATGACCCACTGCTGGGTGAAAGGTAACCTCTCCAAGCCCACATTCTACATATAATGCTCTTTAAACATGGCCTTGACCTTCAGGGTAAATAGTATCAGGTTATTTTTTAGTTTGTATAAGTAGTTAGCTGTGTCAAGAATCACTAGTAATTGCGATAAGAACAACGTACTAAATGTCATGGCTTTATCAACTCAACATTCCACTCTTAACAATTACATACTCAAGAACCTAATCAAGTCGTAAATATTACACGCGTATCAAGTTATTCATTAATTAATCTCTATTGCGATGAAACATAATTACGTTTTCATAATTTTCGATGAGCGTTCGTATAGGGGTTGCGTCCAAAGTTATTAAAGCTCTTGGTGCTTAGGACTTGTTGTATCGTACGTACGATCTACACGCTACATTGGAATTAATATGAACGAACTTGTATGGTTTATTTTGTTCAGTTAAATTCTTAAGTAATGCTGCATGAGATTTCATGTTCTCATCCCGGATGAAGGCTTCCTGATATGACGTCTTATGACGAAGTATAAGAAGTATGGCGAAGCAGGAGGCGTTCTGTAATTTCTGCCTATCCCCATGGGAAAAATTCGTGAAATTATGTCATCATCTGCCTAGCCTTTTCCCAACTAAGTTGGGGTCGGCTTCCAGTCTTAACCGAATGCAGCTGAATACCAGTATTTTACATGAAGCGACTGCCTATCTGAGCTCCACAACCCAGTTACTGGGTAATACAATACCCCTTGGTAAGACTGGTTGTCAGACTTTCGGGCTTCTGACAACCCGTAACGACTGTCAAAGATCCACGAGTGACAGCCGGGATCAACGGCTTAACGTGCTATCCGAGGCATGGAGGGGTCTTGGTAGTAAAGATGGTCACCCATCCACGGACCAACCGTGGCAAGCGTAGTTTAACCTGAAAGATCGACCGGTGCGGATGTTATTACTTTGTCACAAGATTATGTATGAGCACATACAATAAATAAGTGTATGACATTTTGTGACTGTATTTCTTCTTCCACAAAAATATTTCAAACTCTAATATTTAAAGTCAACGGTTTCTGTTGTTTTTCCATGTACCCTTAAGATATGAAAACTAGTTAAAATAGTTATGCTTGAGTGACATCGAAAAATTGAGAGTTATCGAAAGCAGTTTTGCTTTAAACTTGAAAATATGTTGAATAGGATCATTTTGTTTCAGATGGTAAGCAGTGAATAAAATGCAGATTAGAAGACATAGGCTGACTTATGAAGATCAAGTAGGACATATTTTTAGATGCTGGGAAAATAAGTTGCTTCTCTCCTTCGAGTTGGTATCTGGTGGCTTCTGTACATTGAGAGTCTCGATGTGTCATACAATGTTGATGACTAAGAAAGTCATCATCTGCGTAGCCTTTTCCCAACTATGTTGGGGTTGGCTTCCAGTAATACCAGTATTTAACATGGAGCGACTGCCTATCTGACCTCCACATCCCAGTTGCTGGGTAATACGATGCCCCTTGGTAAGACGGGTTGTCAGACTTTCGGGCTTCTGACGACCCGTAACGACTGTCAAAGATCCACGAATGACAGCCGGGACTGTACTGTATGTGAATATTAATGATGATTCTGTCATCTCATGCGTAAACGCCGCACACTTGGAAGCGAGACGGGAGCGAGGCACATTCCCCTCGCTCATCCACTTTGCTTATAGCTGCGAGCCGGGCGTGCAGTGCGTTAGCAGGGATCCAATACTTCAAAATAGGTGATATAACCAAACAGTACAGGGACCAACGGCTTAACGTGCTTTCCGAGGCACGGAGGGGTCTTAGTATGTAAATATGGTCACCCATCCACGGTCCAAAAAAAGCAAGCGTAGCTTAACCAGATTGATCGACCCACGCGGTTGTTATTATTTAGCTACAAGTCCCTCTTTGTTATATACAAAGTAATAGTGTGAATAGCTAGGTACACTAACCCACACTAACTACAAGAATACTAAAAAACAAAACACATCATCATCCACAGCAGTCTTCTGCTAACATAGGCCTTTCTGTCAAGCTAATCGCACGCCATTTAACTCAATTATCAAATACTCTCATCCACCAGCTTTCAGCCAACTTGCGAAGATCATATGGTATATGACTGCCGCGGCTTGCAAAAGGGGCCTTTATGGACGAACGTAAAAATGTGCGGCCAAGGCTGGTATAGCACTTTTCTCAAATATTGCGCGGAAAATAAATTCCAGAATCAATGACGAACAACGATAATTTTTCACGCGCCAATAATGTTCATTTGTTTTTTTTTTTACGTGCTATAACAGCTATCTGCATGTCAAATCAAAATTTAAATAAAATAGTTACCTCATTGAATGTCATGTGTCGAAGTATAGTAGTAAAATGTTCGTTCCATTTTTAAATTTTACGACTGATATGAGAATTTATTGTAGTTTATTCGGCCTTAGCGGCCGAATAAACAAGACAGTTATGGATTTTCATACTTATATTGTCGGCTGCCTGCTCGCATGTATTTGACCAGTACTTATAGCATTTTCGATTTATCTCGAAGAAGGTTGTCAAAGTAATGCTCGAATTTCCAAGCATGTTTGAGTTTTTTTTTTTTTTTTGTTTCAAATAAAATAACAAACAATAAAAACATACCAGACTAATGAAATCAACTAAAAACAAACGGAAAAGATACCTTTGACAATACAAAATCGCTTGTAATACACTAATTGAATTGAAAAAATGCGTCTGGATAAGTCTTTTCTTTTTTAATTCTGTTCGCTTTGATGGTTATATACGAAATAAATTGCTTTTTCATTCGTGAATTGTAACCCTTTTAATTTGATTGACACTTTGCTTTGCCACGGGAACTCGGTACGCATTGCCATTTTTAATCCCCTTGTTTCAGGTATCAATATCTAAATTGGTATTGCTTCGAACACTCTTTGCATGTGGACATGTAGGTAGATACATGAATTAAGCTAATGTAATCAAATACGATCAGGATATTTGCAATGAGGTTAAGCAGAATAAATAGTATTACGCTACCGATGATGGTATATCAGTGTGTAGTATTAGTCGATGGCAATCCCTCCATAAAAATATGTGATCTTCTGCACGAACTGCATAAACGTGCTGATTTCTTTATCGAACCATCAGAGACCTTTCCATCCGGGCAAAAGTTACCGTGGCCTACTTGGAAAACGTTAAATCGACTTCGTACCCAAAAACGCAAGGACAACCTCCGCAAGTGGGGGTTCATAGACGGCTCAGTTCCCCGGTGTTTATGCGACGTCTCTCCACAGACAATGGCTTACCTTCCATCTTGCGCCGCATGCCCGGTCACCTACACACGTGAGGACCTAAAATGGCTGCGTCAGCGATCAGTAGTCGCGTTGCTGATTTTTGGACCAATCAAATTTAAATAAAACCGGTCAAGAGCGAGTCGGACTCGCGCACCGAGGGTTCCGTACCATCATATATAAAAAAGTGTGCTATTTAGAGACATCGTTTTATTTTTCCTGTATTTTACATAAACTTCTATCACACAGAATAATTTCAGATTTTTCTCTATGCGAACTTCGGAGATAAGAGGGACAGTATTTTTTTTTTACATTTTTCATCAAAAGTCGAAAACTATGGGCCTAAAAAAAAGAAAACATGTTTGAGAATGTGCAAACAGCATTCTTTCATATGATACCCCACATGCCCTAGTCGAATTTTTAAGACCCCTATATATGTATATATTATATAATTATATGGTATATTTTTATATCTTTCTTATTTGCAAAATTGTTGGGCAAACGTCATCTAAAATTATTCCAAAATTCAAGTTGATACCATTAGTAGTTCTTGAGATATCCAGCTGTGACATATAGACAGAGTCGCACCATAAGGGTTCCTTTTTACCATTTTGGTACGGAACCCTAAAACTGTATTTAACTTTTTTCTAGTCAATGTGAAAGAGGATCATATGATGAATTACTTGGTTAGACTTATGCCCAGATTCTGAGGTTTTTAAACGGAGCTTCTCCATTCGATAGTGATTATTGGTTCAAAATCGCGTTTTTGAACCCTTCGTTAAGGAAGAATTTAGCTTAAAAGTCGAGTGAATTACTATCAAAGGTTTATCTGAAGACCTCAAAAACCGAGCATACGGATGGAATTCGCTTAAATAGATAATAATAATAATATCCTGGGACATTTTCACACACGGTCATCTGGTCCCAAACTAAGCAGTGCTTGTACTATGGAAACCAATAACTGATATACTACATATATTATACTTCTTTTTTTTTGTAAATACATACTTATATAGATAATTACAGCCAGATTCAGGACAAACAGACATGTTCATGCACACAAATTTTTGTCCTGGATGGGAATCGAACCCACGACCTGCGGCGTGATAGGTAGTATCTTAATCAACCACGCCAACTGGCCCGTCATGAATTTGTCCAATCAGTAGCTAGTTTAAACTCCGTTTAAGAATTCTTCAGAAACCGGGCATAAGATACTCAGACGTAAAAATCTTTTATAGAGAGGATTCCCAAAAAACCTCACAGCCTGGGTAAAAGCTCAAAAACTTCTTTGGAAAAAGTTTATAAACATCATCGACATTTTTTCCAAAAAGCACCTCCGTACATGAAACACGATACACGTCCTTATCTCTACCTACCTTATCACCTACTTACGTCACAATTGAATACAAATCCAACAACACAATACCTTATTAAACTCCCCCTTGTGATCTGAGCTTTCAAAATTATTAAAGCCTCATTTTACACAAAAAGAAATGAACTCCACCATTGAGTGAGTGTAAAATGACTCAATCCGAGGGCTGGGCTCAGATTAAAAGTGAAAACGGAAACGGAACGCAAACACTGAAATACCATTAAGTCATTGGATGCCAGACGGCGATAAGTTTTAATTTTACCAGAATAATACTGTCAAGTTTAAATCTTTGGATTTCAGAGGGAACGGGCGGCTTTGTAAAAGAATTTTGATTTAAAGAGAAAAGAGTTGATTAAAAAATGTTTAACTAGACTTATTTAGAGGAGTTTTATAAGGTTTCAGAAGGTTTTGTTATGAAGCGGCGATTTTGGAAAATTATTCAAGATAATGCCACTTTTCGGCAATTGGCTGTGTAAAAAGCATTCCTTAACCGACCTGTAAAATCTTTTAAGAAATCTATGACATTTCATCAAGATACTTCTGCGCCAATGTCGGATTTATTAATAAAGCGAAATCAGAAATGGAGACTTTGGGTCTATAATGACATTCCTTGGTTCCAAAGCCAAGACCTGTTTTCTACTAGACAATTTATTTTGTTTCACGACTTGTACAATACGTAAGTACCTACATCATCCAGAAAAAGTACTATTTAGGAGCCCACTGACCCAGAGGTAAATGAAAGTTCAAATAATCTCATAACAAAATAGGCACACTTCTATTATCTACTCACGTAGGTACAGGTAAGAACAAAAAACATAATTATGTACGCTCGGTTAAAAAGGATCAGCAATCGAATAAAGAAATAGTGACATGACTAATGAGTTGGCCTTTTTGATGGACATTGAGGAAAAAGTGGAGGCGAACGAAATTACAGACGCTTTTGTTGGTGGAATTGTTGAGGGTAGTTCTTGTGTTATTATCGTTTGAATTTTTTCCCTTTTCGTGACCCTGTGGTCAAATATTAAGGACTTGCTGCTTATGAAGTAAGTATTGAGAGAAAGTTAAAAATCGACGTATAGATACGTCATCATCCTCATAATTTCAGCCGATAGCCGGCCACTGCTAGAAATAGGCCACGGCCACTTCGACCGGTTCTGTGCTTCTCGCATCCAGCGGATTCCTATTATTTACACTACATACATACAAATAAATAAAATTGAAGTATCTATTTGTAATATTAAAATAACAGCTTTTTTACTAAATGCATATTATGAAAGTATATACGGTAGGCACTTATAAAAAATAAAAAAAACTATTTCAAATTTTTTGTCTGTCTATCCTGTTGGTTTCAGCTAATCTCCGGAACGTTTGGACCAACTTTTATAAGGAGTAACTTAGGCTACTTTTATTTTAGAAAAATAATTAAGGTTCTGCGAAAAAAAAAAATCCTGAAATTGTGAACGAAATCCGATTCAAATAGGGAAGTATTGACTTCCACGCGAGCGTAGCTACAGGTAACAGCTATTTCGGAATAGAACTTCTTCAGATTTTCACTTCAATAAGCCTTCTTTGACTCCATTAAAAACATTTCATATTACATTGGTTATAAAGAATACTTGCCGTATTGAAGTTAATAACCGTTGCAACTTCATTAAATATTTTCCAGTAAATTTTCAACAGGCAACACCATAAAATCCCGCTGGATTTACCCCGATATTATCATTACCCCGATCACCATTAACATCATTAAAATCTAGCGCGACATAAAATCTAATTTGAAAAATCCCCCGCACGAGAGCCGATTGAATTTCTGGCGCCCGATTACATTAACAAGTAGTAAAGAACATTTCCGGACGGAACCGGTCTAGAGCGGTCTTAACCGGTTTAGAGCGGACGAAGCCGGCTCGCGTCGGTTCTATAGTTTGTTGTAATAGCGTTGTGTTGGAGTGGACTTAATCGCGTTCCGTGGTTTCAGAAACGTGGTGCCGAAACGTGGTCCTGAGATCCAATGGCGTACTATGGGACATTACTGTTTGTTTTCGCAAATAAGTACCGGTATGCTCTTAGTGCTTCTTGAATTAAGTATCAGTATGGTTCTGATTTAAGTAGATGTGTCTACTTTGTACGAATCTACGTCGTTGTAACTGTAATGTTCACTATCGGAAGAATAGATTTATGGATGATCATGAGATGATAGTCATGCGTGACTGGAGGGATCGGTAGGAGGCCATTGAAGAATAAATAACTAGTTTTGGGTCTCACTGAATTTTACGTAGACTATTATCTTTATACTGTGCTTGTAAAGTAACATTACCAATACCTTATCCGTTATTCTGAGTGTCAGTAAATAACGCTTATAAAAGTCTATTCCAAGCATTTTATAACAAGCTATTGGTAGCCATATTATACACTTGCACAAGACTGTGTGACACCGAATGGCTGGGATACTTGTGCTAATTCATTTCACACACGGTCGTAAATGTATACTTGTGCAAGTTTAATTCTGCGCAAGTATATCGTAACGTGTATGGCATACATAAAATTAATTATTAATTAAACACATTTTAAGCTCATCCTCATAAACACTCATCAAAACGTTTTAATACAAAATCAAAATAATTTAACATCAGAATTTAATAAACGCATCGTATTCATGCACACGTTTAAGTATAAACTATTAAATGGGCATACATTCCCACTTAATTGTACATTACACTCGATTGCAATAAAACACACCGCATAATAATTACACTGAAACGCGACGTCAATAAACACACGTCACATGTGATACACATAGGTGCATGGTGACATGGCATGTAGTAATGAAGCCCAACCTAGTTAGTGGGCACGCCAGCCGGAACAATTGCATCTTCGCACCGACCGATACGCCAGATGATACGCTCCACTCTGTATAGTTTACTGCACTGCATTTTACGATAAGGTTTCGTTTGGTTATTACTCGTATAAACTAGGTTTTACCCGCGACTTCGCTTACGTGAAATTTCTTGTTATAAAAAATCAATCTACCTAACCTTTTCCTAACTATGTTGGGGTCGGCTTCCAGTCTAACTGAATGCAGCTGAATACCAGCATTTTACATGGAGCGACTGCCTATCTGACCTCTACAACCCAGTTAATGGGTAATACGATACCCCTTGGTAAGACTGGTTGTCAGACTTTCGAGCTTCTGATGACCCGTAACGACTGTCGAAGATCCTCGAATGACAGCCGGGACCAACGGCTTAACGTGCTTTTCGAGGCACGGAGGAGTCTCGGTATAAAAAGATGGTCACCCATCCACAGACCAACCCCGGCAAGCCTAGCTTAACCTGATGGATCGATCCGTGCGGCTGTTATTACTTAGCCACGAGCTCCTTTAAATTGAATTTATTGTTATAATGTAAAATATATCCTATGACACTCGACAATACTGTATCTTCCCATTAGTGAAAGAGTTTTCGGAATCGGATTAGTAGTTCCGAAGATTACCCCTACATACAAACTAACACATTTTACCTCTTTGTAATATTATTAATATTGTAATCAATCAATCTGCCTAGCCGTTTCCCGACTATGTTGGAGTCGGTCGGCTTCCAGTCTTACCGGTTGCAGCTGAATACCAGTATTTTAGTTACCTCCACAACCCAATTATTGGGTAATACGATACCCCTTGGTAAGACTGGTTGTCAGACATTCGGGCTTCTGACGACCGGTAACGACTTTCAAAGATCCACGAATGACAGCCGGGACCAATGGCTTAACGTGCTTTTCGAGGCACGGAGGAGTCAATTATTAATATTGTAATATGAACTGTTTTTTTAATTCTTTCGTAGACCAGTACGTACGTAGGTCGTTCAAAGTCCAGAGCTTAATTTTAATGAGCTCTGTATTGTACTCCTTTCTGAAGTGTGTGCCTAGTTACTGCAGATTATTTGTCACCCAAGAGGATTAATGTATCACAGACTTAATTCACAATATTTTCGAAATAATTGTACGTTTAAAGCTTCGTTCAATGAGATAAAACGTGTATTGTACGTTCACAATCGTATATGAAATCGCCAATAAATTGAAATAAAGCCGATTTAAGAGCTTAATAGTATTCACGATCACTTGATTAAATTCGTTATGCGCATACAGATTTATCGCAACTGCAAAATCTATTCTTAAAGACTTTTTCTGAAAAACTTAATTCAAATTGAAAAAACATTACTGTGATTCAGTTAGCAATTTTTTTATTTATTTTATCATTTTGAATTATTACATGCATAGCACACAAATTAACACGTCTGCAACTAAGTTCTACTTTTCAGAAAACACTTTTTAGCAAAAAATAAAACCGACTTCCGAAACAAAACACTACAAAGTGAAAAATAACTTTAATTTCGGTAGTCGGTATCTTTGGTTTTGTATTTTCGTGTTTTGCCACCGACTTCCGAAATTAAAGTTATTTTTCACTTTGTAGTGTTTTGTTTCTGAAGTCGGTTTTATTTTTTGCTAAAAAGTGTTTATTTTTCACTTTTTAGTTGTGGTACTTACCCCACACAAACTCGAACACCACTACCTGCTCTGTAAATAATAGTGATAGGAAGTTATTAAAACATCATCCAGATAAACTGAGTAGGAAAAATACGAATTATTGAAGCTAACTCAAAAACTACCCAAGCAAAGTTAATAATATTTATATGGGACCACCTTGAACATACAGACGAATTGAGAACCTCCTCGTTTTTGAAGTCGGTTAAAAAGATCTCTCAGACACGAGTCAATTATAATTGATTTGTGTTACAACCAGAAAAAAAAGAAGGACAAAATATCTACCCTTTAAAAACTACATTAAACACTCACAAATATTTATAATCTATAATAATATGAATTAAAGTCGTTTTAAGTGTCTGTCTGAGCGACCGCGTTGTACACTTACCTACATATCGACGTTTGAAAGGCAATATTTACCAAACGACACTAGAGCGTTTTATTTTAATTTTTTATCGTTAAACATCTTCAACAATTTTAAAGGCTTAATAAACTGGCATTTAAAGATTATGAACTTTCCCTTTCAAGCGTCGATATAATAAAGATCTCGATGTTTTGTCAACTCGTAAAAACCATGCGAAGCAAGGGAGAATCGCTTGTACAAAATAAACAAAACATATTTCTTAACCTTCAACTGCAACAGAAAACAACAAACCCAATACAATTCAAATCGGAACATCTTCAACAGTCAATAAGACAGTATTGCATACGATATTGTGTACTTAAAAATCCAGCATGACCGTTTTATTTACATCCAACAGTACCTCAGTACATGTGATTTAACACAATATATCCGACCGGATTGCGAGGGTCCCGTGCGGAATCAATTTTGTTCGTTCACTCAAGCGTTTTAACTTTATCGGGATACTATACTGCTACTACCTTAACTTTCGAAGAATGCATTAAGTGGAGAAATTTTAGGTATGTGATTATGTATTCTTTTTTGAATATTGTGCGAGGATGAAGGATAACGCTGCTGGAATTTGTAATTGAGTGGAAAATGCTGCCCTGCCAATTCAATACACTAAGTTTTGAAAACCACATGTAATTTTTGAAGTTTTTGATAATTAATTGCGTTGAACTTGAACGTAATTCAGTGTTTTTTAGCTTGCCTTATCTTGCAAAATATATACTGAAATTAAGAAATTGTTGGTCAGGGGTACTGAACAGATTTAAAGAAACTGATTGGCCGTTGTTGAGCTAAAACACAGTAAGTTGAGTTACAGTATTTTGCATTGGCACGACAGTATAGTTAAGACGTGAATTTTTCTTCTGTGAGAGGTTTTACTGTAGTCGTTTATTATTATCATACTACGTATATGGACTGACACACCCCATATTACAAGCAAAATGTGGTATACTCTAGATACACCTCTTCTCAACCCTCGGAGATTAGAGGCGTGATGTTTGTTCTATTATATGGACAGTAAATATTTTAGAAACAAAAATAATAAAAGAAAAAACAGATGGTAAACACAAAAAGGTTAACAAAATTCGATCAAAACAAACTAGCAATCCTTTTTCCACCACAGTAGCCACATATACAAACAAACAACAAAACTTGACATAGGTATATTAGGTACCAAGAAAACTAAAACCCTCCAAATATATTCCCGCAAAATCCACCTAGATACAAGCCAGCCAGGTCAAAACAATTTTGTCTGGACGCAGTAAGATCGGCCATGATTCTATTATAAGGCCCGCTAAGCAAATTTTCTGAGAGGACTGAAATTCGTAAATTCCCGAGCAGAAATCCGCAGCATCACGGGGTTGAGTTTAGTAGATTAAAGACACATATTTTGGTGTTGGGTGACGTCACTGTTCATAATTTGATTGGTGACGTCGGTCAGATATCTGGAAACGAATGTTTTAGGTCGGAGGTTTTAATAGTAGGCTGTAATTTTAGTTACAAAGGGCTGATTGAGGCGAATGTTACGTGGTTGTAGCTACTACTGTTGATTTTTCTTTCATTAGTTAATCCATAATAATATTTTACTTGACGACAGGCCAGATGGCGTGGTTGGTTAAGATACCACCTGCCATGCCGCTGGTCGTGGGTTCGATTCCCATCCAGGACAAACATTTGTGTGCTTGAACATGTCTGTTTGTCCTGAGTCTGGGTGTAATTATCTATATAAGTATGTATTTACAAAAAAAAAGTAGTGTATGTAGTATATCAGTTATCTGGTTTCCATAGTACAAGCTCTGCTTAGTTTGGGATCAGATGACCCTGTGTGAGCAATGTCCTAGGATATTATTATATTACTTTGTCCCATCTTATAGTTTTGGATATCATAAAATGAGAAATCATGTATTTTGCAATGAATGTGGGTACAAAATAAGATGTAAACACTGTAAAAGCAGTTCCAACACACTCTAACTTACGGCATGCTAAGTAAAAAAAATATCAATATGTACTAAATTATACAATCAAATAAATAAAATAAAAAAACCGGCCAAGTGCGTGTCGGCCTACGCACAATGTCCTTCATTGTGTGTATTTGGGATAAATCCCAAGACCAAACTTAACATTGTAGTTGAAAAACATGTTCTCCCATACATTCCAACTGCAAATGTAAGTTTGTACGCACAATATTGAGAGATTTACCATGTTGTTTTAAGGCCACAGTCTTATTACAAGTTTTCTTGTAATCTGTTACTGAATCCGGTACTGAACTATTTTCTGTATTTTTTATTTTTTCAAAATTTTAGGCTCAGTACTTTTGGAGATAAGGGTTGATGGTCAATGTTAGTCGACTGTCTTAAATAACTTTAAAATGATTTATTTTAAAATTATTAAAGAAAAATCTTTTAGACACCCTCACAGTAAGCCCTTTCATTTGGTACGTCAAACGGTACCCTTGTCTCTAATGGTTAACGTGTAGACTAAATTTTATTGAAATTGCTTTAATTACAATAGAATCAAACAGTTTTTTTTTTTTTTAATTTGAGCAAATTTTGCCAGGTTTTTTTATCGAGCCAAACTGTGTCAATCGTGTTTGGCCCTAATAAATTAGTAAAGAAAATGTTCAATTTTTATAATCATACATAATCAACAATTTGAATCAATCTCATACGTCATCTTCAATTTTTTTTATGGATTTCGAGTGAAGCCGAAATGCGTCAAAATATTTTCTTTGGTACCCATTTCGCCTTAAACAAAATATCACGGCTCTCACAAAAACATGTACATCCATAAAACAGCACTTTCGTGTCATAATAAAAATTACAACGTCACACGAGAAGAACAATAACCTACCGTAGGTATGTATCACGGCAAAAAAAAAAATGTAATATAACTCCAACATTAGCGACATAATAATAAAACCGTTCTTTCCATGCAACACAGTCTGATTCCCGCTTCCTTTATTAGCAGACATCCGTAGCTTTACAGTGACGGCCTTTTTATTTCCGGCTATCCGTCCCCAGGCGGCGTTTTTGCTATATTTTTTTAAACACACCTCGCTCGGCGTAAAATAATTTTCCACGTAAACATTTTAGGGTTAATAAAGATGTGGCTGCGTTCGGAAGGTTGACGTAATTATGCGCTGTAGGCTATTGGATGGGGGGTTTGAAAAGTTTTTTAAAGGCGAGAGCAATTACTGTAGGATACATTTTTAAAACACGTGTTCAACAATACATGGACGACAAGATATTCCTTAGTGAACAAGCATCAAATACTCAAATTCTAAACAAACTTTATTACTGAGGTCACTATGACCATCAATAACGACTTACTAATACACTAATCTATCCCTCATAAAGGGAACAGCTTCATTCCTTCATCAGAACACCATTATCATATGCTATTATTGTGAATATTTCCTCTCTGTTTCAAGGAGTGAATGGTTTTTTTCAGATTTCATGTATTTTATTTTCTCTTCGAATCTTACACACGGTGTATATGTATACGTCTCTTTTTATCCTATGTCCTATCGCAGGTATGCTGGAAGAGATTTTTTTTAGAAATAAGCATCACCTTTGTACGTATGTTTTGTTCCTTTATTCTTGTCTGTTTATTTGTGTGTAAAATAAGGTGCGAGAAATCTCACTTTAGGTACATCTTAATGGGTACAATGCAACGGGTGCGTCTGGAAGGAACATAAGGATATCAAATTAAAAGGCAATGTCCTCGAACACTGATATCGTTGTATCGATGTCATCCCCAATTAACCAACTACAGATTGTAAACGGTACGGTCATGAGCACTAATATGTATACACTAAACAACATTTAAAAGTGATTTTCTGCTATTGTATCGATTATAATTTTATTTTGGAACCCATAGTAATATGAAATAGGTCTTATCTCAAACTTGCTAGATTTGCCCTTCAAGGCGTTCAAAGCTAAAGTAAAATCTAACCTTTGTTCAAGGGCATACTATTCTATCAACGACTACGTACTTAAACGATAAGAATAGTTGGTTGCTGTGATTAACTCAAGACAATGTTTATGTTCTTTCTCCAGAATTATTTTATCTTCTGAATATGAGTTCATATAATGATTTGTTTTCTTTGACTGTAAAAGTCAATTTATTTAATTATATTTTTATTTATCACTGAGACATAATCTACTCATTAGAATTTTTTATGAGTGGTATTGCAATATGTGGTTAGCTATTGACCTCGAAATTTGATCATATTGTTCTTGCCTGAGCAACCGGCAGCAAGTTCGTCATGTTCCCTTAGACGTCACTGCTTGCGGTAGCGTCGGGGGTCGGGTTACTTCCTTCCCTCACATATGGCGAGGGGGGTAATGGCTGATCTTTGCGTTATGCTCGTTAACGGGTGCTGCTTGTGGTGACTGGTTGTCTTGCTGACCTTAGTTTTGTTTTGTTAACTCTTTGTTTATTTTACTTCGATGGTCCTAGTTTATCATTTATGACTTCGAGTTTCGGCTTCATATACGGCTATATGTAAGTGGGCACATCCTTTATTACTGGAGGCTTTTATTTAGGTAAAAAGTTCTGCTTACGTTTTTAGTTTTGTATTTTTTTTTTTTTTTTGGTATATTGGCGTGTGCTAGCTTACTTATAGCAAATAATTTAATTTAATGTTTTGTGATGCGTAATGTACCTAAATTATTATGCGCAGTGTTGCATAGATTCAATTTATTTAACTGAACAGACAGCTGTGCTGCTGAGTTTGTTGCGCCACTTCTTCTCCCCAGCTAAAACACTAGGAAGTGGTGAAGAGCGGGCGTTTCGGGGGACTGTCTTATGTAATTTTGAGCTTCAAAAAGTGCTGATTCTCAGCCTAGTTTGAATAAATGACTTTTGATTTTGATCTTGCAGTCGTTATTACACGAGAAAATCGCTTTTGAATTTTGCTAAGTGTATACATATTAATGCTCGTAACTGTACAGTTAACAGCTGGTAAACAACAAATAGATAAATTATAAATTTACTTTAAAAAAGTAAAAACCGACTTTTTAGCAGCTTAGAAACTTAACAGCTTCTGAAGTCGGTGCCAAGCTAAGGTGCATTGAAATATTGATGACATCGACTTCAAAAGCTGTTAAGTTTTCTAAGAAAGTTTTATTCGTTATAGGTTTATGAAGTCGGTTTTTACTTTTTTTAAAGTAAATTATTTTTTATATTTTTAGTTGAATATACAATTATAATAAGCCCAAGACCAACGCAAAGGAGAATCATCAAAATCCGCTTACAAATTCCGGAGAAACAGTACATTTATGCATATAACTTTGTACATAAGAATAATTACCTAATGTATTATATACTAAAACCTTTCTGAGAGTATGTAGATTACGGTAGTGAAAAATCATAAAAATTGGCTTATTAGTTTTGAAGAAAATCGCGGACATACAAACATACATACATAAATACGGGTCGAATACAGAACCTCCTTTTTGAAGTCGACTAAAAACTCAAAGATGAATGATTAAACTAAAAATATTTAAACAAAATCTGAATATCAAAAGCACAAATCGAATACAGCACCGTTTTGATCACTGAATAGTAAAGACTAAAAATAAACGTTTAACCTATTCTGACGAAAAGAAATCCGTGTTCTCTCAACATGTGTGCATAGGCATATGCACTGCACAAGTTGTAAAGCCTACTTTGACAACGGATTATCTAATGGTACTTGAAACTACCCGAAGTAACTTTTCACTACTTACACGATTGCAGTTTGAGATTCTGATGTACTTTTCTTGAATATGTTGAGCTGTGATTTCAAACTGGCTGGTTTGAAACAATTTTGAGTTTTCTAACTTATTCTATTGCTTCAAACAACTTAGCTTCAAGAAACACATGACGTAGATTTTCATAACTGCTCTTTTATTCCTGCAATTTTTTGGATGTGATATAAATGGCGAAGCTTCCACTTATTTTTAACCGCCTTAAAAAAAAACGGAGATTATCAATTTGACACGTATGTATGTACGTTATTGGAACTGCAATATATTCACATAATGATAATCTATTAGGGCTACCAAACAATTATACAAAATTTTATAGACGTATGTTTGTATGCTTCGTATGTTTATATGTATGTATGTTTGTCCACGCATTTCTCCGAAACTATTAATCAGATCGTGACCATTTAATTTTTATTGGCTTACATTTACTTCAACTTAGGGATGTGACAGTGCAAATTTAATCAAAATCAGTTCAGTAGTTTTCAAGATAATTGACTAATACGTGTAAGTGTAACGGCCTGGCTTATTAACAAATGTAAACATCTCACCTTGGTCAAACTCTAGTGCAATATTTATAACAAAACTATTAACTACTTATTACCAACAAATATTCCAGTTTTTACTAAAAACTAAAAATTACGAAATAAAAATTTAAAAAAATTAAACCGACTTCAAAAAGAAATTAACTCAAAATTATGAAAATATAACTTTGTAATTACGGAGATCGGTGACAAAAAACTAAAATACAGATCCCAAGACACCGACTTCCGAAATTAAAGTTATTTCATAATTTTGAGTTAATTTCTTTTTGAAGTCGATTTTTTTTTTTCGTATCTTTTTTTTTTTTTTTTGTAGCGAAGATCTTTAACGCGGCTTGTGGTAGGAGTAAACTGGCAAAATTGTGACGTAACGAAAAAGCGTTATGTAAGCGGTATTAAAAAACAAAAACAAAAACCTTTGACACTTGAAACTTGAGACCATATTAAAAGGCTCTGTATTAATACAAAACATACATCGAAAGGAACTTCATTCCAACCGGGTGTCTCAGGACAACTCCCGACTTTTTTTTTACTTTGTCACTGAGCCTCCACTTACTTTCTAGATTAATGAGAGATATTCACGATCAAAATTAAAGATGCACCGCTAAAAGAAATAATCAATAAGGCAGTATAACTGCCGGCACGAATCAAGAGCGCTCGGTAGAGTGGTGGGGGTTGTTTTCGCATACGTATTGTCTCAGGAGTAAGATTCAAAATCGCTTAAAGTAATTCAAGGTCAGTATTCAAGTTACGTGCCGCCAACTATAATTACAACTGTTCGAGAGTTGGGTGGCTTTGATTAAATAAATGTTCATAAAAGTGATGCCACCGATCTTCCGGTAACATTCTCATAAACAAACCACCACTGTCCAGTTAAAGTCATTGTACTGAAAACACTGTTTTCCTCAACGTAACTCAATAAAAGGGAGAGTATGCCACAAAACGAGCGATGCCCTAAAATTATCATCTTCATTGAGGAACTGCTGACTGTACCTTGCCAAATGTGTCGGGACGCAGCACAAAATGAACCATAACTCTGAAATCTTGCGGCGTTTCATTACCTACCTTCATAAAAATCTTTACGTAAAACGCGAAGGTACGGTAATACTAACGCCTATTCTCGCGAAGTGACTATGAGTAGTGATGCCCGGTTGACGTGGAAAATCGATTCGATAAATCAATTTTGAATTTAGTTTTTTTTTAAATACGGTATAATTATCTTTGAAAACTAAATGAAAGGCTCGGAGTTGGAAATGGTAATAAAATATAGCTTAAAAGGACATTTTGATTTTTATTCATTTGACAGGCCAGTTGGCGTGGTTGGTTAAGATACCACTTATCATGCCGCTGGTCGTGGGTTCGATTCCCATCCAAGATAAATATTTGTGTGCATGAACATGTCTGTTTATCCTGAGTTTGGGTGTAATTATCTATATAAGTATGTATTTACAAAAAAAAGTAGTGTATGTAGTATACGAGTATCACTTATCTGGTTTCCATAGTACAAGCTCTGCTTAGTTTGGGATCAGAAGACCATGTGTGAATAAAGTCCCAGGTTATTATTATTATTCAGTCGTATTTAAAGAAACATAATATTTGTAATACTATTGAAGTTTTTTTTTTTTGATAGTTATAAAGCTGAGTTTCTCTTAGTAATATATTGTTTATGAGGGATGTACAATGAAAACAAAAACATCGGTTAAATACCACTTATTATATTTACAAATCTCAAGTTTACTATGGTATGTTCTTTACCAAAATTAAAATTTTTATCCACGTGAAGATTTTTTCTCTTCATAAAATATACTATTTGTATGGAAAATAGACTATACATTTGGTTGGTTGTATTTAGTATATTTAACACAAAACCATTTTCAAATTTCAACTATTATTGTTTTTTTTAAATCTTCTTCACTTAATTTACTTTGAAAGGTTATTGTCATCTCAACTTCTCTTTCTTTGTTTGACCAAAAAGTATGGATAAACTCCCAAATTCAAAATCGATACTTTAACAACACTAGTCAAAATCAATTTCACAACAAGTTATTGGCCGTAATTGTACGTATTCAGAAGGAACGTAAAGTTTGTCGAACGCCTGTGATTGCTACATAAAAGGCCTCACTAAAGCCCTGAAGGTAACGTTTCTTTGGATGAGAATTTTCGAGACGATTCTACCTTTATACTGGTTTAAATGGTAGCTGTTTGTAGGACTGGGCGATTAGTTTTAGCACTAATGAAGCATAAATAATTTAAAAATAATTTATTAATTGGAAGCTATGCATTAGTCAATTTTAACAATGTTTATTAATTGCTTTTGAAATTATAATTTTGTGACTTTGATATCTAAATTTTCTTGTTAGATTTTTTATTTGATATTGGCGCCGATTCCCTTGTTCACAAACTAAACTAAATTTAAGCTCAGTGCATCTTTTTCTTTCTATTTCATTAAGAAAAAGACAGAAGATAAATATTAGTTTACTCCTGTCAAATTAGTCAGCGCCTCAGATCAGAAATCACGAAAAAAATCAGCTGCTCCCTACATTTTGACTAGTTATGCGAACATGAATGTATGGGACAGCTGATTTTTTTTTTTCGCAAATTCCGGTTTGGTCCCATAGTAAAAGTTGTTTGTTATCATGAGTACAATCATGTATTAAAAGGAACAACAGGGTTTTTGTTACATATTGTATATAATTATAATATTTAAAGCACATTATTGTAGCAAACTATTTACAATAAGCAGCAACTCCCTGTTTAACGAGTAAGTTAGGCTTCTCATAAATGGAGCAAGTTTTCTTGGAGAGAGGCGGTTCTCTGGCTTCTACCTGCTTTGAGGTCAGAACTTAGCTTTCTATGTTATCGGCATAATATGTGTGTAACGTACTTATTTTGTGGAGTTTTTCTAGTTAAAAGTAAACGTAACTTTAATGATATTAGGTATTTATCTATGAAATTGCCGATTTACATAGGAAAAATCAAACAATTTCTTTACAAAGATTTATTTTCGATGCACTTTTGCCATTTTAATGAAAGTTCCTAGAGGTCTATGCTATAGATATCCTGGGAACGAGAATTGAAAAATTCTTTAAAGGCGTTTTTATCGCCTCGTTGGATATCAAATTTTTCCCCGGGGCTCATTGTTGAGATCAAAATTTTTAGAACGGGAGTGATCAAAAGAAAAACGCACCGCGCTTTCACTTGCGGTACTTTATCCATACACGTCGTCGTTATTATTGCATACTGTATTGCGTTGGTGCCACGACGGAACTCGTATTCAAAAATAGCGCGCAATTTCGATTTTTCCGTGGTTACAGAAGCATCGAACAAAGAAAAATCGAACGGCGGGAAAACAAATGATCACCTGATTTTTTTTTAAATATCCTGCTATATTATAAAATTAATTTGAATTTCGAAATAGAATGAAATATATTGATTTTCACACTAGCCGGTATCAAAAATCGGCAATTTCATAGGTGAAGACCTATTACTCGTATTTGTATAATGTAATTTAAACAACTGTTACATTGTTTGTGCACCGTACCGAAAACGCGAGGTCAAGCAACGACAAAGGAGATTATTCGGCCACAGTAAAGGTACTGTCACTACTTCGGCGCCGTCATCTGTTTTCTCGTTGACGTCCTGTTCCCTGTGCAGTGGACAAATAGCGCAAGGCACTTTGTACAGACGCCAGCAGGACAAGCTACCCGGAACTGTCACATTTTCCCAATCAACCTTGAACCTAATGCTTTAGGGATAAAGTTGAAAGTCTATTAAAGAAATTTGACAGATTGTAGTAGCTTGATGTGCTGGCGTCTGTACCTACCTATGATCCACAATAAAGATTGATATTGACTGATTGATTTAATTGGTTATCAATGGTTTGAATTTGTCCCTAATCATTGGTTTAGCTGGTGTCAGTGTCATAATTATAAAATCTTTTTACCTTTGTGGTATAGTCATTTTATTCTAGCTGCATCGTCTACACATATAATTATATAATTAATGTATACAAAATATTGTAAAACATTACAAAAGAGTAACGGTGGAGTTTCTTGCCCATTCTTCTCCATACGAAACTACCTTTTGGAAGGGGCGACTAAAATCAATTATATTTTGTTTTTGTGAATGTTGACGTTCAAAAGTGCCATCAAATAAATAAATTGAATTTGTCTTTAAAAATTTTGCAAATAGGTGAATTGGGAAAATTTGACAGTTTCGGGTAGCTTGATCTGCTGGCGTCTGTACATAATACAGATCTTAAATAATTAAATTGTGACCAGCTATGTCACGCGCTTAGAGCATATAATAGTTACGTGTACATATAAATTGAATTAAATTTAAATTATTGTCACAAATTATTAAGATTTCACATAAAATATAAAAAGATAAAAATAAAACGAAACAAATTTGAGTAGCTACAGACTGAGGGGGACTGTACTGGAGCAGTGATTTGTCTGATAGAAAGTCTTTTGAAGAGTTTTAGCACTTGTTAACTAACAGATCATGGAGATTCTTTTTAAACTTTTTCATTTCCTTAATTATTCCAATAGGCCCCGGAATATTATTAAAGATGCCTGAAGCAGTATAAAAGATACTTTGATGCATTAGATGAGTCTTGCTAGCTACTGAGCGCAATTTGTCCTAAACATTAAAAATGTTCTACTACATATATCAAAAACTCCAACAACACAGCCGTCAAAGCCCAAAATGAAATCAACCCAAACCCACAAGCCCACATCAAATCGCTATATTGAAATCTTGTACCACAAACTAAGATCCGGGATCCCCGAATAAGGTCAGCAGTTGGATCCACTCTGGCAGGATTACCATAATTGATATTAATGTACTTGGGTAGGTTTAATTATACCGGACAAAGTAAGACGCGAGCAATCGTAAATTCGCTTGAGCACTACTTGGAGCATTTCGCACGTCCCTAAACGGCTTTTATTTTAGTTTATATTGCGTTACAAGGCTTTGTGGTTGCCGTGGTGAAAAATTTAGATTGATTTGGTTGTAATTAGCTGTGTGGGATTTTCTTCGTCGCGATTTTTTACTCAGGTTTATCGACTTTAGTGTTGGATTATCAAGCTAAGAAATGGCTCTGTTCGAAAAGCAACAAGAAAGAATAGAAATAATATAAATGTATTTGACCCAGGTACAGGCACACTATATTCACCCCAAAAAGAAAGTAAAAAGTTATAACTGTATTTTTAACCGACTTCCAAAAGGAGGAGGTTATCAATTCGTCTGTATGTTTTTTTTTTTTTTTTTTTTTGTGTTCGTTACGCGATTACTCAAAGACGCATGGACCGATTTAGAAAATTCTTTTTTTGTTTGATAGGGTATACTTCCGAGGTGGTCCCATATAAATTTTATTAACTTTGCTTGGGAAGTTTTTGAGTTAGCTTCAATAATGCGTATATTTCCCACTTATTTTATGTGGATGATGTGATGGTGTTTTAATAACTTCCTATCACTGTTATTTACATGGCTATACCTACAATTATTGTGCTCAATTATGTATTCGAATTAGTGTGGGGTAGGTTCTACAACTAAAAAGTGAAAAATAAAAACTTTTTAGCAAAAAATAAAACCGACTTCCAAAACAAAACACTACAAAGTGAAAAATAACTTTAATTTCGGAAGTCGGTGGCAAAAAACGAAAATACAAAACCCAAGACACCGACTACCGAAATTAAAGTTATTTTTCACTTTGTAGTGTTTTGTTTTGGAAGTCGGTTTTATTTTTTGCTAAAAAGTTTTTTGTACAGTAATGTCTTTCTTTTCCACCTGTTTATTCACATGTCTTAAAATGGAGCTGTTATCAACAGGCTGACTTTGAGACTTTCACTATGGGACCTAACCTGAAATCGGAAAAAAATATCAGCCGTTTCCAGCTGTCTATGCTGTACTCTGTGTAGCTGATTTTTTAATTGGTATTTCTATAAGTAACTAGTTTGTTATCTAGCTTTTATCCGCGACTTCGTAGGCGTGAAATATCTTGCTATAACATAAAATAATCCTAAGACACTCAGCTTTACTGTAGCTTCCCATTAAAGTAATAATTTTCGGAATCGGTTCAGTAGTTCCGAAGATTACCCCCTAAATATAAACTCACAAATTATACTTGTTTATAATTTTAGTATATATCAAGAACTTCCACAACACCAAAGCGTTACTTACAAAAAAATGACCGAAGAACATTCTGTTGTATTTCTAACTCCGACAAAGAGTAAAGACATGAACACACTAACTCTATAAAAAAGTAATACCGTAATGTAGATAAATAGTAGTGTAGTACGAATTCACTCTATTTCGTGTATCTGAAGCCCAAGATAAAGAATTACTCAGGACCCACGTTATATTTCTGCCCTTAAATCAAATTTATGAAGACATAAGTTTTTTCTTCTCGCCCTCAGACACTCTCAGGGGTCAACACTTAGTTAATTTCTTGAAAATAAATCACAAAAAACAGCCAAGAGCGTGTCGGACTACGCACAATGAAGGGTTCCGTAGTTTGGATGAATCCCAAGAACAAACTTAACATTGTAGTTGAAAAACATGTTCTCCCATACATTCCAACTGCAAATGTAAGTTTGTGCGCATAATATTGAGAGATTTATCATGTTGTTTTAAGACCATCGACTTCTTATAGGTTTTCCTGTGATCTATAGGTATTGAACTATTTTCTGTATTTTTTTTTCAAAATTTTAGGCTCAGTACTTTCGGAGATAAGGGGGAATGGTCAATTTTCGACTATTTTCTTAAATAACTTTCAAATGGTTTATTTTAAAATTATACAAAAATACATTTGAGACCTTCACAGTAAGCCCTTTCATTTGACATGTCACATGGTACAGTTTGCAAAACTTTTTTTATTTTTTTTTATTTGCCCTCAAAATTGACCCCCATATTCAAAATTCATTTATTTACGTTACACGTCCGTGTTTGGGTCACAGAAATACATATGTGTATCACATTTTAACTCAATCGGTCCATTAGACTCGGAGCAAATTGGCTGTGACAGACGGACAGACAGACACACGAGTGATACTATAAGAGTTCCGTTTTTTCCTTTTGAGGTACGGAACCCTAAAAAGTAAGGTTAAGTGTGAGCAAAAGCTTTTATTTTTAACTTTTGTTACGACGAGAGTGATAGGTATTTTTAAGAATAATTTTTACGATGACCTTGTTTTACTTTTAATTTTCAATAACATTAAAACAAACTTTAAGCATTTTAAATAGTTTTTATTCTAGTCACAAACCAACATTTGCGTTTATTATAGTGATAGGTTATTTTGAAGCTAGTTCAATAAAGCTGCCTAGCCTTTTCCCAACTATGTTAGGGTCGGCTTCCAGTCTAACCGGATGCAGGAGATTACCAGTATTTTACATGGAATTACTGCCTATCTGACTTCCACAACCTAGTTACTGGATAATACGATACCCCGTGGTAAGACTGGTTGTCAGACTTTCGGGGTTCTGACGACCCTTAGTAACTGTCAAAGATCCAATAATGACAGCTGGAACCAACTGCTTAACGTGCTTTCCGAGGCACGGAGTATGTAAAGATGGTCAACCATCCACAGACCGACCACGGCAAACGTAGCTTAACCTGATCGATCGACCCGTGCCGCTGTTATTACTTTCTTAGTTCTAGCTAAATCCTTACTCAGTAAAACCCATTTTAATGTATTACTACTTACTTAGAACGAAACCTAGATCCCCTAAAACCAATCCCAAACTAACGTCCAACTTTAAAATCAAATAAGAAAATTTAAAAAAAAACTTACTTTTAAACAATACAGCGGACTGAACGATAAACTAAAGGGAATCGAGCGAGTTTTTCCGATGGCCACGTATCGCACGGCCGTCACGTCCGTTGCAACAATTAAATCTTTCTGTAACCGTGTGAGGCACGGATCGCTCGAACCGACCAACATGGCATCCATGATAAAATTCCACGCGGTTACACCTACGATTTGCGGCAGAATATTGAAGTGGCGAAGTTTTTGTTTTCATTTTTTAAAGTATTCTTTTTTATCGCTGTGTTTTTCATGCTGTTCTGTTGAAAAGATGTCATGTATTTTGATAAGTACCTACTCAATACTAATGGTTGACACAATGAATGTTAATTCACACTATTTCAATTATCTGGAAGAATCAATTTATAATTACTATAGAGCGTAATATATTTCTAGTGAAGGACTCAGGCACTTGGATGTTTATGTACACACTATTGTGTGAGCAGTTTATTTCGATCCTAATTTTTTTGATTTGATCGAAAATATTAATCGTTCTGAATTTAGACAAAAATAGACAAACATTTATCGCTTGTTTAATTCAACAACTACAACAAATAGATTAATTATCCAGTAATAATTCCTCCATTTAATTTTTCGTGTATTTGCTGTACACAGTCCAGAGGTCATGTCCTCATATAATTGCACTAATGTGCCACTGGGGGATATCTAACCAAACGAACCACTGCAGAGAGTTGTGACACAGGTTTATGTGCTCATATTTAAGTTTAGACTTGAATTAGAAGTTTTTGTTTCGACATGGATTTATTATAATGATACTCAGTTGTGTGACAAAATAAATATTTACTTTTGTATATTTCGTTTGTTTAGAAAATTGTTGCAGGCCCTCAGGGCCGTAGGACACCTCCGCCGCGAAACCGCATGATGTCAGTTGAATTGAACCACTGCGGTTTCGCTACTACAGTTTCGCGGCGTAGGTGTGCTAAGGGCCTGAGAGTTACACATGAAACAATATTGTGTGTAATGACTGTACCTACAGTAATTTTTCTACGTAGTAATCCAATTATCTCATAGCAATTAAAATTAATAAACAAAAATAATACATCCAAAAAAATCCGTTGTCAATAGTAACTTAAAAGTAGGTTACTTATTATTAATTTCAATAAAAAAATAATGATCGATTCGATCTTACTGTAAACAGTCCGTCTGTAAATTACGAAAGTGACCGATGTTTACATTAACGTCTACATTACTCCCTGAGTTATTAACCAACATGATTACATTACCTCCACACAAAAGTACCGTCAGCAAAACTACCCCACGATTCCTGCGTACAAAACTACGCTTCATCCCTTTATTCCACTATCCTGAACTATAAAGTAGGAGTACGGAGTATGCACCCATTTACGTCTATACCAAAAGGTACGGCAAAGGTGAATTGGTTAATCCCACAAATGCCGCTGGCGGATATATGCGTCAAATAAAAATGAAGTTGATATGCGATGTCGTATAAATGTGACAGGCGAAAAAAGTTTTATTTGCTGCCTACTTTTTTGGGACAAACTGTGTAGCAGACGCGAGTAATATGACTGAATTCATTTGTTTGAGGAATAGGATAAATGAAACACATTTTGTTTTGAAAAAAAAAAGGAATTAATGGCACTTTAGGAGACAACGTCAAAGCTGCTTCTGAGCTAAGGAAAGAAATTTCAAAGCATATTTACGATTTTCAAACGAGTTATCGTCCGAAAGAAAAACGTAAACGTACAGACACCAGCAGGTCAAGCTACCCAAAACTGTCAAATTTTCCCAATCAACCTTGAACCTAATGCTTTAGCAATAAAGTTGAAAATCTATTAAAGAAATTTGACAGATTGTAGTAGCTTGATGTACTGGCGTCTGTAGAAAAAGGCACACGAAAAGTCGTTTTGCAACACAAGCTTTCAAGTACTATCAAGCAAAAATTAAAACAAGTTTTTAACTCCTAATTAAGTTAGCTGCAAAATGTTTCGCAAACTTGTGCGAAGCAACAATGATACAAGTTTCCAAGTGGCGCTTCTTGATTTTCTAGCTTGTTGGTTTTTGTTAGAAAAAGTTTTATTACAAAACATTTAATTACATTTAAAATAACATATTTCCGTAAGTCACTGCCTATAAGTTTCGTGTCATAAAATATTTTGTTAGGTATGTATATGATTTCATAAGTGAAGTGGGTTAGTTTACAAATATTCATGCTATAGACACCCATTTCACTCAAGAATAATACGGAAGGAATTTCGGTTAATTTAATTTGCTTTGTTGCTTACTCGCTTAGCTGCCATTGAGCACCAAAAATAATTTAAGTAACGTAATTTTACCCAAATCAAATCAGACAACTTAAATATCACAAAAGTATCTCTCCCATCAAACTACCCTCATACTACTACAATTTCAAAGTCCAAAGACTAATGCCAATCCTTCAGAAACATTCTAACAGGAGCGCGCCGTAATTGGTGTAATAAGCCGAGCGACAGTGATATGCAATCCTCCGCAGGGCTGGGCGGTGCAAATGACCGCCCGTCTGAGGGCTAATGTCCCTCTGAGGGAGTCAGTCAACAGTGAAAATGATTCTTGTCACTGTGCTGATGTTTTGATTTTTATATACTAGGGTGTAATGGTACGTGGGTGAGTCTAGGGAAATAGTGTTTTTATCACATTTTTTGTTTTTACCATAATGTATTTATAAATGGTTCTATTTCTGTAAGTAGGTTTGTACAAACACTTTTAAACGTCAATCGTGTTTTTTTTTTTTTAACTAGATGAGGTCGGCGTTTCCTATCATACTACTCTGAGAAGAAAGGCCGAAAAAAAATCAGAGGTCACAGTCTCTTATAAAGTCCAGATATAATGTTGGTCAGTTCATGTGAAGACCATGTAGATTGGTGTCTGAAATGGTCTTTTGAGGAAAGAACCACACAGATTGAGAGGACCTGTCCAGTCAGTGCACGCATTTGTCAGTAATCGCGCAGCTCAACACAGAACTTAAGGAGCTCAACGATTCAACGATCAATACCAAATAAAGGACTTTTGGGTAGGACATTGGTTTATAACTGGCGCTTTTGTAGGTGTACTTTAGAATACCTCTGCCTTATCCTTTGGGAACCACTGTCGTGATGTTGTGTAATGTTGTAGCAGTATCGACCCGACCCGAGTGAAAAAGCGTCCAGCGGGGCGTTCAGCGTTGCGTGCAAGCGGCGAAGAGCGTTCAACGAGCGCCGCTCGGCCGTCACTCAGGAGACTCGCGAGTGTTTAATACGAACGTCGCACGCCCCGCCCCGCCGGTCGCTCGAGTCGAGCGTGCACTCAGGCCGTACACTTAGAGATATTATCAGATTATTGTAACAGTATTATCAGATTAAGACCAACAACTGGCGTATTCATGGTACGTTTTCTTCAAGACGCAGATATACGTATATACCAACGGCATGGAGTGCATAGCTTGCGTGTTATGTGCTGAGCTCACGCAACGTGTTGTACGTCCACCCAGTAATAGAACTCGCTCATCAAGGAGCGCTGTAATAAATTACACGAATTATTAATTTATGTAAAACACATATATTAAAAGAGAAATAATCAAATCATCTTTAAAATGATGAAGGTTTCATAAAAATACGCTTGATAGTTTTTGCGTGATTCTCTTTTTTTATCCGCATTAGATATAATTTTACAAATAAATTACACTATGTAATATAAACATAATTTGATATATTAATTTATTAAGTTATTAAGAAAATGCTCCAACTTAACATTTTTTTTTCCAAATCATTAACACTACTCGTTTTGACGTGATCTTCAGTTTAGAATCATTAGAAGTCGTTTATTGTCGCCTTAAAAGTACATTTAATTTCTAGTGTTAAATGTCCTATACTTGATCAGGCAGTATGTAATATTATCTGTGCTTAGTTGTTTATCGTTAGATTGGAAGTGAGAACCAAATGTTTAATTGTATTCTATCTGACTAAAATCTTGATAAGAAAGAACTAGATATTTACGTTTATATGCGAAAATACGTTTATATGCGCTAAACAAAACGCAAAGAAATAACACAAACACAAAAGAGAACAAGTTGGTGGAAGATATGCGTCACATCCACGCAAAACTGCCATCGCTCAGCATAATGCTGCGACCCTATTCGAGACAGAGCTCCAGCCTGGTTATTGCAAGTATTGAATAAAGACGGATCTGTATTCAATACCTACTTGCAATATTATATACGTATTATTATAATAGTTCTTTATATTAGCAACGGTTCTTATCAAACCTATCTAATTGTTCACATTAAACACTGAGTGTAATTGTTTTGGTGATGATTGTGGAACCGTTATTAACCAACAAGCTCTGCTTAGTTTGGGATCAGATGAGCGTGTGTGAATAATGTCCCAGGATTATCAAAAAAAAAAAAAACAATTGCATTTCACATCATCTCATTTAAGGCGCCCCCGAAGCACGTGTAGTTCATACAGACGAAATACCAAAATAATTTGTAAATCAAACATATTCTAAAGATAGTGTATATTTATTCCGATTAGATTACAGAATATCTAGGTTCCCAAATATATATTAAATAAGAACATTGATTTAAACAGGAAATATGAGAAAAATAAGTTTTCTATAGAAATTTTAAATTCCTCATATCTCGTCTTCAAATCAGTGTCCTTTCAAAATATATATTTGGGGACCTAGATATTCTGTAATCCAATCGAAATAAATACACACTATCTTAAGAATATGTTTGATTTACATATTATTTTGGTATTTCGTTTGTATGAACTACGCATGCTTCGTGGGGTTAAACACCAACAACTCCACAGTACCCTGAATCCAAACAACACAAACGGCCTTACATTCACCGACACACAGTAACACAATCAGAGGCCGGAAGACACTAGTTTTTCCCTCTTATTCGAAGGCTCGCCCGGGAAGCACTTATATATTACGTTTCCTGCCGTTTGAAATATGTCTCTATTGATATCTCGGGGCTTTTATTTTGCAGTTGCATTGTTTGTTTGGATTTTGATAGTTTGTGTTTTCATGTATGTAGGATACTATTCGAGTAGAACAAAGCAACACTGCCCATTTAAACGAAGGGCAGTGTTGCTTTGTTTTGAATAATTAAATATTGAAGTTCCTTTTTGTAATATAATTTTTTTTTTTTTTAATAGAAATATTTTTTACTGTGTTTTCTTCACCGAAGTGTACTTCTGGCTAAGCCTTCAGGAAAAACATAAGAAATGAAATGTTATCTAGGCATGTGTTTGATTCAATAAACAGTATTTAATCCTATATGCAGGGTTATTGGTAAAACACCAACAACCTCTTAAGGGGTCATTGTACTCATCATTATGAACAACTTTTACTATGGGACCAAACCTGAAATCGCGAAAAAAAATTCAGCTGTTCAGTACATTTATGTTAGCATAATTCGTCAAAATGTACTGAACAGCTGATTTCTTTTTTCGTATTTGGTCCCATAGTAAAAGTTGTTCATAATGATGAGTACAATGACCCCTTAAGAGGTTGTTGGTGTTTTACCAATAACCCTGTATACTACTACCTTACTTGACGGACGTTGTCCTGTCCAAATTTGAAGCATGAGAAAATGAGAAAATTAATTTTCTTCACATTTTGTTCGTGTATTTTTCCGATGTTTTAATAGTTATTCTGCTATTCGGGACGGAGACAAATACAAAAAATCAAAAACCGTGAATATCGGTCCAGCCGTTCTCGAGTTAGAAGTATTCGAACAAACCCGACTTTTTATATATTATATTATATATACACATACATATTACACACATATATATATAGATTAAATGAACAATTTTATAATAATATATATTTGTGATCACGTTCTTGAAAACGGCTGTAACAATTTCAATAAAAGTTGCAATTGGTCGCAATAAAAATTGCGGCGAAAACCGATCTAGCTAGGTCTCATTTTTGGGGAGAAAAAAATCATTTTCTCTATTTTCACCCGAGCAGAGCTCAGTTGAGCAGGTACTTTAGATTAACTTAGTAGCCATTTTAAACTGCCCAAAAGGACCTGTGCCCTCTCTTGCTTAGTGTCTTCTAAAACATTTTAAACGTTTACTAATATTGACGTCACTAAGAAAAAAAATACCAGCATATAATACGTCATAATAACTCAGTTTCTTAGCAAGGATTACATCGTCTACCGTATACCGACCGGGTCGACCGCAATGTTCGGCCCAGTTCCTGAGTAATTCAGTGCCCGGTCTACCTTTTCCTCCCGTCTTGCAAAAAACCAGCTTTTCAATTTGTTCCGCCGGAAGAAAACACTCAGATGTCTGCCACTCAAGATATATTTCTTTTTATTTTTGCATTTACAGAGTCCTTCAAACGTCTTATGATTTTTCTTCGTAGCGCTCTACGGCTACGGCGTAGCATGCTACGAGCTCGTAGCGTTACGAAAAATTATTGCTTGATTAAAATGGTTTTATTTTTATCATTCATCATTCTCCTACACTTAACCCAATTTATTTGGGGTCTTCTTTCTAGCCATATCATTCTTATCTTCATTGGTTGAAAATAAAACGATGTCTATCAGTCTATGTTGATTTCGGCGTCACGTTCGACACGCAAATATTTGGGTTTATACATAGTTATTAAGACTCTTTGTTTTTAAATAGGCGACTGATGTGTTACATTAATAACGATTTCTTAATACTGATATTCTTATGCATACACTCATTATTTTAAGGGCTCATGTAGATACCGCTTCACGTAACCATGTACACTGAACACCGAAGCGCCGCCGCCGCCGCCGCGCTGTTGCCACGCTGTCGCCGCACCGTCTCCGCTTGATTTTCGCCATATCACTGTACATTTTTAGTGTTACATCACCCACACATATATACACACACACATACACACACACACACACACACACAGCAGCCGGCGATGGTGATAAAGACAGTTTTAACCTGCTGCCTATCTGCGCTTGACTCAGTGGAACGCAGAGCTAAGAGGCTCATAGGCGACGTAAAACTGATGGATGCCAAGCTTCACAGCTTGGCTCATCGCCGCAAGGTTGCCTGCTTGTCGGTCTTCTATAGACTGTACTTCGGTGAGTGTGCTCAAGAACTCCACGACATCAATCCACCGGCCCCCTTCTACCATCGAACATCTAGACGCACTGCAAGTTACCATCCATACCTAGTTGCCATTTTACCAATTCGCACTAAGCGCTTGCAAACTACCTGCTTCTGTGTTCCCGAAGGCATACAACCCGAATCTCTTCAAAATTAGAGTGAGCAGGCTTCTTCTGGGTAAGCTCACTCCATCGTAGACTTTGTCTCTGTCACCTCTGACCTAGACTAAAGTCAAGAGCCATCTCAAATAAAAAAAAATTGCGGTGTGGCGGCGGTGCTGCGGCGGCGCAGCTGCGGGCTGGCAACGTTGCGTACTCACAGCATACAGGCACGGAGGCGGTGCGGCTACGGCGTCTTTGTTCTGAGCACGTAAGTGATTGCTAGTAAATTGTCTAAAACCACTGCTAAACATGCCACTTAAAAACTAAAACACAGAAATCCACAGACGACATCTCTAAAAATACATTTCGTATCGTTCGCCGACAACATGTGACATAATAAAACGGGTTTACCTTTAAAATATACGCTGAAGAGCGTTTCATTTCAGATGCAGTCGATATCCAATCCAGAGCGGAAACTAGCTCGCAGATTTCTTTGACATACAGGAAATCATCTTTTCAAACAACGAGATACAGTTTGTTTTTGATTTGTTATAATTTTACTTTGCTCTTCTGTTTTTGTAATTTTTAGATGGATCTTCTTTGAGATGGATCAGTTAGGTAATTGGCTGGTTTGACTGCCGCTTTTTTAGGGTTCCGTATCTCAAAAGGAAAAACGGAACCCTAATAGGGTCACTCGTGTGTCTGTCGGTCTGTCTGTATGTCCGTCTGTCTCAGCCAATTTGCTCCGAATCTAATGGACGGATTAAATAAGAAAATTCAAAAAAAGTTTTGCAAACTGTAACGTTTGACATAAAAAATGAAAGGGCTTACTGTGAGGGTCTCAAATATTTTTTTTTATTATTTTAAAATAAACCATTTTAAAGTTATTTAAGAAAATAGACGAAAATTGACCATTCCCCCCTTATCTCCGAAAGTACTGTGCCTGAAATTTTGAAAAAAAAATACAGAAAATAGTTCAATACCTACGTATAGCTTATACGGAAACCTATAAAAAGTCTAACAAGTCTTAACATGGTAAATCTCTCAATATTGTGCGTACAAACTTACATTTGTCCATAGTTAAACAAAAAGAATCCAACCCACATTACACCTAATGTGGATTGGATCTTTTTCGTTTAACTATGGACATTTGTAGTTGGAATGTATCGGAGAACATGTTTTTCAACTACAATGTTAAGTTTGTTCTTGGGATAACTTCATCCCAACTACAGAACCCTTCATTGTGCGTGGTCCGACACGCACTTGACCGGTTTTTTTTTTTTTTTGTTTGGATCAAAGAGAACTGGATTGGATTTTAGATTGCGAAGTGAAACAGTATTTCTATTTTGGTTTTGAACATGTCATTACGTGGTATTATTAAAGGCGGGCAGTCTTGACTAGCTATTTATGTTAGTAAAAATTTTGATAAATTTTGAAAATAAACGTTATATTTAACTTTTTCTTACAGCCTAATTATAATAATAACATACAACGATAGTCCTGCACCAACCGGGGGTTGTCCTTGGGTGCACTTGCATAGTGCATACAGGGATAATCGTCGGTTGGTGCCTCCTCATCATTTAAAATTATCTAAGGGGCCTCTGCGAGTTGGCTTCGGCTCCTCGTACGCCTTCCAAAGGTCCGGGACCCCAGGGTCCCGAGAAATGTCAAAAAATAATAATAAATCATTTATTTCGGGTAACAAAGACCCATAACATATATACCTTACAGACTATCATACATATTTATAAAAACCACAATAATGTTCACTACTATTGTCCACGAAGGGACGGCGTCGTATTGCGCTGCGTGGTGTCGCGTAGCCTTCCGCGGAGTCGCCGATACACAATACCCTTCGGCCAAAGCTCTTCCTTAAACAGACAGTCTCGATAAATTGACTCGGAACTCGCACCACGAACGACTTGAAATTCGTGTTGTGGCGCGACGCCAACTTCTCGACCCTTAAGATCCAGCTGGTCTTCGCTCGAACATACTCCACGATCTCCTTAGCCTTCGTGGTGTGATGTAGCCGAGACACATAGAGCTGCGTCGTAGGTATTGCCGGACGCAGCATATTGGGTCCTGCCAGCGCGGTCCCGCACTGGTTCCGACTAGGAGGCTTCTTCCCCTTCTTCCTCTCCACCTTCACGAAGCCATCCTTGTCACACGTGCGCGCAGCCGGGCCTTGCTGTTTCGAACCCCTGTCAGCATGTTCACAGCAGCTCTTCTTATCCTCCTTCTTGGCCTGAGACACAGGTTTGTGTGGCGACGATAGTAGCGTAGGCACGTTTAGGTGTCAACGAACCTACACGAGTCACTACCTCGACCGGCATCAGTCATTATTTCGACATATACATACATACACATACACCATTTTCACCACTTTCTTTCCATTAGGCCTGCCTATTTATTACTATAATTATTCCATGCTTACAATCACAACCAACACATCTCATTCTCGCGACTCAACTCACCAACAATGCACAGAACCCACGCGAACAAAACCAATTACAATAATTCTCACGTAACAGATTGATTGTCAAAAGTTGTTCTCGTGATACGAACGAGTTTCATAGGAGACGAGTGGTAGAATAAAATCATGTGAACGCTCGTCCGGGCCTGAGGGACCGCTTACTGGCCTAGCCAGGGTTAATGCATAAGTAATGGTGGCGTGCCGGCTTAGGCCTCGGGTACATTAGGACAGTGGAAAGGTTTCGAATGCAGTACTGTAAATATTCATAGGTTAAAACGTTGAATTTATAAGAGTGTGCCATTTTCTCATAAAAAAGGGTAATTTACTTTCAAATTAGCTTTTAAATACAGAGTAGGTACTGTAAATTATTTTGTTTTAAAAAAAATGAACCATCGTCATCTGCCTAGCCTTTTCCCAAGTTATGAAAATGATGAAAAATGGTTTATTATTACTACAAGTAAATATCCTAACAACTAGTGATCGTTTAAAATTATGTTGGGGTCGACTTCCAGTCTAACAGCTGAATACCGGTGTTTTACCTAGAGAACCCAGTTACTGGGTAATACGATACCCCTTGGTAAGACTGGTTGTTAGACTTTCGAGCTTCTAACGAACCGTAACGACTGTCAAAGATCCACGAATGACAACGGGACAACAATGTGCTTTCCGAGGCACGGAGGGGACTTAGTATGTAAAGATGGTCACCCATCCACGACCGCGGAAAGCTTAGTTTAACCTGATCGATCGACCCGTGCGGCTCTTATTACTTAGCCATAGACCCCTCAAAAAATGAAGAGCGCAAATGTAAATTGTTTTTTTTAAAGTATTCCTTTCCATAAATTAAAAAACATCGGTTTCAGGAATGTTATTAGTGCTCTTACCTTGGTTGGTTAACTTCATCTATTAAAACACAGCGATGTATCGACATTATAATCAGATTACTATGAAGGCCATTTGCCTTATAAATTTCCAATTTCCCTATTATGCTGAAAGGAAGTTCCCCTTTCTGCACCTATTATTTTTCTTCTAATTGAGTTGGTTACAGGAACTAATGAAGTTAAAATTCCTGTGTAGCGAGCGTCATGCCATGGGAGTTTGTTTACTAGCCGAGTCTGTTTTACTAGAACAAATAAATTTCCTTTAAAAAAGTAAAAACTGACTTCCAAAACCTAAAACGAATGAAATAACCTTTCAGAAAAGACTTAACAGCTTCTCAAGTCGGTGCCAAGCTAAAGTGCATTGACATTGAAGAATTGAAGACACCGACTTCAGAAGCTGTGGAGTCTTTTCTGAAAGTTATTTTATTCGTTTTAGGTTTTTGAAGTCGGCTTTTACATTTTTAAAGTAAATTTATTTTTTCCTTTTTTAGTTGAATACATGTACGTACAATTACATAAGCCCAAGACGAACGAAAAAAAGAATCATCAAAATCTGCTTAGAAATGCCGGAGATACAGTACATTTATGCATATAACTTCGTACATAAGAATAATTACCTATTGCATTATATACTAAAACCTTCCTGAAAATGTGTAGCGTTTGTGATTGGTTTATTCGTTTTTGAGAAAATCGCGGACATTTGTATGTCCGCGATTTGTATGTAAATATATATATATAATTTTATATATATATATATATATACATACAAATCGCGGACATACAATGTCCGCGCATACCTGGTGGATCGACCGTGCGGCTGTTATTACTTAGCCACGAGCTCCTCACAATATATATATATATAATTTTATATACAATACATATATATATAATTTTATATATATATATATATTGTGAGGAGCTCGTGGCTAAGTAATAACAGCCGCACGGTCGATCCACCAGGTTAAGCTACGCTTGCCGGGGTTGTTCTGTGGATGGGTGACCATCTTTTCATACCGAGACTCCTCCGTGCCTCGGAAAGTACGTTAAGCCGCTGGTCCGGGCTGTCGTTCGAGGATCTTTGACAGTCGTTACGGGTCTCAGAAGCCCGAAAGTCTGACAACCAGTCTTACCAAGGGGTATCGTATTACCCAGTTACCGGGTTGTGGAGGTCAGTAGGCAGTTGCTCCATGTAAAATACTGGTATTCAGCTGCATCCGGTTAGACTGGAAGCCGCCACTATTGATTATTAACCGTCGATAGGCCAATTTTTCGTAAAAAAATAAAAATAACATTGTAAAATACTTTTTTACAATGTTATTTTTTCCGAATAATTAAACTTTGAAATGCTCACCTACACAGTTCCAAACATATCGCTTAATACAAATAGCCCGTGAACCCTCGATATATATATACATACGCGACAGTAAATAACCTCCTCCTTTTTTTGAAAGTCGGTTAAAAAAGTGATTATGTCAAACAAATATTAGTGATGGGCTGTCTATGGGTTTTGCTTTGGCTAGCTATATTAACTAAATGATTGGATTATATTTGGTAACATTTTTGTATGCAGACAAAAAACGTCATTAGTACGTGTGGAGATTTGCATATTTACCTAAAGTTGATGTGTTGGCTAATATGGAATAGACTTTTTTATCGATCGTAAAAATCTCGCGATTCCGGAATTGAAAAATTTTGTACTTTTTGACTGTAGATTAGAATGCTAGCTAATGTTGTAAAGTAAGTTGTCAAACTGGATAAGTAATGTTAAAAATAAATTTCAAAGAAACAAGCATACGTATATGAAGTTATGTGATCCCGGTATCTCCGTATTTTTTTTTTTTAATAAATATTGCCACATATAAGAAGTCGTTTCCATACCATGTATCCGATAGGTGTTCATTCTCTGATTTTCTGGAAACCCGGGATAAGATTTAAGAAAAAAAAATTAAGAAGCCGCTTCCTCTCTTAACACCCTCCTAACCACCAATCCTGAATGTGATCTGTTTGCTGATGAATGGAGTAGAATTATGCGTGTATGTCTGATGTTTTGTGAGAGTAAGTATGCTAGGGTGTCCTCTATATGTTAATATTTGAAATATTTTAATTTACTCTACTTGTTTCAATCTTATGTTAATTAATGTAATTGGTGCTACCGTTTTAATTAACAATAAATAAATAAAATAATAAAAAAATTCCGTAATTTCTTAGCGAAAAATTATTTTATTTTTAAATATGTGTCCGATTACCCGATCTCTTCTCTCTGATGAAGTTTACTTTATTGTCGTCTCCACCTCGTATAATAGGTTGGGGAAAAAGTTTCTTCGCATTTTTTAAGAAAATTCAAAACATTTTTTAATACAGTTTATTTACATTTAAGTAAAGTATGTAGGTACCATTTTGTTCGATAACTTTTTGCCATCTTGTAGGTAGGGACATGATCCCATTGCTATAGAAATTTTGGGACTTCTGGTCAAAATACCGCGACAAGTGGTTTTGGCAGTCCTCTCGTGATGTTAACCTGACACTGCCTAAAGAATTCTGAAGAGACCGAAACAGGTGGAAATCTGAAGGTGCAAGGTCAGGACTATACGGCGGATGCATTAACACCTCCCAGCCAAACTCTCTTAATTTTTGCTGAGTGGCTAAAGATGTGTGAGGTCTAGCGTTATCATGATGAAAAACCACACCCCTTCTGTTGATTAATTCCGGCCGCTTTCTCTCAACTTCTTGCTTTAATCTCATCAGTTGTTCGCAGTAGAGTTCAGAATCGATGGTCCTGCCTGGTGGTAACAGCTCATAATGAATAATGCCCTTCCAATCCCACCACACACACAGCATCACCTTGTTGAGAGTTAACCCGGGTTTCGCCACAGTCTGTGAAGCCTGACCGGCCTTTGACCACGACCTTTTTCGCACGTTCTTGTCATACGTGACCCACTTTTCATCACCAGTTATCAGCTTCTTCAAAAATGGTTCGGTTTCATTACGTCGTAATAAAGAATCACAAATGAGTACACGGTTCATTAGGTTTCTTTCAGTGAGCTCGTGAGGTACCCAAATGTCGAGCTTTTTTGTGTACCCAGTTTTTTTCAAATGCGCCAAAACTGTTTTGTAGTCAATTTCCAGTTCTTCAGCTACGTCGTAACTACTGATATGCCGATCTTGCTCCACATTTTCAAAAATGGCATCCATTTTACCCGTAATAGGGCGACCAGAGCGACGTGCATCTTTGGCATCAAAATTTCCGGATTGAAAACGCTTAAACCAAATTTGTGCTACTCTCATAGACACTACACTAGGTCCATAAACATCCGGACACGGTTGTTTCGGGAGGTTCCTGTTTCGCATAAGGCGGGAGGAAACGCCCGGGTGTCACCATTGTGTGGATCGCCCAGAGGACACGGTGGCATACAGTGGAGGTCTGCCCGGCTTGGGCAGAGCGCCGCCGTGTTCTCACGGAGGCGATCGGCGGCAGCGATCTCTCGCGTCCGAGCTTGGTCCAGGCCATGGTGCGGAGCGAGAGTGCATGGGAGGCCGTCACCTCCTTCTGCGAAGCGGTAATGCTCGCAAAGGAGGAGGCGGAACGCGTG
Source organism: Dicycla oo (assembly GCA_948252095.1). Taxonomy (NCBI): domain Eukaryota; kingdom Metazoa; phylum Arthropoda; class Insecta; order Lepidoptera; family Noctuidae; genus Dicycla; species Dicycla oo. The sequence goes on along the minus strand of OX411713.1, from coordinate 30,787,910 downwards.
AGGGAGAGGCAACCTCACGCCTTCAGTCGCCGCAGGAGACGCCCTGGGCGGCGGGAATCGATAGCCGATTCCCGGCCACCGTAGGCGCGGGCTTGCGGACGGTGAGTAGTGGGTAGCTCGCCGTCCGGTGAGGACCAGGCCCGGGTCGACGGCGCGTTGTGTTCCACGCGCGCCTCTAAGAGATGTCAGCAAGAGATGGGGTCCAATAGGGCCGATGCCGCTCTGGGGTCGCGGGTTATTTGAAAAAGATACCGTGGCCCTGGCATAGGCAACTGAAGGAACACGGGTGGGTTTTAGTTAGTAAAAGTCTGACACGCCCTTCCGCTCCACCCAGAGCGGGAGAAGTTATTTGATGATTTCCCATCCACAAAAAAAAAAAAAAAAGGTCCATAAACATCGCAATTTTTTTTCGCGGCTTGCGTTGCATTTTTACCTTTTTTGTAGTAAAATATTTATTTATTATTTATTTATTTAACCGTTTATGTACACACAAATAAACAGACAAGAATAAAGGAACAGAAAATTACGTACAAAGGTGATGCTTATTTCTAAAGAAATCTCTTCCAGCATACCTGCGATAGGACAGGGGATAAAAAGAGATGTAGACACCGTGTGTAAGAATAAGAGAGAAAATAAAAATACATAAAATCTAAAAAACAATTCACTAAGCTAACAAAACATATAACAAATACTTAAATACATACATACTTCTAGAATAAATATCACTAAAATAACTATGACGAAATGGAAAGATAGTGTTCTTTCACTCTTCTTTTAAATACTGCAACAGTTTGGCAGTCCCTAATGTCAGGTGGTAGTGAATTCCACAACCGAACCGCGTGCACAGTGAAGGAGTAGGAGTAGAAGTCAGTGGAATGGGAAGGAAATTTTAGGAGGTTTCTAAGATGCGACCTGCAAAGCGCATCAAAAGGACGGGCATAAGAAAAGCGTTCCCGCAAATAGGAAGGTGTTTTAGGGTTGTGAAGGATGTTAAATAGCAGACACAATATGCGAGAGTTCCTGCGAAGTCGAATAGGGAGCCACTTGAGAGTCTTGCGAAAGTTAGAAACGTGGTCATACTTTTTAAGGTTAAAAACAAAACGAATACAGATATTTTGTAAACGCTCAAGTTTATTCAAAAGCTCCTCGGTGGCATCCAAATAACAGGCATCTGCGTAGTCAATAATAGGCTGAATGAGAGTTTGAGCAAGGGCGATTTTGGTGTTCAGGGGTAAGAAGCACTGGAGGCTTTTCAAAGAATGAAAAGTGTAGTGCACTTTACGACTGACTTGTATAATATATATAATATATAATAGTATAATATATATGTATCGAATTTCGTCGTTAGATTCACTCATCTTGACGGTACGAAAAACAAATGAAAATCACACATTTTTCTAATTTGAATTTGGAATTATGTTCTTTAAAATTTAAAATTTCAATGATACCAAAACCAGCCAGATACAAATAGAATAGCCAAAGATATTTTATTACAAGTTCATGCATACTATAATGCGAAAAGACTTTTTCCCCAACCTAATATAATAACAAGAGGAACAGTTATCTTTGATACCTTTGCTTAACTATTAGCCAGTGTTTCCTACACCTACTCTCCTAATGTGAACTAGACCTTATGAGCAACCTATTAAGAAAATTTTGCCCCAACTGAGGTTTTGTTTCGACCATAAATGCTTTCTTCGTGTGGTTCGATTACATTATGATAGATCGGCGGGTCTCTTACGGAATAGTCTAGTTTTTTCCCAAAGTTTTGTAATTATCTCCCGTTTGTGGGAAGCGTCAGTTATGGATAAAGTTTGTGATTGGGTTTTATTTTGGATGGATAGAGAAAATAAAATAAAAGATAGTAAGGAAAGGTTACTGGTAAAATGCTGAACAAAGAATATCAGAATCGGCTCACACTTTTTTACCTTATATATTTTTTTGTTTTGTCGTGAAGGCCCAGTGGTGAAGGCCTCGCCTCTCATACACGAGATTGTGGGTTCAAATCCGGGCAAATACCAATGTGGCTTTTTCAATTCATATGTACTTTCCGAGTTTATCCTAGACATTACTGACGTAGGTGAAGGAAAACATCGTGAGGCAACCTGGACTTATAGAAGTCTGAAATCGCCAACCTGTCTTGAGCTAGCCTGGTGATCAATGCTCGTGCCTTCTCTATATGAGAAGAGGCCTTTGCTCTGCACTGAGTCAATATATGATTATATTATTATTATATTGTTATATTTTTGAAGAGTAGGTATATGTGGCAGACTGAAAATTACTGTTGTTTGAATAAGAACTTGCTGCCATTCTTATTTTTTTTTTACTATATTTTCCTGTGATGTGCCCGAAACCCTCAATATGCAAAGGACACGAATACGACAATATCCCAAGATAATCATTAATCAGTAAACGGAGAACCTATGGATATTTCAGTAAGTTCCACTCACTCAAATCAGTTCAAATATTCAATTGCGTAAATAATAATAATAATACAGAAACCCGCAATGTGGCAAACTGTTGAGCAGTAGCGACCCCACTGACCGCTATCTCCCGGGAGAAGTCTTGGTCTTCATCTCTGGCTTGCCTTTATTGGCCGGCTGGAGTGAACACTGACGAGAAACAGACCTTCCACCTCTTTCTTCTTAAGAGAGTTTGTTTGTTACGCTTTCACGTCTTAATTACTCCACCGACCATCATGAAATTTGTATATACGTTGTCAGGGGTACATAAAAGGACCTTTAATCCAGAAAAACAGTACTATTCCCGAGGGATAGAAAAATATTTTTTGTACGTGAGCGAACCCGTGGGCAAAAACTAGTTTCCTATAAATAAGTTACCGAATATGACTCTAAAAACTACGTATATGTCACGTGCCAAAACTAATCCTTTAACAAAACTTTAAATTTGAACCCTCAACTGCTAGAGTTTTGCATCAATCTGTATTCAGACTCACATCACGCGCAGGAATGTGACACACCATTATAAATCTCATTGAAGATACAGTGCCATCCATCACTGGGAGGAAATGAATCTGGGAGCGAATGCCGGCTGCTGTCGCGTGAATCCGCGTGGCAGACACTAGTGTGTAAGAATGTTATTTCAGTAAATTACCTATGTCGCAGTTTTTGAAGGTTAAGGCCTGGAGAACAATGATTAGTAATAAAGTTTATTAAACAAAACCGGTCAAGTGGTCCGACACCACTCATAATGAAGAGTTCAACAAACTTAACATTGTACTTGAAAAACATGTTCTCCCATATATTCCAACTACAATTTTGTACGCACAATATTGAGAGATTTATTGTGTTATTTTATGGCCATAGACTTCTTATGAATTTTCCTGTAATATATAAGTATCTATCAAAATATTTTCTATATTTTTTTAATTTTAGGCTTAGTAGTTTCGGAGATAAGGGGGAAATGGGTCAATTTTGGTCTATTTTCTTAAATAACTTTAAAACAATTTATTTTAAAATTATAAAAAAAAAAACATCCTCCAAAGTCCTTTCATTTGATATGTCACACAGTACAGTTTGCAAAACATTGTATTTTATTTTCTTATTTGCCCCCCAATAGTGACGCCCATATTCAAAATTCATTTATTTAAGTTACATATCCGTGTTTGGGTCACAGAAATTCATGAGTACCAAATTTCAACTTAATCGGTCCGTTAGACTCGGATCAAATTGGCTGTGACAGACTGATTGACAGGCAGACACAAAAGTGATCCTATAAGGGTTCCGTTTTCTCCTTTTGAGGTACGGAACCCTAAAAAGAGTAACAATACAAAGTGACATAATATCTATAAGCAAGCTTGTATCTTGTGGCTTGTATTATGACAGATTTCATGCTAATCTCAAGTAAAATCAATGTAGTTTTAAATCAAGATTCAGGACCATTCAGCACTAGATTGTTCTATAGTTGGTAGGTATTGACTATGAACTTTAACCCCTAGTCTCTAAAAGCTTAATCAATTTTCAAATCTGGTATCATTTCATGAATGTTATTATAATGCGATGTTTTTTCATAAACTATTCGTCATAATTGTGTCACATCTAGATCAAATCAATCTATCTAACCTTTATCTAACCTTTTCCCAACTAAGTTGAGGTCGGCTTCCAGTCTAAGCGGATGCAGTGGAATACCAATATTTTACATGGAGAGACTGACTTCTACAACCCAGTTACTGGGTAACACGATACCCGTTGGTGTTGGTAAGACTAGTTGTCAGATTTTCGAGCTTCTGACGACCCGTAACTTCGCTCAAAGGTCCAAGAATGACAGACCAACGGCTTAACATGCTTTCCGTGGCACAGAGGGGTTTTGGTATTTAAAGAAGGTCACCCATCTACGGACTGACGGCAGCAAGCGTAGCATAACCTGACCGATCGACCCGTACGGCTGTTATTACTTAGCCACGAGCCTCAATTGTTTTGTATTGGGGTTTCTTGTTTCTCTAAAGACAAAAGCTTTTCCTCCATACTGTGTCAAGTCACGTTAAGCTAAAGATAGGCGACCTCTATACATCATTGACGTCATCCATGCAACCTCACATACACGTGCCTCTACCCAACAATACCATCAACCTACATACAAAATCGAACCTTATAATCCATCAGATGAGTACTTTCCTTTATTATTATCGGCCATCAAATCAATAGACCAACACAATAGGTACTCTAGGTATATTTATACAACACAGGTAATTGTTTCACTATACATTTTTACCGCATGATGGTCGGTGGGTAAGTCAAAACATTAATTTTCTTAATGGAGTAAGGCTCTTGGTAAGCTCGGCGACAGAAAACGAATGTCGACGGAAAGTCACGAGGTGTCTCCGTGCGTAAACACTGACTGTTGCTCTACTGTTATAGGGTTACCGACTACCTAAAGAAAAAAAGGAACTACTACTGCTCAATGGTAATAAATGGCTGAGCACTTCTTAGGGTTCCGTACCTCAAAAGGAAAACGGAACCCTTATAGGATCACTCGTGTCTGTCTGTCTGTCCGTCTGTCACAGCCAATTTGCTCCGAATCTAATGGACCAATTAAGTGGAAATTTGGAACACTTATGTATCACTGTGACCCAAACACGGCCGTGTAACGTAAATAAATTAATTTTGAATATGGGGGTCAATTTTCGGGGGCAAATAAGAAAAAAAAGAAAGTTTTGCAAACTGTACCGTGTGACATATCAAATGAAAGGGCTTACTGTGAGGATATCAAATATATTTTTATTATAATTTTTAAATAAATCATTTTAAAGTTATTTAAGAAAATACACGAAAATTTACCTTCGCCCCCCCCCCTCCTCCCCTATCTCTGAAAGTACTAAACGTAATATTTTGAAAAAAAATTACAAAAAATAGTTCAATACCTATAGGTTAAAGGAAAACCTATAAGAAGTCTATGGTCTTAAAAAAACATGGTAAATCTCTCAATATTGTGCATACAAACTTACATTTGCAGTTAGAATGTATGGGAGAACATGTTTTTCAACTACAATGTTAAGTTTGTTCTTGAGATTCATTCCAACTACGGAAGCCTTCATTGTGCGTAGTCCGACACTTACTTGGCCGGTTTTTTTTTATAATTTAGATATCACATGTAGTACTGTATATATATAGATGCTGAACTGAAACGTGCTGAGCTAGACTCCTATTTGGTGCAAACTTATGCAAACTTTATGTATATTTTATCATTGAATTGTGCTTTTGCATGTTGTGCAGTGCTATACCTTTTGTGTGCACTGAATAAATGTGAAAGAACTAGGCCCTCATCAGCGATATTTTGCCGTGTTGAAAATTAGTACCTTTCGGCCCATCTTTTTCCCAACTGAAGAACTATATAGGAACTGTAAAGTCCTTACAGTCAGACAATTATTTGTATTACAAATACTACTATATCAGCATCAAAGAACCTCCTATGAAATAATCACCACAAGACGCAAAGACAAGGTATGTCAACCCTTCCGCTGTAAATACTCTTTTACAAGAAGATTTCCCTGTTTCCAAGGTCCTCATCTCTACAATAGTCTTAACAAAATACTAAACTTTTACTCACTCCCTATAATGTCATTTAAAAAGAAACTAAATAGCTGGCTTCAAACCCTTAATTACAACGACACAGAAAGCTTATTGTTGACTCAATACAGCTCCCGTTAAACCCCAATTTTATCCTCATTTGGTCATCGCTCGCTACCATTACCCACAAATATAGGAATAACAATTCACACACACACACACACACACACACACACACACACACACACACACACTCGCCCTCACACACCCTTTCACGCACTACTCTTTTTGTTTTATTTCCTTTCTTAAATAGTTTATTTGTTCGTTTACCTATGCCATATAATGAACCAGTCACATAATTACAAAATGTCATTTATGTACCTAAATACAATTAAGAAACATCCAATAAAGGGTCGGGCCCAGCATCTTTAACACAAGTTGTCTTGGCAACTTAGCAAGGGTGCTGGTGTCGCCACACTATTGTATAATTTACTTTAAATTGTACATATGTACTACCATCTGTCTAATGTAAAATGTAAATCATGATGCAAATAAATTATTATTATTATCTTTTTATTTCTCGGGACCCTGGGGTCCCGGATCTTTGGAAGGCGTACGAGGAGCCGAAGCCAACTCGCAGAGGCCCCTTAGATAATTTTAAATGATGAGGAGGCACCAACCGACGATTATCCCTGTATGCACTATGCAAGTGCACCCAAGGACAACCCCCAGTTGGTACAGGACTATTGTTTGTACGTGGAAACAAAACATATTGGGCTATGGGTTTGGGTGGCTAAAGTGGATTGGGTTACTTGAACTATGGAAGAACTATGTCCCCTGCCTGACCAATGTTATATATTATACACGGATAAAATGGCAGGGGGTGACTTGCACACTCAATAAAGGGCCCCCGGAGACGGCCGCTAGCACATAGTGACGTAGCGACAAGGGAGCAACACTTCCTGAGGTGCTTGAGGAGTGGAGAGGTATTCCACGGCTATCAGGACAATCCCGGAAGTACGGTCAAGATCCCTACCAGCACCTTACTGGAATACTTCCTCCGAGCACGTTTGCTCTTGCGAATCTCCACTCAAGTCGGCCAATAAAGGCAAGAAAGAGGTGGGAGCTCTGTTCCTCGTCAGTGTTCACTCCAGCCCGCCAATAAAGGCAAGCCAGAGATGAGAACAAGATTTCTCCCGGGAGATAGGGTCCATGGGGTCGCTACTGCCCATCAGCTCGCCACATGCTGCCCTGCGGGTTTTTGTATCTCTCTTGGTCTGGCTCCTCATCATAGACCCGTTCCGGCAAACTCTACCGGCACAGACCTAAAGTTTGGAGCACGCAAGCCCCACCACGACGTCAACGTAGAGATACAGCGGTCAGGTTATTATTATTACTATGTAATTTGATTCATTATCTCAATTCCTAAGTTGCACTTTGTATACGTAGGTAGGTTTAAATTGTCGGGCAAAGAAAACTGAGGCACTAGTTATAGCACAATCACTTTATCGTTTCAATCGTAATTCCCTTTTTAAATAATCACCACGAAATTACTTTTTTATAATAAAGTAATAAAATATGTAGGTAGCACACTATTGAGATACTCCACCGAACGCGTAGCACCACTGTGCGATCGTGACCGAGTCTCAAATCATACTCCCTGTCAGTCGTCGCTTCAATGCGCACCAGCCCTCGGTGTTGTGTCAGAGAGTCGTGTGATCGGATATGACGTAGCAGACACAGATAATTCATGTTCACGACACTAAAGTAACAGCGCCATCTATGAAAACGAACTAAAACTAATTTACTTGAAGCTCCGGCTAATGTTTTATCTATCTATTTAGATAGACCATGGTAAATAAAAAAAATACTTTATCGTACTGTGTAACCGTACTATGTGTAACATCCTATAATTTACATAGTACGGTCAGTATAAAACAGCTATCATCACACTGTGTTTCTCAGTTCTATGATCTAATAGGTACGAGTAAATATGAGTTGTGTGATTGCTAAACTCATATTTACTCGTACCTATTAGATCATAGAACTGAGAAACACAGTGTGATGTTAACAATTTTACCTTTTTATTACATCCTACTTCAACATTGAAAATATTCACATCTTGATGTACCTAATGCTTTAGCAATAAAGTTGAAAATCTAAAGAAGTTTAATTAGTTAGCTTAATTAGTTAAATTTTAGACCCATCTGCATTAACGTACAGCAAACCAAATAGTGTCACATGAACAAAACCATAATATACAGTCTATAATAAAAAATAAAATACCACAAAAAAAATGTCAAGACTTCTTTAAATGTAGGCAGCCCTACACCCCCGCACCCCCCTTCCGAAGCCCCTCTCTTAATTAATTAAAACGCAGACCGCAGACTATAGTGAGTTTAATTCATCTCTCCGTGTACTTACGATTGCCACTTTTGATTCGTGTTTACAGAAGTCAGATTAGATATCTTTTTTATACACTTTTTTTAATGTGATGAGGCAAAGGCAATGCTTTTGCTTTTATTTACAGCCGGCTAGTCTTTCTCGGACCCGTTCCAGTTCTTCATTTTGCATTTCTTCAGTTCAGATCCTTTAAAGCTTATGGAATGCTATTAATTAATTGGATTCATAGCGTTGTGAGAATTCTTATTACGTTTCAAAAGAATAAAAAGTATGCTGTCGTTATTAAAAATCAAACTGCTTAGCGTATCATTTTCTATTTACAAGATGTGGACATAAATATATACACAGGCATTACAGCCGATTCAAACACCTACCTACAAATAAACGTACCTACATTTATTTTTCTACTACATTGTTAAAGATAATCCACATATTTATCTCAAACTAAACCACTCCAAGTCACCACCCTCTTAGAGACGACAAAGCAGTAACAAACACATAAACACATTTATAATTCCATCTCAAAGCTCAAAGAAATAACGTCCCTGAGATCCGTGGCGCAAACACTAAACGCTCTGAAATCAGTACATAATGAACCACGTATCCGAGTTACCGCATTATATAACGTGGGACAGAAGGCTCACCTCTAGCATGTGGTGAGTAGGAGTATATTTATTTAGAAGTAGGTACAAGATTATATTTAAAACCACAGACAACTAATACTACAGTTGCGCATAGCAGTTACAGATTGTAGAGGGTTGACGGCTTTAAAAAACAATAGTAAGTCATGGGGTTTGCCGACAGAAATGAAAACTTGACAGCGCAACACGTCACAGTAGCATGTCGAGTGACGCGTGATGCATGACGCATGATGCGTGACGCCTGATACGTGACGCGAACTCATAAGATTTTCCCCTACCAAAAATCGCTCAACGCGCCTAAAGAAGTTTTCACTTTCAAAACTTGTTCTGTTTTTAAGATACAATACTCGTATTATAATAAGAAATGTTTGGATTTTTTGAGAGTTTCAATGAATGCCCAAGTTCTATAATTATGTTAAGGTATTCAGTTTAATGATATATAAAAAAACTTTTTAGCAAAAAATAAAACCGACTTCTAAAACAAAATACTACAAAGTGAAAAATATCTTTAATTTCGGAAGTCGGTGTCTTTCGTTTTGTATTTTCTTTTTTTTCCACCGACTTCCGAAATTAAAGTTATTTTTCACTTTGTAGTATTTTGTTTTAGAAGTCGGTTTTATTTTTTGCTAAAAAGTTTTTATTTTTCACTTTTTAGTTATGGAACCTACCCCACACAAATTCGAATACATAATTGAGCACAATAATTGTAGATATAGCCATGTAAATAACAGTGATAGGAAGTTATTAAAACATCATCACATCATCCATATAAAATAAGTGGGAAATATACGCATTATTGAAGCTAACTCAAAAACTCCCCAAGCAAAGTTAATAAAATTTATATGGGACCACCTCGGAGGTATACCCTTTCAAACAAAAAAAGAATTTTCCAAATCGGTCCATCCGTCTTTGAGTAATCGCGTAACAAACATACAAAAAAAAAAAAAAACTACAGACGAATTGAAAACCTCCTCCTTTTGGAAGTCGGTTAAAAAAACACCGATTTTCCATAGCTACGAATGGCCGATACGAGTACTGAATACGCTAAAAATAATTCGCTAGACACTAAAATATCAGGGATATATTGTCTCGTGTGAAACAGATCTTCTGCATCCATTTATGTAGTGATTTGCATCAGAAATGCGCACCAAGTTGAAGGCGCCTTGCTTCTGCGCAAATTGTATCCTCAATGCTTCTCGTTCCCGTGGCGTTTGTCAAAAGAATGAGTCTTTTTACCTGTGACGTGGATTTGAGGGTGACTGGAAGTGAATAAGATACAGCAATACAATATTGATTTTATGACGTTGGTGTAGGATAAATAAAGATATTTAATTATCAATATTATTTATATAGGTACAGTGCCCTCCAAAAGTTAATTGACATTTTTCCACTTCAGCTGTGATGCCACATTATGATTTAAAATTCTAGTTTCAAATGCTTGAACACTATGACGTTTTGATTGACTAAATCAATGTGTGTTCAACCTATAACTTCTCGTAAAAAATAATCAGGTAATCCTAAAGGATTACCTAATACTAAAGGACTACCTGATTATTTTTTAAATTTTAAATCACAATGTGGCATCACACCTTTAGTGTAAAAATGTCAACTAACTTTTGGAGGGCACTGTTTATAAGTGAAGTTATTTCTGGCTACCAAAGGTATAAACACTCCTTTTAAACAATGAGCTTTAGGTAACAATTTTACGTTTAGATGTTACTTACTTCGAAATAAGCTGTAAAAATATGGAATTTTAGTTATTTTTCTTCATAACCTTTAAAGTGCTTGGGGTTATAAACTTTTCCCTGCACGGCAAACTGCCAGTTCACAAAGCAATTTTTTTAATGTACATTCTACAAGTAGTACATTCTTGTAAACCACATTGATACCTCATCTAGCATCTATAATTCGGCAGCATCCACACAAGGCACGGAACTGGCACCGGAAAGCGACACACTTAAACGAAACGCCTACGAAGTTGCCAGTAATAGGAGCAGGAAACAGAAATCTTGGAGAGTTGTGACTTTTTTTGTGAGGCATGCAAATATTCAAGTGGCAAGCTTTGAAATAACAAAAATAATGCAAGCATGGTTTCTTAAGCGTGGTCATATTTCATGTGACCTGCAGGTACTTTAACTGTTAGGTATTCCCACAAAATTTTATAAACATACTACCTCACCAGACAGACGTTGCCCTGTTTCCTAGAACTCGAACACAGCACCACCTACCGGTTACAATTCTGAATTTAAACCATTTTCGAATCCACTTGAACACACACAAAAAAGAAATCATCTAAATCGGTCCAGCCGTTTAGGTGGAGTTCAGTCACACACACAGGCACAGAAGAATTATATATATAAATATTTCTGTGACTGGACCATCTCAAGTATTGCCTCATAAAGTCTTAGGCCAGAATCGCCATCGTTTCTTAGACAACGCCATCTTTGAACACAACCACCGTTGTCTTGACCATCCTAACTTGGCTTCTTCAAAAAAAACTGGTACATATAGCATAATCAGCGTATAATGTTCCAACATAATGTATAATGTTATGTTTGGAGACAGACCTCCTCTCTTCGAAAGGGAATGGGCTGTAATCAGTGCGGGTTGATAGACGTCACAAATGTCTTCGAATTTTTGGTTCTAGGACATGCCGGTTTCCTCACGATGTTTCTCTTCGCCGTTTTGAGAGCAGTGCTGATGAAATTATTTACACATAGCGTCTGCTTGGTTCGAAACCACGACCTACACAACTCGTAAGTTGGAGCTGATACCACCAGTGCTCAAAACTTGTGGAGTTTACCTTTACACAATTTACCTGCAAACAAGAAACGGCTTTCACTTAGGTACAAGAAAAAATAACTTAAGCTGGGGAATGCTCATATTATTATCTCATGCTTACCACTAATTTTGCAAACAGCACACTCTCACTCTCTAAAAGATCTTTGTATGATATAACTAGACGTTTAAAATGACGTAACATCTTTTCTAACGTCAGCCTGAACAAAGTCTAGGTAACAATCATGACCAGTGACAGCTATTGTGAGACCAACACAGTTGGAAGTAGGAGTGCAAAATAAAGCTTGTGGGGTAATGTCGTAAATGCAAGCCGGTAGAGACGGGGCAGCCATTTTCTTTAAGTTGTGTTTGTAGTGGGGGGGTAGCGGAGTTTGTGGATGAGAGAGGTCATAGTGGGAGGAGCGGTTGTGAAAAATGTGGTGGAAGATTTTTCTTGCTTACACTATTTGTTGGATGTCAACGAGAGATGAGCTTATTCGAACCAAACGCATGTCCTGTTGGCGGACCTAAGTGTCGGAGTAAGTGTATGACTACGTGGTCGCCGTCAACTCATTCTCGTTGACGTCCTGTTGACGTGGCGGTTGACAAACGGCCATAATGACGTAGGCGATTAAAAACGAAGGCGATTGCGAAGCGATTCAATGCGATGACTCGCGAATTCAATGGGATGCGGTGTGATGACGGCACCGCATCGAGTTTGCGCGAAAATATTAAGCAAATTGATCGCGTTCGCTGCATTTAGCAGCGCGCCACACCGCACTCTTACGTTTGGTCACCAAGGCCCCTTCATCGACTGATTGTTGTATTAAATCAATCAATCATTTTTATTTCGGAAATCATCCATATTGTATTAGTACTAGAACTTACAAGCTATGTTAGTGTTAATTCGCGCCGCATCGCACCGCTTCGCGTTCGCTTTGAATCGCTTACGTAAAACGTCGCGTTAGACACTGTAAACTTGGCGTAAACATATTGTATTACTAAGTCGAAGCTGCTTAAATAGCAGTCACATAATTAGTTAAAATGATCATGTTTTTCGGTCATAATCCATTCATTATATTAGTCGTTGAAATAAATTCAGCCATGTTTTGTGTATTTTTAACTACATTTTGTTTTCTTCCTTGCTTGTACTCCTATATTTCTGTTCGCTTCTTTTATTCTACTCCCTCTAGACTTGTTGCTTATTGCCAATTTTGCTAAAACAAATAATTTTCTTATTCAGCTTGCCAAGTTCAATCATTGTCAGATTGGCTTTTCTATTTTGGCATCTTTATTTACTAAGTTATTTTCAAATAATTCTTATCGAAATACAATACAAATCTTGCAATTCTAAATCCGCTACAGCATTCGCTCCCGCGTCTGCTCCGCTCGCCACCAAGCGCACACGCACTTATGCATGCTCGCCGCCGGAGAGAGCGAAGATTTGTAACAGCAAATGCGTTTAATAGATAAAAAGGCTCGCTTTATTCCACCCCTATATTTTATTCAAATCGCCACGAGTGCCATGAGAAACGTTCTCTAATGATTTTTTTGAAGGTGCCTTAAAACGATACGCTCAGGATCCGAATTACTTTCTAAATGTTCGCTCCTTTGTTTGTTTGTGAAATGTGTGGGATAACGTGGTCTGCATTGTGTATTCCATGTCATTGTATTATCGGTCGGTTCTTTCCGTTAGAAAACTTGTATATTTATTTCTCAAAATTCAAGTAAGTGCGCATTGATTTTTGGGTACATAAGATAGGTATAAAATCCTACTAATATAATATACTAGCAGCTCCCCGCGGTTTCAACCGCGGAAGTCTCATAGGAATATAGGGACAAAAAGTATCCTATGTGTTGATCGGTTCATCCAGGTTATAAACTATAATTGTGTGCCAAATATCAACAAAAGCCGTTTATTAGTTTTTGCGTGAAATAGTAACAAATATACAAACACACAAATTCACAAACTTTCGCCTTTATAATATTAAGACTTCTTATAGGTTTTCGTGTAATCTATAGGTATAGAAGTATTATCTGATTTTTTTTTTTTTCAAAATTTTAAACTCAGTAGTTTTGGAGGAAAAGGTTAATTTTGATATATTTTCTTAAATAACTTTAATACAGTTTATTATAAAATTATTAAAAAATGTATATAAAACCCTCACAGTAAGCCCTTTCATTTGATATATCGCACGGTATAGTTTTTATAACTTCTTTTTTGTATTTTCTTATTTGCCCCCCAAAATTGACCCCCATATTTAAAATTCATTCATTTCAATTTCAGTCCGTGTTTGGGTCACAAAAATACATACGTGTACTAAATTTCAACTTAATCGGTCCATTACATTCGGGGCAAATTGGCTGTGACAGACGGACAGACAGACACATGAGTGATCCTATAAGGGTTCCGTGTTTTCCTTTTGAGGTACGGAACCCTAAAAACACGCGAATGAAGTCACATGCATCTACGTTCTATGTTTTTGGGTTTAGTTTAAGCACTTAGTCCTTCAAGTGGACTATTGTACGTAGGTAAGCCTTGGCGGCCATTGGTAGTTATTCCAACCAGCTCACCTCCCTCCAGAAGCGGATCATGGCTTCTGGTCTGTTTAGAACATCTGTGAAAGATCTGGTTGCCCTGAGGGTATCTGTTCTAATCTATGCATTCAAAGAGCACATGCACAACGGTTTCCTCAGCCTCCATGCAAGCTCTGTACAGAGGGCTGTCCGTTATGCCCATTGTGTGAAAGTGTTTGTTTAGTGAGCAGTGTCCTGTGATGGTCCCCGTCACCAGCGCAGGCTATTCCTGTCCAGGGGCTGTAGTCGCGGGCATAGGCTAGTTATATATGAGATACATATTTTAGTGTAAAAGAATCTTGTTATCTTGGGATTCCTGAAAGTGTACTTTTTGTTCACTTAGGTAGAGTTTTTGTTCTACTCGTATATTTGCCTTTCTAAATCATTTCAAATCCCCCAACATTATAACAAAAAAGCGTCATAATTATTACCATGGCTACTTTTCAAACTCTTATTTTTCATCGCCACGTCCATTACCTATCAGACATACCGATACCATATTCAATACTGTTGTCACTGTCACGCCATATTCCCATATTCAGTTGAAAGCCCCATTTCAATTTCAATACAGCATAAAACTATAAATCACGGGCTGTTTTTAATCCGCCAACGTATAAATAGTGAGAGACAGCTGTCGGAGGCTGTTAGGCTGTCCATTACGTACTGGCTAGGACCCGTTACATGGACTGGTCCGAATCTGTGAGCCAATAAACCAAATCCGGCTGGAGTTAACAACTTGATGCGAGTATCCAGGTTTGCTTTCAGATCACGAGACAGACTAATTGGATGTTCTCCTTAAATGAATAAATGAATTCGGGGAGCTGACAGCGAATATGTTTACTGATGTGTTGTTGAGCTGCTTTCCATGTAGGAGACAAACTGATCAACACTTGCTTGAATTTCGTTGCACAAGTTAGCCGTACGTTTTTAACCCCTTAATTGTCCGCTATTAACCTCTCGAATGTCTTATGTTACACAGTTCGACATAAGAAAAAATGCTCCAAGTGTCTTAAGTCGGACAGTTACACTAAATTGACAAGTGAAAATATTAAAATGACCTTTATGATAATGTAATCCTAATACAGCTTGACAATTTCAGTCAAATCAATTTAGTCTCCGCGCATAGGATCATGACAATGTGTGCTCGAATGTCTACCGAACCCAAAAGGTTCACAACTGCTGTAAGTGTGCGGTCGCCATTGGATGATGTTCTTTTTACGTTTATACATATATTCAAGGCGTAACTTAAATAACGCACAAGCTCTTAAGGGGTCATTGTACTCATCATTATGAACAACTTTTACTATGGGACCAAACCTGAAATCGCGATAAAAAATCAGCTGTTCAGTACATTTTGACGAATTATGTGAACATAAATATTATAATTTTTTCTTATGTGGCTGGGAACATATTTTGTACCTACTTTGATTTTTATGGTACATTTTATATTGCGACGTACATCATCACAAACTGAATGAAGCCAGAGTATTTTATACACTTGTAAAACTACACTCTACAAACCCACCCAGCATATTATTTCCTAGAAGCACCTCTTACTCATCCTTCCACATAATCATAACAGAAAAGTGCTAGCAATTTAAATAAAATCTAGAGAAAACAGGAACCCAGCAGCCTTTTAGCTCCACAAATACTCGTCTAAATAGAAATAATTTCCACTTTGTAGTACTTGAAACAATTTACAGCACAGTGCCAACACCCTGTATGTAATATTCTGTGGTGCAAAGCTTTCGTCTGATTAGATATTTGTTTTGCACTATTTTCCTGTAGCCTGCGTTGTTTGTGGGGTGCAAAAAGTATGAACAGAGAGGTGTCTTAGATTTGATTAAATTGTCGGTGCGTTCTAATATAGTTGTGTCTGGGTCATAAAAAGGTTTGAGCTTAAAAAGGGAAAATACAGAGTCGTAGAGTACTGGGAATTTTCAGTTAGTATTTATTCATTTTAGAGAAAATTTAGAATACAAGTTAGTAGGTTAGTCAAGATAGTCATCATTAATACTAATATTATGAAGATGTAAAATTTGTTTGCAAGGTTGTATGTAGGTTTTTTATTTAAGGTGGGTTTGCTCTTGACTCTAGTCTAGGTCGGAGGCGACAGAGACAAAGTCGACGATGGAATGAGCTTACCCAGAAGAAGCCTGTTCACTCTCACTTTGAAGAGATTAGGGTTGTATGCGGTTTAGGTTTACAAACTTACAAACAAACAAATTCTCTGGATTTGAAACATTATTTTTGCATTTGATAGCCCAATCCTTGAAGAAGGTTAAGCTATTTAACATCACGCTTTACCCTCAACAGCCGATCAAAAAGTAAAAAACCGGCCAAGAGCGAGTCGGACTCGCGCACCGAGGGTTCTGTACTATCAAAAAAAAATATTTTACTTAGAGACATCGTTTTATTTCTCCTGTAATCTTTACATACACTTCTATAACACAGAATAATTTCAGATTTTCCTCTATGCAAACTTCGGAAAAAACTGTTCGGCCTAAAAAAAAACGAAAAAATGTTTGAAAATGTGCAAACAGCGGTCTTTCATATGATACCCCACATGCCCTAGTAGCCCCACTTCGAATTTTTAAGGCCCTCTTTCAGTCCCTGTTGTAAAAATTATGTATCTATATATGTTTTTTCTTTCTTATTTGCACAATAGTTGGGCAAACGTGATCTAAAACCATTCCAAAATTCAAGTTGATAGCCTTAGTAGTTCTCGAGATATCCAGCTGTGACAGACAGACAGAGTCGCACCATAAGGGTTCATTTTTATCATTTTGGTACGGAACCCTAATAAAGTCAGAAAGAACGCTAAATGAAAATGAAGTAATGGCGTGGGCGGGTGACGAGATGCGACGGGGTGGGGAGGGGGAATAAGAAATTTCACGCGGACAAAGTCGCGGCCAGAAGCTAGTTAGAATACATAATGCAGCTAAGTACATGTACTATCTTTTGTAGTATTTAAATCAATTGGGAGTTCTATCCTAGTGTTACTTCACCAATAAACAATAAATATACGTACGAAGATTGTAAGTAAGCAACAAAAACAGACACTGTTTACGTCTCTCTCTACTTAACTAAAGGAGCCTAAAATATATCCCTCAATAGATACAGCGCATTTCGATTACATCGCAGCTCATTTTAAAACAATATCTTACAAGCAACAAAAGCGCTTCGGGCAGCCATTCAGCGGATCCTAATAAATTAGCTTCCGCTGTGAAGTTCTTTACGGGGTTGCTTGAAGCGATGTAGGGGTATAAAAGCGGGTATGCCTGTGAGGCTCGATCTTAATTATGTCACGTACGGAGGATTTAGCCAACTTTCAACTAAGCTCAGCCTATATGGGGAGGGCGCAAACATCACGCGCCCGTTTCTTTCAAAGATATGCGTTAAGCCCCCCTCAACAACTGCGGGTAATCCCAAGACGCTTGTTTGATGCTGGATATATTAAAAGTTGAAGTTTTATAGTCATTTGAGGATAATGTTTGGATTCAGTGTTCGCGACAGAGGTGATATTGACGTTAGACGTTTAGTTTAAGGTCATTTGATAAATTAGGTACCTACTATGTTACGTGAGGGCGTCCATCAAACGTTATTCAAAGTGTTTGAGGTGGAATTATAAAGGAGCACTATACATTTTTAATGCGGCTGGCATGTTCCATCAAATTCGACGGAAATAACGCATTACTTTACCATACTTTAATAAACCTATTAAAGTATGGTAAAGTAATGCGTTATTTACGGCGAAAATAAATAAATAAATTTATTTATTTATTTGTTATTAATGTTGGAAGTTTATCCATGCTCCATGTTATAGGGGTTTGGTTTCCGCGCTTAGTCCTTCAGATGGACCTTTGCGCGTGAGCCATGGTTGCCGTCGGTGGTTATTCCAACCAGCCCACCTCCCTCCAGAAGTTGATTATGTCTGCTGTCTGTTTAGAATATCTGTATAAGACCTGGGTGGCCCGAGGGTTTCTGTTTTGAGAATTCAAAGAACACATGCGCAACGGTTCTCTCAGCCTCCATACATGCCCTGTACAGCTGATAATTTAACTGCTTTTTAACTATGACAGGCTATTTCAAATTCAATGCAATATTTTTTGATGCGGGAATATAAATGTAATCTGAATTTAAACCCGAGTTTAATATGTCTTAAGACAGTCTTCAGGTCTGCGGCATGGTAGTATATTTCTTATAGACTCTTCTCCATACGCCTTTCCTTGGAAACCGCTTCCCAAATCCCCACCATATTTTCCTCTACAACTTAAGTCCAGTAATTGTTCTCGATGAAACAACATGCCAGGTACATTATTTGGCGTCTACCCCCTCTTCCCTCCTTGTCCGCCCCTCTACCCCTCGTCAACGCTTTGTTATTTGCCGTCACGTTGTTAGCAAGTTGTTCGCCGATGACAGGGTGACACCTTTTTATTTCCAATTTTATTTGTGTAACTCGTTATACTAACGAAAACAATAAATTGATGGACGACGGCTTGGGTGCTTGTAGGCTAGTTGATTTGGATATTTGTTGTTCGATATGGTTTCCTATTTTTGGGTAAAAAGCATGAAAAAGGAATTCTCAGCGCGATGACCAATTTTTCAGTTGACATTATATCAGATAACAGACTCTCAGTGGCGCAGTTATATTCTGAACGTTAACGGTAAAGTCTAAATAATTAAGTGTGGCTAATTTTCATTTTATTTAATCGAGTCATTCGTTTTAAACTGTTTTATAATAACTGCTCCTGCACACATTAAAGATTCTTATTACCAAAATTATAATTCTACATTAAAACTAAACATTTAAAACCACTTTCAAAACATCCAAGACTACACTAATCCTTGACATTAACAAATATAACATCCTATCTCATCCAAGGGCTTCATTCCTCCATTAGATGATACGGGCATGTCATTTGTCGCCCCCAGAGGGCAGCACTATCCAACAGTAAGTCTCCGTTAACTTTAAATTGACGATTACATTCCCAAGAGCAAACATCATTGGTAATTACTGATGTTATTTGGTAATGGACCTTTGAAATGGTCTTGTTTGTATTTGTGGGATAAATACATATGTAGGTACTTAGATATTTAATCGTATGGCAACTCAATAGGCCATCTAGGTACATGTAACGTCAAATTTTATTGTTAAGCAAATTGACTACCAATTTTAATTGCTAGTATATCTATTCAAATTATATATATATATATTAATTTGTGTAACAATGATATCACTGGCTGTACATTTTTTCATTATTATTATTTAGTATATAGTGTTCTTCCGCAGGGCATTGTCCTCCCTTCTCTCTTTCTACCTGTGTCATTTTAATGTCATTTTAGGCCAGTCATCCACCTATCTCCTTCTCCTTCTGCATACACTTTACTTCTACAAAGATATATCAAAATTCTCAACCAAGTGACAACACCAAGCATAATGGAGAAAAGTCTTCTGGGTAGCCAAAGTACGAGGCATTACTGGATGATTCAATATTCAATACCAGTCTGTTTTCTTTACAACACGAGCATGCATAGACGTCGTTTCATACTCACCACTTGTGTTTGAGTTAGTGAAGTCATTATCTCCTTTAAAAAAAAATGTTCTCGATAGCCAGTTTCGTATTTCGAAGGGCTTTTGATGTAGGAAACATCGTCAGTTGTTAAAGCAGTGAGCTGGTGTCGATCAATTTTCGACCTTCTCCCCGCCTTTTATCCTGCAGTAGCTTAATAACGTCCTGGTATTGTGAAAGGATAAACGGAAAACAGATTATTCAGGAGGCCTTTGTCAAGCTATAAAGTGATATAGGCAGAATTTTGTAGTTTACTATTATAGGTACCAAGAGCTCTATTGAAGATAAAAAATGTCATCGATTTTTTTTATATATATAATTTTTCATCCTTTCTTATGGGCTCACATATGTTGTATTATTATATCGCGTTAACTCTGTTTTTAATCGACTTCAAAAAGGAGGTACTCTATCCGACCCGTATGTATGTATTGTGTATGTATGTTGGTGTGTCAACGATTTTCTCAAAAATTAATAAACCGATTTTGATGATTCTTTCACTAACGTAATCTGCATACTTTTAGGAAGGGTATAATATATAATACGTTAGGTAACTATTCTTATGTACGAAGTTATGTGCATAAATGTACTATATTTCCGGCATTTCTAAGCGGATTTTGATTATTCTATTTTTCGTTCGTCTTGAGCATTATGGTATTTTGTATATTAAATTAAAATGGAAAAATAAATTTACTTAAAAAAAATAAAAATCGACTTCAAAAACCTAAAACGAATAAAATAACTTTCATACAAAACTTGACAGCTTCTGAAGTCGGTGCCAAGCTATAGTGCATTGAAGTATTGAAGACACCGACTTCAGAAGCTGTTAAGTTTTTTATGAAAGTTATTTTATTCGTTTTAGGTTTTTGAAGTCGGTTTTTACTTTTTTTTTAAGTAAATTTATTAATTAACACCAAACCCTCAATCACACACAATGTCAAACAAAGTATTAATTACAATAAAAAAGCAGTCTTAAATAAGTAGCTCAGCCTATTTATTCTTGTTAAATTGACCTTTACAATTTTAATGAAACAACCCTCTTTGATTTTCTTTTACTCGGCCAACGCGTAAATTACAGATGCACGAGTAAACCGTATTTACATGGCAATTCAACGAACCCAAAAACTGATTTTATTGTAAATAAAATGCCACTTAAAATGTAATAAAAGGCACGATTTAATGAAGTGCCTACCACGCACCTATTAACATTTAATAATTGTTTTCCATTTTGTTTTACTTGAGAACAAAATGATTTCATTAACGACTCCCCGATCTGTTTGACGAATACTTGGTATTATTTCTTTAGTGCACGCTTCGCTCGGTGAGTTTGTTCATTCAATTTTAATTTAAAAGGTAATACTGAGAAGTGAAGAGTTTGAGTTGTGTTGCGTCATGCTGGCCGTCAGAAACTGGAGTTTAGAGACGCTTATTATGTTGTTTTCTAATAACGACTTGCTACTTTGAGTTTATATTCATAGAGTTCAGTTGTCTCAGTTTTTGCGACAGCACAATACTTTGATAATATATTTTTCACTTAACAACATCGTATTGAATCATCAGCATGAATAATTTTCCTTCTGTCAGCATGAGTGATAGCTTATACAATCATAAATAAATTAATAAATCCTATCAGGCTTCCATCAAAAACTGCAGTACTTCCACTCGCCAACAATATCGATCACAACCGAAAAACCGAAAATTCGCACGCCTCCACATGCTTTTAAAGAACGGAAGATAGTATAAAATTGGCGCGTAATCTAGTTACTTCGTCGCTGTAATGTAAAATTGTGAATCAGTCTGCGTCAAAGAGACCCGGTATGGACACACAAATCCAATTTGCCTGTTTCGACTTTCACAGGCTAAATGCTTGTGCCAATTAAGCGATGCGTAAAGTGCGTTCGGTGTCCTTTTCAACCCTTTTTTGATCAGCAATATCGTGGCTCTGTGTGGTCGGGAGGACAACTATTTGGGTCCAGTGAACAGGATGAAAGTGAACCGGAATGCCGACTTCGGAGCTTAATTACGTGCCACAGGTTTGTGTAATATTCGTTTGATATGAGATGAATGTGTCGAATGTGTTTGAGTGGTATGTTGGGTGAAACTTCACAAAAATGAGAATTTCGAATGGTCAGTTATAGGTTTGTGTGGACATCTTTTGAAGTAACTTTACAGCGTTAGATACTCATTTCACTTATGCGGGAATTCACAACGATGTGTGAAACTAGATCTATTGACAGTTTACACCTACTAGATTCATATTACTTGCGTCCAAGTACTGGCTCACGTGCATCGAGCGAGCGAGCATCCTACGAATAATGACTTCTAATTACTATTTCCTGCTACACCACTTCCCTGTCTATAGTGTCATGATTTATTGTATAATAGTATGTTCTGGAATTTAATTGGCAACACAGCCAACTGCCATGCCGTTGAATAGCGGATGGTGGGGAAAAAAGGCAGAAGCCGAGACGAACGCTGACTTAGTTGCGCAGGCAGTTCGCAGTGAGTGGTCGACCTAATAAGACGTGGTTAAACATAGTCGAAGTTGTTCTTATTATAATAGACTGACCTACGTCCCAGTTATTATGCGAGCGAAATTGAGCATTAGTTTCAAACGTATCTGTAGACTGAGTTTTATTCAAATATTGAACAGGATAAACTAATGCTCGACTATCGGTAATGTTGATTGACTCGGTTAAGTTCAACAAAAGGGATCGCCCAATTAAATCTGTCGGTGCTGGAACGATCCGGATGCTGCCGTTTGATTGGCTAATTGTTGGAGATAGCTTTGTGTTCAAAAAGTTTGGTGCTAGAATATTCTAGTTTACCTACTAAGATTGCGGTAATAGAGTGAACCGGAAAATAATCTACTTCTTAAGAGCCCTTTGATAAATAATCCTAACTAATATTATAAATGCGAAAGTAAGTTTGTTTGTTTGTTTGTTACCTTTTCACGCCTAAACCACTGAACTGATTATCATGAAATTTTGCATATACGTTGTCTGGTGTACAGGAACGGACATAGGGTACCTTTCATACCGAAAAAAAGAACTGTTCCCGAGGAAAACAACAATAACATTCTTAATGATAATAGATGGCGCCACGTGTCTTTCGAATCATGATTAAATTATATTAAGAAACTTTAGTATTTCATCAAGTTTTTTTTTTTTTTTATAATTTAAGTACCTAATACATTTTGTGAGTCTAGACTTCTAGAGTTTCCATCGACCGGTTATTCATCTTCCTAACTATCCTAACTAATAATACAATGCGAAAGTGTGTTTGTTTGTAGATTACGCTTTCACGCTAAAACGGCTGAACGGATTTGCATGTAATTTGGCACATGGGTAGAACATGACCTGGAGAAGGGCATAGGCTACCATTCATACTGGATCGCAGACGAAGTCGCGGGCAACAGTTAAATATTTCGACAGCTTCTATTTAGTTTATTAGAGAGAAATAATAATAGGCAAACTATAAAAGGTCGGCTTGACTTTTTTTGAGAACAAATGAACTTTTAATTTCTATTCACAATTGATTTTAATGGAATGCATTAAGCATTCAACTAAATCGTTCGCCAAAATCCAGCTAATCCCCATTAATTTTCAAATCATTAGCTCCCACCTTTTCCGCGTCACAAACAATGACTTTCATTAACGAGTGCGTGTTCCGCACCGACGCTTCCGATGCGTTGCGGCCGCCGGGTGCACACGGGTGCAACCTCGCACCCATTGTCCGCAACCGCTAGTTTACACAGCGCGCACCGGGCACCGTGTTGATCAACGGAGCGGGTCACACCACTGTTCAATTAAAGAACAGAGTTCATCGCTCTTTTAGCAGTGCGATTTTAAATTTGCATTCGCGTTCGATGTTTGCTCTGCTTTAATTCACCTTTGATGTTTCTGTTGCGGAATTCCTGTGACTTTATTAACCAAATGTTTTGTTTTGTTTCAGGTATGCATCATTTTATGAAAACAAAGTATAATGAGCTGACTTAAATGAGGTGTCGGGGTTTGTAATAGCATACATACTTAGATGATGAAGTGGTTTATCATGATTTTCAGTTCAAAAAACTGAGACTGTTTCTAATTTTTAGCTAACTCTCCAAGGCATTTCTGTCACCCAATAAAACAAACCATTCAAAATTCATGAATAAAAATACATTAAATAAAACGATGACACTAATATCAAAAGCCCTACAGTGAGAGGAAATGCGCCGCAAATGCTGAAAAACGATACTAAATCATTACGGAGAACTCCCCCCTCATAAAGAGAGAAACAATTATTGCTTGTTAAGGAGCCTCTCGAGGTACGGGAAATAATAAAGAAATTGTTCTCCCTCTATAGCAAACGTCTCGATCGGTTTATCACTACCATATAAAAGCGATTGTTTTTCGCGAGGTATAAATTGAATGTTCGGAAGCAAAGTTTTGAATTTAAAAGGGGTTTGAGTGCTATAATGACCTTGGTTGGTGAAACTTAGGGTCAATGTCTCTTAATCTATATAAATAATAAAAATCAATTATGTAAGCGCATCACTTGAAAACGGCTCGACCGAATTGACTGTTTTTTTTAACCGACTTCAAAAAGGAGGTTCTCTATTCGACCCGTATGCATGCATGTATGTATGTTAGTATGTCCACGATTTGCTCAAAAACAAATGAAACAATTTTGATGATTCTTTCAGTACCGTGATCTACATATTTTCAGACAGGTTTAGTGTATAATACATTATTTAAGTAGTTAGGTAGTACATTAGGTATTCTTATGTACGAAATTATATACATAAATGTACTGCATCTCTGGCATTTCTATGCGAATTTTGATGATTCTTCTTCTTTTCGTTCGTCTTTGGCTTATTAACCGACTTCAATAAATTTACTTTAAAAACAGTAAAAACCGACTTCAAAACTAAAATGAATAAAATAACTTTCGTAAAAACTTTACAGCTTCTGAACTCGGTGCCAAGCCATTATTCCATTGTAGAACTGAAATAAAATAAATTTACTTTTAAATAAAGTACAAACCGACTTCAGAAGCTGTTAAGTTTTTTTATGAAAGTTATGTTTTTGAAGTCGGTTTTTACTTTATTTAAAAGTAAATTTATTTTTACATTTTTAGTTGAATATACAAAATACCCTACACTCAAGACGAACGAAAAGAAAAATCTTCAAAATCCGCTTAGAAATGCCGGAAATACAATAAATTTATGCATATAACTTCGTACATAAGAATAATTATCTAATGTATTATATACTAAAACCTTCCTGAAAGTATGTAGATCACGTTAGTGAAAGAGTCATCAAAATAGGTTGAGGTTTTGAGAAAATAGTGGACATACAAACATACATACATATTGTACATACGAGTCGAATAGAGAAGCTCCAATTTTTTAAGTCGGTTAAAAGTGAGTGAGTGAGTATGACAGAAGACAGTAGGGAGATCTTCAAAAATATTGACAGAATTAACCTTTAGTCATTCAAATTCTTACAATGTTTTATCTGTTACATTCGAGAAAAAAAAAAATTGTTGTTTTGGTTGTTTTGTGAAAAAAATAGTAAAAATGTTATAGAACGTTATAATAGGTACCTTTGAAATTACCGATTTTTGATACCGGCTAGTGTGAAAATCATTAATATATTTTATTCTATTTAGAATTCCGCAGGGGATGCACGGTGCGTTTTTGATCGCTTCCGTTCTGGAAATTTTGATCTCAACAATGAGCCCCGAGGAAAATTTTCAAATCCAACGTGGCGATGAAAAACGCCTTTAAAGAAGTTATCGATTCCCGTTCCCACGATATCTATAGCAGAGACATCAACGAACTTTCATTAAAATGGCGAAAGTGCATCGACGATATATCTTAAAAAAAAAAAAAGTTTGATTTTTTTCTATGTAAATAGGCAATTTCGTAGGTAAAGACCCAATATTATACCAGTTATGTTTAAAAGTACCAGCAATAGTAGCTTATAGAACTCAGTGTGTCATCGTTGTGAAATTATTTAATTGTCTTTTTATTTCATTGTATTGTCTTACTGTAAATAAAAGATTTGGTCTCTTATGGTATTTTCTTCATTGATACACCCGTGCAAAGCCGAGGCGAGCAGCTAGTGTTTGATAAATGTGGTCATTGCCCTTTAAGTATTAAAGCGGTTGAGATAGTTAAGGAATTTCGGACATGTTTCACAATATGTCAATATTAAGTCATTTTACAGTCGGGAAAATGATTTGTTAAGGAAATTTACACGCTATGTCATTATTTGCCGTGACAAAGCCTTTTCACATAACTGCTAAAGAAATTGTCAGTTACTCTGTTATCATTTGAATATACCAACTAACAATTTAAGTTTATAGTCAATTTGCTTAAGACGAAAGCGTCAAGAAAGCCCGCGAAATTCAAATTTTCTTCCGTTTTTTGCAATTTACTAGTCAGTATTATGTTGTATGTTGATCAATATATGATTCCCGGTTGTAACAAGTATGTATTTACGTAATTAAAATCGTTAAAGTGATCAATACAACTCCTTAAGACCAGGTAATCCTAATGAATGACTATTTCATAAAATCGTGACATTTGAGAATTATAATACTAACCTAAGAAGTTGTAATACGCATTCTAGTGATTATAATTCTCTAAATACATACTTGTTACGGTCGCGAATCATACTTTAATCAACATACCACTTAATAGACTTGCAGATTGGAAAAAAATTGAATTTCGCGGGCTACCCTGGCGCTTTCCCCTTAACAATTAATTTCCATGACTTTACCTAGTGGTTACGTTTTAATCATATTTGTTTGTGGTAAAATAATTCACAACAGTACACAATCAAATTGTATCTTCGAATAGATAACTGACAGCGATAATCTTGTTTTTCGATTGACAATGTTTTTGATGTTCCATCTTCCTTTTACTTAAATGTGTTTGACATTATAATAATTATTTATTTATTTATAAAACTCATTTCCGTTCCAAGATCTGACAGTTTATATTAAACTCAATCCACAGACAATAAAGGAGCTTTCTGAGCGAGTAACCATCAACTACCCTTCAATAAAATTAATAACAGAATATCGTTTTAAAAATCATTTTGATAAAATTGGTAGTATGGTTGGTCCTGACAATGTCATTATGGCTCAGTAAAAGCAGCTTTATGCAAACGACGTTTATGATTAAAAATAAGTTTGGGTTCAGCTAGTGCCGCCGAAGGTTGCAAAAGGCAAGCTCGGCCTAATAATTTCCTATTAGTGTGTTGGTCAAAGAGGTAGATGAAAGCGGACGCGATTTTTCAAGGACTACTTAAGATTGATAAACGTTACTTAGCACGTGGTTTGACTTTGATCTAATCCCGTCTCTATCTTGCACTGGTTCTTTGACCTGTGCTCGTCTCTATATTGCACTAGCACTTTGACCTGTTCCCGTTTCTATCTTGCACTGGAACTTTGACCTGTGCCCGTTTCTATCTTGCACTGGAACTTTGACCTGTGCCCGTTTCTATCTTGCACTGGCACTTTGACCTGTGCCCGTTTCTATCTTGCACTGGCACTTTGACCTGTGCCCGTTTCTATCTTGCACTGGAACTTTGACCTGTGCCCGTTTCTATCTTGCACTGGAACTTTGACCTGTGCCCGTTTCTATCTTGCACTGGCACTTTGACCTGTGCCCGTTTCTATCTTGCACTGGCACTTTGACCTGTGCCCGTTTCTATCTTGCACTGGCACTTTGACCTGTGCCCGTTTCTATCTTGCACTGGAACTTTGACCTGTGCCCGTTTCTATCTTGCACTGGCACTTTGACCTGTGCCCGTTTCTATCTTGCACTGGAACTTTGACCTGTGCCCGTTTCTATCTTGCACTGGCACTTTGACCTGTGCCCGTTTCTATCTTGCACTGGCACTTTGACCTGTGCCCGTTTCTATCTTGCACTGGAACTTTGACCTGTGCCCGTTTCTATCTTGCACTGGAACTTTGACCTGTGCCCGTTTCTATCTTGCACTGGCACTTTGACCTGTGCTCGTCTCTATCTTGCACTGGTACTTTGACCTGTGCTCGTCTCTATCTTGCACTAGCACTTTGACCTGTTCCCGTCTCTATCTTGCACTGGCACTTTGACCTGTTCCCGTCTCTATCTTGCACTAGCACTTTGACCTGTTCCCGTCTCTATCTTGCACTGGTACTTTGACCTGTTCCCGTCTCTATCTTGCACTGGCACTTTGACCTGTTCCCGTCTCTATCTTACTCTGGTACTTTAACCTGTCCCTGTCTCTATCTTGCACTGGCACTTTGACCTGTTCCCGTCTCTATCTTACTCTGGTACTTTAACCTGTCCCTGTCTCTATCTTGCACTGGCACTTTGACCTGTCCCTGTCTCTATCTTGCACTGGCACTTTGACCTGTCCCTGTCTCTATCTTGCACTGGCACTTTGACCTGTCCCTGTCTCTATCTTGCACTGGCACTTTGACAGTTGTGCAACAGTGACAGGAGTAACGCTTAGCCAAAGCACGTGCTAGGTAACCTTTGACGAAAGTTCTGTTTTGCTCAAGAGTCACATGGCCCACTGCAGGAAAGCTTCTCATTATAACATAGAATGGGCACTAATTACCTCATGTTGTTTAATTGGCTACTACATGCTAACCATTTTAGACTACCAGATCAAAGTTTACTTTTTAAATGTAGCATAAGTAATAGGGCAACAGTGATAATAACGCAAAAGTGTCCTAAACCAACACTGAATAAAAATATCCGAATGCGAACGTATCGCAACCGGATATTTTTTTTTAAACCGGTCTCCTAACAACTTACTTTTAAACAAGTACAAAAAGTAAACAATTTTCGCAAACAATTACAATTTCGAAACTTTTATTAACAACTCGCTAGCCATTACAACTTGCACCAGCCCTCTTGGTAGGATGGTGTTTTGACAGCAGACCCTAATCCGACCCGCTCCGCAGGGCGGCACAGTGCGCATGACGTTTTTCAATTACAACCATTCACTATGTAACACTTTTGTGACTACCTGTACTGTTTTACGAAATACGAATTTTCCCGAATCATTCCGAATTTTCACGAATTAATTTTGTTGCACGAAAAAGTCTGAGCATTTTTTTTTTTTAATGCTGTTCCTGTACTTTTGTTATTCGTATGTAGTTGTTTCTAATTCGTCAATACAAAGGAACAAATCGTGGAAATGATGTTACATTTCCATGATTTATTCATTTGTATTGGAACTGACATTAAACGTATGTTTGTGTGAGTTGAAATAAAAGTAAAAATATTGAAATTGTATTGAAGATTTTTAAATCAATTTCAGAGAAGATTTTAAAGGTGAAACCCACGCTCATGTCAGTGTTTACTGACCTATCACGATATACGAGAACTAACATTAAGACTGACATAATCTGAAACTGGTAAACTTTTACAAACAGAGTGACTATAGAATTAGGTCAAACTTCATAATCAGACGATACAAACAATTCTTAATTCTACCTTATTATTATTTTCCTTTAGTGTCTGTCACCTAGGTTCACGCTATAAAAAAGTGTTATTTTCATTCTATAAAAATGAACCAGCAAAGTAAAGTTATGCTGATCGCTGTCATCTAACATTATCCATAATTCCCCACCTCCTGTCACCATTCAAGGCTCCTTACATTTCTATACGACATTATTATAAGTAGATATATATACTCGGTAGAGAACCGAACGAACCGAACTCTCGGTACACTTTGGATCAATTTCCCAAGTTTTACTTCGATCTTTACTTTCGTGGGACATGTGTACACTGGAGGGGAATTGTTCCGAATTACGGAAGCAGAGAATTGAACCGTAATATAACGTTGTTTAATGTTTATATTGATTTTGGAATTTCATAATAGTATTGTGTTTGAACCGGTCGAAGTTGCGGTACTTGGGGTAGGCCTATGTCCAGCTTCGGACGTCTTTCGGCTGAACTTTATGTTTTAATTTAAAAAGAGGATAAAATACGTGTTTTTAAGAAAGCTTCTTGGGCTTCATCCACAATTCGAAAGGAGCTTGGCAATATAAAATTCTTCAACCAAACAATAGTAACTTATATGTAATATAAATGCGATAGTGAAGTTGTTTGTTTGTTGATTTGTGTTTGTTTCGCTTTCACGCCAAAACGGCTGAACGGATTTGGATGTAATTCGGGCGAAATCGCGGGTATTGCAATAAAGTAACCTAAGTGAAACACCTATGTTCACATAAAAAGTTTACTGACCGTAATTTAACACTATAAGGCAAATGTACCTGAATGAACTAACCAATTAGCAACATTAGGCATAGACCTGCAAATACTGACTCATTCTGACTTGTTCAATTCAGGGCAAACGTGACAATGCACTTACCCTACTATTTCAGCGGGACGTCTAGACAAAATTACAGTCTGCCTACAAAGACTTAATTTCCAAACGAATACAGACCTAATTTATTTAATTACTGAAATGGCTAGTAGATCGTATTCAGATAAACTTGATGAAATAAATTCAATTGAAGAAGTTTCAGTGAACTCTTATTGGAAAATCGTTTCTGTAATAAATGGTTTCTATTGCATTTGCATATATTATTTGGAAATTTAAAATGTATATTAGAATCCTGTCTAGTATCGTTAATGTTTATTTTATAAATTGAAAACGATTCTTTAATACAACATGCTTAAATCACTACTGATTATAAATGTAATTTTACTGGAATTCAACAAAAACAAAAATCTAGCCCTTTATTTTAATAAAATGTTTTCTAAATAATGACATTAAAATTAAACTTGATAGCCAATCTTGTCACGCTCTCTTGGAACCAAGTACGACGTGCTACACTAACGTGCTACGCTACAGTGTAGCCCCAGCTTTATACTCAAACGTTGAGCCTGTACGGAACTTAACCACCCACTTTATTAGCAAACTTGGCTATGAGTACAGTCTTTCAGTAATTAGACTGGATTATTTTCGACCGACTGCGCCACAAACTTGTTTAGAAGCCATGAGAATATTACACAAAATATATTTTTATTTTGCATTTGATACTTTCCAATTTGTTGACTTTGACTGTTGAATGTTTCATTACCTACATAATTTTCTCCGGTTGTGTATTGGATTTTAAATTACAGTATTGGCTTAGGACTTTTTTAGATTTTTTTTTTTTTTATTTAAATGTAGGTAAATCTTTTTTCTTAGAATTTGTAACATTTTTCTTCTACTGTCTCCTTTTTCAAACATTTATACAGTCATGTTTTAATAAGGTTAACAAATGTCACGCTGAAATAATTATTAAATTCAAGTAACAATACATTTCCCATAATCATCATACTAGCTCGAGTCTTTACACCAGTTTACCTAATATCAACAAGAGATTATGATAATTTATTTACCGTAAAATAAATTATGTCTCCGCACCTTCGAGGTGACAGCGTGACAATGGTTACAATAGGCCGACGTCAGATAGGTCTGTGTCATCCCTTTTTTAAGGGCTTTGTGATACAAGCGATGATTAATGTTCGAAAACCGAGTGGAAAATATCAACAGTAAACGGCGGATTATAGAAGTGAGTTATTAATTCTTTGCTGTTTTATTAAATACTATTGTTTCTTGTTTATTAATGCTTCATTTACTGTTAGGTGTTTCTTTTTTATATTTTTGTTGAAAAAGCAGCGTGGATAAATAATAAATCATGATTTCATGTGCTAGTGTTTTATGAATTTGGATTAAATACTGAACGTCACCGTTAGTTACCTAGAAATCTAAAATTCCATCAATAATCCCCAAAACCGAATACTCAAACAACGTCAAAATAATTTCATCCTGTAATCAACTTATTTATATTCAGACGACATTAAATTATACATGAATCAAATCGGAATACATAAAAGTGTGAAAATGTCGCAACGTGAACGTGTATTGTGTGATATTTCACGGCATGGAGAGACGTGTCGCGCGCACGCTACGCGCGAGTGTGCACGAGGGCTTAGCAAATACGTCGCCGCGCGATACAGCATCGAGTGTTTCTCGATACGTGTGCTCCTACCCTAATACATGACGGGCAAACACCGAATTTGATAGCTGAAGAGAGATGGTTTATTTTCGGAATTCTCAAAGTATAGGTACACCTAGAAAGCCTTCTGAATATACCAAGAAGACTACTCTCACCGCTTCAGGGGTAATAGCAGCATATTAGTTTAAAAGATGTGAATTTGCATGATAACTCCCGACGTCGCAGGCAAACAGGCACGTATAACCATAATAACCCATTTTCTTTAACTATCCATTCGGTTTTACAATCTGCGAATAAAAAACATGTGATATTATAATATTTCTGCCGTGGCTTTCGACGCTGTTCAGAGAGTCAAAGAAAACATACCGACGCTTGAAAGCAATATTTACCAAACGACATGTTGACAACTTTACACTAGAGCATTTTAACGCATTTTTTTTTTATTTAAGATGGGTTTGCTCTTGACTCTAGTCTAGGTCAGAGGCGATAGAGACAGAGTCGACGATGAAGTGAGCTTACCCAGAAGAAGCCTGTTCACTCTCACTTTGAGAGATTAGGGTTGTATGCGCTCGGAAACACAGACGCAGGTAGTGAGTTCCACTCTTTTGCTGTGCGCATTACAAAAGACATTTGGAAACGCTTAGTGCGAATTGGTGGAATAGCAACTAGGTAGGGATGGTAACTGGCAGTGCGTCTAGATGTCCGATGGTAGAAGAGGGCTGGCGGAATGAGGTCGTGGAGTTCTTGAGCACACTCACCGAAGTACAATCTATAGAAGACCGATAAGCAGGCAACCTTGCGGCGATGCATCCACCAGGTTTTCGTCGCCAATGAGCCTATTAGGTTCCACCGAGTCAAGCGCGGCTAGTTGATACTTAGCTGATCCAACCCAAAGGTGGCTGCAATAATCCATACACGATCGGACTTCCGCTTTGTAAAGATTTAATAGCTGTCCAAGCGTTTAGGATGCCCAGTTTCTTGGCCGCAGTTTGGGCTTTGTACTCGATGGTAGCGCCAAAGTTGAGACCAGATGTCAACTCCATTCCTAGGAGCTCAAGCAGATCAGTTACAGGAACAGATGTAACCTGAAAAGTACTCCTACTTTTTGAGCGAATCGACTCCTTTTAGCGGTAAAAAGACACGCCTGTGTTTTGGTGGCGTTAAAAGAGACCATATTATCATCACCCCACTGGGAGACAAGGCTTAAGGTCAAATCTGTCCGCTCTACCATGGCCTCTCTCAAGGGACGAACTTCGGGCCCGCTGGTTTTTGCGCTGGACAAGTATCTCTCTGAAACTGTACTGTCATCTTGTCATCTGCGTACCAGGCTGAAGCAGGTCATTGATGTGCGTATTTTTTTTTATATCGTAAAAAATCGCCTATTAGTCATAACTACTTGATTCCTACAGATTTTAAATGCTGTTTAAAGGCTTAATAAACTGGCATTTAAAGATTATGAACTTTCTTAATACATTATAAGTCAATAACGGCCAACATGTCGCTTGGTAATTCTTGCCTTTCAAGCGTCGATAGGCAATTATTTTCTAATTCCTAACAAATACTAAAGAAAATGAAGAAACTTTAACAAATACATAAGTGGGCTAGAAACAGCAATATTATACCTATATAAAGTGTAACTTAAATAACGCACAACCTCTTAAGGGGTCATTGTACTCATCATTATGAACAACTTTACTATGGGACCAAACCTAGAGTCGCAAAAAATCAGCTGTTCATTCATGCTTGCATTTCGACGGGTTATGCGAACATAAATGCAGGGAACAGCTGATTTTTTATCGCGATTTCAGGTTTGGTCCCATAGGAAAAGTTGTTCATAATGATGAGTACAATGATCCCTTAGAGGTTGTGCGTTATTTGAATTACACCTTGTATATGTCTAGCCAGTATCCCAGTCACAACACAGCACTGTTTAATCAGCTTTTGACCCTCCACCTCTATTCTAAATGTGATTTCAAGCTCGATATTGACTGTAAATCCGTTAACCCGTAAAGGATCACTGGCATATTATTGCAAATACCATATACACAGGACGGTTTGTCTAAAGAGGTATTTGCTGTATTCAGTACACATCAAAGTGGATTCAAGGGGGTTGGGAGATGATTTGTCACATTATATTATGGCCCCGGGCCGTAAACTGCCCCTGTGCAACGGACGGCCGTCGAAATTGGCTCGAGCCAGCAGTCAATTTGTACAGCCCTGATATTAATTGATCAGTAGAGTGACTAGGATTTGTACTCCGGAAATTAATTAATGGTATATATATATATTATATTAAAAACAACCGACTTCCATAAAAAACTACAAAGTGAAAAATAATTTTAATTTCGGAAGTCGGTGTCTTTGGTTTTGTATTTTCATTTTTTGCCACCGACTTCTGAAATTAGTTATTTTTCACTTTGTAGTGTTTCTTTTATTGGAAATCTTTTTTTTTTTTTTTGTAAAAAAGTTTTTTATTTTTCACTTTTTAGTTGTGGTACCTACCCCACACAAATTCGAATACCACTATCTGCTATGAAAAGCACAGTGACAGGAAGTTATTATAACATCATCCACATAGTGGAGAAAATACGCATTTTTGAAGCTAAATCAAAACCTACCCAATAAAAGTTAATAAAATTGACAAATAAATTCGGATATTTTTAATTTGGACATATGATTGAAATTAAGCGACCCTTTGAAACAAAAAAAATAAATAAAAATTCCCAATTGGATGAGCCGTCTTCGAGTAAGCCGGGAACATATGGATTTTTTGAAGTCGATTAAAAAGCACCCGATGGTCATCTGATGGCAGTCTGATTAGAGGATTGTTAAGTCCCTGTCTGCATGCCAAGGGCTAAAAGAAGCTTTTAAAATAATTGCGACAATGGTCATGCATAAAAAAACACTCATTGTGTCTGAATGAACTCGTACATCGAAACTATCGAGAAAAAAGTCTAGTAAGCTGGCAGGTTCTGCAGCGTAGCAAGTAACGGTCAGCAAGGCCTGTCACGGGTGAACACCTTCATTCCCAGCTTTTGAGAAAACGTTTATTCCCAGCCGATTCCTTTGACATTCGTTGACAAGTTGAAAGTCTGACTATCGCACTTCTAATCTTGGAATCTTTTCAGTAATTGGGTTTTGAAAGTTAGAGAATGGTCAGTAAAATCGATTTTCAACCGCATCTAGCCTAAGTCTAGGTATTTGCGTTGGACGACTAGTTTTCTGTCTTTACAGAGTTGTAGAAAAATCTAGGCAGATGATAAGAGGCACATTGTCAGTGCCAATAGAGATAGACTTATCAAACTTACTCTCACCACAAATAAAACTAAAACCACTTTATTTTTTCTAAAGTAAGTAAAACTGAAATAACGATGTAACAGCAGTGTCTATTGTATGCTTAGGTATTGAATTTGTTGAATATTTCGGCTCGTTCCGACCAACTTCTCTGGCTCCTAACTCCGTACCAAGTTTTATTAGGATACTTGTAAAATTTCCGCCTATTTTATTGGAAGTGCTTTCGCCTGATTAAATAAGATGAATTTATTTACTTAGACACGGCTGAAAGTGCCCAAGAATTCTGATGTCTGTGTGTATAGGTAAGTTTTTCGTGTTTTTCAGTTCCGTTGATTCTGTGAGTTGGTTTGGAATTTTAATTAAATTCTGTTTTGTTGTTTTAATTTGGTGTTTTCGGGTGTTGTTAATTAGTTATAATTTACTTGGAAGTAAAGTATTTGTTGCTTTATTGCAGTGACTTAATTTGTATTACCAACAAACTCTTTGGCAACAGTAAGATTGTATTCTCTCTACTCCTCATCTATCTTAAGCCCTTGCAGTCCAAACAGACACTATGCTAACCCAAATTTGCCGCCATAACATGCAAAGTAACACGCCTTCAAACCCCACCGAATACAGCCCAAATTAAACACTACTAATAATGACGTTTACTCAATATTAAGCACACATGCTCCACCGCCCTGAAACTCACAGAGCGCTAAGTTCTAAGATTTGCATGACGCTCGGATCGTTCGAGTGCCCCTCTAACAGATCTCTGCTCATAGATCTACACCACTGAACAGATGAATACAGAATGTTAAGGTAAAACATGATCTTCTCTGCGTAAGCTAAATAAACTGTTAGTTTAGGACGGAAGCGCCCTCGCCATGGTAGTCGTCGAAATTCAAATTTCCTTACGTTTTTTGCAATTTGATAGTCAGTATTTGGTTGTATAATATGTTGATTAAAGTATGATTTGCGACCGTAACAATTAATATGTATTTACAGAATTATAATCATTAGAACAACTCAATACAACTCGTTAAAATAGTATAATCCTCAAATGTCAAGATTTCATGAAATAGTCGTTCAATAGGATTACCAGGTCTTAAAGAGTTTTATTATTATAATTCTGTAAATACATACTTGTTACGGTAGCAAATCATATTTTGATCAACATACTCGTACAACCTAATACTGACTTGCAATTTGCAAAAAAAAAAAACGTAAGAAAATTTGAACTTTGCGGGCTACCCTGGCGCTTTAATAAGTAGGTTTAAAACCCACCACTTTCGACTGACATTTATGATATTTTAGCTTGCTAGGTACCTACATAAAGTAGCAACCATGTGTGACAATTCCTAAATGTTAAAGTGGACTGGGCCTTAGTAGCAACCATGTGTGGCAATTTCTAAATTTTAAAGTTGAGCGGGCCTTAGTAGCAACTATGTGTGGCAATTTCTAAATTTTAAAGTTGAGCGGGCCTTAGTAGCAACTATGTGTGGCAGTTCCTAAATGTTAAAGTTGAGCGGGCCTTAGTAGCAACCATGTGTGGCAATTCCTAAATGTTAAAGTTAAGCGGGCCTTAGTAGCAACCAGGTGTGGCAATTCCTAAATGTTAAAGTTGAGCGGGCCTTAGTAGCAACCATGTGTGGCAATTCCTAAATGTTAAAGTTGAGCGGGCCTTAGTAGCAACCAGGTGTGGCAATTCCTAAATGTTAAAGTTGAGCGGGCCTTAGTAGCAACCATGTGTGGCAATTCCTAAATGTTAAAGTTAAGCGGGCCTTAGTAGCAACCAGGTGTGGCAATTCCTAAATGTTAAAGTTAAGCGGGCCTTAGTAGCAACTATGTGTGGCAATTTCTAAATTTTAAAGTTGAGCGGGCCTTAGTAGCAACTATGTGTGGCAGTTCCTAAATGTTAAAGTTGAGCGGGCCTTAGTAGCAACCATGTGTGGCAATTCCTAAATGTTAAAGTTAAGCGGGCCTTAGTAGCAACCAGGTGTGGCAATTCCTAAATGTTAAAGTTGAGCGGGCCTTAGTAGCAACCATGTGTGGCAATTCCTAAATGTTAAAGTTGAGCGGGCCTTAGTAGCAACCAGGTGTGGCAATTCCTAAATGTTAAAGTTGAGCGGGCCTTAGTAGCAACCATGTGTGGCAATTCCTAAATGTTAAAGTTGAGCGGGCCTTAGTAGCAACCATGTGTGGCAATTCCTAAATGTTAAAGTTGAGCGGGCCTTAGTAGCAACCATGTGTGGCAATTCCTAAATGTTAAAGTTGAGCGGGCCTTAGTAGCAACCATGTGTGGCAATTCCTAAATGTTAAAGTTGAGCGGGCCTTAGTAGCAACCATGTGTGGCAATTCCTAAATGTTGTAGTTGAGCGGGCCTTAGTAGCAACCATGTGTGGCAATTCCTAAATGTTAAAGTTGAGCGGGCCTTAGTAGCAACCATGTGTGGCAATTCCTAAATGTTAAAGTTGAGCGGGCCTTAGTAGCAACCAGGTGTGGCAATTCCTAAATGTTATAGTTGAGCGGCCTTTAATAGCAACCATGTGTGGCAATTCCTAAATGTTAAAATAGAGCGGGCCGTAGGCAGTCAGCCTCATAGCACCTACTCATATAATTACAGGAAATGAATCAAAAGCTTTTGCCAGTTTTTTGCTGTAAAAAACAGGATCTTTTAATTATCAATTAAATTAGCTAGCAAAATGATGTAAAATGAAGTGATGGGTATCGACATACTAAACAAGATAAAACAAAAGAGAAAATAATTTGATGATGTTTTTTTTTTGGGGTCATCAACCGCCGCTTGTGTAGGTAGTCACTTAAAATATTACTTTAAAAATCAGTTTTTTGTGTAAACTTCACATTCGTGATGGGAATCGATTACTCAACACGAAAAAACTGGTTTGATCATCTCACACTTCAAGTAACAAGTGTTGTTACTTGAAGTGTGAGATGATCAAACCAGTTTTCATTGACACAAAAAAAAATCAAATCTTTTTTATTTATATTTTGTCGTGTGGACGTCGATACCCAAGTTTCGGTAGCTAATTTAATTTGACCTTGTATGATTCCCTGCTGATCAATGCTGCAATTTGCTTGTAACGGACTGGCCTTATTCATTACGTTAGCAAACTGTGAGTTGTTTAAATTTGACTATGTTTTGTCGAAATTGATCCAACCGCCATTTTGGCCTGTGACCTCCAAGGTTTTCTACCCTCTATATTTTCTATCACCAGTCGAACAATCGGAACTTCTGCAAGTTTTTATTTCCTGCATAAGCTCTGGTATAACCGGCTATTATGCGCAATACCCTCTGCCGGCCATTTCGATATTCCATTCAATTGTGCCGATGCAAATGGTGAAATATTTTGATATAACCGCGTATTGTGGACCATGCTAATGTATTATGGTGTGCATCCTTATTTTAAATTCTAATACTTAAATCATGAGTTTTTAAGAAAGTCTAAGTTAAGACTTCGAATTGCTCTATTTAAAAGTTTATTTCCTCCACATGTATCAAAACGTTAGAAAAGGTCATAAGGGCCATTTTTATAAAATATTTAAATAATCATTTCATACTAAAAAATATGACAAGAGGCCGATTTACAAAATTTATTCATTAAAAAGTTGTGCCAGAGGAGATGAAAAAAAAAACTTTCTAATTGTACGAATGAGGTACTAATTATTCAAACAATTACGTTAGCAAGTTAAGTTGGGCAAGTTAACATTTTTTTCAGCTTCATTTGCCAACGGCCTCGAGAAAACTCTTAATCACGGAACTTAGATAACAAATGCCTTTCAACTTAGAGTAAAACAGTTTTTTTGTTGCTTTGATGAAAAATAAGGAATTGTGTATTTAAAATTCTGGAGAGTTATTTTTTTAGGGTTCCGTACCTCAAAAGGAAAAAAATGGAACCCTTACAGAATCACTCGTGTGTCTGTCCGTCTGTCACAGCCAATTTGCTCCGAATCTAATGGACTGATTAAGTTGGAATTTGGTACACATATGATTTCCTGTGATCCAAACACGGACGTGTAATAATATATTTTTAAAATAAATTGGTTTAGTTATTTAAGGAAATATCTGAAATTTTTCCATTCCCCCCTTATATCTGAAACTACTGAGCCTAAAATTTAGAAAAAAATACAGAAAATACTTCTATATCTTTATGTAGATTATAGGGGTCTAGGAGAGGTCTTAAAATAACATGGTAAATCTCTCAATATTGTGCGTAAAACTTATATTTGCAGTTGGAATGTATGGGGTTTGTTATTCGCACAAATTCATCCCAACTACGAAACCCTTCATTGTGCGTGATTCGACACGCACTTGGCCGGTTTTTTATTGTATAAGCAACTTATTTGCATTCTGGTTTGTAATTAAAGAGGGGAACGAGTGCCAAGGGCGGATGGAAAGTGGGTGAACCAACTTGACGGCGATGAGATTGGTTAGTGAAAGAATTATAACTTCCAGTAATTTTTCGAGGTTGTCTTTTTGAAAAGTTTTTTTTTTGTAGATTTGATCCTTTTGAACTGACAAATCCAAGTTTAAACCAATGGTGTCTTAAAATAACTTCAAAAGTTTATAAACCATTGAAAATGTAATATTTAATTTAGTACCCGGTGCGACGCGAATTCGCTAACGTGTGAAAAACTCATAAAATCCTTTAACCAAATAACTATTATGCAGGTAAATCCGAAAATATACTTACAGTATTAGTGTAAACACTTCAAACCCTACTTCCTATTTCAGCAGGATAATTTCCATAGATGGGGTAGAGGAATTCATACCCGCGTCGGAAGCGAGCGTATGAAATAATGAAATTAATGTCTTAATCTTTGAAATTTATTCATTGCAACCGCCGCGTTGCTCGTTGCTCGGTGTAATGCACTACTCTATGTACTTTTTACTTGTAGGCAATTTGCTTTAAGATGTGGTGTGCTTATATTAACTTTTGTGAGTTGTAATATGAGCTTGTACGATGTGTAAGTTTAGATTAAAATGTTTTGTTTATTCATTCACTTAGCCCTGTTTAGGCCACTCATGGATTTATTACTGAGGGAGCTTAATTTTCGTAAACAAAACCAGGGTCTGATCTTGCGATAATGTGTACGTACTCGTATAAGGTCCAAGGAAGGCAAAGAAAAATATTTTCACAAAAATTATTTCTGTAAAACTACCTCCTACGACTAAGAAAAAAAACCGGCCTAGTTCGTGTCAGGTTACGCGCAGTAATAGAGTTCCATAGTTGCACAATAATGCGGACAAAGAAGAGGGCCTTTTGTTGCTTCATGAACATTTAAACGATTTCAGCGGCTCACAACGTTTAAAATTTGTACAAAATTTTTACTTTTCCAAGTACATTTTATAATTTGGTCGACTATTCCTTATAAACTTGTAAAGCCTACGTAGCTGTGATAGTTTTCCTTTTAATTTCCTTATATTGTATGTAATTAGCAACGGATCCCTGAATCGAAAAGTGGTTTTCACAGACCCGTAATATTTTTGAATGGCTTATCCAGCGATACCTCACACCATGGGATAGGCGAGACAAAAAAAAAAACATCCACACTTTACGTGTACAGGAGGTATCCTAAAATTTATTTTTTTCATGATTTTATTTTACCACTTCGTCAGCGTGATTAATATATGGAAGTCCACGCCAAATTATCGCTTTCTAAGAGTCTCTGAGCTAAGCTGCGGACGGACGGACAGACGGACATGGTGAAACTATTAGCTAGCGCTGGGACTCTGTCTCGTATGGGGTCGCAGCATTATGCTGAGCGACGGCCGTTTTGCGTGAATGTGACGCATATTTTCCCCAAACTTGTTCTTTTATCATTTTATTTTGTTATTTTATTTCTTTGCGTCATGTTTATCGCAAATAAATGTATTTTCTTTCTTCTTTCTTTCTGTAAGGGTTCCTTGTTGACTACGGAACCCTAAAAAGGAACACAATGAAATAGAATATATCACTATCAATAACTGACACAGTCTCAAGCTCCATATGATTATCTAAATCACTTAAAGTAGAAACTTGTCTTCAAAACCACAAATACTTCGAAGCATTTTTTACCGCCGTGTCAATAAGAAACCTTGGTATAAATAGGGAAGGAGCAGCTTCGTCCGGTAAGTAATGAGGGAGCACTGTAAACATATAGTGTAACCAGGGCGTGCCGTTAATTGATTGCCTGCCGCGCCCGCCATACAGTGCGACCATCGTTTTAGAAGCATTGCTTTTGCTTGAAGTGTCTCGAGAAATTGCTGGATTTGCATGGACTAGTTAGCAAGGTATTTTTTTTTTTTGTATGAATACGCACCTTTGTTTTGAATAGTATATCTTTAAGGCATTGCCTATCCTTAAAGAACCTCCTAGTCTACTACCTAATAAAGATTATCACCGTTACTCTTTCAATAATATTTTATAAATTAACCCAGATATTGCGACGTCATCCTCCTTCAGTCATTTGCTCATTGCTGAGCGTCGTGAGTTCGTGACAAACCCGAATAAACTTTTGGACGAACTCCCTCTATTTGTGACGATCTTTGCTTGTTGTTATGCGTCGGAGATTTTTAACAGACTGTTATCAATTCGACACGTATGTATGTAATATTATTTGAACTGCAATATATGATAATTTATTAGGGCTTCCAAACAAATATACAATTTTTTATAGATGTTTCTATGTATCTATGTTTGTCCACGCGTTTCTCCAAAACTAATGATCAGATCGTGATCATTTAATTTGTATTGGCTTACATTTACTTCAACTTGGGAAACAGTGCAAGTTTC
This sequence comes from Dicycla oo, assembly GCA_948252095.1. Taxonomy (NCBI): domain Eukaryota; kingdom Metazoa; phylum Arthropoda; class Insecta; order Lepidoptera; family Noctuidae; genus Dicycla; species Dicycla oo. Next base: position 30,745,839 of record OX411713.1, on the reverse strand, counting down.
ATCAAAATCGGTTAAGTAGTTTTCAAGAAAATGGACTTGTAAGTATGTATGTACGAGCTACGGGTGTGGTGTCAAAGAGAAAACATCTCAAAACCTTAGAAAAATTCCAGTGCAATATTTATAATAAAACTATTAACTACTTATTACAAACAAATATTCCAGATTAAAAAAAAAAAAACTAAAAATTGCGAAATAAAAAATAATTTAAAAAATTAAATTGACTTCAAAATGAAATTAACTCAAAATTATGAAATAACTTTAATTTCGGAAATCGGTGGCAAAAATTTAAAATACAGATCCTAAGACACCGACTTCCGAAATTAAAGTTATATTATAATTTTGAGTTAATTTCTTTTTGAAGTCTATTTTTTTTAATTATTTTGTTGTGTAGTCTTTACTTGGTCAGAGCTTCGTATAACGTCGAGATACTGCGACGTAACCAGATACTTATTGCAACAGCCTGTAGAATAATGACCTCATACTAGACCAATAAATGGTTGTGATAGAAATATGGCCGCATTTTATGAGCTTCTTGGAAAGTGTATTGAAGAACGAAGATTCACCTAATAAATTTACTTAAAAAAAAAAGAAAAAAACCGACTTCTAAACCTAAAACGAATAAAACAACTTTCATAATATAATATAACCTAACAGCTTCTGAAGTCGGTGCCAAGCTAAGGTGCATTGAAGAATTGAAGACACCGACTTCAGAAGCCATTAAGTTTTATTATGAAAGTTGTTTTATTTGTTTTAGGTTTTTAAAGTCGGATTTTACTTTTTTTTAAGTAAATTTATTTTTCCATTTTTCCATTCAAGCCGCCTCTATAACCCGCAACCCGTAACGCCTATAACTCGTAAGCAAGGTTCTAAAAGCTTAAGGCAGAACCTTGGTACTGCCAGCGGCTCATACCAATGGAGCGTAATTTTTCGCGTCTATATTTGAGTTCAAGATGCTGCTGTACATTCTCCTATAATATTCAAGCCGCCTCTATAATCTATAACCATTTACTCGTAGGCAAGGTTCTAAAAGCTTAAGGCAGAACCTTGGTACTGCCAGCGGCTCATACCAATGGAGCGTAATTTTTCGCACCTATATTTGAGTTCAAGGTGCTGCTGTACATTCTCCTATAATATTCAAGCCGCCTCTATAATTTATAACCATTTACTCGTAGGCAAGTTTCTAAAAGCTTAAGGCAGAACCTTGGTACTGCCAGCGGCTCATACCAATGGAGCGTAATTTTTCGCGTCTATATTTGAGTTCAAGATGCTGCTGTACATTCTCCTATAATATTCAAGCCGCCTCTATAATCTATAACCATTTACTCGTAGGCAAGGTTCTAAAAGCTTAAGGCAGAACCTTGGTACTGCCAGCGGCTCATACCAATGGAGCGTAATTTTTCGCACCTATATTTGAGTTCAAGGTGCTGCTGTACATTCTCCTATAATATTCAAGCCGCCTCTATAATCTATAACCATTTACTCGTAGGCAAGGTTCTAAAAGCTTAAGGCAGAACCTTGGTACTGCCAGCGGCTCATACCAATGGAGCGTAATTTTTCGCGCCTATATTTGAGTTCAAGATGCTGCTGTACATTCTCCTATAATATTCAAGCCGCCTCTATAATCTATAACCATTTACTCGTAGGCAAGGTTCTAAAAGCTTAAGGCAGAACCTTGGTACTGCCAATGGCTCATATCAATGGAGCGTAATTTTTCGCGCCTATATTTGAGTGCAGAGGCTAGGTCAGAGATGCACTCAGGTCCATTAGTAACAACGTCGCTTATAGTTCTTAAGGCCCGTCCTCCCTAAAATACGGCGAAACTAAGTAACTTTGTGTCCATTTTTTACAGTAACTATAGCATATTTTTGATAGAAAAAAATATATAATAATCTACAATACATAAGAAGTGATTTCATGTGTCCAGAAATCTGCTTTAGTTTATATAACTAAAGAAAAAAAAAGGTAAACCCAGGTCTATTTTTTCTAGTTTTTACCATATTACTCCTACAATTTTCATTAAAAGTGTTCATAAATTTACACAGTTCTCTACAAAATAATAAGAAATGATTTCATGTCATTACTTTTTTTAAATTATTTTTATTTGATTTTAAATTAATTTACAAAGCAAATCATTAGCGGCAAATTTATGCTGCGCCCCGCTCTCGCCCAAAATCTCAGTGCGGGGCGAGACGTGTTGCTGGACGGACCTGTGCCGCGTTGTGTGACGACCTCCTCGCTTCGATAAACATTGTTTTTTTTGTGAACAGTGTAGCCACACGGACAGAGTTTCATTTAATTTTTGGTATCTTACCTACCTTATACGTGACTATATTTTTTTTTTTGTGTGAATACATCCTTTACTTTGTTAATATTAGTGTATTCAGTGTGTTTTATTATATTATAGTAAAAAAATTAACAATCATTTTCTAAGGCATAGTGTGTTCAAGATGGGAAGTAAACAAAGACAAAAAAACGAAATCTCAAAAAATTATACAAAACAAGGGGACAGAGATTACAAGAGTAAGTTTCCTATTTCAATTAGGTACATTGAAATAGGAAACTTACTCTTGTAATCTCTGTCTCCTTCTTTTGTTGTTTCTAGTACCTACTTCAATTCATATTTTGGTAATTTTCATGTTATGTATTATAGGTAGGTACTTAATTAACCAAAGAATAAGTAAATATTCCCTATCCCTACTACAAAATCCCACCTACAAATGGTAGGTACTGTCCAATGGTCTCTGCTGGCTGCATCAGATCGTGCGGGGAATATCTGATGTTTGTCTATCCCTTATCATCCTATCAAATTCATTTTAAATACAAAAGATTTTGACGGTAATGACGACATTCCTTCAAGACACGGATAGGGCTAGCGGCCAGTAACAATTCGTAAATTGAAAAAAATAAACAAATTTCAAACAAACTAAATAATAACGAAAATTAGTATAGCCCTATGGTGTCTCCAAGATACTATTTTAGAAAAATGTAAATAAATCAATAAATATTAACGTTTAATGAAATTAAAATATCCTTATAAAACGAGAACGTGGAACCGTATACGTGTGTTGATTTCATGCCGCCATTGCAGCGCCACGTTGTATAATTCAATGTGTAGATGTAAATGGTGTGAAATATTTGTTCTTCAGAAACCAGCTGTTCGAACAATTTACCAGCTCGGTGCCAGAGTTTCTTTGAGAGATTTTTTTTAAACATATTGGTATTCTCACGGTGGCATCACAATTCATCTTCGCCAACATCTTATATATAAGACAAAATATACATTTATACACTAAAAACAGGGATATTCACAATCTTAACACCAGAAATAAGGACAAATTTAGTGCTCGATTTCACCGGCTTCATAAGGTTCATAACTCATTTGTTGGGCTTGGTATATCCTTTTATAACAAGCTACCCTCTTCTTTGCTAGATTTGCCCTTCAATGCGTTTAAAGCTAAAGTAAAATCTAACCTTTGTTCAAAGGCATACTGTTCAATAATCAACTAATCAAAAGACGTCCAAATGTCAGTTGCGGAAATCTTGTTAAATACCTTTTATACAAAGACTGTATTAGTCATGTAAAATCTATAAAACACGGAGTTGACAACGAAAAAATCGCTTTAGAGCAATTATCAAAACAGGAAGGGATTAAAATACAACCGTGTGTGTGGTTTGTTTCTGGACGAACGATTGCCCTACATAGGCTCTAGCACTGACGGAATCTGCAATGACATGACAATTGAAGTAAAGTGCCCTATTTCAGCCTACCAATTCAACTTTGAAGAGGCTGTAAGAAAAAATTAAATGAAAATGGCAATATAACCATAAACAAAAATCACAACTGGAAAAAAAACAAAGACCAAAGCAAGTAAAACTATTAACAATGGCGGAGCAACAGAAAAGATGGAAACAGGGAAGAAAATGGGACAGCGAAACAACACGATCCTCTCAACATACTTGCTCATAAATGATAAAAAAACGAAGGAACATGATGAGGTAGAAAACTAGAAAACAAACACCACGAAAAGGAAGTACACGGATTTCCGTGTACACGGAAATCCGTGTACTTCCTTTTTTGTTCATTTGAACACTGGCAAGAAAGAAAGCAAGATTCAAATAAATGAAGAAGATACAGAAAATACTTATAAAAAGAAGAAAACATTGACCGAAATTCAATGAAATTTTAATGAATTTTGAGTAATCTGTCAATAAACAAGTTAAATATTGGTTTTCTTTTTGACAAACAACAAAAATGTTATGATGCACCAGCAATGCCCGCAACTTCGTACGTGCAGGCATTGAAATAAATGCCGATGCCGATTGTTTTTAGCTACTAATATTCTTGGTTCTTGAGCATATCCACTAACAAAATGAAAAAAAGACCTACAAATTGATCTTGTCTTATAGTACCTACATTTTTGTTTGTGGAGTAGGCTCTTTCGCTATCGTCTAGTTGTACCTCTAGGGTTTCATATCAGGTCCTACATAACATGAATTTAATATCATATACAGTGTTCAAAATCCCTTACCCTTTTTTTCGTTCGCTTTTTAATTTCATCTCTGTACTATACAGATAAGACGCTATTTTATAAAATTGTAAATAAATCAATAAATAATAACGTTTAATGAAATTAAAATATGTCCTTATAAAACGAGAACGTGGAACCGTATACGTGTGTTGATTTCATGCCGCCATTGCAGCGCCACGTTGTATAATTGTTAACTGGTAGAAATGTACATACTTTTATTTCAGAATGTGATTGATGTGACTAATAAAGAAATATCTAAACAAGATGTTTTATGTGTTGCCACTCCTTAAAGATTGTAAAGTTAATTTTTTAATACCTTATATGTAGGTATTTATAAAAACATCTGCGGTCTTACTACAAAAGGTTTAAAAACATGTTCAACGCATGTCTAACGTCAAACTCCATACATAAAAAAAACATAAAATACGCGTTGAACATGTGTTTAAATCTTTTGTAAAAAGACGGCTGTTATTAATTACTCTATGTCGCGCGCGGCAGTAATCGTGTACACCCTAGCGAAGCATCGCGCGCGATGTTTAGGTTCGGGTGGTGCGGGGAGTAGTACAAAGCTCCGCCCACACACGCAAGGTCGTTGGCGCCGGTAAAAACCTTAACCATCACATGGGAGATTTTAATCCCTTGCCCACTGTGTGTGCTAACAGTACATGTGGAGCATGTACAAAATCTCTATTTGTTTTCAATTTTCGAACATGGTTTTGACTAAAATGAAAAACTTCTACAATTTTCAATAAAGAACTGGCATTTTCATTTTTGAAAATGGTTGAATGTAGGGTTATTTTGTTCTGTTTCTAATTGCTGAAACCAGTGAATAGTTTTCCACTTAAATTCTGATCAGCTCTTGATGATACTAAGCAAAGTGTTAAACTTGTCCCAGGATATTATTATTATTACTTGATTCCTGGAAAACAACATTGGTTGGTATTTTGCATCTCAGAAAATTCAAAGCCTCGCGGGCGGTATGTAAAATGAGTAATCTATAAATTCATGGGAGTTTAAAAAATATAAGCTACATTAATAGAATATTTCTATCACCCACGTACATACGTGATGTTCTCCCCTCGAGTGTCCGCAATATACTTAAGGAACCCCATACGTTCATTTCAACGTGTGCTCGAATGTCAACCGAACCCCATAGGTTCACAACTACTGTAATCTCATGGTCGCCATTGGATGATGGTATTTTTCGTTTATATATCGGCGCAAGTATTAAACACGTAAAAAAAAGGCACATCAACAACGAGCGAAGCGCACTTGCAACGAAACGTCACGAGCTACTCATGCGGCGCGCCCTGCTATCAACACCTCACCAAGAGCAAAGTGCTTATAAAAGGCGTGCGCAGCGCGGGAGTGGTCATCCCGACCGATCACCATGTTCGGCAAGCCGAACCCTTGGGAGACGCGAGCCAAATACCTCGGTGTGACCCTCGACCACCACCTCTCCTTCGCTGAGCACATAAATCAAGTGCGTTCGCGCGCCGCTTTCGCTCTCGGTAGACTCCACTCCGTTCTGAATGCACGTAGCAAATTGTCACTTAGGTGCAAATTGCGCATTTATACAGCTTGCATTCGCCCCATCATGACCTATGCGGGTTCAGTGTTTGCGCACGCAAAACCTCACCTCGTCATAGGATGCAGGCCCTCCAAAACAGTTTCCTTCGAAAGGCAACGGGAGCCCCTTGGTTCGTTCGGAACGAAATCCTCCACGTAGATCTCGACATCCCACCATCTCCCAGTTCTTGAAACGCAATTCCAAGCGTTTCTTCGACTCAGCCACCAACCATCACAACCCTCTGGTTGTCGAGGCGGCTAGCAATGTCCCCTCTCGTATTAGTAAGGTCCGCCGCCCTAGGCTTATCCTCTCAGATCCCGACGACCCCATAACTCTTCTCCAGGAGAGCAGTAGGGACCGTAGGAACAAACACAAATCGACATTCCGACCTCGCCGCCAAGGTCCCTCGCGACGACCCCGTATTAATCGTCCTCCCCCCGTCCCTTGCTCGGGTATGAAGTGCCAGCTGGTGGCGTAGCTGAGCCAGTAGCTTTCAACTCCCTTGACAATAATAATAATTCAAATTTGATCCAGCCTGTCCCATCTTGCTGTCCTCCCCCCAGCGACGCCCTAAGCCGAGGCCCGTTCCCCACAGGGGGAGCCCTTAGCGTGTAGTCGCTTAGTCTGTAAGTTTTATGCCCCTGGCTGGAGGCTTTGAGTTCTCTTAAGGCAGCCACAGGATAGTCCGGTTAAGTAGTCACGGCCTCTCTAGGCCAACTACGAGATGCCATTCATAAAAAAAAAGGAGTGGTCATTCGTTCGTTGGCATCCAAGTTGGTCGGACGTTTTTATAGTGAATAATATTATTATATTATTTTTAAATTGATTTGATTAAATAAAAGTGTTATAATTATTGAAGTAAATTATATACAAGTGATTTATAAATAAAATACAATGAGTCATGAAGATGCTTTTATTCGTGAAGATACCCCTACCACTAGCGTACCCGGCAAACGTTTTCCGGTCAAATTTTCAATATTTCATACAAAATTCCCATAGAAAATGCACATTTAGTTTCCCGAATTTTCAATTTTCCCGGCAAGTTTTTAAACATTTTCTTTCATTCAAACCTTGTCCTGACAATCGCTAACACTACAAAAAAAGAATTAGCCAAATAGGTGCAACCATTCTGAAGTGATGCGCGTACATATAATTTTTATTTATATAAATTATATAAAGCTTTTTCTTAAAAATCAAATGATGTATTATCGACACGTAAGATGATAAAGGTCCAATTGCGAAGAAATGAAAAGAAAACAACGTATTAAAAAAATCTTCAATATCTCTCTCCAAACACCCACCAATGATCGGATGATGACGAATCATATTACTTCGATGTACACAGGGACGAAGAACAATTTCACACAACATCGCCCACTGCGTACTGGAACTGAAACACAATAGTAGTAAAGAACTTAATCCTCATCGGCTCTCTGCAGTCACGTTGAGGAAACAATGTTGCACGGGCTTAGGCTCAGGCTGCGGAATAGGCGTTGCGATACGGACTTGCCTGATAGGGGAGTATTGGTCTTGTTGGGTAAGGAATTAGAAGTGTGATTGGCTTAGAATAATTACAATGAATTGTGTAGTGGCTAGATTTAGTCTGGATAGATAAATGGGAATAGTAACAGAAATTATCCAATCTATTCTCAAATGCGAACCCGAAACCATACTACCGAGTGCATGGTTAATTTTAACGTAACATTTTATAGGTTGGCCCAGGCCGCTAAGCGAAAAACAAACATATCATATACGGACACGGCTTGAAGTTTGAGTCAGTACTTTTGTTGAGGAGAATCACAGAAATATGAATATTATCGTATAAAACTGGTCTTTAAAATTCGGCGATAATGAAATACAAAAAAAAAATCTCTGGCAAGAATCCTGCAGGGGCTGGAACCCTCTCACGGAGGCGATCGGCGGCGGCGATCTCTCGCGTCCGAGCCTGGTCCAGGCCATGGTGCGGAGCGAGAGTGCATGGGAGGCCGTCACCTCCTTCTGCGAAGCGGTAATGCTCGCGAAGGAGAAGGCGGAACGCGTGAGGGAGAGGCAGCCTCACGCCCTCAGTCGCCGCAGGAGACGCCCTGGGCAGCGGGAATCGATAGCCGTTTCCCGGCCACCGTAGGCACGGGCTTGCGGACGGTGAGTAGTGGGTAGCTCGCCGTCCGGTGAGGACCAGGCCCGGGTCGACGGCGCGTTGTGTTCCACGCGCGCCTCAAAGAGATGTCAGCAAAAGATGGGGTCCAATAGGGCCGATGCCGCTGGGGTTGTTTGAAAAAGATACCGTGGCCCTGGCATAGGCAACTGAAGGAACACGGGTGGGTTTTAGTCAGTAAAAGTCTGACACGCCCTTCCGCTCCACCCAGAGCGGGAGAAGTTATTTGATGATTTCCCATCCACAAAAAAGAAAAAAGGGGCTGGAACCCCTCGATCAGCACGTGCTGCGTGGGAAGTAAGTTGGTGGAACTTCTATCAATCCGCAGTTGAGCCTGTGGGTGGGACCAGAAACCTGGCTTGATACGTTCCTAAGTGGAATTTGCAAAAAAGCACTTCTAAAATTAAGCGAACGAATGTACACAATGACGCCGATTCCCTTGTTCAAAAACTAAACTAAATTAAAGTTCAGTGCATCTTTTTCTTTCTATTTCATTAAGAAAAGAAGAGACGATAAATATTAGTTTAGTCCTGTCAAATTAAGATACTCCATAGACAAGTTTAGACGTGATTAAAAAATGGCTACTAAAAATACGTCAATTTACGTCCTTTTCTTAATGAAATAGAAAGAAATAGATGCACAACTTAAATTTAGTTTAGTTTGTGAACAAGCAAATCGGCACCATCTGGGGGCACGGAAGTGCCCCCGCCAAGTCGAGCGAAACAAAGGCACGGCCGTACCATCCTTTTCTCGAAGCCATTTGGGCCATTTTCGACCCCCTGTAACTTCGTTGTGGAATAAACTAGAAGCCTAAATTTACAGTGACCAAGAGGACATTACATCTATAGATATATTTCCAAATGACATTAAATTTGAACCAGTAGTTTAAGAGTTATTGCAAGTCAAAGTTCCTTAATTTTGTCACTGAGTCTATGACTCACCGATCATCAAAATTCTAAGGTATTTCTAGCAGACTCCAAATTTAGAACACAGTAATTGTTTAGCTTATACAGCAAGGAAAAACTTTCTGAAAGGCAAAACATTCTGAATTTTTGGTCCCGTTTTCTAGATATACAAACTGAATAAGTAACTTTATAATCCTATATATATTGTATGTAATTACAAAGTTACTTTCACAGTTCTCAATTAGACTTCAATTAGATTGATGAAATAGGTAATTAGCACTTTTAAAAACTTCCACGAAACCACAGTTAAACCGCAGAAAATAAAAAAGGAAGACTACCTACAAAACGAATTGAGATCCCATCACAAACATAAATGCCAAGTATCGCAACGCAGTTTTTCTGCCGTAAAAAGTTGTGAAATAGAATGTAAACCAAGTCAGTTAATTCACTACCTGCCTGTCTATGGGAGCAGCTATCCAACCACTTTGTCATAAATTGATTGTTGGAATTGAACATTTTACAGTAACCATATAAATATTACATTTCCTTATTTCTTTATTATGTAGAGTGACTTGGCAATAAATTGCACACGGCAATATTATGTACACAAAACAAAATGTATCTAATAGTAGTGCTTTGTGCTTTTATTTGTTTGAAAGTACCTATACGGAGAACTATTTAAATTACCTAGTAGAGTAGAGTATGTTGCTGTGTGCAATTGCCAAGTCACTCTACTTATTAAAGAAATAAAGAAATGTAATATTGATATGGTTACTACAAAATGTTGTTAGCTAACTAACAAGGTATCAATTTATGACAAAGTGGTTGGATAGCTGCTCCCATTGACAGGCAGGTAGTGAATTAACCGACTTGGTTTACATTCGATTTCACACCTTTTAACGCCAGAAAAACTGCGTTGCGAGACTTGGCATTTTTGTATATGTTATGTTTGTGATGGGATCTCAATTCATTTTGTAGGTAGTCTTCCTTTTTTATTTTTTGCGGTTTATCTGTGGTTTCGTGGAAGTTTTTAAAAGTGCTAATTACCTATTTCATCAATCTTATGGAAGTCTAATTGAGAACTGTGAAAGTAACTTTGTAATTACATACAATTTATATAGGATTACAGGTAGATACTGAATTAACCGACTTGGTTTACATTCGATTTCACAACTTTTTACGGCAGAAAAACTGCGTTGCGAGACTTGGCATTTTTGTACATGTTATGTTTTTGATGGGATTGTATATTTTTGTGACCTATAACAAAATTATACGTTTTTAGAGTGGTCTAAATGACATCTTTTATTTCATTAGGTACGCTACAGTAGGTACATTTATCAGGAACTCAGATGTGGGACAAACTGGGATAGCTTGATGATATAATCAATGGATGATACAACTGTAAATTGATGTCTAATAGTTTGTGACACAAAGACGGATATCTATGCTATTTTTTTAATTTACCAACGTGAACGAAACACCAGCCTTTCAACTTCTTTCAGCTTTCTTCTACTAAATAGTTTTTTGTTACTGTCTAAAGCAATATTTAAGATCCCCCGAGTAGTACGTTAGCAGGTTCACGATTCAACATGTGTTACGTGCCACGGGTAGGCTCGGCCTAAGTGAATCAGATTATATACCAATGGACTATCCAATTTGCATAATTCACTAATTGATACTGGTAGCTTGGATAGTGATGTTTATTTGATTTAATTTAAGTTCGGTTCAATTGAGTTTGGTTAATATAACATCTAATAATAATATAATATAGCTCTTATTTCCAAAACCAAAAAGAAATTTTACAATTTTGTACAGGCCTCTTCCAATTTTCTCCAGGTTTCCCCGTTTTTTTTTATTGGATGAACCAATTTTTGCTCATGTTTTGGTTGATTCCATCTACCCAGCTTTCCGGGGGCGTCCTCTGGGTCTTCTTCCTGTTGGTCCCGACCATGTCGTGATTCCATCTTGTGATTGAAACATCTAGATGCTATTATCTTTAGTCGTCTTAAAAAAAATGCTTACCGTTTTAAGTTAAAAGACTTATCATATGTTTTCATATTATGCCCCATGATTTAAACTGTCTGCCTTTTTCATTCTTCAGTAAAACCTATTACCAGAGGCTTCACAAAAGTTTCAATTTTTTCTTTCAATGGACTGATGAATGAAAGAAAAAAAATGAAAATTGTTTATTCACAAATAAAACGCACAGTATAAAACAAACATACTAATACAAAGTAGCCAGCATTATAAAAAAAAAAAAACGAAAATTCAAAAGTTACAAGTTTACAAGTTTATTTTTTTTCTCTTTATTTATTAGGGACTCGCAACCATTAACAGGTCATGTTAGCATAACCTTAAGCAAGTTACTTACAAAATTTTCTTAAGACTATTAAATATAAATTTATAAATAAGCTTAGCTACCAGGTAAGCCAGAATACATTGAAACTTACCTAAATCTAATGCATTTAATTTTAAACTTTCACATAAATTTTGCCTTTCAAAATTATTTCGAATACAATATATAAGAAGGTGTTGGACATCTGGTTTATAACAAACAATACAGTTGGGTGAAAGCGATTTATTCATTTAAAAGGCAAAATTTTTTAACGGTACATGTCCCGATCGTATTCTAAGTAATTGCTAGACATTAAGGCAGAGGGTAATTTCTTAGAGATAGTTAAGAATTACAAATATCTGGGTATGTGGTTGGACACGAAATTGCTTTTCCATAAACATATAAATGAACTACAAGCAAAAACACTATTTTTTTTTTAATTTATTGAAGATACTGGCAGGACCTACTTGTGGAGTACGCCCAAAACATTTACGTAAATTATACATAGCCTTGATTCGTAGCAGGATATATTACGCATCTTGTTTATATGACAATAGTGCCGAAAGTCATATTTCTAAGTTAAACTTGCTCCAAAATCATGCCCTTAGAATTATTGGCGGATTTATAAAAACAACTCCTATACACGTTATGGAGTGTAAAATCTGCATACCGCCATTGTTTTTGAGAAGGCAATATATTGCCTATAAATATTGTTTTAAAGCTCGCTCTTTTTCGAATAATCCCACCATAATTTTGTTAGAAGAACTCCAGACCCTTTGTGATTATAGATACTGGCAAAAGAAATAGAAACTACTATTACCTTCTGTATACACAGAGGTTAAACACGAGAAAGTATTTGCCTCTTCCCCTCTAGTGATGTTTAATTTGAATGTATGGGCTTCTAAAATAAAAATTTGTGAAGTAATTTTAACCAATTTGGATTGCGTTAAAGCCTTATAATTATACTGCCGTCGTAAGCAAAAAGGGCACAACTAACATTTAAAAAAAAAATTGAGTTACATACATATTTAGAATCAGAAAAAAAAGGCTAATCTGCTCAATTTTTTGTAGATTTTTTTTTTAAATGTTAGTTGTGCCCTTTTTTCTTACGACGGCAGTATAGTTTACCGTTAAATAATGTACTAGATGAATTAAATGTTAAATATGCAGGATGGCAAAAAGTGTTTACGGATGGTTCTAAGACTAGGGATGGTGTTGGTGCCGCCTTAATTAGTAATAGTTTAGGAGTAAGTGAGGGTTTTAATTTTTTTTTTAAGTAAACATTATGTGCGCCGAGCTATTTGACATCTATTGTTTAATATCTAAAAAAATTGTATTTTTTTCGGATAGCAAAAGCGCTTTAGAACATAGCTCGCTCCGCCTCTGGTTGCAGAGGGACAACGTTAGGTTATGTTATTCTTGATAAAATTTATACCATGCCTAATGATGTAACTCTGAGATTACAGTGGATCCCTTCACATGTTGGCTTGAGAGGTGACGAGGAGGCTGGTATTTTGGCTAAAAGATCTTGTACAGACGGAAGGGAGGTATTCATAACTCCTAATTACTCAGAATATTAAATTTAACTAATTTTATTTTGTTAACTATAAAGTAAAATAAAAATAAAAACAAACATACAAAAATAAAATAACCTAACCTGACACAAAAAAAATAAAAAACTTTTAAATTTTACAAATCAAAATTAAAATCCGCTGTAAAACAGAAAATTTCAAACAGAGCGTAGCTCAGCGTTTGTCAAATGAAAAAGTAATATTTAACATGAGCCGAAACTCATAAATAAATATCAAGTCTGTTGATATTTGGAAAACGACAGAGTCAATATTTCGCATGTCAGTCAGAAAGTCCCGTGTTTACAGTGGCCAACTACTATATTATTTTTTTATTGTACGATATTAGAATCTGTAACATTTTGGTGAGTTTTAAATTCAAAAACGATAATTGAAAATGTATTTTTTTTTTATTTGTAACAAAATCATTAGAACAAAGAGATGGTTCAGAGTAAACGTGGTTATTTAAAACAAAGTAAAGAAAAATATCAAGATTGTTTGTTTTGATAATACCGGGCTATTAAACACAGAGTGGTGATAGGTAATTTCAATAATCGTCAGTCAACATTTACAGTGAAATACAAACAGATTTTCAGAACGAATATCTGAAAATAAGGCCATAGAAAAATTCCCAACGCCCAGTATTCATTTACAAAGTAATACAAACAGAAGAATAACTGAAATAACTTTGGCAACACTGCATGCTAACGTACGGTTTATTGGGATTCGTGTTTCATCGATGACTCTATGTTTTCAGATGTAAATGAAAACCCCTATTCGAATGGCGAGCGAATGCACCAATACTGCCGAATATTTCAGTGTATGTATGTACTACGCGTTATACGAATTCATAGTTCCACGTATCATCGGTTTTTCGAATATGCAATGTGTTGTGGTGTGGATTCTAGATACCGTGCTTATGGTTTCCTGTAAAGCGATAAAACTTTTTAAATATCAGCAATTCATTCGTGGCGTTCTCAAATCTGAAATAGTTTCTTCGAGGCATAAATATTTCATAATATTATGTGGTGTTAAAGGTGGAAATTTTATTTAACCGCAAAGCACATATGTTTTTAAGAAATTTAACCTTTTTCAAAGGATAACTGACTCGCAGGAATTAATGAGTTTCCCATACACCTTTAATAAAAAAAATAAAGAAAAAACTTCTGTATTCATTCTCTTGTTAGTCTGTTCAAAGTGAAAAACATAATGCTTTATACGTGAGCAAATCCTATTTCCATATGTTTGGTATGTTTCAAAAAACTGTACCGTAGACATAAAAAGAGAATCAAGAATATTTTTCATAGACTTTGTTGGGGACAGTCCACACGGAGTTTCGGCTTTTGTGAGCAGATCTAATTTTTTCTTCTTTTTCTTTCTTTCTCTATTTGAAGAGGATGTCGGTAATGTGTTGTGTACGGTGAAATAGAATGCTTTTATCTGTTTTTAGTTGGCTGTACTGAGCGGATTACGTGTTGTCTCTGCCAATCCGACTACCAAAATAAACGCTATTATAGGTAGCGTTTTCTTATAGGAGTTTTATTATAGGTAGTCTTTCGAAAATATAAAAAAGCCAAGCAAAATTACACTGGCACTTACTCCGAACATTATTTAGACGTATGACGTATGGCTCATTCCGGCAATAATCCTTTTATAGTTCCATACATCCTGAGGCCAGGTATAAACCTCGCAAAAATCTCCGAAATTCACATAATAACAATGGACTTTATTACCTAGATACTATCGTCCTTTCTCGGGCACTGAGTCTAAACGAAATGCTCGTATCTTCCCATTTTATAGGCATTCTGCTTGTCCTGTGTTTTAGAAGAAAGGTTAATTGAATTCAAGTTTTATGGTACCTCTAACTGATAATAAAAAAAAGTTTACGTGGACTCTTCGGAGGGGACTTGATTAAAACAAATGAATTACTATTCATTCTTGCTGAAGTTTTTAGCTTAGAATGTAAGAAAAGAATGAATTTTCATAGTCTGGTCTCTTAAATGTTTGATTCAACTTAAGGTTGGATTTACCTTTTGAGTTATCCGAAGAGGTTCTCGTAAGTTAATCTTTAAGGATTTGACGAAGAAAGATCAAGTAGACGTATGTAGGTAACTTATAAAAGAGTAAGCGAAGTATTTATTGTGTTAAACACAAGGTAGATGACGTTATTTCTATGTTAAGTTACAGATAAGTTACAATGGCTTATTTATACGTAATCTTACTTCAAGGAAATCTTATGACCTTACTTACAAATTTTT
Organism: Dicycla oo; assembly: GCA_948252095.1. NCBI lineage: Eukaryota > Metazoa > Arthropoda > Insecta > Lepidoptera > Noctuidae > Dicycla > Dicycla oo. The sequence goes on along the minus strand of OX411713.1, from coordinate 30,730,519 downwards.
CCAATACATTTTGATTTCTATTATTAAGTCATCTTCAGACTCCTTAGCTAAGTTTGCATGAAATGCATCGAATCCGAAAACTTTCTAACATTGAAACTACGAAATAGCAACAGTACGTGTAAAGATTTAATTTTTGTTATTGCCTAAAATGTTTCCAATTTCCAAAGTGTAATTTGTAAGAGGTCAATACTGAAATCGACAGCAGACGTCGCCGAGTTTAAGTAAGTGGTAAAGAGTGTTCTCTAAGATACAAACATATGGCGTTTTCGTAGCTAGAACATTGTCAACAAGGAATCCTAAGCTTGACTTAGCTAACAGAATAACAAATTATATTCTCTCATCTGCCTAGTATTTCCCCAACTATGTTAGGGTCGGCTTCCAGTCTAACCGAATGCAGCTGAATACCAGTATTTTACTTGGAGCGTCTGCCTATCTGACCTCCACAACCCAGTTACTGGGTAATACGATACCCCTTTGTAAGACTGATTGTCAGACTTTCGGGCTTCTGACGACCCGTAACGACTGTCAAAAATGAGTATGACAACCGGGACGTGAGGCTGTTATTACTTAGCCACAGAGTGTATGATACGAAAAGAAACTTTCTTCCCTTTTTTTTGGGTGGGAAAATCATCAAATAACTTCTCCCGTTTTCTTCCCTACAAGATATAACTGAACGTATGTAGACATCTTTACCTAGCCTAAAGTAGACCATAGTTTTCTAAAATCTTAGTTTTATTAAAACCGCTGACACACGAAACTTGGACCACAGTCTTAATTGGTTTCATTTTCGAGTGAACAGGTCCGGCCCGGCGTGACACGGCGGACTTCCGACTTCTTACGCGGCAAGTACCATCAATACCAATTATAGACCTTATTCCCTTGTAACAAGGATTATCTGGACTTAAGTTAATGATTCTGGGTGAAATGAATCGACCTCGTGTGAGGTGTATTATGATATTTTCGCTGTTAAGCGAAATTTTTGGGAAGGAGATGAAAGGTGTGTTTATTATGAATACTATTCGATTATAATTATCTAGTTTTGGCGCTTTATTAGTGTAAGGTATTTTCAATATTAATATCAATCTTCTTCTTAAACCTTAGAGAGCATATAATATAGATTTTTCATTATTATTTATCGTTAATTGAAAGTATAGTGCCTCTGAAATAAAGTAGTTAATGACTAATTTCGATCGTAAGTTTTCAATTCAGTACAAAACATATCAATCTGCCTAGCCTTTTCCAAACTATGTTGGGGTCGGCTTCCAGTCTAACCGGATGCAGCTGAATACCAGTATTTTACATGGAGTGACTGCCTATCTGAACCACAACCCAGTTATTGGGTAATACGATACCCCTTGGTATGACTGATTGTCAGACTTTCGGGCTTCTAACGACCAGTAACGACTGTCAAAGATCCACGAATGACAGCTGGGACCAACGGCTTAACGTGCTTTCCGATGCACGGAGGAGTCTCGGTATGTAAAGATGGTCACCCATCTACGGACCAACCCCGGCAAGCGTAGCTTAACCTGATGGATCGACCCGTGCGTCTGTTATTACTTAGCCACAAGCTCCTCAGTACAAAACATATCGCCAATCAAATGGTAGCTATTCAAGCAATCAAGATTCCTCACTAATACCTACCCTTGTAATCCTCTACTTTTCATCAAATGCATTGAACTTAAACAATGTCTTTGAAGCTTAACGTTTCAAAGGAGCTCAAATGTAATCATTAAAAATAGAAGCCAGTCATTTGAAATGAAGCCTTTTGCCGTCAATATCAATGACAGTACGATTTGATAAGACGTCAAATGATTTTCACACAAAACAACTTTTTGCGCGACACATTCATACATTTTATTATTATAAAAAACCGGCCAAGTGCGTGTTGGACTACGCACAATGAAGGGTTCCGTAGTTGGGATGAATCCCAAGAACAAACTAAACATTGTAGTTGAAATACATGTTCTCCCATACATTCCAACTGCAAATGTATGTTGGTATGCACAATATTGAGAAATTTACCATGTGTTTTTAAGGCCATAGACTTTTTATAAGTTTTCTTGTAATCTATAGGTATTGAACTATTTTCTGTATTTTTTTCAAAATTTTAGGCTCAGTACTTTCGGAGATAAGGAAATGGTCAATTTTCGTCTATTTTCTTAAATAACTTTAAAATGTCTTATTTTAAAATTATAAAATGTATGTTTGAGACCCTCACAGTAAGCCCTTTCATTTGATATGTCATACGGTACAGTTTGCAATTTTTTTTTTCTTATTTGCCTCCCAAAAATGACCCCCATATTCAAAATCCATTTATTTACGTTACACGTCCGTGTTTGGGTCACAGAAATACATAAATCATAATATTGTAACAGAATAGACAAGAATAAAATAAAATGTCAATGCAGTAAAAATAAATGAATTATTACAGGTACAAATAAATTACAGGTCATTGAATTAAAATTTAATATTAAATAAATACAATATGAACTCAATGTTTTATGAACTCAGGTGCGACTCAACCGTGCCCCCGGTGGGTTCTCGCATTGTCGAGGCAGGGGTCTCAGTAGCTGTGGCTTGGTCACGCACGGTGAAACGAAGAGGAACCCGAGGAGGGGCCGCTCGTCAGGGCTTTTTCCAGGAAGCCGACGACGTAGCGGCCAACAAGTAGGTTGCGGTGCCGCTTACGCGACATCGCAACTGAGGCGGGCCGCGATGTTGTGTGGGAGGCATCGCGGCTGAGGGTTGGAGGCCGCGGCGGGATAGGAGTGCCGGTATTGCGGTGCGTCGCTCTCACTACCTTCCGCGGTCTTGACGGGGTCACCACCGTCTGATGGCGGACGCGGTGGGGCCGCAGGGGAGGAGGAGTGTCAGTATTTCGTTGGCCACTCTCCCTATCCTCTGCGGCCGAAAAGTGGTAGGCGGCCGGGCTACTGACCTGACCGGTCGCAGGGGAACCAAGGGTGCCTAGACACGGGGTCGTCTGGCGCCCATGTGCTGGTTTGGTCCATGGGGTGTTCACGGTGCGCAAGGTGTTCTTGTGCGCCGGTGATGGGGGTGCTCCCCAGAGGAGGGTCCGGTGACGGACAGCCGCGGCGGGTTCGCGGTGAGTGCTAACGCGTGCCCGTGTTCCCGCCACTAGCGGCAGAGGAGGACACTGTGGAGTTTTAGTGGGTTGGAGTCCCAGATAACTGCACCATCTCCCCGTGGTAGTGCATGCACATTGTGGTGAGTGCATGAGCATTTCTCCATGGAAAAAATAAAAATAAAAATGTGCGATTCAACGTACAAGCGTGACGCAACTGTAGAAGTACTGAACTGAATAACCGTAGAATTGTCGCGTGACTGTTTGAGACACTGCGCAGTCACGCGACAATTCGCACCTGTGTGGGCCACCTTTAGTAATTGAAGGCTACCTTGCAAAGGTAACTTTCTTGATTTATGAATTTCAAGGGTCACCTTGCTGCGCTTTTACGAAAGGGCACTCTCCCAAAATGACTGGGTTTGGCAGTCGATCAAAGTATTGCTAAAGTAAGACTTTCTAGACAAGAATAGGAGAAAGTTTATGGAATTTAGTTTGACTTGTTTGCCTTTCGAGTCATCGATTAAACGAGATGTTATGGCGAAATACTAGTTAATAGTTTCTCTCTTAGCTCGCGACTTCGTCTACATCGCCTGCCCGTGGTATTACTTGGTTTTTTAGCGTTCTTTCTATTTTTCTTTTTGCTCGACTCCTTAAGGTTCTAGCATGATGTTAAATAATTTATAGTCTTCTTCAAGAATTAGGTTATCCTGCAATAATAATTTTTCAAATCCTATGGTAGATCCAGAGATTACTGCGTTCAAATAAAACAAAAAAGAAAAACAAACTGTTCAGCTTTATTATTAGTACTTAAGGTTTTTTTTATTACTACAAGTTGGTGAACGCGAATGTTGGAACGTGAAGAATATGGAACCTGCTGGAACTATCGGGAACACAATGAAACACGGACTTCACTGATAGACGTATATTTGGCGACTGGCGCGCGGCTCGTAACGTACGAAGACTTAATTCTAAATACCCACTATTACAAATATATCACACCTCCACCACAATACAACAGTACATCTCTAAAATACAATAACACAATAATAACACAACGAATATAATCTCAACAAAACAACTATATAAACCTGATGTAAACTGATAATAATTCTTAACTAGTTAAACAATTTTAAATCTATCTACTGGTTTACGTGTTCGCTTAGAATACCGATTCACCGGCGGCGGAGGTTGTGGTTGTACATTAACCAGAGAATCTTCAGGAGTATTTATGTCCGGATTTGAACTTTCCCCCTTATTCCTGGTAGTCGCCTCTGGTGAAGATACCTTTACTACCCGTTCTAACCCCTCGCTAAGTGGCTCGACCACACTCTCTCCCCCATGATCTGTATTGTTCTCAGTCTCTGGACAGGTAACATCAGATAAGCGTGACCTGCGGCGCATTTGATCTACATGTCTTTTTAGTGATTGACCATTATCCTTTACCACTGAGTATCTACGGGCACTGTCTACCCGTTCCACGGTACCTTTCACCCACCTATCACTAACACCATACTCCCGAGCCCAAACTGAATCACCCTCCCTGAAACTGCGGTTTGTGCCCCCCGCGAATTCCATTTGCCGTCTCTGGGCTTGGTGAACTCTGTCTTTAGTGACCTGAAACGTACGCAGTAAATCAAGTCTGGAGCGTAATGGACGTCTCTGCAACAGCATAGCCGGGGTTTCCCCGGTGGTGCTGTGCACAGTGTTCCGGTACGCTAACAGAAACGTTTGTAGTGCGGTGTCGACATCTACACAATCCCTATGTGCTTTCTTAATAGCCCGCTTGCAAAGCTTGACTGCATTCTCCGCAGCCCCGTTTGATGATGGGTGGTAGACTGGTGAAAAAAACTGTTTAATGCCGTTGTTTTTTAAGAAAGTTTTGAACTCTATACTAGTGAATGGTGGGCCCTGATCAGATACTAATTCCTCCGGCAACCCAAACCTTGCAAATGTAACTCTTAACACCTTTATAACATTTGATGCATTAGTTCGTGTCATCTCAAACACTTCTAACCATTTTGAAGAAGAATCAATAATAACTAAGAAGGTGAGACCTTTATATGGCCCTAGAAAATCAATGTGAACCCTTGTCCAGGGGCGCGCGTGATACTGCCACGGCTGTATCGGGGCCCGCGGCGGTGCGGCCGCCTCCGCTGCACAAGTCTCACATTGCTTACACACTGCTTCCACGGCCGCGTCAATATTAGGCCACCATACATAGCTACGTGCCAAGCTTTTTGTTTTTACAATCCCCATGTGACTGCTATGAAGCTGTTTTAAAACATTATTCTGCAACGGAAATGGTATAACCATACGATAACCCCACATAATGCACCCACACTCCGTATATAACTCATTACGTCTCATAAAGTATGGTTTAATACTTTCTGTATCTACACAGGTTGAAGGCCACCCGGATTGTATGTAAACTAAAACCCTACTTAGCACTTTATCCGCAGCAGTCGCTTTCCTAACGTCCTGGCTCGTAATTGGTAAAAAATTTTCAACGAAATTAACATAAGTATTTTCTTTTTGTAATATTACATTTTCTTTACAACCTTTGTACGGCAGTCGTGATAATGCGTCGGCACAATTCTTACTCGAAGGCACATATTCAATGTCGTAAGTGTACCCAGCCAACAACACCGCCCAACGCTGTAACCTAGACGCGGCCATCACCGGAATACCGACTTTATCACCAAAAATATAAGTGAGAGGCTTGTGATCGGTTCTTAATATAAATTTACGACCATACAGATATTGATGAAATTTACGAACTCCGAACACGATAGCGAGTGCCTCTCGATCTATTTGCGAGTAAACCTGCTCGGCTGGCGTGAGCGCGCGCGATGCGTACGCCACGGGACGCTCGCCCCATGGCGTTGTGTGAGATATCACAGCTCCTACGCCTACACTGCTCGCGTCTGTTGTTAAAATTATAGGTAACTCCGGTGTGTAGTGCATTAGCACTTCACTACACGTTAATAAATGCTTCACTTTACTGAACGCATCTTCACATTCTTTATTCCAGCTATACGGAGCTCCAGCTTTAAGCAACTTATACAAAGGCGCTAGAATTGTACTAACATTTCTTATAAATTTTCCATAGTACATCACCATACCAATAAATGCTCTTAATTCAGAAATATTCGTGGGAGCTGGAGTTTTAACTATAGCTTGTACTTTGTCTGGGCACGTGTGAACCCCTTCTTTACTAACCGTGTGACCTAGATAATTTACTGATTCCGCAAAAAATACACATTTATCTTTTTTTACTCTGAGGCCGTATTTGTTCAAGCGATCAAAAACTTTGCATAAGTTACGCATGTGTGCTTCATTTGTGGCTCCCGTTATTATAATGTCATCTAAAAACACCCCCACATGTGGTAAATCTGCAAACAATTGCTCCAAATGTCTTTGAAAAATGCCCGGACTAGATGCTAACCCGTATACTAGCCTATTATACATAAATAATCCTTTATGCGTGTTAATCACTGTGTACTTTTTCGTTTCATCGAGCTCAAATTGAGCGTATGCCTGTGAAAGGTCAATTTTACTGAAATGCTGGCCACCTTTCAAACGAAGTAGTACTTCCTCTACTCTGGGTAACGGGTAACGGTCAACTTCTATAACTTTGTTTAAAGTTAATTTGTAATCTGCGCAAATTCTAATGTTACCGTCCTTCTTGACGACGGGCACGATGGGTGTTGCCCAGTCAGAACGCTCCACAGGAGAGAGAATGCCGTCCCGCTGCAGCTGGTCCAGCGCGCGCTCCACCGGCTCACGCAGCGCGTACGCCAGCGGGCGCGCGCGCATGAACACCGGCCGCGCCCCCTCACGCACGCACACGCTCACCGTACCGCCGGTGAACCGTCCCAGCCCGTCCGCGAACACATCACAGTATTTGGTACTGAAAGCAGCCACATCAAATACATTATTTTTGTACATTACAACATCATTACTATTACAATCATAGGTGACTGTAGGTAATTGTATTTCCAGTTCTGCCATCCACTGACGGCCTAATAAAAGTGTTTTGCCATTCTCAACAACATATAAATCTAATTGCTTATGTCTATTTTCATATTTCACTAACGGTTGTATAACTCCAAGGGGTTTTACTAACTCACCGGTATAATACTTTAGTATTAAATGACTAGGCTTAAGTTTTAAATAATTAAACAATTTACTATAACACTCCCAGCTTATGCATGACACCGCACTGCCGGTGTCACATTCCATTTTAATGTCAATACCATTTACATTCAGTTCAACATAAATAGGGCTACACTGCGTCGCTGATAATTTACAAACATCTACAAAAATTACCTCATCGCTCTCCGCGCCATCACTTTCATTGGACTTTCTTATTTGAACCGCGTCCATATCCACGTTGTAGTGTTCTGATAAATTCGGACACATACGTCGCAAATGTCCTACTTGGTTACAAACTCGGCAAACATAACGCCCGAACTTGCACTTGCTTGTGTCGTGAGTACGCGCGCCGCACACTCGACACTGCTGTTGCTGCGCACGCTCACCCCGCTTCATGGGTACGGGCACTGACAATGCGCGCGCGCCGCGCCCCCTTCCGCTTGACGTCGTAGTATCGTACGGTGTTGTCGCTCCGCGGAGGTCACCAGTAGCCACCGCCGCCATACCCTTCCGCCGCGAGCCCGCTGACATCGCTTGACACGTCACCGACGTCGCGGATGCACCCCCGTTTCTCGACCCGCTCTGGCCTTCAACGGCCGCAGCGTCTTTTTCTGCTGCCTCCATGCTAACCGCCAACTTATAGGCCTTCCCGAAATCCAAACTGCATTCGGCGAACAATCGTTGTCGTATGGTTTCATTGGTTATGCCACACACTAGCTGATCTCTCAAGCTTTCTTCCAGCCAGGACCCAAATTCACATGTTTTGGACATCTTCTTCAAGATCGCCGCGTACTCCGATATCGATTCACCTTCTTTCTGTTTCCTATGCCGAAACTTGTACCGCTCTGCCAACTCACTCGGCTTTGGTTGCAAGTGTTTTTCCATGACGTCAACGATTTGTGCTAACGTTTTATTTTTTGGTTTAACCGGCGTACACAAATTAACTAGAAGTTCATAACACTCCGCCCCCATCACTGTTATTAATGTAGGCACTTGTAATTCGGCGGGGATCTTGTTAACTAAAAAATATTGTTCTAAACGTTCCACGTACAACCGCCAATCATCACTGTGGACTTTGAACTCAGCAATTTTTCCGATCGACATTTTTTTATCAATTTTGTGTGTACTCTTCTTATTATCGCACGGTCACGCGTCGAATCGTCTGTACTCGTCGCCACTGAAGAATATGGAACCTGCTGGAACTATCGGGAACACAATGAAACACGGACTTCACTGATAGACGTATATTTGGCGACTGGCGCGCGGCTCGTAACGTACGAAGACTTAATTCTAAATACCCACTATTACAAATATATCACAGAACGTTAGACTTCACTTTTGATCGAGACACGGGTGCGAAAGGATGTTCTGCCATCCTATATCTAATTTACCGCGTTTCCATATTGAATCCGATTCCATCTGCCTAATCAAGTGATATTGTTGAATTATGTTAACCTTAGTGTATTAATAGAAGTCTGTGTTAAGCGCTGTGACTAATATTTCGGTAAACCACCATGTCTGATCATTTTGATGATGAGGTGTTCCACACGCTTCCGTCATATATATTACGTTCTCAAAAACAGCTCTAACGATTTCGATGAAAGTTGCATTAATGGGGTTTACGGGGGGCGAAAAATCGATCTAGCTAGGTCTCATTTCTGGGAAAATTCGTCCTCTCTATTTTCATCAGAGCAGAGTTCGGTCGCCCTGGTAGGTACAATAAGTCTGAAATCCCATCTTGAATAAGCCGGTGATCAATGCTGCTGACTTCTCTGTAAGAGAAGAAGACTTTGCACTGCAGTGGGATAATAATATGCTGGTATTATTATTATTATTATTATAGGACTAAAACAATATTCTTGTGACCAAAAATAACACTCTATTGATTAAGCTACTTGATGCACAAGCAATTTCAGTTCCTAAACAACATCTGCTTCACACGAGTTTCTCAATGACTCCCATTTTACAAAATGGCGAATTTCCTCGACAATTTGAGCGAAGAAAAACATTCTGGAAGTCCAAACGTCCGGCGTTGCATAAGACTCGTACATTTCAGAGTACTATTGAGCTAATTTTCTTTGGCTTCCCTTCACTTGCTGCATTTTAAAGGACGTCTGGCACCTACAGCATTTTTCCTTTTGAAAATTGTGGGAAAAGAATGATCATTTTTATGGGTGCTTCTCCTAATTATATGAAGTTATTTGATATTTTCAACGCTCACGAGATAAATAATGAACGCGAGATTATACTTACTCCGATACTTATTTCGTCTATCATTATTATATAGTATTACGTTCACATAATCAGCCTATAATGTTCCCACTGTTGGGATACAGGCCTCCTCTCTGTGAGAGGAAGTAGGCTGTTATCTACCACGCGGGCCCAGTGCGGGTTGGTAGATGTCACATGTCTTCGAATTTGTGGTACTAGGAGATGCCGGTTTCCTCACCGTTGAGAGCAGTGGTGATGAAATAATTTACACCAAGTAAAGCGCCTGTCTGAATTCGAACCTACCTACTTACTCTATTTTTATTCCATTCGTCTTTTTTTTCGTGCTAAATAATAACAGCCGTAAGGGTCGATCCATCAGGTTAAGCTACGCTTGCCGGGGTTGGTCCGTAGATGGGTGACCATCTGTACATACCGAGACTCCTCCGTGCCTCGGAAAGCACGTTAAGCCGTTGGTCCCGGCTGTCATTCGTAGATCTTTGGCAGTTGTTACGGGTCGTCAGAAGCCCGAAAGTCTGACAACCAGTCTTACCAAGGGGTATCGTATTACCCAATAACTGGGTTGTGGAGGTCAGATAGGCAGTCGCTCCATGTAAAATACTGGTATTCAGCTGCATCCGGTTAGACTGGAAGCTGACCCCAACATAGTTGGGAAAAGGCTAGGCAGATTTTTTCGTCTTTTTTTTTGTAGTTAAAATTGCAAGGTATTTGGCCAGTGAATTTGGTAATTAATTGACTTTCTTTGTACTCTTCTAAAAAAATGCTGATTCAGTTATGATTCAGTACCCACCTACTTAGTATAATTGTAGTTTTTTCTGGGAATTATTTCGATTTAGAGTATGTGGGAAACTATGCCACGCAGTGATATAAAATTTCGACGTTATTTTATTCATTTAAAAAAAAAATGTGTTATCAAATTATTAGGTTGTTCTGATTAATTTTGATTCAGATACTGCAAATCCAAATCCGTTCAAATCTATAGGTATATATAAAATTGATTTTTTGCCATGCATTAGTCTCGCGAAAACTCGAAAATGGCTCGACGGATTTTAATTTTTTTTATTGGTCGCCTCATTACTGCGATCGTTTAAAAAAAACGAAAATTAGGAAAAACCCAAAGGAACAGCTGAAAATTTGAAATAGAATTGTTGACAGGACAACGTCTAAAGGTTCAGCTGAAAAAAAAAGAATAAATATGAATAAAGAATTTGATAATGCTCATTTTGGTCATGACAATAATACGTGGCTGTTCAACATCGCTGTAGTTACAATATTATTCTACATAGCCTTCAGTTACAACATCTTTTACCATCTCAAGTATATTCATAACTTCCACAATATTATCACCAACAAATCCCAATCTTCCTTCCATCTCACACCCACTAAACACTAATAACCACGTACAGGTAAAATTACATAAATCTCATTGACGCGTTACCATGGCAACCGCTCAGACGCCCGGTAAACCGAAATTAATCCGTCCGTATGAGCGTAGAGTCGAACTTAATTAGCGGCTCTGCTTGTGACTATGTAGAGGTGAGCGCGATGATTAGACGATAGATGTGGCTGCTTGATTATAACTGTCTTAGCTGAGGAGATAACGAACTGCGTTGCTGTAGAGTGTAAAGTTTTGTAATCATTGCCTTTTTTATACAATCGTAAAGGATGTATTCGGTTCGTTCCCAAAAAACTTGATAGCTCTGAAACTGTCGAACATTCTTTATCAATAAATAGATTGCATATAGTTTTTATTTTTTTTTATTAGCTCTTACATTTAATTTTACACTTTACCACTGATTTCAAAGATTTTTTTTTTATTTGAAATGGGTTTGCTCTTGACTCTAGTCTAGGTCAGAGGTGACAGAGACAAACTCGACTGTGGAGAGAGCTTACCCAGAAGAAGTCTGTTCACTCACTTTGAAGAGATTAGGGTTGTATGCGTTCGGAAACACAGACGCAGGTAGTGAGTTCCACTCTTATGCAGTGCGCATTATAAAAGACATTTGGAAGCGCTTAGTGCGAATTGGTGGAATATCAACCAGGTAGGGATGGTAACTGGCAGTGCGTCCATCCGGTGGTAGAAGTAGGCCCGTGGAATGAGGTCGTGAAGTTCTTGGGCACACTCACCGAAGTACTCTTTGAAATCTGTAGAAGACCTACAAGCAGGCAATCTTGCGGCGATGAGCCAAGCTAAGCGAGGAGCCAAAGATATTGCGACTGACTCTGATTCATTGCTCGCGAGTATAGGTATTCTTTGCTTATAGATCTGTCAAATCTTGCATGATCCTCCATCCATAATAGAGATAATTATGGTATCGTAACAGGGCTTTAAATATTGCTATGGCCAAACTGAGCATATAGAAATTCAAAAATTATTTATTTTTAAAATTCTATATGCTCTGTGACTTTAAAATAAACCTATAATCCACTTATTGCTTATGTCTTTATGTCTTGGCTAAACATGAATGTATTCAAGTTAGCTCATTCATATTGAAAAATAGTAAATAATGGCATAACTCATTTATGTTTAGCCTTTGACATTTACCCAAAATTCAACCATTAGTTACTATGTTTAACCATTGGTTGAGTTAACTACGGATCAAAAAACCGGCCGTTAATCGTGTTTTGGCCCTTGGCTTCACAAAAAAAAAACCTTCAATTATTATAATCATGAAAAAGAATATGGCAAAGTAGTTTTTGAGGACAAAAATTGATTTTGCGTGCAGCCGAAATGCGTCAACATCCTTTGGGATCCATTTCTCCTTAAGACTACTCACTTCATAACATTTCTCCAACATCTTCGTGCACCCTCCAATCCCAAAATCTAAGCCAGTTAAAACAGAAATCAATAGCGATCTCCATAAACCTTCCATACACTACAGGAGCTAATGCCAAGCGCGGTCGAATGATTGGTATAAGCGCTCTTTGCCAACTATCTTGCTCTATGGGTTTTGATCTGCAAAACTCACATCTAATCCAATTAGCAGAGGTATTGTGGTGTGAATGAGGAGTGAAAGAGGGCTTAGTGAATGTGAACTGGAGTAGGATTTAGATGTTCTAGGGAGCTATTAAAATAGTGGACGAACAGGAACTAGAAATGCGATGTGTTTTCTGCAGAGACTTTGATAAGCCAGATTAATTCGTTTGCAGGAATTTGATTGCTGTACATAATTGGTTATAATCATTTGTCGAAATGATTACCTGAAGTTTTGTATCTAGCTTGAAATCTGATTTTACCAGTTGAATATAGTGTTATATTAATCTGTAATTGTGATGAGGTGAGATTGCAGATGTTTAAATAATTCAGAATCAGTGTCTTTTGTAATGGCAGTCATTAATAGCACTGTTGAAATGACTAGACTGATTAAGTATAAGCGAAGCTAATCCTACTAAAAATATTATAAAATTTTTGTGAAAGTTTGTAAGTTTGAATGTTTAGATATTTGTTACTGAATCACGCAAAAACGGCTGAACGGATTTAGATTCAATTTGGTATACATATTGTTTATAACCTGTATTAACACATAGGATACTTCTTACGGGTATGAGACTTGCGGGTGAAACCACGGGGCGCTTCTGGTATTTTTTTTAAAGTTAGACCAAGCTAATATTTTAGGAGAGAATGTCAATGTAGCTTTGCATCTGTATCTCTGCACTTGCATAGATATGTTAAAGCTTTCTAGAATAAACATTCTGGATTTTCACCTCCTAGGGTTACCGAAACACACACAAGGGAGATGATACAAACAATGTAGAAGGGTATAAAGTGAATGTGAAATAAAAGCGTCGCGACCCCATTTTAAGCGACCAAAATAAGTATGAGAAATATAAAAAATATATCTTAGCCAGCTCTTACTAGCGAGCATAAAATGTAACTATTTCAATAAAAAACTACTCAGCTAAGTAGGTACATAGTTAAAATTTTACGGTCTGATAGCTGGGGACTTGAGTGAAATCTGAGAAAAAAGCGTCACAATTAAATTATATAGCACTGAAATAAAAACACCTTTTCAAATGTTATAACTACGATCCAACAGGGTTTAATATACTCATGATGACGTAAGCATATTTTGTACCTAAGACCGTGACGGGGACCACAATACTCAAGTCTAAATTCATAGGTGCATATTTCTTTTTATTAGAGATGGGTTTGCTCTTGACCCTAGTCTAGGTCAGAGGTGACAGAAACAAAGTCGACGATGGAGTGAGCTTACCCAGAAGAAGCCTGTTCACTCTCACTTTGAAGAGATTAGGGTTGTATGCGCTCGGAAACACAGACACGGGTAGTGAGTTCCATTCTTTTGCTGTGCGCATTATAAAAGACATTTGGAAGCGCTTAGTGCGAATTGGTGGAATATCAACCTGGTAGGGATGGTAACTGGCAGTGTGTCCGATGGTAGAAGGGGGCCGGTGGAATCAGGTCGTGGAGTTCTTGGGCACACTCACCGACGTACAATCTGTAGAATACCGACAAGCAGGCAACCTTGCGGCGATGAGCCAAGCTATGAAGCTTGGCATCCACCAGCTTTACGTCGCCAATGAGCCTCTTAGCTCTGCGTTCCACCGAGTCAAGCGCAGCTAGTTGGTACTTAGCTGATTATTATTGAGCCATATTGTAAGGCCCTTAACGTGACCCCGATATACAGGGCTATTTCATACATTTTAGTCGAGTAGGTATTGAATTTTTTTATGAAATAGCAGATTTTTTTTTCGTGGTTCAACACCCTGTAAAAATTTGGCTACTGACAAAAAAAATTGCACTGTATCGTTCGAGTGTGGTTCCATGGCTTTTTTCTCAATATAAATTATTATGCTACTCGAGACGGTTACAAACACAATTAGACAGCACGGAATCACACCAGCTATAACGTATTTATTTTTGCTAATAACAACAATGCATGAATGCAGTCCAATTCATCTGGTAAGAAAAGTGATTACTGACAAATTCTATAGAACTATTCATTTGTCAAAAAATTGGCAGGAACTATAGGATTATCAAATGATCTATGAAGAAGACAACTTAGAACATAACCGGTCATATCATAATCATTACAAAACCCGTGGGTGAACACAACCATTCCGTCCCCAACTACACACGAATACGGATTTGTAAGCACAAATACGGATTTACGAGTTCCAACTCGTTTCGTCACTAAAATACTACAATGCGGCCCATTTCGTCAATTAAATAGTTTTAATGAAATCACGAAAGTTGTGCGCCATATAAAGGCGTCGACACACTCGCGAGCGGGACTCAGTTTCGTGGACATATTAATTTATCTTTATATTAATATAACGCTCAGTCAGCATGTGTGCACAGTACCGACTTCAATGTGAAATTGCTTTTTTAGTTATAAAATATAGCGACAGTATCTTGAGTTTTGGTTACGTTGTAACTGATGAGTCAGTTATATTTTAATGGTTGTGAAGTAGATTTTGAATCTATTAAGAGTGTTGCCGAAGAAATGATTGTTAATTGAATTGGACACTTTGTGTACAACGTTTTGAAAGGTAGTAGTAGCTTTAGACCTAATGTACTTTGACGCTGTGCGAGAATCTATTTTTACCTAATAATAATCTCATTGACCTCTTTCAGAAAGTACTTTAATAACGCCGAACCTAGGAACAACCACTTTTTTACCTCTAGGTACAAAACATTTATAATTTATTATATTAGAAACCTTTAAAAAATGAGGCAGTTTACTCAAAAATACGAACAGTAATCATTTAAAACGCCCACGTATCAATAAATAAAATCCCCAATAACATTCAGGGAAAAAGTTCCAAGCTCACTGGAAATCCTTCACGGGAATAAAATTAAAACAGATTCAATCTCATTAGCACTCAGCTTATTTAGTCGCTAGGCTAGAGAACTATGCCATTCATCATCTCGTTCGCCTTGAATGAAGACGTCTTTTTTGTAATGGAATGTTTGATAAAGAAGGTTTTCTGTTATTACTTAGATGTCACTGAAAATCTTTGTCAGATTCAGCTTTTTGGAAATGATGTTCTTCTTCTCTTCGTATCAAAGGTTGCTTTGAAACTATATTAGAATTCGCATTTCTGCATCTTCTGTAGACACCCATAGGTATAGTACAGACGCCAGCACATCAAGCTACTACACTCTGGCAAATTTCTTTAATAGATTTTCAACTTTATCGCTGAAGCATTAGGTTCAAGGTCGATTGGGAAAATTTGACAGTTTCGGGTAGCTTGACCTGCTGGCATCTGTACATGATATTCTAGTGTTATTGAATAAATACGTACTAAATGCAAGTATTGTTACTAATTTTATTTTTTTTATTAATTGTTTTATGCAATGTTTATATATATATATATATATATATATATATATATATATATATATATATATATATATATATATATTATTTTAATAATATCGATTGTTATTTATCAAGATTTGAATTCATAATGAGACTATTTTGGATTGGATCAATTGTTATTTGCTAATTTATAATAATACTAGCTGTAGCGCGCGACTTCTTGTCCGATCCAGGTTGAATAGTAGCCTATGTCCTTCTCCAGGTCATGGTCTACCCATTTGCCAAATTTCATCCAAATCCGTTCAGCCGTTTTAGCGTGAAAGCGTAATCAACAAACAAATACACATTCGCATTTATAATATTATTTAGGATAGGAGGATGCAAAAGCGGTCTATCCACACTCTACACTTAAATTTTAAAAAAAAAACTCTAAATACACTACAAAAATTTCTATAACAATATAATTCAATCATGATTCGAAAGACACGTGGCGCCATCTATTATCATAAGAACGTTATTGTTGTTTTCCTCGGGAACATTACCTTTTTCGGGATAAAAGGTACCCTATGTCCGTGCCTGTACACCTGACAACGTATATAAAAAAATTCAGGATGATCGGTTCAGTGGTTTAGGCATGAAAAGGTAACAAACAAACAAACTTCCTTTCGCATTTATAATATTAGTTAGGATGTCAGTTAATGAATAATAATAAATTCTCATCATCTGCCTAGCCTTTTCCCAACGATGTTGGGGTCGGCTTCAGTCTAACCGGACGCAGCTGAATACCAGTATTTTACATGGAGTGACTGTCCCCACAACCCAGTAACTGGGTAATACGATACCCTTTGGTAAGACTGGTTGTCAGATTCAGGTGTCTGACGAGCCGTAACGACTGTCAAAGATCCACGAATGACAGCCGAGACCAACGGCTTAACGTGCTTTCAGAGGCACGGGGGTAGGGTATATAAAGATGATCACCCATGCACGGACCAACCGCGGCAAGCGTAGCTTAACCTGATCGATCGACCAGTGCGGCTGTTATTATTATTACTTAGCCACAAGCCCCTCTAACTAAAAAATAAATTCTAAAATAATGAGTAAATGAAATAAAAATGTTTATGGAACTCAAACGGTAGATAAAACATTTAAAGTCAGGAATGCTACATGCAAGACTTAAATCACGTAACTCTTTTAAGTAGCTTGTTTGTTAAATTTAGTTACGTAGTATTATATTATCTGTGATTTAATTATTTTTTGTAGCAAGTGATTTTCTAAATGGATATTTTATTAAAGAAGGCTTTATTATTATGTTACCAATTGTTACCTAGCTGTAAAATTTGCAAGTTGAAGTGGCAATGATCAGTCTTTCAGATGGAACACAACGTTGACAATCGTTATTGGGGCTCGAAGGTACATCAGTAGACGCCAAACGGCTAAAATCATGATGTCAAATTCATAAGTCGAAAAAATCATAACACGTTTTACTTATACGGAAACATTTCATTCTGCCTAGCCTTTTCCCAACTATGTTGGGGTCGGCTTCCAGTCTAACCGGATGCAGCTGAATACCAGAATTTTACATGGAGCGACTGCCTATCTGACCTCCACAACCCAGTTACTGGGTAATACGATACCCCTTGGTAAGACTGGTTGTCAGACTTTCGGGCTTCTGACGACCCGTAACGACTGTCAAAGATCCTCGAATGACAGCCGGGACCAACGGCTTAACGTGCTTTCCGAGGCACGGAGGAGTCTCGGTATGTAAAGATGGTCACCCATCCACAGACCAACCCCGGCAAGCGTAGCTTAACCTGATGGATCGACCCGTGCGGCTGTTATTACTTAGCCACGAGCTCCTCTTATACGGAAACGTAATACAAAATATGTGCCTTAGTCTATGAATAACGAACTCTCTCCAATGCCAACCTTTTGAAAAACATCGATAAGCACGACAATGCTTTAGAAGTTAACTTCCTGAAAACAGGTAGATACATTAAACATTTTAACGGCCCACCGTAAAGCAATAAAGCTACAGAATGGGCCAGAGACCAACTATAAAATATAATTACCAGGACGCTTGCCAACGGAAAAATTGTGTCAACACTGAGTTATGTTATCGTTTTCTTATATAATGTTTATAACACTGTTTATAAGGACAAGTGAGCCCACTCTTGATAATGAACTTACTAAAAAGTGCGTGGTAAAATTAAAATTGAGTACAATCATTACCACCCTTGGCAAATTCATTGTTGATTGTAGTAATATAATAATATCCTGGGACATTTTCACACACGGTCATCTGATCCCAAACTAAGCAGAGCTTGTAACTATGGAAACCAGATAACTGATCAATCAATCAATCTGCCTAGCCATTTCCCAACACACAACCCAGTTATTGGGTAATACGATACCCCTTGGTAAGACTGATTGTCAGATTTTCGACCTTCTGACGACCCGTAACGACTGTCAAAGGTCCACGAATGACAACCGGGACCAACGGCTTAACGCGCTTTCCGAGGCACGGAGGAGTCTCGGTATGTAAAGGTCACCCATCTACGGACCAACCCCGGCAAGCGTAGCTTAACCTGATGAATCGACCCGTGCGGCTGTTATTACTTAGCCACAAGCTCCTCCAAACCAGATAACTGTTATACTACATATACTATTTTTTTTTTTTTGTAAATACATACTTATATAGATAATTCCAGACTCAGGACAAACAGACATGTTCATGCATACAAATGTTTGTCCTGGATGGGAATCGAACCACGACCAGCGGCATGACAGGTGGTATGTTAACCAACCACGCCATCTGGCCTGTCAAAAGTAGGTGACCCGCGGTGTCGTCGTTTTGTACGTGTAGTTTTATAAGCCCGCGGCTTCTGGCCACGACTTCGTCCGTGTGTTTCGACCTCCGACCCACCACGTCACATCCCAACCGCCCGTGCTATTACATCGTTTTCGCTTAGCGTTTTTTCTAACCTTTTTCTTTTTGCTCGGCTCCTAAGGATCGTAGCGTGGTCTTAATAGCCTTTAACCTTTCTCGAGAATTGGGCCATCAAATGCAAAAATAATTGTTCAAAACTGACTGGTAGTTCCAGAGATTAGCGCGTACAAACAAACAAACTCTTCAGCTTTATTATTAGTTATATGTGTTAACCATAATTAATAAAGATACATACTTAGTATTAAGGTTGCTTAAAAGGGTTTCAACATCCGGACCTAATGATGTTTTCTGGTTTCTCTTTATATTTTGTTTTGTTCCTTAATAATAAAAAAAACACTGGCAAAGTGCGAGTTGGACTCGCGCACAAAGGGTTCCGTAGCACCTTACAATTATTTTATTTTATTATTTGCTATTATAGCGGCCAAAGTAGTACACACTCAGTAAAAATTTCAAGTGTACAAAAAACTCAGCCCTGTGACAGACAGACGGATGGACAGCAGAGCCTTAGTAAGGGTGCGTTTCCACAGACGCGGAGCTCGGCGGAGTGGAGAGGAGCGGACCGTGAATCGTTGTTTCCACTGACGTGGAGTGGAGATTTCGAGCACCGTGTTTGGTCAATTCACGGTCCGCTCCTCTCCACTCCGACTAGTTCCGCGTTAGTGGAAACGCATCCTTATAGCATTCTGTTGGCACCCTTTGGGTACGAAACCCTAAAAAGTATTTAGCAGCATCCTGTAACGTAACTACATGATATATCTGTACGTCATTTTATATTGAAGACAATTGAACAGCAGAATGATCTGCATATCGCTATCGTTTCATTATCTTGAGACTTACCTACGCTGCTACTGGAGCAGCACCTACTTACTAATAGCTAGTAAGCCTATCTTAGCTACATAGTTCCTTGATCTCTACATCTCTGTAAAGTTCTGCCTCGTTTTAAGGCTCTTTCAAACAGGTGCGACACGTGACGTCATTCGCACGCGACATAAAGGCACTGCTCGTCGCGCGACACGCGGTGCCTTTGGGTCGCGTGCGATACGCGTCGCGTGTCGCGCCTGTTTGTAGGAGCCTTTACTGCTTCCTCTTTTTCTTGGAACTGTAGTCCTAACACGATACAAAATTACTTACTCATACTGAATAAATTTTCAATTTGTATCTGACCTTTTAAAAGAACCCGAGAAAGGCATGTAAGGGAAAAAATAATTATTGTTTTGTAAAATCAGGTAAATTAATTATTTAGCAAATTGACTACCAGCTTAAATTTATTGCCAACTTAATTTGACTACCAACTAAAATTTACTACCAACTTAAATTGACTACCAACTTAAATTGACTAACAACAAAAATTGACTACCAACTTAAATTTACTGCCAACTAAAATTGACGACCAACATAAATTGACTACCAACTTAAATTGACTACCAATTAATAATAATAATAATACTTTAATAATAATAATACTTTATTGATGCAAGTCCTTACAATTATGCTTAATATCTAGCTAAAGTTCTTAATAATTAAGGCGCACAAAAATTTAAACCCTGACTCCTAAACTAGGAATACCTGTGACTTAGGAGTCAGTGTTCTACTGTCACTTGGACACTAAAAACCCTACGGAAATTAAGAGCTGGTAAGCTGATATTACACAAGAGAATATACACATATATATTGTGATTATAAGGAAAACCAAATGAAAAACAAAATAACAGTATGAAGTTAAAAATTAAAATTAAATAGTAAAATTACAATTAAAAATTTAAAAATTTAAAAAGTAAAATGACTGTGTGGGTGATGCTGTGTATATGACTGGGAATCGTGTGTATTGTTTTTGTCGTGTGAGTGTGTGTGTGTGACTGGGAAACATGTGTATTATGTGTTGTGTGAGAGTAATATGAGAAGCATAAGTATATATGTAAATGTGGTGCTGTCGAGTCTGAGTTAGTACGAGCTCGGTGGGTTTTGTTGTAGTATAGATGTCGGTGTTTGTATTAAATGTTTCTATGGAATGTTGGGAGTTACGTCAGAGTGGTCAGTAGTTCCTCAGTTTGAGCGTAGTCTAGGGTGTACAGCATGTTCTTCAGCTTAGTTTTTGCTTCGTGTTTGCTTAACCTAGCAATTTGTGTGGACTTATTAATATTTTTATAAACAACAGAGCTCAGCACATACAGCTGTCTTCTGGCGAAGGTAGTTCTATGACTAGCAGTTGGGCAAAGTATTCTTTGACCACGTTTATTTGAGTCAGGAGGTGGTACCTGATTATGTTTCCAGAGAGTTGTTCTAAGTACAAATAACTGTCTTACTGTTAAAAGTTTGAGCTCTGTGTATAGCTGATTAGTCGGATAGCGAAAGGGCTTTTGCACCATAACCTTAAGTACTGCCCTTTGCGCACGTTCCAGCTCGAGAAATTTAGTTTTGGCCGATCCACCCCAAGCTAGAATACAATAGCCGATGATGGGCTGGCAAAGTGCAGTGTAAACCATTTTTAGGGTCTCTAAGTCCGCAGAATGCCGTAATGACTTAAAGAGGTGAATTGTTTTCCTGACTTTACCAGCAGTATACTCTATATGCCTGTTCCATTTCAGTCCATCATCGATCACCACGCCCAGATATTTGACAGATGTTACTGAGGGGAGCGCCACGCAGGAGCAGGTCGAGGTGTCCAGGCAGGTATGATGTCTAATCGAGTATATGTTTGGAGGTTTCGTACTAGCATGAATAGAAAACGGGAGGTAGTTTGTTTTTTGTAGGTTCAGGGTTAGTAAATTTTTGTGGAGCCATTCCATGACAATTTGCAGGGATTCTTCAGCATTGTTTTTCACTTCAGCCCAGTTCCTCCCATGTACTACAATGGCTGTATCGTCGGCATAGGTAAATATATTAGCAGATGGCAGAGTAAGGGTGCACAAGTCATTGATGTAGATAAGGAAGAACGTTGGGCCGAGTACACTGCCCTGCGGGACACCGTATGATATTATCTCATCATCACTAATATGAGATCCTATCTTCACACAAATTTTCCGGTCTAGCAGGTAACTCCTGAAGAGATCATGAACAATGCCTCGTATGCCGATGCTATACAGTTTAGATAGGAGGGTAGGAACAGAGACTGTGTCGAACGCTTTTGTTAAGTCAAGGAATAGACCCAGGCATTTATTTTTATTATCTAGTTTCCTAGCTACAAGTTCAGTTAGGTCTAGCACTGCGTCTTCTGTAGATACTCCTTTTTTGAAGCCGTACTGGTTTTTTGCTACTATGTTGTTTTTTTGTAGGTAGTTTACAAGTTGTTTATTGATTATTTTCTCCATTATCTTCGACATAACAGGGAGTACAGCAATGGGTCTATAGTTATTTACACAATCTCTGTTCCCACTCTTATGTATTGGATGAATTACGGCTTTTTTCCATGTATTAGGGAATATACCTGCGGCCATAGAGCAGTTTACTATGTGAGTGATAAGTGGTACGAAGACATGTCGACATAGTTTTATTAGTTTGACGGGAATACCATCCCAGCCAGTGGCACAGCCCTGTCTTAAGCTAGAGATAATGGAGTCCACTTCAGCATTATCCACTTCGAGAAGAACGAAGGAGCCAGGAGAACTCGTGCGTGGGGAGAGATGTGATGAAGGTTGGGCTGCGGCACTTATCCTGAATGCCAACTTTTGGCCAATGTTCGCAAAGTAGTTGCAAACGAGGTTAGCTGCTTCGCGTTTATCAGAGACTGTACTCAATAACTCATATGGGGGGTTGCTTTGCTTATTGGTATATGTGATTTCTTTGATTTTACTCCATAGTCTTTTAGGGTCATTTTTCGCTTTGCGTAGCTCATTTTGTTCGTGTAACCTTTTAAGCTTTTTAAGTAGACTATTACAGTAGTTTCTATAACGTTTATAAGAGGTTTGAATTATTTGGTTGTCAGGCGATTTCCTTGCTTTTTTGTGAAGTTTATCACGGTGACGAATGCACCGTAGTAAACCAGGTGTAATCCAGGGTTGTATATTTCTGTCTTTCTTAGGGATGGTTACTATTTTTGTGTGACTAATTAAAGCGGTGTTTAATATTTCAGTAAGTGTGTCAGATGCTAGGTTAGGATCATTAGTTTTCAGTACTTCCGAGAAATCTTGAGCTTCGATGTGGTTTTTTAAATTAGTGAAGTCAATTTTTGGTATTTTGCATGCCGGCACCGATCTTCCAGAGAGTTGGACGTTATTAATGACAAGTAGAATTGGGAGGTGGTCAGTAACATGTGACTCAATCACAAGTAATGTGGCTGTTTTGTCCGTTTTGAGCATCACATGATCTATGCAGCTATTAATTCTTGTGGGTATCCGGTGGGCGGGTAACAGGCCGTGCGTGGCGTTTAGTGTTAGATACTCGGTAGCACGTTCCTCTATACCAATAGGTCGGATGTCTATGTTTGTGTCCCCGATTAGGCAGACATTTTTATAGGTTTTTAAGGACAAGAGGATATTGTCTACGCTATTCAAAAAGTTATCATATTCAGCTCTTGTATTATATGACGGGGAACGGTAAACAGCCGCAAATGCGAGTTTATTTGTGATTTCACATGTTAGGCAATTTCCATTTAGAAAATCGGGTTCTTTAATAGTGCAATTAATGTTATCTTTTATATACACAACAATACCGTCATTCTGGTTGGCTGTCCGTTCCGTATAATACGACTTATAGCCGTTTAACACAGGGAGATTCACCACTTTGCTTAGCCAGCACTCAGTAAGCACCAAAACATCACAGCTAACATTGAGTAAATTTATCAATACTAAGAGTTCGTCAAAGTTTTTATTTATACTTCGTATATTTATATGGAAGATTCTGATATGATGGTCCGTCCCTACCATGTAGTTTGAGCAGTCTGACGGTGGACATTTATAGGATTTTGCTACTTCAAATTCATCTAAGTCGGCTGTAATAATAGAATGCAGAATATTAGCCATTTGTAAGAAACGATTTACGATTAAATGATACCATACAAAGCTCCAGGGTGTTTGGCATGTATACTATGGTCAGGTAATAGAAACTAGTGTAGTGTGATAGAGGACACCAATTGTTGTGTGTATTAGTTAGGTAAAGTGTGACAAAGTTTATGTTTGTGTGCTTTATGTAATGGTTTATGTATGGATTTGAGTGTTGTTTGTTGTGATTCATTTTACTTGAGTTATGTAACAAAAAAGAAGTATAAAGCAAGTTATCAGTAATAATAATGTAGTACAACTTATGCATACCAGCCATTAAAACAAAGTAGATTAACGAAGTACTGCTTACTAATGATGATCTGTGACATAGTCATTCCTGTAGCTCTTTAAGTGTTGTTTCAGACTTGACGAGAATTTGTTTATCTCCGGCTTGCTTTCGAAGAAAAATGTTGCCATTAGAGGTCCAGCAGAATGCGTATTTCCTTAGGCGTGCAAATTCTCTTGCCTGGTAAAATAGCTTTTTGTTAGTATTAGTAAGATGCTCTTCTACATAGACTGGTTGTTTTTGCCCCGATATTCCGAGTATCTCCGTATTCAATTTGTCTCCTTTATTCGTCTTTTTATTGTTGTAAGTTCGTACTCGTGAGATTAGGTCGAACTTTGTTTGGACGTTAGTGAATTCAGCGATTATAGGTTTGCTGGTGCCTCGGTTCCCTGGCGTGCGATATATATCTCGGAAATGAGAGGCAGTTAGAGGTAGGTTCACTACGTTGGCTATGTCTGTTACGATTTTTGACAGATCTGCCGACGACTCTTTATCCTGGGTAGGTATGTTACGCACTTCTATACTAGACGACCGGCACTTATATTGAAGGTCTCTGACAGCCATTTCCAATGACTCGGAGTGCTTCTTATATGCAAAGCTTTCTTGTTGCAGGCGCTTGATTTCTTTCTGTAGGTCATCATATTGAGAGCTGAGGAATTCAACGGATTTCTTTATTTCGATGTTAGTTTCTTTTATTTCGGTGTTAGTATTTTGGATTTGTATGTTTTGGAGTTTCAGTTCAGACATGTCAGAAACCAGCTTTGCTATCCACTCAGTTTGCGCTGCAGATTGCTTTGTTGCATTTTCATCTTGGTCGACCTTCCAGGCCAGAAGCATTTCCTTTATTTCATTCTTAAGTTCTTGCTTGAATTGTTCAAATTGTTCCAACTGGTTTTGGTTTCCAATGGTTTCCAATTTAAATTAACTACCAACTTAAATTGACTACCAACTAAAATTTACTACCAACTTAAATTTACTGCCAACTTAAATTGACGACCAACATAAATTGACTACTAACTTAAATTGACTACCAATTTAAATTAACTACCAAATTAAATTGACTACTAACTTTAATTAACTACCAACTTAAATTGACTACCAACTTAAATTAACAACCAACTTAAATTGACTACCAACTTAAACTGACGAAAAGAAAGAAAGAAAGAAAATACATTTATTTAGCACTGACTAAAAGGCCCACAAAAATAATACACAGCAGATTGCAATACTAATAATAAAAATAAAATAAAAAAACAAACAAAATGTATGCAAATGTGAACAAATAAACAATGCAGAAATGTGTGCCTCATGGCTGCGCCAAAAAAGGCCCAGTTCAGCAAAAATGCCAGACAACTAGTGCCTGACGCTAGTTTTCAACTGGACCTGACCTGACGACCAACTTAAATTGACTACCAACTTAAATTATCCGTATATTGAACTCACCAATCTCACTCTTGACAGCAGTATGACGTACTGTCAAATAGACTGCGTACGGCTGTATGGTGTGCAAAAGTGCCAAAACAGCGTAGGTACTTTTAACAAACGCTAGGGCCTTTCCAATTTTGAAACAATTTTGCTTGCAAGTTGCAATTGTACTTATAATTGTAAAAGTAAAACAAAGGATTTACGAGTATATACAAATATTCGTGTATATAAAAAAAACTTTTTAGCAAAAAATAAAACCGACTTCCAAAACAAAACACTACAAAGTGAAAAATAACTTTCAGTAGTCGGTGTCTTGGGTTTTGTATTTTCGTTTTTTGCCACCGACTTCCGAAATTAAAGTTATTTTTCACTTTGTAGTGTTTTGTTTTGGAAGTCGGTTTTATTTTTTGCTAAAAAGTTTTTATTTTTCACTTTTTAGTTGTGGAACCTACCCCACACAAACTCGAATACATAATTGAGCACAATATGTAAATAACAGTGATAGGAAGTTGTTAAAACGCAAAATACGCATTATTGAAGCTAACTCAAAAACTCCCTAAGCTAAGTTAATAAAACTTATATGGGACCACCTCGGAAGTATACCCTATCAAACAAAAAAAGAATTTTCTAAATCGGTTCATCCGTCTTTGAGAAATCGCGTAACAAACATACAAAAAAAAAAAAAAAATACAGACGAATTGAGAACCTCCTCCTTTTGGAAGTCGGTTAAAAAAATAAGGTGACAGGCGTCTGTTTTGTTGATAGTACTTTTCAAAAACGAAAACCTCTATTTCATTAACACCATACTAAACGCTTTTGGTTTTGCATAAAAAGCGGCTAATTCCAACCTATTACTAGTTTGTTACATGATGTTGAAGTATACCATTAACTTTGTGATTTTTCCATTCCGATAGTGTAAGTTAATGACTCAATTAGTGTTCTCAAGTTTACACTTTATGTAATAACATATTTTAACGATATTTAGGCACATGTCAATTATTAACACCGAATTATCAGATTGTTTAGTTAGCAAAGCCTTTTCTTTGGTAAATGCTCTAATAAGCAAATAGGAAATATAATAGAAAATTTACAAATGATAAATGATTTTATTTCTGTAAGTATTTTTTGTACCAAAGATATATGTTTAGATAGAAAGTCAAAACTGTGAAATCGTCGAAAAAATAGCGTCTAACTGTTCTCCGCAATTTGCACGCACACTAGAAAATCAGAATGCAAGCTGTCACGCACACCAGCATAATAAAGCTGGCCTGTTTGTTTTAGTTTTTTTTTTGCAGCGTGACACTTTATCTAGACATATATATAGGCACGTATATACAGGGTTATTGGTAAAACACCAATAACCTCTTAAGGGGTCATTGTACTCATCATTATGAACATCTTTTCCTATGGAACCAAACCTGAAATCGCGGAAAAAAATCAGCTTTTCAGTACATTTATGTTCGCATAATTCGTCAAAACAGCTGATTTTTTTTTGCGATTTCAGGTTTGGTAGCCATAGGAAAAGTTGTTCATAATGATGAGTACAATGACCCCTTAAGAAGAAGTTGTAAGAAGCTGTTGGTGTTTTACCAATAACCCTGCATAATCAAAGTTTTGTACAAACATTTTTACAAGTAAGAACATTAATTGTTTTAAAAATGAGTTCGGTGTTTCCTATCTGACTACTCCAAGAAGAAAGACCGAAACAAATTCAGAGGTCACAGTCTCTTGAAGTCCAGATACAATCTTGGTCAGATCATGTGAGGACCATGTAGACTAGTGTCCGTAATCGACTTATGAAGAAAGATGTTGTTCTTCCTCAAAAGACCATTTTGTGTGGACCTGTCCAGTCAGTGCAAGCAATTGTCATGTCATTCAATTATCTTGAGGTACGAGTACGTATGTGTAGGTATGTATGGTCCATCTTTATGTTGAAAGCGCTCTGGACCGACTTCGTTATATGTGAGCCTGTACTACGACAAATTAGTTCCTGTCTAGAGGACTCGTCTGCTCAAAACGACTGTTACTGCTTTTTCAATCGACTGAGTTTTAAACAACGATGACTTTATATTTTATTCCATAACTAAACATATTTCAAATTATTGGTTTGTATCACTGGTTGTGAGCCTCCATTAAATAATCAATCAGTGATAAAGATAATGAAAACGGCAGTGCATTTCTATGTATTGAAGTTCTTTATGTATTCATTTTGAATGAAATTTAGATGTGTCCGTGTGTGATGTGGAAATAAATGATAAGAGTGTGGAGCAAGTAAGTGAAGTTGTATATTTGGGGAGTCTGATTACAAGGGATGGAAAGATTGAAGATGTGGAAAGGAGAATAAATGCGGGAAATAAAGTTACAATGTGTTACAAGTTACAAGTTACAAACCAGTGCACAATGGTGTGCTGGTGCCTGTGCTTATGTGTGGACGTGAATGTTGAGTGTGGTAAAAGAAGCTTGACAGTAGAACAAATGCTGTGGAAATGCGTTCCTTGCGAAGCATGTGTGGTGTGACTATGAATGATAGGCTGAGGAATGATGTGATAAGGTAACGCCAGTGCAGTTTAAAGGAAGATGTAGTGACAAAAATTTAAAAGAGTATGCTTAGATGGTTTGGTCATGTTGAAGCGATGAATGAAAGGTGACTAACAAAAGGTATTTACGTTAAAGCAGATGTGTGGAAACGCCGGGAGGGGACGCCCTAGGAAGACCGTAGTAATCTCGCCATCAAACTGGAAAGTTTGGCGAGTAAAATTGTAAAAACCAAAAAAAAATGTATGTCGGACAATAAAAAAAAAAAAATCTTATTGGTGATGTTCTTTAGAAAGGTCAGGTGCGTAGTACTCGCAACTGACGTGCGTGTATGACTAGATGTATGAATGTAAACCAAGCAAGAGGAGTATGTAAGTATCGTAGCAGGTGACGTTCTGTAGTTTCTGCCTACCCCCATGGGAAGAAGGCGTGAGTTGTAACAATTCAGTTTTATTGATTAATTTTCGATGTTTATTTTTTTTAAATACTATTTAATTAGAAATTCATTCAAGACGTTCATTTTTATTGATTTTTACAGTTTTCGTTTACATATATTATGTTCTTCAAATAAAAATATTTGTATTTGAATCTATTAACTGTTTACAGTTGGTAAATAAATAATAGCTTTTAAATTAAGTAGGTAAGTTCATATCAATCGTGCTTGTCGTCGTTTAAGACTCAACATCACTTATAAGTACGGTACATATTTACTTTGCACATTAAACATTTACGAACATAACAAGCAAAGCATGAACAAAAAACTTATATTTTTATTTCACAAAGAAAAAAGAACGTCTCCATCTGATTGCCCCACATCAAGGCTCCAAACTTGACAGTAGAAAGATAAGCAAAAAAAGATCTATACTGTCGATCATCATAGCTTGTTAAAAGTTGCCCTAAACTGACAGAAAAGTTTTAATGGCCAGCAGATAGGCAAACGCGATCAAAGAAATGCTTAAATGTTTATTTGTAAATATAAAGGTGTAGAACTTTATTTAAATAAATGTATTTTCTTACTTTTCTTTTTATAACGAATGTTCTTTTATTAAAAAAAAATAATGTTATGAAAATACGCCATTTTTTGGACCGAAGTTCTTTATCGCGGCTTGCGGTGGAAGTAGACTGGTAGAAAACGTCACGCGCTTACATATACGTATATGTAGGTAATTAAAAGCGTTCATACTTCAGTGTAATCTCGATAACTCAAACCTTGTTAGGTTCCTATCCTCAGTAAGTCGAAAATCCTCAGTATTTCGAATAATTTTCACCTTGTAACACGTACAAATCTATAACTCGAATTTCAACAAAATTAGACTCTGTAAGTCGACTTTAGTTAAATATAATGACGTCTTACTTGGAATTCCCCGAACTCATATTTAATACAGAGCACAGAGCAGAACTATACTAGTTGGATCTGTATTAAAAACAATTTAAACAAAAACTTTTGACTCTTAAGAGTCAAAAGTTTTTGTTTTAGTATTAGCTTGAGACCATACTAGATGGCACTGTATTAAAACATAATGTACAGCGAAAGGAACTTCGTTCCAACCTGCACCCTAATTGTGTAACACACTATCAATTGGAATCTGAATCATTTTGAAGCAAATTGCTAATCCATTACTTCATATGTTCGAAAAATTTGTCTGCTCGACAATGTAAATAACGCAATGAATGTTGTTGAACTGTCAAAATGAAACCGATTCCGATTGAAAGTGTGTTACGTAAGTAGGGAGCTGGCGTCACACGACTATTGAAAAAATTCAATTTAGAAATTTAAAAATTCTAATTCAGGTGAAAATATTCAGGGTCTATTTGTGTTTAGACGAGCGATAGTAATCTTAATCTGTTTTATTTATTTTTAGATACATCTAGAATCGTCAATATTAGCCAGAATTTCAGTAGTCCCACTAGCCGTGCTTGACTCGGTGGAACGCAGAGCTAAGAGGCTCATTGGCGACTTAAAACTAGTGGATGCCAAGCTTCATAGCTTGGCTCATCGCCGCAAGGTTGCCTGCTTGTCGGTCTTCTACAGATTGTACTTCGGTGAGTGTGCTCAAGAACTCCACGACCTGATTCCACCGGCCCCCTTCTACCATCGCACATCTAGACGCACTGCCAGTTACCATCTTTACCTAGTTGCTATTCCACCGATTCGCAGTAAGGGTTTCCAAATGAGTTTTATAATACGCACAGCAAAAGAGTGCAACTCACTACCTGCGTCTGTGTTTCCGAGCGCATACAACCCGAATCTCTTCAAAGTGAGAGTGAACAGGCTTCTTCTGGGTAAGCTCACTCCATCGTCGACTATGTCTCTGTCGCCTCCGACCTAGACTAGAGAAAAAAGTCCATCTTTTTATACGGCTTTCAATAAAAAGTGAAAATCACGATGATGTAGTCGTAAAGCCGATTTTCTACGACGCCAAACTTATCCTCATCCACAATAAAATCTAATACCAAAGTACTCAGTCAATTAGATAACTACACAACTCAAACGTACCCACTTTACGACTCGGAATAACCTTCTGATATCCCTGCGCTTACGTTTCTTTTATTCCCTAATCAACGTCCTAAAATCCCCCACTAGGATCCCTTACATAATACCTACATTATAAACGACGGTCTCAAGGATCTAAGGGTCAATTAAACGTACCTTAAATTAGATCCAGTGAGTTACGTTTTTTCCTTACCGATATTAAAGAGGGAGTGTGCCGTGTTGCTGTATAAACCTCGTCACTGAGTAATGCGGGCCATTACTCTGGCAGGCCTTCTTTCTTTATGAGGGGATGTGTTTTATTAAAATTTATAATAACATAATTCTGTAGTGTTGGGTGCTTATCGCGTATAGGAGTGGAGTTTGAGATTCATAGGGGGCGACGGCAGTTATTTTTGGCTGTGATAAGGGCGAGTATAAGTGACAGATTAGTGTGAACTCACTGTTCGTGCAGTGGTGACCCAAAAACTGCACTACAATGAAAGAAGTTTTAACGACCTACAGACAACAACATTGCAACTGACTATGAGAGACAATATAGGAAGGTCATTTTTAAATCCAGATCAACATAGTTTTTACGAGCACTTTAACACAGACACACACACACGCACGGGAACTTTAACAATACAGATTTAAATACAGAATAGACTATTCAGTTCACTACTAAGTGAACTTTATTGTTTTCTTAGATCCCATGTAACATAGACTTTCACTTTTAATACGTTCTCTACGTATATATGAGATCTAAAACTCATCACAATAAACGACCTGTATTTATACAGAGAATATAACTTTATCTAAGAAATGAGCGTTCATCACCCCCAGGCAAGCTCACTGCGTGTTAGTAAACTGACTCCATTAACACTAGTTCTTCCCACAATATTTCCCTTATCTGTAAGTCAAAGGTATCATAAATTACCTTATAAAAATTCACAGATCTCGTGCTCTACACGACCTTCGGGTACATTGAAAATGCACTTAGGCAGGCTCTTCATTTTGTACGATACCTAATCTAATAGATTTAGACCTAATAGACTTTGTATCGTCTTTGAAGTAATAGAGCTCAAATGCACGAAGTAAAAAATTCGTAAGGTAAAAATTACGCCTTGCAATTTTGAACTTTAATGAAATATTCTTAAGACTATTTTTTAAAATCATTTTTTGTTTAACACAACAACAACGAAGTGATACAAAATAGGTATGAACATAGAAATAATAATTTTAGTCTCAAATATAAAGTTCTAATTAGTAATTTGAAGTATTTTCAAAGTATCTCAAAACAAAATTAATTAAAAAAAATTAAATTAACATCATTTAAAAATTAAATTAAAATACATATGTACAGTCAACGTCTAGAAGTCCACTTACACCGCAATGACCATTATCGCCTGCGCTATACTGGCTGCGGCGTGAGTGATGTTCCAACGTTGTTATAGAAGAAGGTCATAAGTACAACTTATATTGCTATACCATAGTTTTGTGAGATTGCTAGTTGACTTCTGACTGTTTTAGTAAAAATAAATACAAATACAACTCAGCGACGCGACGCGTATCTAAGGAGCGCGCTCCCCGAAATTACGCCACACAAAGGGCACCCTCCTGCCTAGACTATTAGTGACATAGAGGTCCGGTTTTTTTTAATATAGCACAATTCAATACCCCGAGAGCTTGTTTTTATTTTTCGGTATAGCATTTAGTTTTTGGGATATAGTTGATTTTGTGACAAAATACCCTAAAAAATTGATCGCATTTTTCACATTTTTTCGATTTTCAAAAAGTTTTTGATTATTTCATTTATTTTTTCACCATATTGTAACCCTTGTTGATACGCGTCTTTTGAGACCTCAACAATCCATGTAGCCCTAAAACTCACGACACCAAGGCGATGTCACACTCTGAATATTAATATTTTCCGTACCATTCAGATCACAACAGACTCTCATTCCTACTCAGTCATATGAAATGGCTATAACACTGCAAAATATAGTGTGTTTATCTGTTAAGAGGGCTGTCACATTTTGTCACCTCTCTCGCTCACACAGGACCCAATTTTTAAGATTGTTAAATGAAAAGATGTTTTTTTTTAATGTAATCAATTGGCGCACTATTAAAAACACATTTCTATTGCGTTATTAATGAACTCAGCTCAAAAATTATTATGATCTGTTTTTGAGACGAGTTAAATGCCACAATAAAAATGTTTTTAATAATTACTTATTAAATTAACATTATTTACTAGTTCATCAATTTCTTTTTGTTTTATCATCTTTAGCCATCCCATCACGTCTCCGAAGTTTAGCTAGCTAATTTAATTTGCTGCTGTATACAGACAATTTAAGTAGGTAGTAAATTTGATAAACAAGCAATATCCTTGACTTTACCTAATAGGTACTTATTTCCCGACTGTATTCGTGTATACCGAAAACACCTAACGTATAATTCACAACAAGACATGCGCATTTATCAAGCATCATTAATTATTATTCTATAGTTTCAGCCTCTCCCTGTTCAAACGCCGAGAGTCCATGCACTATGTTAATACCACAGAAATAGAATTACAGTATCTCCAAACATCTTCATAGGCACCATCAGGAATTCAGGTCCGACTGGCCAGCAGCTGTGGCCACCTGTTAGACGCTTCCCGCATCCCAATGAGCTGCGATCTGCATCCAGAATGATTGATGATTTCAAGACATGTCTGGAGAAATGTTCTGTCTTTGGAACATGTGTCTTGGATTACACTATAGTGGCGGGTTTTAATTTATGGTGTCACTTTGTGTTTACAATTTGTCGTGCTTAATTTCTTTAGACACTCGGCCGATAAAGAAATACGACTTATTTATTTTTTTAACAGATTTTTTTCTGTCTTATCCTCCGGGGACTACAGGCGTGATGTTATGTGTCCCTCAAGTGTCTGAAAATCCCTATACTTTATGTCAAGGTCATGGCGAATGTCAGCCTACCCCTATAATTTCACACCTACTGTAACTCCGCGGACGCCATAGGACGATTTTTTTTACGTTTATATATTTAAGATATACGTTATACATATATGTGAATTATTAAAGATTTGATTTTTTTTTCTTACGCACTCTTGGTGTGCGCCCGACAGTCAAGGGATTAATAATGAAACTTTGAGCACAAGACATACCTATACACGTGCAAATGTTAGTTTTTGAAGTTTTTGCTTACACTAAGTACTTAACTGAAAGCTATATTTATAAAACTATTCGGTTCTGAAATCTATTTCATTTCAATTTATTTAACTTGCATTAGTACCTATGTACTGATTTTTTATCTGAACTACGAATTATCTTAAGAGTATCCAAAAAGTTTGAATGGAGCCGCTGCAAAATCACAGCTTTTTAGGTACATATAGTTGGGTATGAATTGAATGTACATATAAAAAACAAATTAGGTACCTACTGAATCATTAATGTGACGAAAGGTCATTACACATTTTTTTGCCGTTCTAAATAAAATGTTGAAATATAAATATATTTCAACATTTTGGAGTTTCATCCCTTTTTTTTTTAATTTTAGCCTGAAAGTACCATTTTCACTTCGTGTAATATTGCCATGCATATTCTCGTTACTTTTCTTATAAAGAGGAACACAGTAACCTATTTTCTGTTCGTTCCTCCTTGCAAGATCATAACTGACACACTTTATGACTAAGTTTACCCCTTCGCAAATCACTACGGAATGCAGCTACTGTTCGTATTATTTTTTTTTAATATTTTTTACAAAAACGATGCTTTTGGAAATTTAGTTTATTTTTATCTTTTTATCTACTTTAACGCCAAAGAAAACACATTCGTAAGAAGTTGGCAGTAGGTACCTATCTATCATCACAACGTCAATGTTTCCCCAGTATTTGTCTTATTTGTCTTATTATATTCGTGTATTTATTTGTGATTATATTTGTGTATAATTAGGTATATATTATTATATTTATAGTTTGTAACAGGTATATGTGTATCTTTATATTTAAATAAATATTTATTCTTAAATTTTTCGTAATTGCACCTACCACCACTGCTTGTCTCTGCATCACCCAAAGGTTGACTTGTAGAAAATGTCTATGGTATTAAGTCCGCCTCTGTACATATTTTGTGCTTGGAGCATTAAATAAATAAACAAATAAAATTTTAACTGGTTGCTGAAGTAATAACTTTTATGGCGATATTACAACAAAGGCAAAACGTTTCGTAGTTCACCTGTAAATCTATGAAGTAAATTTTCAGCATCGTAAATGTAAAATAGATAAATGTTTTGACCGAGTTAATATTCAGCGACGGTACAGTTCGAGAGTCAAAACTATCACTATCATTTAACAAATTCGTCGAAACAATATTTTATCTCGGAAATATTTTCCCGCTTCTTCTAACTTGTATTTTTGTTTCATATGAACTTTCTCGTTAATTGCGGACAAAACCTTAGCATAACATAAAATAAATCCGGTGAGAACCCCGTTATCCCCGTATGTATTAATATTGGCAAACGACAAGCTGACAACCTTCCAAAAATATATATATGTATTTTGTTTGTTTTCGTTCGCAAGTTGAACGCTACGCAAACAAAACCTGCGTTACTTGAAGGTGGGACACGGGTTGAATCATATAAATAAAATTTCTCAAGAATGAACCAACTTTCCTTCTTATTATATTTCTTCAGGAACTCTATAAATAACAGCGAGATAAAAACAATGGTCCTGCGGACTGACAACGTAAATAATGCGTTATCAGTCCACACGGCAGGCATCGAACACACGCGCCGGTCGAACTGACCGATACGGACGAAGACACGATGATTTATTTAAAGCAACGCGAAGATCTCTTATCTGCCACCTAGCGTTATCTTATTGCGTGTTTCCTAAATAATTAATGCAATATAGGGCATCGATTGTGAGGTGACGGGCGGGCGCGGGGCGGGGACGAGAGCGCGGGGGTGCGCGCGGCGCACGCACGCGATTGGCTGTCAAGCCTGCGTGAGTGCGTACCTCCCCGCGTGCGTATGCCTTCGCCCGCCCGTGTTTCAGTCTTCTTCTGAAGTCCGTGCGAGACAGACGTGCCGCTCCGCCTTACAAGTGACGTACGAAAGCCGCGACCGCGCGTCCATTCCGCTCACTCCCATCAATTACCTTCACCAAGTTTAATTTACAACTGTGACAATTTCATCTGTCCATATGGTTCACCTCGTAGATATATTTCGTTCGGCGAAAGTTGAATATCCGCCGCCTGTTATTGTGAGTAAACATCTAATTTGAATTATAATTTTTTTTGAAGTATAATTTTTTGTTTGGTTTGTTTGTTTTCATTTATTTTTATTTTTCTTTACAGGTTAAGGTTTTGCGGCATTATTTTATGGCTGTTTAGAAGTCGAGTTTTTAACTTATTCTGTGCTGTTTGAACACAAGTCATATGTTTGTTGTTTGTTTTGTTTAAGTTATGTTTACGCCAATTGGTGTACATTTTGTAAACTAACCAAAAGCAAATTATACTAACCCCAATTTATTTAACTGTGGAGAAAAATATACATGTTGTAGGTCTGTGATTTTTATTTTTGAAAACTTAATAATTCGTTTTTTTAACAAAAAGTGCTCTAACCCTAGTATTACCAAGTTTTAATAAAAGTGGTGTTCAATATATTGTTAAAATTGTTTTTGTCCATAAATTATTTTTAATCACATTCTTGCAAATGAAATGGATTTCATTAATAAAATGGCTGACATCAAATTTTAAACGGCATATTATCCAAAGTAATCTCCTAAATCAATAAACTTGTGCAAGTTAAAACAATTGCCTCTCGTCTTATCAGTGTTCTGATCTTTATTACTTCAATCAAAGATCGAAGTGATAACGTTTAAGACGCTCCGTCATTAGGGACCTGATGGGCTACTTTACTTTTATTGCAAAAAGATTTAAATTGAGGGCTTAATACGATGCATATAAAAAGAAAAAAGTTTAATAATGTTATTCAAAAAGTGAGTGAATATAAATTCACTACCTATCTTTTTTGACATCAAGAGTTCACGTTGAAATGAGTAGCGTGAATATTATTTTTGTGGAAATTAATATTCTCAGTGGAAAAAACTAATTTCAAAAATGTTTACGTTGCATGAATATACGTAAATGAATGCAACGTATACATTGAAAATATTTTTCTTTCGTTAAAAAAAATCACGAAGTACCTAGTGTTTAAAATCCAACCCGATACTTTTAATAAGCAGTTACCTACTGAATAGATTAGTGTAAATTACAGTGTGAGAATGTTCCTCGCTTCTCTCTTATCTTAGTAAATATTTTATTAGGTAGGTACCTACACGAAATACTTCCTATTACTTTAATAACTGCTTTCATATCCTTCTATGTTTGACAGAACAAAATAAAACCGCTGTTAATTCCCGTGTAAGTATTAACAGATTCTTTTTAAATTCTGTTAAAAAAAAACTTCTAACTTTAAAAGTGCAATTTCTGTGCAATACTAAAAAAAAAAACACTGCAGTGACATCAATTTATTCAGTGTCTGTAAGCAGTAAGAATAAACTCTTAATTCAAAAACCGCAACAGCGATTTCAAAACACAGTTGTTTTTCGAATTTAATCAGTGCCATAGAACTTTTACCCTTGTAAAAAGAAATATGGGGCGTAATGTGTGTACGAGGTACTCCGCGACGTAAACAGGGACAAATTAATGCAATTTTACACTGTTCTTGCATGCTGACTGAATTAATATTCAGCTCATGTGTGCAGTTGGGAGGCTCTATCGGCACGGCTTCATGTGTTGACCGTGTCCTTAATTTTGTATTGTGGAACAAATGTAGTGGGACGTGGCTCTTTGAGGATAATGCGGTTCGAATGTGATTTTCATCTTTATATGTCTGTGTGAATTATATTCATTTGCGTGTGAGATTTTGAATAGATTGTGTTGGTGATTGTCTTTTGTTTTTAGTTAAAGTGTAGTGAAGAGAGATTGTTAGAATTTTTCATAAACAGTAGTGGAAGATAGTTTGTTACAATTATACAAAGTGTTAACAAAATGAGGCTTTTAGCAGCTTGATTTAAGGATTGCTTTTGAAGATTCTCTTGCTGCAGCTTAACCAAATAGTGTCTTACTGAAAGGTAAATCAGATAACTAACCTCTTCACTCTTTCGAATTTTATCACCGTAACTATTATGTCAGCAGTGAAAACAAAGAGTCTTAAAATTGACCGTTTAAATTTTTCATCTCCGTATGAGTGAACAAAATATGCTGACAACGTCCTTAAAACCACAACATATAACATCAATAAACTAATAATAAACTTTGGACCAACACCAACAAGAACAGTGATTCAAAACAAACACACAGTAGCATCCTCGCAGCCCATAATTCCACTTAACTCCGACTCTACTCCATATATTCTCATACTGCCTTACGACCGACAACACGTTATGGATTCCAAACTGTACGATATCACATAAGCAAAACATAAAAAGTTTTATCAGGGGCTGGAGCAGTGGCCTTCCAAAACTTGGAAAATATATATATATATATCCTTTCTACGCCCCATTACTCCGCTATGTCGGGCCAGCTTCATTTTTTGCACAAGTTTCGGGTTAACGATTTGTCCAGTAGTCATTGAATTGTGCCATTTAGCAAAGTCTCTAGGTTAATAGAGATAGGCTGTAGTAAGTTTAAGAAAGTTATTTTACTAATTACATAACAAGAATCACATGATTTGATTCGTATTACTTTGATTTATAATCTTCTTTCTTTCTGAGAAGACAGAGAGGTTATCTCAGCGTCGTCGTGTAGTGTTAAAAAATAACTCGAAATGTGGGCCTTTTCTCAACTATGGTGGGGTTGGCTTCCAGTCTAACCAGAGAGAGCGACTGCCTATCTGACCTTCACAACCCAGTCACTGATCACCGTTACCCCTTGGTAGGACTGGTTGTCAGACTTTCGGGCTTCTGACGACCCGTAACAACTGTCAAAGATCCACGAATGACACCTATGGTACTTATAATACTCTAGTCTTCTGTCTAAATACAAACGGTATGTTATAATCTTCAACATTCAATGGAAATTGCTATAATCAACTCTCTATATCACGTAGGATGCTAAGTACACGCGTTGGTGACTGGTGACTGCAGTTACTCGTAGCTATTCATAACAGATAGGAATAGCAGCTGGATGATGGTTGCCGTGGGGAATGGCGTGCAATAGGAGAGGTCTATGTCAAGCTGTGGACTGCTATAGGCTGATGATGATCCTATCAGCGTTATTTCAAAGTGTTCCTTTTACGACTCGCTTGACGACGATTTGGCTCTTTCTTCGTCTACATCCACACCAAATTGAGTAAAGCGACATTGCCACAAAGTTTGTTAGCTTTTAAATACATAATTATGAATGTAATGCATAACATACTGGTAAGTATAATCGGCTGAATAAGTAAGTAGTAAGTATAATGTTCGCACTGCTGAGACACAGGCCTCCTCTCTGTGAGAGGGAGCGGGCTGTAATCCAGTACGCGGGCCCAGTGCAGATGTCCCATGTCTTCGAACTTTTGGTTCAAGGACATGGCCGGATTTCTCCCGATGTTTTTCTTCACCGTTTTGAGAGCAAAGGTGATGAATTAATTTACACAAAGTGGGTTCGAACAATCAAAACGATCAAACAATCAATGAAAATTTATTTTACGGACAACAAAGATCCACAACGTTAGTAACACCTTATAGCTAGTGTTAGGAAGTAATATTATGATTAGAATAGGACTATAGAGGTATGAGGAACAGGGTGTAAGGTTCACTCATCCTCCATTTAAAAGGGAGGATCTTCCGACCAGACGGTGTTGTGTCTGATGGGCTACTGCCCGACGATTGATGTCGGGACGTTGTATATAAGCAAGTCGCGCGGTAAACTCTGATTGCGCGATGTAGGATTTTGCGTGACGTCAGTGTGATGCGTAGTTACACACTGACACCACAGGAGGTAATTTTAGAGTTTGAAGCATTTTGCACAAAAGATCACTAAATAAGGTACACGTTTCTCACTTGGCCATCCTCTCCACAAGATACCTCAAAATGGGAAATAGAAACTTTCTGTCACTGTTTTCAGAAAGCTGAACCAACGAACTGACATCAATCATGCAAGTAAAGTCATAGAACTGATATGACTTTACTTGCATGATTCATGTCAGTTCGTTGGTTCAGCATTTCTTGGCCAATTCTCGTACTTAAACAACATCTCAGCGACAAACATTGTCAAAATATAGGGAAAATTACGGGTTTTTTTTTTTTTGACAGATTGAGACAGATCATAATACAAACGACTGATTAGCTACATCCGTAGAAGCAGACAACTTGAAGTCTATTGTCAAGTGTATATACTAATTTCCGTTCACAGTTATGTACCTGGGAGATGAGCTGAGCATAGATAATAATAATATAATAATAATAAACATTTTTTTATTGATTTATTTGAGATGGGTTTGCTCTTGACTTTAGTCTAGGTCAGAGGTGACAGAGATAAAGTCTACGATGGAGTGAGTTTACCCAGAATAAGCCTGTTCACTCTAACTTTGAAGAGATACAATCTTTATTATCAGACAAAAATAGTATATTATGTGTTCCAAAAATTAAAATAAAAAAACATTTAAAATAAAAACTTTTTAGCAAAAAATAAAACCGACTTCTAAAACAAAACACTACAAAGTGAAAAATAACTTTAATTTCGGAAGTCGGTGTCTTTCGTTTTGTATTTTCGTTTTTTGCCACCGACTTCCGAAATTAAAGTTATTTTTCACTTTGTAGTGTTTTGTTTTAGAAGGCGGTTTTATTTTTTGCTAAAAAGGTTTTATTTTTCACTTTTTAGTTGTGGAACCTACCCCACACAAATTCGAATACATAATTGAGCACAATAATTGTAGATATAGCCATGTAAATAACAGTGATAGGAAGTTATTAAAACACCATCACATCATCCATATAAAATAAGTGGGAAATATACGCATTATTGAAGCTAACTCAAAAACTCCCGAAGCAAAGTTAATAAAATTTATATGGGACCACCTCGGAGGTATACCCTTTCAAACAAAAAAAGAATTTTCCAAATCGGTCCATCCGTCTTTGAGTAATCGCGTAACAAACATACAAAAAAAAAAAAAAAAATACAAACGAATTGAGAACCTCCTCCTTTTGGAAGTCGGTTAAAAAATACAAATGCACGTTAAATAAATTAAATACAATTATATATAAAATTATTTAAGGCATTGGAATGTGCGCTCTGTCAGTCGTCATTCAATGCCACAACATGTCCATCCTGCTGGCAACAGTAGCCAAAAGACTGTTGGGACTATCACGCACTCGCCGCATTAGGGATGCTATACATAAAAGCATGAGCGCGAAAAAATCAGGCACGCCGATTTTCGCAAACATTCCCGATGCACTACAAAAACGCGGTATTCCCAACATCACCCTGAAGGCATTGTTACATTGTACTCGCAGGGCACTGTACGAGTTTTTTTGTACAACTGACCCTTAGGGCGCACGTGTATAGAGACTGGCAATATCTAAAGAGTGTAATCTTCTGCTCATCGTGCAAACATATGGGCCAGCATGTTACATCTAAGTGCCAAAGCTCCCTCTCCAAATCCGTATCATCGGACAAACCGCTGGTCACCCAGAACCGTGTCACTACTACTAGTATCATAACTATTGTTACCGGGCTTAAGACCAAGAGTTGCATTGTACCTGAGGCCATAGGTCACCGCATATTCCTCACAGATACGGAGAAGAACACCGTATCGTCTGCGTAGCTGATACTATGTGTCCATCAATAGAGCATCCGATATTGGTGTTGCAGAGCTCATATCAGTTGGTTTACATATAGGTTGCAAAGTTTTGGTGAGCTGAGTCCCCCCTGCCTCACCCCGCATTTCCAACCATTTGTTTTTATATACAGTGAGTGACCTGGGAGACGAGCTGAGCATAGATAATGTTCTCTACATTTACAGCCGAACCCAATAACATTTTTCAGTAAAAGATACGATAGATCGCTATTGATGATAGACAATATAATTATATCTATCCTTACGTTCCTTTCGTTTGTTCGTGTTCTTTTGTTTTATCCTGAAAACCATAGATAGATGTATTCGGCCGTTATTTATAGCAGTCAGTAGGTAACAAAGATCAATTTTAATCAACAAACATTCACGAGAAATTATTTTATAAAGGTTTTTAATTTCACAATCATACACCAAAAAAAAATTACACGAAAATGAAAACAGCTAACTCTCTGGAAAGGTGCCTTTGGCGGGCCACTGTAACGAAGTACCTACGTCGACCCAAAGCAGATATTTTATTAAATTACCTACTTAACAAATTCTGTTTAAGTTCTCAGATTGGATAACTAAATGTTAATTTACGATCGGTTTTACTGTGTACCACCGCAGAAGCTAATAATACCGTTTTGAAATTTTCTCAGTGTTAACCGCATCTATAGGAGTTTAATTTAATATTATGCGTTGGAATTGTGTGCTTTGGTTTCGTTCACTTGAATTTGTTTATACGGGCTCTGAATTATAATTATGTTTAAGAAAAACATACAGTATGCTGGGAATCTGTTCGCATCTCCTTATTAAAAAAAACTGAGTAGGTATAAGTAATTCAATGTGGGGTAATTTGGTTATAATCATTTTAAATGTCAATATTTCAGTTCTGTTTTTAAATAATTATTTGCCAATGCGTTTGCCTGTTGCAAACCAAACAAATATTTAACTAGCCGTATTTTATTTTGTCAATTACTCATTTCCTTACTTTTACTATCGTCTCCCACAATCAACACAATTTTGTTAGCACAATCAACACAGCATAGTTGACCCAAAGTAATTCAAATGCTCCACAAACATTATTACGCACTTTTATTAACGAGACATCATTAATAAAAACACGACTTTTCTTTTACTGTCACTTCTTAATGGCATCCATTAAGAAGTGACATCCATGGTCGAAAATAATCTCTTCTTCATTTGCGTTTGTTGTCGCCCCGTTGCTAAGCAACAAGGTGTCATCATGACAATAATATATGTCAGCGTACTTTGACAGTTACCCACGTGACCACTGAATTTATTCAAGCCGACGTTTACTGACAATGAAATGTTTTCCTGAGAACGATTTTGTGCCGAACAGTTTTATTATT
This sequence comes from Dicycla oo, assembly GCA_948252095.1. Taxonomy (NCBI): domain Eukaryota; kingdom Metazoa; phylum Arthropoda; class Insecta; order Lepidoptera; family Noctuidae; genus Dicycla; species Dicycla oo. The sequence goes on along the minus strand of OX411713.1, from coordinate 30,687,921 downwards.
TTGAGAACTCGAGTTGTATTTTTTTGTGCCAGTTGATAAATTATTATTGGACGTCACTGATGTTGGTTTAAATTAATCATTTTTCGTTGAGCGAAGTGTTTATTTAGTTTCTGATTTATTGCTGGGTCAGTATTTGCTTGCAGAGAATTATTTTACGGGTCTCTTTTAAATGTCAAAAGTTCTTTTATGACCTGCACCCTATAATAATATGAATAAACTGGGACATTATTCACACACGGTCATCTGATCCCAAGCTAAGCAGAGCTTGTACTATGGAAACCAGATAACATATACTACTTTTTTTTGTAAATACATACTTATATAGATAATTACACCCAGACTCAGAACAAACAGACATGTTCATGCACATAAATGTTTGCCCTGGATGGGAATCGAACCCACGACCTGCAGCATGACAGGTGATATCTTAACCAACCACGCCTGACCCTGATTGCGTAACACACTATCAATCGGAATCTGAATCATTTTGAAGCAAATTGCAAATCCATTGCTTCATGTGTTTGAAAAATTTGCTTGCTCGACAACGTAAATAACGCAATGAATGTTGTTGAGCTCTCAAAATGAAACCGACGAGATGTATGTATGTAACGTAAACTAAGCAAGAGGAGTATGTAAGGATCGAAGCAGGTGGCGTTCTGTAGTTTCTGCCTACGCACATGGGTTAAAGGCGTGAGTCTTTTATGCTACGTAGATTTACTCAAATGATAACTACGTAGGGAAATCATCTGCACCTATTTCCAGCTACAAGTTTAACTGACTTAAGACGCTACCGAGTGCGCAGTGGCGCCCTCATCGTTTGTTTTGTTTATTTCTTTTAACGGGAAATGGTGGCCACTTTTTTCCGTTTTAATGATTACAATAAAATTTAACAATATAAAACCACTGTTTGTAATAATAATAACGTATAGTCTTGTGGATTACAACTTAACGTGCTTATTTTCTGCATTTTATTTTTAAATTAAAAGAAATAACAAAACTAACGATGAGGGCGCCACTGTGCGCTCGGTAGCCTCTTAAAAAATACCATTAGTTTTCAAATAATACGTTGCAGTAACATTGTATAGTTACAAAACGAACTAAAAGCGTCAAATTATCGTCCTATTGTAGCAGTGGCAAATTATTCGTGGGCAGATAGGCATCTACACATTCTACACATTGGTGACTAGTGGCTAATTGTGCTTGCCGTGTGACGACCTATCTATGCATAACTGGGAGCGGTCACGCTACGATGGACAAATAGATGGCTTTTTGATATATGTGGACTTTCATTTCGAAGACCAGTGGTGGCCCAATGGCAACGGCCTTGACTTACGAGTTTGTAGGTCATGGATTCAAACCCAGGCAGCGGCTTTACATTGTGTAAATAATTTCATCACCACTGTTTTCAAAATGGTGAAGGAAAACATCGTGAGGAAACCGGCATGTCTAGAAACAAAAATTCGAAGAGATGTGACGTCAACCAGCCCGCACTGGGCCCGCGTGGTGAATAACAGCCAACTCCTACTGGAAGAGATTAAGCATGTGTCTTTGTCCCAGGAGTATGAACATTATAAGCTAATTATACTGGACTTTCATTTAATGCGGGCTTTAAAAGTAACACGGGCGCTTCTTTTTATGGGTAGTAAATAGGATATGTCGACTCCAACTAGCTATTTTTTTTAATATGAAGCGTCTAAAAGATTTCGATATCTACCTTCATAATAAACAATTTTATTTGATTTCATTTTTCACTCTTTTTCGCCTTACTTTGGCAAAGATATAACTGCACGTATTTTGAACTCTTTGAGTTTGTTGTTAACTTAGGTATTATTTATTGAGAACAGAAACTGGAAGTTAATCATACAAACCTGCACTCAAGATCACTGGTCTAATGAAGTCATATAAATTGATGCATTACTAATTACTATTTTGTATACTGAATTTTGGGAGAGTTAAAAGTTAATTTGCGTCAGACTTTGACAAACACAACCACAGACTTACCGTAAGAGACCCATTTACTCGACGCAACTTTCTTGCCTGTGGCATACAATAAAAATTAAACAACTAAATATGACTGGCATCGTCTAAACGCTGTTTATACTGTGCAACTTTTATTGTTGCGTCATTTCATGGTATGCCACAGGTAATTAAATTGTATCGTGCAAATCAATGAATCTTGAGATAGGTAAAAGTTCATTTGAGTTTTACAACTGCCTAGCCTTTTCCCATGTTGGGATCGGCTTACAGTTAAACCGGATGCAGCTGAATACCAATAGACATATTACATGGAGCGACTGCCTATGTGACCTCCACGGCCCAGTTACTGGGTCATTGCTAAAATAAATCAAACTAAAATGTCAATCACCATCGTTGTCAAATGAATGCACGTCGACAACATCATCAGTGAACACCGGTCGAGCTAATGACGATCATACTTTTAAGGCACGATAAACTTTGAAGGCTTCTTCCATTGTGTTTGGATAATATAGATGTTATCCGCAGAGTTATTATTGTAGAGCACCCTAAATTATATTGCCTCATGGACAGACAGACAATGGACATCGTAAAGTTTAGAGCCAGTATCTTGATTAGTGTTTGTTTTTTTATTTTTTATTATAATAGTGATGTGTGATCAAGATTACTTTGTTACAAGCTTGTTGGTAAATTATATAGAAAAAATATTTTCAAAGAAATAACTGCTTTGTTTAGACATTTACATAAATATTATTTAACAATGTTTAGCTACAGCCAATGTATTATTATTATGATATCATTTATTTCGGACTACGCCCATAGTGTTAGTAACAATGGTGATAAGTAATAACAGCCCCACGGGTCGATCCATCAGGTTAAGCTACACTTGCCGGGGTTGGTCTGTGGATGGGTGACCATTCTTACATACCGAGACTCCGTGCCTCGAAAAGCACGTTAAGCCGTTGGTCCCGGCTGTCATTCGAGGATCTTTGACAGTCGTTACGGGTCGTCAGAAGTTCGAAAGTCTGACAACCAGTCTTACCAAGGAGTATCGTATTACCCAGTAACTGGGTTGTGGAGGTCAGATAGGCAGTCGCTCCATATAAAATACTGGTATTCAGCTGCATCGGGTTCGACTGGAAGCCGACCCCAACATAGTTGGGAAAAGGCTAGGCAGATTGATTCATTCAGTGTGGAGTTTTTTTTTTTAATTTTAGATGGGTTTGCTCTTGACTCTAGTCTAGGTCGGAGGCGACAGAGACAGAGTCGACGATGGAGTGAGCTTACCCAGAAGAAGGCTGTTCACTCTCACTTAGAAGAGATTAGGGTTGTATGTATGCGCTCGGAAACACAGACGCAGGTAGTGAGTTCCACTCTTTTGCTGTGCGCATTATAAAAGACATTTGGAAGCGCTTAGTCCGAATTGGTGGAATAGCAACTAGGTAGGGATGGTAACTGGCAGTGCGTCTAGATGTCTGATGGTAGAAGGGAGCCGGTGGAATGAGGTCGTGGAGTTCTCGGGCACACTCACTGAAGTACAATTTGTAGAAGACCGCCATGCAGGCAACCTTGCGGCGATGAGCCAGTTTCATCCAGCATTGGAGACTCCTATCTATCTGCGAATGAACCTAAGATAGTGTTGGTAGCGCTACGAAGACGAGCGAGCAGAGAATTCTTTTACCTACGTATGATGGCCGCAAAACTAACCAATTTAATGCAAAATATTATATGCAATAGATAATTTCCACTTATCCAGTAAATAACTTGAACTAACTTCTTACCCTAGAATTTAGCTGACTTTAAAATAGGACATTAGGTATTACACCATTAGGTACGTAGGTACCTAATGGGTAGGCCCATTAGGTACCTACCCACTTTTATTAAACATTAGTGTACCTATTCATAAAAATCTGCACGAATAAACAGCCCCAATTTCAAATTCAAAGTTTAAAGTCAAATTAAAAAAAAAATAGAATTGATTCTAATTGCTGACCTTGCAAAAGGTAGTTTCATATGGAGAAGAATGGGCAAAAAAACTCCACCGTTACTCTTTTAAAACTGTTTTACAATATTTTTATAGGTCGTGAGTTTGATTCCCATCCAGGACAAATATTTGTGTGCATGAACATGTCTGTTTGTCGTGACTCTGGGTGTAATTATCTATATAAGTATGTATTTACAAAAAAAAATAGTATATGTAGTATATCAGTTATCTGGTTTCCAAAGTACAAGCTCTGCTTAGTTTGGGATCAGATGACCGTGTGTGAATAATGTCGTGTGTAATTATTATTAGTATTCTATATGATGCACCTATAATAAAATTACTGTGCCACAATAGATAAAAATATAATTTAAAAAAAAATACAAATAAAACAATGACTGGTAATTTCAGTAGGTATGAGATAAATACACATGGTGCTCACATATTTACAAATATTGTCCTAAATTAAATCCTTAATTTAAAACTTTTTAACCTACTTCCAACTCTCAAGCAACACAAAACAAAAAAAAAAACTGAACCCAAATTAAAATCTGTAGGTGAAAGCTAAAGGACCTTTAGTCCATTTTTATTTTTACAGCCTTAAGGAACAATATTTGTCAAAAAAATATCACAATATAATAGCTTAATAAACCTTCATAATCATAATTGTTTTCTACAACGATACACTTTTTATACACATTCGATTTTAATATCTAATTTCGGGTACCTATAGACATCTTTAATGAGCTCTACTGAATAATTTATAAAATGTGACTTAAGGTCCTTTAGCTTTCACCTACAGAAATATCAGTCCATACCTAAAGTAATAGAGGCGTTCAGCACAAAGCTCCGCCCACTGCATAGCGCATATAATTTCGTCTCTTTCCCACATCGTTCCACTTGCTAATTCACGGTATAAACGGTCACTTTAATATATCTGAAGACTATTAGAATAGTTTTACATACACTACATTTGAAATTTAAAATCTTTTTGAGTACTCCACTTGGGTAATACGTTTTCTACGACGCATGTTGGAATGCTCGTAACTTAGTAATAGTCCAGAGCTAGTTAGAGTTCTGGGTAGTTATTGGTTCCGTAACTGGGAGTGGGTCAATAATATAAAAGTGGGTTGTTAAATTTAACATAAAGAGGAAGCGTCAGGGTAGCCCGCGAAATTCAAATTATCTTACGTTTTTTTGCAGTTTGCAAGTCAGCATTAAGTTGTATGTTAAATAAAGTATGATTTGCGGCCGTAACAAATATGTTTTTACAGAATTATATACAATAGAAGCAGTAATACAACTCCTTAAGTTAGTATAATCCTAAAATGTTAAGATTTCATGAAATAGTCATTTTTTAGGATTACCTGGTCTTAAAGAGTTGTATTGATCACTTTAATGATTCTAATTATGTAAATAGATACTTGTTAAGACCGCAAATTATAATTTAATCAACGTACAATATAATATCGACTTGTAAATTGCAAAAAACGTAAGAAAATTTGAATTTCGCGGGTTGTCCTAACGCTTCCCCATAAGCGAGTGCGAGCGTTAAAAATGTATGCGGTTTGGTTGGCAGCTAAAATTAACCTGTAACCGTCCCATTTCGGAGGTGTGTCCGTGTCTGTATAATATTGATGTAGAGCTGGACCCTCTAAGGCTTCGTCTGTACTGGACAGATGATCACACAACACAGACGTCATTTATCTCTTGCCTCCAGACAAAACAGATAATGGAATGGCGACTTTCGAACTTGCCTTGTCATGAGCTAATGATTAGCGCCTGCGATCGAATGAATTTTCGAACAGGCAATATGGTTTCCAGACAGTCTGTAGATACTTACGGTATGCTATACTCCTCACCTTTAATACTTATCTTAGCATTAGCACTTAGTTACTTTGCTGAGAATCTGAATATCTTTGAAATTGCCGATTTATGATAACTGCTAGTGTGAAGATTAATATCTTTCATTCTATTTAGAATTCTAAATTCAAATTTATTTTATAATATGGCATGACATTAAAAAAAAATCAGTTGTTCATTTGTTTTCTCACCGTTCGATTTTTCTTTGATATCGATGTTTCTGTAACTATGAAAAAGACGAAATTGCGCGCTATTTTCGAATAAAAATTCTGTCGTGGCACCAAACACAGACAGCACGCAATATTAATGACGTGTATGGATAAGTACCAGAAGTGAACGTACGGTGCGTTTTTGATTTGATCGATTCCCGTTCCCAGGATACCTATAGCAGAGGCATTAGGGAATTTCGAAAATATTTCTTTAACAAAAAATTGTTGGATTTTTTTATGTAAGTCGGCAATTTCACAGGTTAATACCTAATCTACAGTGGCCAAAAAGGTTTAGGCATTATGATACCTTCACTAATAAATAATATCTTCCTTTGAGTGTTGTAAAAGGCGACTTAGATAATAATATTATGATTGAAGAATTTAAGGGGATCAGCATCTTCCTAGCGTTATTTAACAACGAATTGCTACAACCAATCTCTACACTAAGTTTGGTAACTCTCGTAATACATACTCGGCAGTGAAAAAAACTCAAAATATGAATCAGTAAATTTTTTCCCAGAATTATGAATCAAAATAAATTGTAACTCAGCGGAATCCTCATAAGAAAAATGTAATTAATCTCTTTAAACTCAAAACGGAGTCACGAAGGGAGAAGTAACACGTAATAAGTCGAGTGATCCTCCACTCGCCTTATAGATTCAGAACGCGACCCAAGTGTTATAAACTTATAAATGTAAGTGGCCATAAAAACAGTTCCCCGAATGGAAATGTAAATAAATGGCGAGAACAGAGTGTTGGCGGATGACTGGGCTTTGTATTGTAATTAATAGACAGAGAATTGTGGAGAAATGTTATTTTTTTGCCTTAAGAGACCTATCACTAATTTCGTTTTGACAGATTAGGTATATCGAAGCACGGCGACGCATCGTATTATGTAGCAATTTGGCAGTTTTAATAACGTTTATTTTGAGCCTTAAATATAGGTATTTTTTTTTTTTGTTTAAATTATGAAATTTTCATTTCTTATGAAGTAATGTTTATTCTGCTATATATTTTGCGTAATAATATTAGTTGTATGGTTATGAATCGGATTTTTTTTTTAAAGTAGCTAGGTATTCCATATATAATATACTTATTTCAAAATTCTGAGGCCGCTATAAACTAAACCACTATTTAACTGATATTATTATATATTTTTAATTTCATTTGTAAGTTCGATTAAAAAAAAAAAGCGAAAAGCGAGGCCGCTATGAACTATACTAATAACTATTCTCCCCTACTCAATAATTCAAAGTTGTCGAAGTTTTTCAGTTCTCTCAGAATAAGAACGCCAAAGTTGGCCAATTTACGCAAAAATCACGGTCGAAATGTAATATGCTTCTTAAAAATAGTAACAGAGTACCAAAGTCCTTGATAAGCGCGCGTAGAGTAAATTTTGTATATTCTGTAGTGTGCGAGCCAGTTCCAACAGCATCCTGGGAATTATTGCTGATAGGCTGAACTGCTCTATTGTAAATCGTTGCTCCAGTGTCTCAGCTGGAATGCTGATGGAATGATTATATTGTTTTGTGTGTTTATGTAATTGTTGTTGTAATTGTATCGCTAACATATTTGTAAGTTTATTCATTGTTACTAACACTATATGAGTCTCATTGTTACTCTCAATAAAGAAGTTATTAAATGATAAATGATTTTTATTTCTGTAAGTAGGTTTGTACAAACACTTTTACAAGTCAATATTTTTTTTTTTAAACTAGATGAGGTCGGCGTTTCCTATCTGACTACTCTGAGAAGAAAGGCCGAAACAAACTCAGAGGTCACAGTCTCTTATAAAGTCCAGACATAATCTTGGTCACTTCATGTGAAGACCATGTAGATTGGTGTCTGAAATGGTCTTTTGAGGAAAGAACCACACAGATTGAGAGGACCTGTCCAGCCAGTGCACGCATTTGTCAGTAATCGCGCAACTCAACTCAGAACTTAAGGAGCTCAACGATTCGACGAACAATACCAAAGAAAGGACATTGGGGTAGGCCGCATAGATTACTCAAACTGCCAGATCATGATTAAATTTATTCAGATTATTGTTATTATTATATCTAGATCTGCATGATGAAGTCCCGGAATGAACGCACAACACCAAACACTTCAATTAGAATATTATTGTATTATATTTTTTTATATTACCATACAGAACATGGTTTATTTATTAAACTAGCTGTTCCCCGCTACTTCGCCCGTGTAAATGTCAATACTTCCTATTTGAATCGAAATTAATTAATTATTTAATAATTATTTTTTCAAAAATAAAAGTAGCCTAAGTTACTGCTTATAACATCAGCTATCTGCCAGTTAAAGTCCCGTCAAAATAGGTTTAGCCGTTTCGCAAAACCATAGTAACTTGTAACTATCACGACCTCTTAATTCGTTTTGAATTAAGGAGTTAAGAGGTCGTGAATGTTCACTATGACTCCAAATCTATTAACTTCTAGGTTAACTAATCCAAATCCAAGGCTGTATATATAAAACAAATTGTCGCCAGTCCTACCCTGCCGCTATACTGCATTGCAATGCTTTGCGCCTTACAAATAACGCTGAATACAAGCGCCGAATATTTGATGGTTGGATTCGCGGGTCCTAAAGTGTACGCTACAGAAGTTTATGTAAAAAAAAAAAAAAATTGGTGCATCTGTGTGCCAAGAATTGTGCAAAGAATTTTACATGTTGGTTATTGTGATATTTTTAACACGCAAGTGTTATTAAATGTATTTACGCCTGGACAGCTTTTAACCCTTTACAAAGCGCAAGTCCGATCCTGCTTGGAGTATTGCAGTCACCTTTGGGATGGATCAGCTAAGTACCAACTAGCCGCGCTTGACTCGGTGGAACGTAGAGCTAAGAGGCTCATTGGCGACGTAAAACTGGTGGATGCCAAGCTTCATAGCTTGGCTCATCGCCGCAAGGTTGCCTGCTTGTCGGTCTTCTACAGATTGTACTTCGGAGAGTGTGCCCGAGAACTCCACGACCTCATTCCACCGGCCCCCTTCTACCACCGGACATCTAGACGCACTGCCAGTTACCATCCCTACCTGGTTGCTATTCCACCAATTCGCACTAAGCGCTTCCAAATGTCTTTTATAATGCGCACAGCAAAAGAGTGGAACTCACTACCTGCGTCTGTGTTTCCGAACGTATACAACCCTAATCTCTTCAAAGTGAGAGTGAACAGGCTTCTTCTGGGTAAGCTCACTCCATCGTCGACTTTCTCTCTGTCACCTCTGACCTAGACTAGAGTCAAGAGCAAACCCATCACAAATTAAAAAAAAAAAATGTCGAATCAAAATTGCGATTCTGGACAGATTTTAACTAATCTAAGCACAAGTCAAATGTTTCTGTCAAGAACTTCATTAGTTTGCACAAAAACAATTAGAATTAGTATCAGTCTATCTTATAGTTTCCTTCAACAACAACAACTGTGTGTAAATTGTGCAATAAATTATAATAAGAATACCTGTCCATTATTATTGCCCTAATGCAGGGTGAAGACGTGTTCTCGTTTGGTTTAAGCTTTGTAAGAATAATTGCGTTATAATATTCTAGGTACTATTTGTTTTATTTTATTTATTTATTTTTATTTAATTCATGTACAGATCATTTAACCTGACTTGGTTTCCGTACCTACGTCTTTTTCGGGTGACCACTGAAAAACAGCGCTGTTCTGTGGGCCCCCCATAGCACAGCGTCATGCTGAGTGGAAGCCTTCTTGTCACAGTCATGGCGTGCCAGCAGCTGCCGACTTTTGTTTTGCGCTCGTGATTTGTGTTTTATTTTTGTTTTTGTAAAACTCGAGTTAATTATATTTTTGTATGCACGTGTTTCTGTGACAAATAAACATATTTTTCTTTTCTTTTCTTTCTTAAATGTGACGTTTTCAATTCATATCTACTTTCTGAGTTTATATTGGGCATTATTGATATCGGTGAAGGAAAACATCGCATTGTCGTCGAAATGCTCACGCATACTGCACTACCACGGGGAGATAGTGCAGTTATGTGGGACTCCAACCCACTAAAACTCCACTGTGTCCTCTCCGCTGTCAGGACTTATAGTTCAAATCAATCTGCCTAGCCTTTTCCCAACTATGTTGGGGTTGGCTTCCAGTCTAACCGGATGCAGCTAAATACCAGTGTTTTACATGGAGCGACTGCCTATCTGACCTCCACAACCCAGTTACTGGGTAATACGATACCCCTTGGTAAGACTGGTTGTCAGACTTTCGGGCTTCTGACAACCCGTAACGACTGTCAAAGATCCACGAATGACAGCCGGGACCAACGGCTTAACGTGCTTTCCGAGGCACGGAGGAGTCTCGGTATGAAAAGATGGTCACCCATCCACAGACCAACCGCGGCAAGCGTAGCTTAACCTGATGGATCGACCCGTGCGGCTGTTATTACTTAGCCACGAGCTCCTCAGTTAGTCAGGACTTATAGTTAATCAAATCAAATCAAAATCAAATTTAGTCATTTTTAGTAATTTAGTCATTTATTTCTCTCAAAAAGGTACAATTTTGGTACATAATATCTCGTTCTCGAGCTCGTGGCTATGTAATAACAGCCGAAAAGTCTGACAACCAGTCTTACCAAAGGGTATCGTATTACCCAGTAGCTGGGTTGTAGAGGTCAGATATGCAGTCGCTCCATGTAAAATACTGGTATTCAGCTGCATCCGGTTAGACTGGAAGCCGACCCCAACATAGTTGGGAAAAGGTTAGGCAGGTTGAATATATAAGTTCCAAACAGTTTCAAACCTTTGTGAGAGCTGAAATCAATTACACTTAGGTACGTACTCCAACATTGTAAAAGCTCCGAGTACTGAGAGAAATAATCAAATCAATAATTAATGAATCAAATCATTTTTATTATTTCAGGAATACACCCATATAAAATTAACACCAGATTACAAATTATTCATTAATTATAAATGATTAGATAACTATTATTTTAGCTAAAATATCAATTGCCATAATAATATACGAAGAAATAGTTTACCTCGTATATGGCCCTCAATATAAGTCTGAAATCGCCAACCCATCTTGATCAAGCATGGTGATCAATTACTATGCTATACAAAAATTAAACGCAGTCCTTTCACAATATCAATTAAAATATAATTAGCTTCATTAACGAGCTAGATTATGAAGAAAAGCAATAAAGATAAAAAGACGCATCAAATTCCCGTCTACATATAATCCGATACAATTAAGAGTACCCGTAAGCTTGCATTCAGTATCCAGTTAATTATGCGAGCCCGTCAACACGGCCGTTTATTTTAGAATACATTAACGCAAAATTAACATTTATTGGAATAAAACACAATGCAGAAACGGTAATGGTGATGGAATTATCACTAACTACGACTATTGTGGGCTGCTTCTAATGCTGTGTGCTTAGTTGATGATTGACTGACGGATTGTGTTCATATTTAATTGTAGGTATTACTGATATATAACTTTGTAATGTTGTATCTTCTATGTAATTTATATGTGAACTTATGAATAAAATTATTATTTTTCTTATTATTTCACGAATCGGTTGGTATTATTGTAGATATCTGTTTTCGTGAGGACACACGACAAAAATCTTGAATATTTTGTAGCTGATTATAATTATAATTGAAGTACGTTCAATTATAGGTAATTATAATCAGTCACGAATATTATTATTATATAATTAATATTATATTATTATTGAAACCATTATGAAATATGTATAATATTTTCTCAAAGTTGAAGTTATTTCGCTTGTGGATTTTGTATTCACTGTGCTCGCTATTGTAAAGCACAATAAAATAATGTACATTTGAAACAGATATGTTTTTTTTTTTTTTGAGTCACCAATAATAACCCACTGCTTATTTTCCATTCCAACTTTATCAGAAATAAGCCAAACATATTCTCTTACTCATCAACAATTTCCTGTGTCTAAACTAGATATTAATTTATTCTTTTTTTTGTTCCAGATGAACCGGGCAATACAGGTGAAACCGGCGGACAGCGAAAATAGAGGAGGTAGATATTATTCTCATTTATTTTTGTATAATCTAACTAGTTTTGTAATCTTTATTCAAATGTGCATTATATTAATGGCAGATGTATTAAGAAACCTGTTATTTACAGTGTATCTATTGTGTTACGATCTCCACATACTCATTAAAAGGCAGGCACATTAGTATTAGAAATGTTAGTTCCAACCATTCGTTATCGTTCAGGTACTGCTTAATTTCACATGTGAATAATATCATCACATGTTCTTATACTGATAACTTATAAAGTATTCTTCATATCATTAGCTCTTAGTGATTTATTTATTATGCCATTCGTGAATTTAGAAATCAATTTTTGGTACAGCTGTTATGATAAGGGTAGCCGGTGTGTCTTTACAGCTTATGTCGAAGCTGCTGATTGCAAGCTTAAATACGGGGAAATATTAAAAAAAATAAGTTGAAATTTAGTAACCTATTCCGTCTAGATAGATTAAATAAACCTCAACAAAGTGCGAGTGCGATATGTACTTAGGGCTGAAATGAAACATAATTTAAATAATAGGTATTTATGCTACAAGTGCAGAAAGTAAATGATTTCCGACGAGTGTATAAGTCGACACAATTCAGAAATCATCTTACGCACGTGTATCATACAATGTTTTACTATGCATTGTGTGAGGAAATAAAAAAATATACATTGAAAAAGTATTTTTCTTTTGATTTAGCCGGTAAGAGGCTGTTGTTGGCATTTGGTGATACTTGAATAACATTTTCCGGGGTTAAATTAATTGATCCGTCACTTGAACTCGACATGTTTAGCAGATTTACACAGACTGACTCCGAACTAAGCAAGAAATTAGTAAAATGGCGGGCTTATTTTAAATATATGCGCGCTCAGTATATGTACGAGTATCTACAACTGCGCATATGCAAATAGCTGCCACGTCGTATCGCAAAAAGGCACGAGCAAAATATACGTTCAGCCAAACATATTTAATGAATATATAAAATTAATTTATCGATCAAAATCTAAATCTAAAGCTGTTTAATGAAGTTTTCGTTTTATTGTACCTTTTTATATGAATGATTATTTAATCTGTACTTGACTAATTTGCAAAACTTATTTCAAGTAATAAAAACTTTTTGCGTCGGACTGACAACGGAGTTAAAAATTAAAAAAAAAAATTGAAAGTAAAAAGCACCTCCTATTTTCCCCCAACTTGTTCTTTTTGTGTTTCTGTTCTTTTTATACCGCAAATAAACGTATTTCCTTTATTTCTTTCTTCTAACTGTAAGATATAATATAGGGCTAAAGATTCTTTACTAGGTTCAAAAACTTGTATGAAGTAGGTACTTTGAAGTAAAAGTCCTTGCGGTACTCCAATCGACTCCGATTCGACGCCGGCGCTGCGACGGGATCCGTTTCAAGCGATTAACTTTATGAAATACGAACTAATAATTTATGAAGTAAAGCTTTTTGATCACGACTTCATCATTATCGAGTTCAGTAATCCACTTTTCGTTGTTTGCCTTTTAATGAAGACCGCAATTATCTGCTGTGGAAACAGTGTTTAAAAATAATTGTGTGTTTTACTCCCCGTGATCAGATTTTTGGTGTGACAGGGTTTGTCGGAAAATTAGAATTGATATTTTCATTAACGAAAAGTGATACAAACTGTTCGTAGATAATTGCAATAAACATAATGTTTTATGGTCAGAATAGGTGACCTAGGTACATCTAAAATGACTGTGCGAGATTTTTTTCAAAGCTGTCTGTGATCATGTCGTTTCGCAGAAGCGATACATTCAGACGCCTTTTTTTTAAATAAAAATCTTAAAACTTAAAATCCGAAATAGATAAATCGAAAACCATCAAAATCAATTTCGGAATAAATTCAAAATTCGAATCACTTAACATTCCAAGGGGCCGTATTACGTCATGAAATTATTATTTGGCACGTCAAAATGAATGACACCTACACTGATGACGGGCGGTCGTCGGCTTTAAAAATGTATGGATTTAATGCTCTCACCTTTTCCCGGGACAATTAGGGCCCAAATTGACGGCTCCTTTACGAAATACGCCGAATTACGATTTTTTCCTTTTTTGGGATTTCGGATTTTTCAGGACGAATTTTGTGGACATTAGTCGCCATATTTATTTCTGTTTGTGAATTTATAAGATGGAAGAAACACTTTAACGTATTGTTTTGTACCTACCTATGTTTTATTGTATACTTGGAAGCAAAACATACATTTACTATAGTATGCGTGGAAGTGCTAGTCACCGCCTGAGGTATGTGAGCGGTGAGACGGGGGAGGTAGATAAAGGTGAAGCTAACTCAGACTGCTAATCTTGTCAATCGCACCCTCCCCGTCTCACCGCTCATATATCTCAGGCAGTGACTAGCACTTGTGCGCACACTATACAAAAGTAATACTTACCTAATTATTGAAGAGAGCACTAATTATTTTTATTGATACCACACTGAAATCTGCCTGGCCTTTTCCCAACTATGTTGGGGTTGGCTGCCAGTCTGACCAGATGCAGCTGAATACTAGTATTTTACATGGAGCGACTGCCTGTCTGACCTCTATAACCCAGTTACTGGGTAATACGATACCCCTTGGTAAAACTGGTTGTCGGACTTTCGGGCTTCTGACGACCCGTAACGACTGTCAAAGGTCCACGAATGACAGCCAGGACGTTCTTTTCATACCGAAACTCCTCCATGCCTCGGAAAGCACGTTAAACCGTTGGGTTTAACATGCTTTCCGAGGCACGGAGGAGTTTCGGTATGAAAAGATGGTCACCCATCCACAGACCAACCCCGGGAAGCGTAGCTTAACCTGATGGATCGACCCGTGCGGCTGTTATTACTGAGCCACGAGCTCCTCATAACATTCCTCACACATCTACTAAAATAATCACAAGCAACACGAAATACAAAATGACATATCTAGTAATTCAATCCATAGATCTAAATGACCCAAAGAGGTTTGGTTCAGTTAATAATTCACAGTCGATAGCCATCGTCAAATACACCATAATCCCTCAGGAAATTATTGAAACTTAAACATGGAATGAGTTAGCGACGGGTTGAGTGATTCCAACTCGAATGCTATCGATTCGGATAATATCCGAAGATAGTGATGTGTGCGGACGTATCCGAAACTGTTATGTGTTTATAATTATGTGTTAACTGCTTGTGTGGAGACTAATTACTTGTTAATGGGTGTGTGACATAAATTAAGGGAGTAGGAATGTTGATGAGTTCAAATGTGCAGCTGACTGTTGATGACTTAATCCATATGTTTTCATCATACAAGTAATGAATCAATATTTTCCTGAAGTAACAAACACTTTTTTCTTCTTCTTTTTTCTTTACAAACACATACACACACATACACTTACTCACAAATACTCTCACTCACTCAATATCAAACACACACGTCACCATTTAGTTAATCAAAATCAGTTTTATTTTTCTCTCTTTTATTAAGTTCCTGCTTTTTATTGTATTTCCCTTTAAACCAGCCCAATTTTGCATTGTATCTTTTGTTTTTGTTTTTTTTTTTTTACTCTAAATATAAATTATAAGGCCGTCCATGCATAATTTTGAAGGTACACTGACTTCTAAGATACAGGTTTTTACCTAGTTTAGAGGTCAGGGTCTTTTTTACTGTGATTCACTTAGATTAAGCCATTTCTATGTTCTATGTTATTGGGTTTGGTTTCCGCACTTAATCCTACAAGTGGACCATTGTGCGTGAGCCATAGCGGCCGTCGAGGTTTATTCCAACCAGCCCACCTCCCTCCAGAAGTTGGTCACGGCTTCTGGTCTGTTCAGAACATCCATTAAGCCATTTTCTTTGTTTTTTGTTCAATGTAATGTGCGTGCATTTTTGGGAATAAAGATTATTTTATTACTTTCTTGTGAAAATTTCATAAAACAAGAGATTTTGCAACTATACCTATCTCTTAGTTTAGAAGAGTACCGGAGTCTGTTTAATTACCTAAGCAGTTACAGCATAAAAATGTAATATTCCGCTTTGTTCTTTGTCAAACTAAACATTTTCATTACATAGGCATTTTGGGCACAGAGTCCCTTTCTGCTAGCATACAGCTACTTTCTAGTATTACATCCAATAATAGTAAAAAAAAGTCTGGGTTTTGTAGGATGTTAGTACTGTAGGTCATCCTCATTTGTTAACAGAACCCAGATGTGTCTAATTTTATGAGTTTGGGATCAGACCTAATTTTGTGAAAGACTTAGGTACTTGGAGAAATAGGTAGGTAGGTCCATGGGAAAATGTATATGTTTCTTTTTTATTTCATTAATTATATTAACTTATTTTTTAGAGTGATTCCGTGTTACTTTCATGAATATCTTAGGTTTTGGCGTCCAATATCAGACTCAGTTGTTGTATTTAAATTAAAACAGTCTTCATTATAATAATAATAATAACAATAATCACCCCATCGCTGTATCTCTACGTTGTCGTCGTGATGGGGCTTGCGCGCTCTGAACTTTAGGTCTGTGCCGGTAGAGTTTACTTTGCCGGAACGGGTCTAGGATGAGGAGCCAGACCAAGAGAGATACAGAAACCCGCAGGGCAGTAGCGACCCCACGGACCTTATCTCCCGGGACAAATTTTGTCCTCATCTCTGGCTTGCCTTTATTAGCCGGCTGGAGTGAACACTGACGAGGAACAGAGCTCCCACCTCTTTCTTGCCTTTATTGGCCGGCTTGAGTGGAGATTCGCAAGAGCAAACGTGCTCGGAGGTAGGATGTATTCCAGTAATGTGCTGGTAGGGTTCTTGACCGTACTTCCGGGATTGTCCTGATAGCCGTGGGATACCTCTCCACTCCTCAAGCACCTCAGGAAGTGTCGCCCCCTTGTCGCTACGTCACTATGTGCTAGCGGCCGTTTCCGGGGCCCATTATTGAGTGTGCAAGTCACCCCCTGCCATTTTATCCGTGTATAATATATAACATTGGTCAGGCAGGGGACATAGTTCTTCCATAGTTCAAGTAACCCAATTCACATTAGCCACCCAGACCCATAGCCCAATATGTATTGCTTCCACGTACAACAATAGTCCTGTAACAACCGAGGGTTGTCCTTGGGTGCACTTGCATAGTGCATACAGGGATAATCGTCGGTTGGTGCCTCCTCATCATTTAAAATTATCTAAGGGGCCTCTGCGAGTTGGCTTCGGCTCCTCGTACGCCTTCCAAAGGTCCGGGACTCCAGGGTCCCGAGAAATATAAAATATGAATAATAATAATATTTTATTGCATAATCAAGTGACAGCCATACACGAATTACAATTAAAATCTACAGTCTTTGATATTAATTAGATGAGATCGGTATTATGTACATCTTATGGGCACTTTATAACAAAGTCAACATGTAGGTATGAGATGTATTGTAGGCCTCGGCTATCATTAGACTGATTCGCCCTAACCTCTCGCACTAGTAAAAACTGTATCACGAGCGGTTAGTGTACAAACATTTATTCAAAAGTTCCTGCAAATGGTTTAATTGAAATAAGTGCACTGCCTTTGATTATTTTTAAAAGATTCAAAGAACTGTGGTGGTTGTCGTGTAATTTTTATCTTCACGGTCTTTTATATAATACGTACTGATTTGTTCGTTTGACCATCAGACAACATAAGTTAATTAAGGCATGTTTACCTTTACACCCATATGTTTATCATCACCGTGTTAGGGTGCGTTTCCACTGACGCGGAGCTGGGCGGTATAAAGAAGAGCGGACCGTGAATTGACCAATCAAAGTGCTCGGAATCTCCAGCCCGCGTCAGTGGAAGCAGTGTAAGTGGACCGGAGCGGACTTTCAAATAAAATATATAAACACGCGGCCCCGAGCCGGACAGAACGAAGTCGAGCGGGGCGGCCCGACCAATCATAGTGTTCGAAATCTCCACTCCATTCCGTTCCGCTTCAGTGGAAACACTTACTACTTTTCACTGCTCTTCTCCGCTCCGCTCCGCACAGCTCTGCGTCAGTGGAAACTCACCCTTAACGTCCATTTCTCCAAGAACTACCATTTACTAACAACTTTCCACTCTATCCACACCAACACCTTGGCTAATAAATTAACACCGCTAACCATGTTTACCCCTAAATAACATAATCCACTAAAGTAAAAGTAAAAACAATTAGGTAAACACCGCGTAACATTTTCCGATTCGTATCTACGAAATTTAATTTACCTAACATCGTATTAACACAAAATAGGAGGGCGCAGAAGGCCGACTCCATACAATGAGTCAAAACCTGAGATTGTAATTTAGTTTCCACCGTGTTTTGTGAAAAACAACTCTAATGCTTACACATAAAATTCAATTTACGCTGCAACCTAGAGGGAATTTACACTAATGTAGTGTAAAAACGAGCAAAGTGCGAATCAGACTAGTACACGAAGGGTTCCGTAAAACCATAAAATATTTAACATTTAACAATACATAATATTTTTTTTATTTTTAATATTTCAGTTAAAAACACGTAACTTTTATGGGGACACCCTTTAATTTTTAACTTTTATTATAGCGGCAATAGAAAACATACAAACTATGAAATTCAACTCTCTACCTGTTACGGTTCATGAGATACAGCCCGCTGATAAACAGACGGACGGACGGACAGCGGAGGCTTAGTAATAGAGTTCTGTATGACATCCTTCCGGAACCCTAAAAATTATATGTGTTTCAATAAAAATAGCAACAATTGGAAACAAGGATTTTAATAGAATATAGACGCGTTTTACCTACAGAGATCTCAAACGAACGCCAGTCGCGAGTGCGCATGCACTCGCTTTACCTAACTACGTGAAACGTGTGGTTTCGTTCGTTGCATGGAGCCAGCCTTCTGTTCCTAATTATACTGTGGCGTTAACGTGAGCAGTACAGGAATTGCTGACGACAAATATAACTAATTGATGTCGCCACTCATTAGAATTATGTTGTTAATATGGAGCACGCGACACGATCCTATGGACTGCTGAAATGGTTAAATATTTTTGGGGTGAAATTGTGGCGAGGAATGAAACGTTTTAAAAGAGTGAATTTTCGATGTAAATGTTCTTGATTGTTGTGTCTTTAATATTTCTGTCTATTTTGAATTGCGATTGCAAAATGCCTTAAGATGTCTGTGCAACTTGGCTTTATTGTGACAAACATAAAAAAAAAGTGAATAAACATCGTTAGACATTGGAACTTCTACAAGAGCTCCCCTCGTTTTCAAAAAGGAGTAGGTTCTCAATTCGTCGGAACCCTTTGTTTATGTATGTTCCCGATTACTCAAAGATGGCTAGACAGATTTGAATTTTTTTTGTTTTCTTTGAAAGGGTACACTTTCCAGGTGGTCCCATGATCATGAAGTCAGGATCTGATGATGGGATCCTCGAGAAATAGAGGGAGCTCTTCAAATTTTATAGGCACACTTGAAGCAATTTGGGTAGTTTTTGGAAGAATACTTTCTCGAAGTGGTCCCATTTCAATTTGGTGAAGATCTGATGAAGAACTTCGGAGATAGGTAACGGAACTCCACAATAAATGATAGCAAATGGCCCGGGATTGCTGAAATCTCATGTCTGTCTATTGTTTCCACCAGTTCGTAACATAACATCACGCCGGTACGCTATGAAGGGGTAAGCACATATGAACCACTAAAACGTGAAAAATAAAAACTTTTTAACAAAAAATAAAACCGACTTCCAAATCAAAACACTACAAAGTGAAAAATAACTTTAATTTCGGAAGTCGGTGGCAAAAAACGAAAATACAAAACGAAAGACACCGACTACCGAAATTAAAGTTATTTTTCACTTTGTAGTGTTTTGATTTGGAAGTCGGTTTTATTTTTTGTTAAAAAGTTTTTTATCCGAAGCTTTAAATAGCCATCCATGTGTGTATATTTTATTCTATTTCAGAGAAAATATATAATATTTTTGCTCTTATCATTAGTTCACTTCGTTACGAATTACCTAATAGTTAATTAGTAATACATAAGACATAAACCATAAAAATGTATGCTTGCAAAATACTCCGAACAAGATCCACAGACTTCACTATCAGATTGCAAAGTCGTAGAAATTATAAAAAACACCCTTCAACTTTCAGCGAAAATCATCTTTTCCATTCAGCGTTTCGTTTTACACTACAAAAACTTTCTCTCGTATTCGTTTAACATCACATAAAGCGAAACATGATTAATTTGATATTCGAATCTTTGTAAAACCGACACTCGCTCATTGCAAACAAACCGAAATATAATTCAAATGAATGCACAGAGAGTGAGCTAGATAGAGCTATCAGATTTAGTGGGACAGAAAGAGACAGGTGTAGACGGACATGGTATAGAATTAGTGTGGTTTCCATTGGGAAGACTGGTGCGGTTGAGGAGGCCTTAAAATTAAGGTCAGCACCTATTGGAAGGCTGTAATCGTGCGTCTTTTTATACTTATGAAATCCTTTGGATTTAATATTTGCAGATTTAGCAATTACGCTATTTTCAAGCCATTTTAGCTCACCGGCTGAGCAAAATACTTACTGGTCTTTACACTAAGTGGCTCGCTGGTATTCTAAGATACGAGCAAGTAACATGGATTAAGGATTCTCAGAATTTCTTAGGGTTTAATTTCACAGAATTGTAAGACATTTCAGACAGATTTCAGAGAAATATCTTTTAGATTAAATTAATAGGGCACCTAAGTATAGTTTTTTTTTTTTCTGGCAAACAATAATCTTGTCTTGCTTTTACCTACTAGGTACCACTTTGGCTTTGTGTTTGTGAATTATAAAAAGATATAAAGATAGTCCGACAAAAAATTTACAAAGAAAAAAAAAATTTAGACACAGCAACTGGGCTCTTGTTTATTCCTTTCATGTATGTATGAGTTATCACAAAAATATCACAATGCAAAATCCATAACACACACGAAGGACTTACATACTTACTCAAGCAGGTATTATTTATAAGTTAAAGAGATAAAACTAAAATATTGAATTAAAATATTATTAAAATACTTAAATACGTTGTTACAAGAAGTAGAAGAAAAAGTAGCAATAAAATTTTAAAAAAAATACAATTACCAGAATAAATAAATGACATAAACACAAAATAAGCGCTCTTCCTGCTGTGTCCGGCAGGGTCTGATGTGACATAATTTTAAGCCTACGAACTGATTTTTCCAACATTATCGAAAGCAATAAAGAATTGTGAGTCGAACACTAACCTAACCTCCTAAAATAAGAAACTGGTTCAACGATACTCTTATGCAAACTCACAAAATCAATGTCGACTAGACGTTTAGTCGTAAAATCGCAGCCATTACGTCAGTGTGGTACTGACCTAACCGTGCTGGCGCCAGAGCCGTATTCAACTGAGCGTGCCTAATAAATGCTGCAAGCAATTAACATCTGGTGCACGTACGTGCCCTCGCCATTATTGCCCCGTTAAATAGTTATTTAAATTCAACTCTGTACAGTCTTAATGATAATAGTTTGTGCCAGATTGGCGCCAAGTGATTCTGTATATCCTCGGGAAGCTGTCGCAGATTTTTCTCGTTTAAAATTCTGTGCGGATTCAGGATATTAGATTATTTTTATTGGCCTAATTTGTTCGGAATTAGGTTTTATCGTGCTTGGGGTGTTTGAAGTTTATATTTTTTAATAGATTTTGTTCTGGTTTTCAATCGCATGCGAGTTTGAAAATTTACAAAAAATTCTTTTAGGTTACAAGAAACTATTCTTAAGTATCCTATGAACATAGATATAGACATGAAAAAAACTAATTGTTAAAATTTTTTTCGTTGTTTTAGGAATACTCAAAATATTCTTCTTACGTGTTTGATCACCGACAAACCAGTGATTACCACGTGTTCGCTAAATCATGAATTTAAACTTAAGCAAGAGTCGTGGGTAGGTACTAAGATTTCCGTTATTTTTTGAAGTTCTCATTAAAAATGTATCACGTAATCAATCAAATTTCACTTTGAAGCGAATCACCGAAGTGGGCACATACAAAATTGTGTGTTGTGATCAATCATTCTGTGAATGATTTGATTTAATTTCGCTTCAGAAATATTTGTTAGGTTAGACGAGTTTGATCAGAATTTTTTTTTTTTTTTCAATGAGCTTGCTGGTAGTCCATTTTGTTTCGGGTTGATTATTTTTTACATAAAGGTTAGCTGTGTTATTTTTAATGAAGCTTTTAGGTTTCATTCTAATTTACACACTAATCTTTGTGAATAGAATAAGTAAGTACTTACTTAAATCGTTTATAATCACGAATTTAGGGAAAGTGACGTTTGTTTGAATCTCAATAAATGCTAACTTTTTTTTCTTTTTTTTTCTACTTTAACCTACTTAATTACAAAGTAACTGCGACAAAATAAGTTAAGTATTGGACAACAAAAAAAACTAGGTACCAAAAATCGAACACATATAAATTTCCTATACGTAAATGACGTCATCATTAAATATTAAACACTACATCCATTAACATCGATAATTCCCCACGAAAACGATGTTACTTTACCCCCTACTTTATTAAAACTTATAGGAAGTGCTCTTGAATAAAATATGAAGGTGTGCTCATAACAAAGTATCTTATAACGACAACTATTTGTCTGTTCGCGTGTTCGCTGTCGTTAAATGCCACTTTATGAATCTCAGCATCATTACGAAAGCGCGTTTTAAGTAAAAATTTATAGCCCCTTAAAGTCTTATAATGTAAATGATAGCAAGGTGGGAAAGACTTGAGTTATGCGGTTATGCCTGCGTTTTTATTACCTTTTTTAGTTTATGGTAATCTATGAAATTGATATATACGAGTATTGCGCCTCTTTTGCTGAGGTCTAGATAAAAACTCAGGTGTCGTAGATCTATCTTCGCTAATGTCTTTTTGCCTTTGAGGGTCATACGTCTTATCTCTACGTTTTCTAAGTGACGTTTATTTCTAATAAAATGTAGGTACGTTTTCTTTAAAGCCTTCTATCTTTTTCGTACAATATCTTCAATGACATTTTTTGTATGAATAAAAGTATTTGCCTTGATATCTCAGTAATGTAATTAAACCTTTTCTATTTTAGTTCATTTCTTTGGCCACCAGCATCTAGCTAGATCAATCTCTGTATTAATTTAACATTACCTAAGCAAAGCCAACTTTTTTCGCATATTTTTGTTTATTATTGGTAGTTCATGACTTAGATGTTTACTTGTTTAAAAATCCTATTAACTCACCTCAGCTATATTTTAAAGGAGTTTCATAAATAACAGCGTGATAGATAGTGATGTTCGTGGCATGTTTTATTATCTACGAGCCGTGTTGACTGTCAGCCGGAGTGACTGTCGCCATGACGTAGATAAATCGACTGCGCACCGCCGGAAGTAATGAGATTCCAACGGTTTTAATAGCGATTGGTTTTCCTTGTGATTTTCATTAATATACCTCTTGCACCTGTGGGAGAAGATCATTATGTCATCGAAGTAGATCATTCTTTTTATGGTCCATATATTTTGTCTTGTCATCTGATGCCAATTTTTATCTTCGTGTAGAAATTCTTTTACATAATATAATGGGTTTTGTTGAGCTAAAACATACACAATATTTCTTGCAAAAGATAAAGATTTAGCCGATAGAAAGTAGGCGGTTAATCCAATATCTAGATGTCAACCAGTCTCTTTTAACTTGGACCTAGGTGATATCCTGATCATGCTATATTCTAATTAGCCATTGTTGTCTGGCTGCTTGTGGATGAAACATAAAATTGTAGTAAACACAAATATTATCAATATTTCATCATTTTAAAATGAAAAATGAAGTCAGGTATTGAAAGTCAGGAGAGTTCGAAATGTATGTAGTAAAGTTTCCAGACGTTTCCAAGATTTTAAAAGTTTATAACGAACTCAGCATCACAGTATCGGATCTCCATAAAACAAAACAAGCGAATGAACTTCCCAAAATCTTGCATCAATACACTTTTAAACACAAATAAATCTACAATGACAAAAATAAGAGCGCAAAGATAGATTATACTCTAATGCGAAACTTCCGCACTCCATCGACAAACTATATATTCGCCATACGACTCGGCGAATTTTTCTCGTACCGCCCAAGTTCGAGTCGTAAATATTTTAAAGTAACTTCGGAAGGAAAAGTGACACCAAATGTTGACGCTTTTGCGGGAAACTTTGGAGGTGGCCATCGACAAAATAACCCTGTCGAAACTGAGAGACTGCCGAACTTGAAATATAAAAGTTTGCAACTGTAACTTTCCGAATGTGTTGTTTTCAAATGCATCTCGAGACTGCCTCTGGGGACGGCCGAGGATTCGCTTCCCCTTTTGTCATGCTTTCAGATTGCAAATACGGCCTATCAGTGATTGATAGTATTTCTAACTTTGAGGTAGTGGTTGGGCCTTAGCTTTTACATCTTTAACGTTATGCGTCTCTGTTATAAAAGTCTGGTTCTATCACATTATTACCAATCTTATACTTTCAACAAGACGAACTATATGTATTTATATTGACCAAGGTTAGTTTGTATCGTATTTTGTACGTATACAGCCTTTGGTAGGACAAAATGATTGACCCGGAAAAATATATAGCCTTCGTGTTCAAAATCCTCTGGGTCCCATATTCCGCATATTATATCCCAATTATAATTTTGTCCGGGAGGGGCCAGCCTGCCAACCCGACCGCTTGTTATCCACTCATAAATAGCTTAGCAAGGAAAGGTTCCGTACCAATTCAATTTGGTAGGGTTCTTAATGCTTTTTAGTTCAACGTTTTTGGGACGTAAGCCTGAAACTTTTATTAGAGTGGTTCGTGTGCGTGTGTCACCGCTGCATTATGTATTTAAATGATAGGTAATCATGTTAGTTTAATTAAAGGGTTAGCCCCATCCTCGTTAAATGGATTTACGTAAGTGTTATTAAATTTGATCCATCATTATTCTATTTTCTTCCTTCAGCTTTCAGCAATAAATAGATTTATTAAAAAGTCTATGTGGATGATGTTATAATAACTTCCTGTCACTGTACTTTACATAGCAGGTAATTTGTGTGGAGTAGGTACCACAACTAAAAAGTGAAAATAATTTTTTTTTTTTTTTTTTCAAAAGAAAGACAACCGACTTCCAAAAAAAAAACACTGCAAAAATAATTTTAATTTCGGAAGTCGATGGCAAAACACGCTAAAAATACAAAACCAAAGACATCGACTTCCGAAATTAATGTATTTTTCACTCTGTTGTGTTTTTTTTTAAGTCAGTTGTTTGTTTTGTAAAAAAGTTTCTTTACGTAAAACAAAAAGAAAGAAGCCTTTTAACTTCTCAAAAATTCATCAATACGCAGTCTTGAGGCTACCTAAGAGTTTCCTCAATTATTTTTCCTCGTACAGAAGAAAAAGGAAAAGTGAAAGACAAAGCATCGAATGGGTGTAGACATGAGCACCCAGATACGTTGAATTATTTATCCGAGGAGCCAGCACGTGCCTCTGGACTTATGAATGTACACATTTTAGCACTTATGACCTGTTAATAAATTATAAGTCTCACGAATCTCCCTCTAATGGTAACGTCTCACGAAACGTGCTTGCTGTCAGCACTAGTTCTGTGGTCTGTAGGAAAGTTACTTACATTTGAAGATCAGGCAATTTTCTTTTTTTTTTTTTTTGGAACGTTTGGTCATTGGTATAAGAAGGTATATGAAGTAGTTCTGTATTTTTACAGTATTGGTGTAAAGTGACCTTTTATTTGCCCAATAAAAAAGCAAAAATTCTCTTAACTGATTATTTAATTGAAGTTTTAAACATGAACTGGAAAATCGGACCTTGCAGAAGAATTTCGAATATGAATATTTTCAGTGCCCAAATATTTTTGAAGTCTAAAAATATTTCAATATTCTCGTCCGATAAATCAGTAAATTAATAAACAAAATTGAATATAATAGGCATGCTTTATTGTTTCGTACTTCAATATTCACCCAATTAGTGTTAATTTTCATTGCTTCATCATGACTTTATTAATAACAGACCACTCCGCATAGTTTCATAACAATTTGAGTCTGTTAATCGAATGAAAAATCGTGTTTCATTTCAAGTGGTGTATTCGATCATTCGATTATTCGACTGTTAGTTCTCGCATCGATAAGCGTAGTACGAGTGCTCTTACCTCTAATTCCTGAGTTATTACTACAACTCACGGCACGGAGTTTAAGAGGAAACACTTTTTGCTAGTTTTTAATTTAAGATTAATGCATTATTATCTACCTCTTCATAAAAAGTGATGAACTCATAAGAGATATTTCTGAGAATATTTGTTAAATTATTGGTTTCTTTTTAAGGTGTGTAGTCGTATAATTTAATATTTTCTTATTTTTTTTTTACTAAAAGTAATTTTCTTGATCATATTTTAGTAAAGGTTTCGAAATAAAGATGCAATATGAAGTGTCGTTAGATTCGTCTTAATTGTGGGAGTGACATAAGCTACATATTATAATATTTATATATTACATCTAGAAATACAAAACTTTTTAGCCAAAAAATAAAACCGACTTCCAAAACAAAACACTACAAAGTGAAAAATAACTTTAATTTCGGTAGTCGGTGTCTTGGGTTTTGTATATTCGTTTTTTGCCACCGACTTCCGAAATTAAAGTTATTTTTCACTTTGTAGTGTTTTGTTTTGGAAGTCGGTTTTATTTTTTGGCTAAAAAGTTTTTATTTTTCACTTTTTAGTTGTGGAACCTACCCCACACTAATTCGAATACATAATTGAGCACAATAATTGTAGATATAGCCATCTGATAGGAAGTTATTAAAACACCATCACATCATCCACATAAAATAAGTGGGAAATATACGCATTATTGAAGCTAACTCAAAAACTCCCCAAGCAAAGTTAATAAAATTTATATGGGACCACCTCGGAAGTATACCCTATCAAACAAAAAAAGAATTTTCTAAATCGGTCCATCCGTCTTTGAGTAATCGCGTAACAAACATACAAAAAAAAACATACAGACGAATTGAGAACCTCCTCCTTTTGGAAGTCGGTTAAAAAGGAATGTTTTTTTAATAAATTGTAACAAGATTGGTCCAGCTGCAAAAACACATTGGTAACAGAAAAGAGAAAAACAAGCATTATAATCCATAGAATTTTGATATCGCAGGCGGGGACAAACCAATTACCTGAAATATGGTGTAGCTTTAGTTTGCCTGTGCTACTAAAATTCTATAGATTATATGCTTGTTTCTCTCTTTTCAGTTAGGTACCTATGAGTTTATGTAGTGGGATTTTTTTTTTTATAATTTGTTTTATTCTCTGTAGCGGTTTGACGAAAGAGTTTCTAAGGAACAGCTTTCAGGATATTTTTAGGAACCATGTTGGGTGTGAAGGACCAATTTTTGTAAAACGAAGGTATTCTTGCACGGATAATTTTGAATCTTAGCTATCGCAGTGCCGACGTCCTTCCAATATCAGAATCTTCCTTTCAAAGCCTTACTTTATTACATAACTTGATGCGTCTCGTAAGACGGCGATCTAAGCCCGAAGCTCGAATAAAGCATTATTACATGACGTAATGACTATTAAATTCATAATGTATGCATCGAACGTGCCGCGTAATGGATAGCAGTCGTTTCGATGGCATCGCATTTATTTTACGGTGAAATTTCAATGTAAGACATGCTTTATAAAACCGTTTTGAAAAGTATGTATTGTCGCTCAAAGGTTCTTTTGGCGCGTGGCCAATATCAGAACTAAGGGCTGTATTGGAATGAAGTTCTTTAACGCAGCTTGCGGTAGTAGTTGACTGGTAGAATCCTCACTAACGAAAAAGCGTTCATACTTCAATGGAATCTCGATAACTGGATCCTTCTTCAGTAAGACGAAAATAAGTTCCAAATACTGTATATTGGTATATAACGTACCTTTCTTTCGAAATTACGTTTAGAAAAAAAAAATAAGAAAATTTTAAATTATATGACTTAGAAAGAAACCAATAATTGAACAAATAATCCCAGAAATATTTCTTATGAGTTCATCACTTTTTTTATGACGAGGTAAATAATAATGCAAAAATCGTAAATTAATTCTGTAAAATTTAGTTTTTTGTTCAGTAACGGTTTCGAAATAAAGGTGCGATATGTCACTCGAATTTCAAATAACGTCTTACTTGGAATTTCCCGATTTCATAACACTAAAATCTAAAAGGAATGTTTGGGTGGTGCTTCTGTTCTATTGCGTCTTGAAACTTGAGACCATACTAGATGGCGCTGTATTAATACATAATATACAGCGAAAGGAACTTCGATCCAAGCGGGTGTCCCACCACATCTCCCTACTTATTTATCAATTTACAAAACAATTGCACTAATGCTTACCAACAGCACCCACTGCCAACGTCATTCGAGCGCCTAAAGATCCTTGTAGCAGTGTAATAGGCAGTCTACAGTAAAACCCGCTTAATACAATCACGCTTAATTGGATTCATCCGTTTAATACGTCATCTGTACACGCGTGTTATCTCACGCGGCAGCAGAAACTATACAAAATTGGTTCAAGAAAGCGGGTTTCTGAAATAACGAAGTTGACGCCATGTTGAAAAAAGGAGAACCCGCAATACTACAGGGTTTTCCTGGATATTCTTCCATTGAATACAATGTTGCAGCCTACGAAATCCGTTCAATCGAAAATCTTTTTGAAGATTTGAATACCTACTAAAAGAGGCCCTAAGTGATGATGATGGAAGGAGTGGAGGGAGTCTTTTGCCCAGGAGTGGGACAGCGTAGGCTAACAAAAAAAAAAGATAAATGATTTTTTATTTCTGTAAGTAGGTTTGTACAAACACTTTTACAAGTCAATCATGTTTTTTTTTTTTTAAACTAGATGAGGTCGGCGTTTCCTATATGACTACTCTGAGAAGAAAGGCCGAAACAAACTCAGAGGTCACAGTCTCTTATAAAGTCCAGACATAATCTTGGTTACTTCATGTAAAGACCATGTAGATTGGTGTCTGAAATGGTCTTTTGCGGAAAGAACCACACAGATTGAGAGGACCTGTCCAGTCAGTGCACGCATTTGTCAGTAATCGCGCAGCTTAACTCAGAACTTAATGAGCTCAACGATTCGAAGAACAATACCACAGACCATGCTTAAAAATAATTGAGAGAAAAAATAAAACAAACAAAAAAGCAATGACCTACATAGTCTTCACATTCACGATAAATTAAAATAATATAATACTTTACAAAGTAAATATTCATGTCAACATTCAGTATGCAAAAATAAAAATAAAATAAAATGATGATGATGTTGAAGATTGTGTGGTGGCCAGTAGTAACCCGTCTTACGAGTTAGGTCGTAGGTTCGAATCCAGGCAAGTGCTTTACTTTGGGAAAGTAATTTAATCACCACTACTCTCAAAACGGTGAAGGAAAACACCATGAGGAAACCGGCCTGTCCTAGAACCAAAAATTCGAAGAGATGTGACATCTACCAACCCGCACTGGGCCTGCGTGGTGGATTACAGCTCTCTCGAAGAGAGGAGACTTGTGTCCCAATGTTATAAGCTGATTATGCTGATGAAGATAAAAAGGAGTCAACTCCAGTTTTGTCAAACGACCAGGCATTATCAGCAGTTAACGATTTAAGGCGCTCTGTATCTTCTAATAACAGCCGCACGGGTCGATCCATCAGGTTAAGCTACGCTTGCCGGGGTTGGTCTATGGATGGGTGACCATCTTTTCATACCGAGACTCTTCCGTGCCTCGGAAAGCACGTTAAGCCGTTGGTCCCGGCTGTCATTCGTGGATCTTTGACAGTCGTTACGGGTTGTCAGAAGTCCGAAAGTCTGACTACCAGTCTTACCAAGGGGGATAGGCAGTCGCTCCATGTAAAATACTGGTATTCAGCTGCATCCGGTTAGACTGGAAGCCGACCCCAACATAGTTGGGAAAAGGCTAGGCAGATTGATTGTATCTTCTTTGGGTAGGGTGAGCAAAGACACACTGCAAAACTTGAGTTGCATTGAAAGTCTTGTAATTACTAATGCATCAAAATCTCTATGTGAAACCAAAGTAAGTGATCACTTTTAGCAGTTAATGTAATTATAACTAGCCCGCGGCTTCGCCCGCGTTGATGTCAATACTTCTCAATTGGAATCGGATTTTGTCCACAGTTTCATGGGTTTTATTTTTTTGCGCGGAACCCTAATTCTTTTTCTAAAATAAAAGTTTAAAGCCTAAGTTATTCCTTATAACATCAGCTATCTGCCAATTAAAGTTCCGTCAAAACCGTTCCAGCCGTTTCGGAGATTAGCCGAAACAAACAGACAGACAGACAAAAATTTTAAAAATTGCATTTTCGTTATAAGTATCGTATATACTTTCATATGCTTTTAGTACAAAGCTGTTATTTTGACATTACAAACAGACACTTCAAATTAATTTATTTGTATAGATATAGATACTTAACACACTATGATGTAATGTAATAAAGATCCCAATTATATAAAAAGCACCTCTGTGTTGTCTTAGTCTTAAGTTACATTTTAAGTCGAGTCGATGATTCTCCCAACATGTTAGATCATAGGTTCCCAAAGGGGGTGGTACCGCCCCGTAGTGGGCGCTGGAGCTATTCGTGTAGAGAGAGAGAGAGAGAGAGAGAGAGAATTAATTTTTAATTTGTGATTATTAATAGATAATAGACAGCCATATAAAACTGGTATAATTAACCATTATATAATAATAATATAATATAAACATATTTATATATATACCTGGGACATTATTCAAACACGGTTATCTGATCCCAAACTAAGCAGAGCTTGTACTATGGAAACCAGATAAGTGATTTACAACTTACACTACTTTTTTTATAAAATAATTACACCCAGACTCAGGACAAACAGACATGTTCATGCACACAAATGTTTGTCCTGGATGGGAATCGAACCCACGACCAGCGGCATGATCTTAACCAACCACGCCATCTGGCCTGTCAAATTTAAAGCGGGCGTTGGATTTTTTTCTTGTAAACGGGGCGGTAGTCCATAAAAGTTTGGAAACCTATGTTAGATGGTCCTCGTTTGAAACATTCTCACTATAATAGTTTCCTTGATTTATCTGCCACACTGTCGATCTCAGCCTTTATACACAGTAGAATGTGTTGAGAAGTGTTCGCTTGTTCACAACATTGTGACGTTCACGCCCGTTACGAACGGGATTTATTGATGCTATTAACATTAAAATAATAATTCCCAACTTTATAGACTAATAAAATCGTTTAATATCTGCTCGTTTGATAAATAATTCAATTTGCGAAGGAATTTTAGGTTACGCGGGAATTTCTACGATATTGTTGTTATTTATTATGTGCCATTAATTATGGGCTACCTAACGATATTGTTAACATTCATACCCACTTAGCTTAAAAGTTATTTATCTAGGCCTAAAAATTAGGTCCTTACTCATACGATTAATTAATGATATAGCATTTTGCATAGCAACCAACCCAAGAAGCTTTGTCTATATCGAAACTAAATAGAATGGTTCGCTCTTTCTTTATAATTTATAAAAAAATAATACAAGGGTTGATCCAAAAGTAATGATAATTGGTTAATTTCTAATACGTGCGTATGATTTGAATTTCGATATTATTATTTTTTCAAAAAAAATACTCCGTTCACCCTATTTTTTTCAAGACGGTAAAAAAGTCACCCAGTATAATCTAATACTCGGACATATCATTATCAAAATAGCAGAGTGAATGGCTGATGAAACCTTCAAATAAGTAAGGTATATTAATCTAAGGACATTCTTTCATAAAATTTAATGAAATTGCTGCCTTTTTCACCAAGTTTTATATTTCCTTACTTGCTTAACCTTAACCCAATCACACTTATGCCCCAAAAAATCTAAAATAAAGACATTCACGAAAGGTCAGCCATGTCACGTGTTGTAATTAAACCATTACGGATGACCCCACGTCTCCTCGATATCAGTTGGAACTTTTATCACTAATTCAAAGAGAAATCGATCAGCTATGGCCGCCGCCTCTTAATAATAGATCGTCTTGTATGACCTTTATCAAAGTTGGACACTAAGTGGCCGGAATGTGAACTATCAATAACTTTCAAAGATTTGATGCGTTTGAAACTTTTGAATGATTTAGTGAAATGATGTGGTGTGTGGTGGAAGTTACCTATCTAATGTAGGGGGTTTGTATTTTTAATTATTTTTAGAAAGGCAGGAGCTACTTGATTGTTATAGGGTAGTCATATGGCACTAAAATTAAGATTAAATCACACCCAACGAATGTTTTATCAATATGGATAATTGTTAAGTTTCTTTACATTATCATTATAAGGACAGGCCAGTTGGCGTGGTTGGTTAAGATACCACCTATCATGCCGCAGGTCGTGGGTTCGATTCCCATCTAGGACAAACATTTATGAGCATGAACATGTCTGTTTGTTCTGAGTCTGGGTGTAATTATCTATATAAGTATGTATTTACAAAAAAAAAAAATTGTGTATGTAGTATATCAGTTAGCTGGTTTCCATAGTACAAGCTCTGCTTAGTTTGGGATCAGATGTCCGTGTGTGAAATGTCCCAGGATATTATTATTATTATAAAAAAATTAAATTAAATTACCTGCCTATTTTATTTGACCCCGGTTTCTGAAACATAATGAAATACATTTTAATATTTTTCAAAGTTGTGATTGCATTTTATTATTTTTGCCGCCCAGTTACGACAAGTGTAGGTACAGTACAGTAATTGATCAAAGACTCTTGTACGATCGCGCATCGTAAACGGATCTAACGTAAAATCGAACGATTTTTAATTGAAAAAATAACTACCTAATCCTATAGTATTTATGTTTAAATTTTTGCGGCGAGTACAATTACTATCACCCATGCAAAGTCTTAAAAAATATATAATAATAATAATATTGGGTCCAAAACGAGGATTTTAAATTTTAATATCATTGGAGTTTTGTTACGTTTGCGTGTTCGTACTAGGCCCACAGAGGCTTGCTCAGTTTGAAAGGTTGGTGATCTCTGAAACTTGTTCCAATCTAAAAATACAACCCTCAAAACAAATACACATCCTCACATACAGTATCCCAAACCTAATCCCACCTACAAATGGACTATCCACAGTCACAAATGAAGCAATTATAAAGCTAAGAACAGAAGATAGAGATAGTATCGCGCCGTTAAACAATCAATGGCCGTATTAGTCGGGGTTCGAACCTGGGCCGGTCATTATCGGCGGCTGCTTGCGGCAACACCGCCATTAAGTGTTGGGTGTCGGATTTGTTATTAAATTTTGATTGCTATTGTTTCTGTGTTAAAGTGAAAAGTGTGTGTCGGATTTGGGAAAGACTGCGTTCAAATACTTATAAAATTTGATTAAGAAAACTTCTATACAAAAAATAAAAAAGAAATGCTCCAAAGTCAAACCTGTCGTTTGGATTAAACTTTAAAAAAAAATAAAAAGAGCTTCAAGCTAAGAATGTTATTTTTCATCTTCGCTATCACATAGGTAATGGTCTTTGACATACACATTTGACATAATATTAAAGAACCTGATATATGCTTTCGTAATTATTTTATTTTGTTTATTTTTATCTCTTGACTCTAGTTTAGGTCGGAGGCGACAGAGACAAAGTCGACGATGGAGTTACCTTACCCAGAAGAAGCCTGTTCACTCTCACTTTGAAGAGATTAGGGTTGTATGCGCTCGGAAACACAGACGCAGGTAGTGAGTTCCATTCTTTTGCTGTGCGCATTATAAAAGACATTTGGAAACGCTTATTTCGAATTGGTGGAATAGCAACAGGGTAGGGATGGTACCTGGAAGTGCGTCTAGATTTCCGATAGTAGAAGGGAGCCGGTGGAATGCGGTCGTGGAGTTCTCGGGCACACTCACCGAAGTACAATCTGTAGAAGACTGACAAGCAGGCAGTTTTCGACGAGTTTGATGAAAAATGTAAAAAAAAAACTTACCCCCATTATCTCCGAAGTTTGCATAGCCAAAAATCTGAAATTATTTTTTGTGATAGAAGTGTGTGTAAAGATTACAGGAAAAGTAAAACGTTGTCTCTAAATAGCACACTTTTTTATATATGATGGTACGGAACAATCGGTGCGCGAGTCCAACTCACTCGTGACCGGTTTTTTTTTTATTATTACACAACTAGTCTTCCAAACGAAGTTCTAAACATTTGTTAAATTTCTTTCTACATTGGATCAGCCATTTAGAAAATAATTTCTTATAAATAAAAGTTTCGTTTTCATACGAATAATTTTAATTTACCTGGCTTCACTAAGTAGCTATGAATGAGCTCTAAGTCTCTTATTAAGTTTGAAGTAATAAAAAACTTATATAAGATCAGATGCTAGTTGTAACTGTCTCAAAGTTTTTAAATGATTTTGTTTTAAAAAAAATAAAATACGACAAATCGTAACTTATTGTTTCATAACTTCTCACAGGCTAGCCTGTGATGCCGCGGTCCTACGGCCTGTCGAGGCCTGTTGCGGCCCGTGCCGCGCATTCCCATGGATCATCCCATACATTCGATACTCTGGCCTGTGAGAGAGCAGGCCGTGGGACCACCGCATGAGAAAAACTGTTAAAGGCCAGGCCCACAGGCAACAATCACCCTGCGGTGGCCTGTCGTTATTGAATGTATGGGAATGTTCGGCATGGCGACGGGCCTCGACTGGACGTGGGAACGTATAATGTTCTCACTGCTGAGACACTGGCCTCCTCTTGGTGAGTGAGTAAACCGTAATCCAGCAAGCGGGTGCGGTGCGTGTTGGTAGATGTCACATGTCTTGCAATTTTGGTTCTAGGACATGCTGGTTTCCTCACGATGATTTCCTTTTACACAAAGTAAAGCGCCTGTCTGGGTTCGAACCTACGACCCACAACTCGTAAGGCGCGGCCATTGCCAATGGGCCACTATTGTTCTAACCCTAAGGCATACCTTAGGTTTTTGCAATGGCTACGCTTGGAAGGGGGTACGTAATTTATATTTTTTTACCTTTACAAATGCCCACATAATCGGTAATTAAACAGTTAGTTAGATAACTACTGAAATTGCCTTTATAATTAAAGATGTGATAGACGAAGACTCGACAAAATTACATTAGGTACCACTTATTAGGGTTCCGTACCAAAATTGTAAAAAGGAACCCTTATGGTGCGACTCAGTCTGTCACAGCTGGATATAACTAACAACTTGAAATTAGGAACAGTTTTAGGTGACGTTTGCCTAACTATTTTACAATTAAGGAAGAAATAAAAAAAATTTTTTTTTTTTGTAACAGTGACTGAAAGGGGATTTGAAAAATTTGAAGTGGGACTACTAGGGCATGTGGGGTATCATATAAAAGAGCCCTGTTTGCACATTCTCAAACATTTTTCTTTTTTTTAGGCCGCATAGTTTTCGACTTTTGATGAAAAATGTAAAAAAATACCGTCCCGTCCACGTCCCCCCCCCCCCCTCCCCCCCATCTCCGAAGATTGCATAGAGAAAAATCTGAAATTATTCTGTGTGATAGAAGTTTTTGTAAAGATTACAGGAAAAATAAAACGATATCTCTAAATAGCACACTTTTTATTTTATTTATGATGGTACGGAACCCTCGGTGCGAAGTGAACTTTCTTGTGCTAGAACCCAAATCCCGTCCTCAATTACCGGTCCAACTTAAATCGTTTCTCTTTGGCTTGTATCAAAATAAACTATAAAGTAAGCCTTCTCAAACAGACAGCGCAACATTGACGCACGGTCGCGCTTGCCAGTGACGCCCGTCACGTGGCTCTGGCTACCGACTAAGGTTCATTTGAACATCTCCTTAAGTTGTTATGACTGGAAGTGACTTGGGACGAGTAATGATAATCTATCCTCAAAAATTGACATTGGAAGTCTAAAGAAAGAAAGAAAGATAGAATTTACGTACATTTTATTTGGCAACAGTTCATAAAACACAAAATAAAAACTGGCCAAGTACATGTCGGACCATGCACAGTGAAGGGTTCCATAGTTGGGATGAATTTATCCCAAGAACAAACTTAACATTGTAGTTGAAAAACATGTTCTCCCATGCATTCCAACTGCAAATGTAAGTTTGTACACACAATATTGAGAGATTTACCATGTTATTTTAAGACCATAGTATAGAAATTAATATTTTCTATACCTATATTTTTTTTAAATTTTAGGCTCAGTAGTTTCGGATATAAAGGGGTGGTCAATTTTGTCTATTTTCTTAAATAACTTTAAAACAATTTATTTTAAAATTATTAAAAAAATATATATTTGAGACCCTCACAGTAAGCCCTTTCATTTGATACGTCACACGGTACAGTTTGCAAAACTTTTTATTTTAATTTTCTTATTTGGTCCCCAAAATTGACCCTCATATTCAAAATTCATTAATTTACGTTACATGTCCGTGTTTCGGTCACAGAAATTTATACGTCTACCAAATTTTAACCTAATCGGTCTATTAGGTTCGGAGCAAATTGGCTGTGACAGATGGACAAACAGACAGACAGACAACCGAGTGATCCTAATGATCACCGTGATTTTTCCTTTTGAGGTACGGATCCCTAATTAAAAAGTATGTCTTTTAAAAACGCGCAGAAAAGTCGCTGGATTTCTAATAAGGAACTAACAATTTCGAACACAATACATCATTTTCGTCTATTCCTATGAATTATATCTTACTTTACATAAGCTGTGATATTGCAGAGTTTAGCTGTCATATTGAACCTTATCTCAAAATCTTTTCCTTATTAACAGTAACACAGTTTTCAAGTACCTATATATTTAAAAAGAGTCAAATATCTTTGGATATCTTCCCCCCGACCCTTGCACCCGCCCGCCCGTGCGGAGCAAGTAGCTTTAAACGCCCCTAATAATAATAATAACATACCGATTGAACAAGTCTCCACTTGCTCAATCGGTATGTTATGTAGTCAGTAGCGCCATAAGCCTAGGTTCGAGTCCCACTATGGGACGCCCTTAGCTGTGCTACTTAGTTTTAATTTCTAGCCCGGCGAGAGGCCCTTCTGGCCCCGCCAACGCTCGGTTAAGCAGTCAATGCTCCCGGAGCAAACTGCGATAGGTCCTTATTAAAATAAAAAAAATAAAAAAACTTTGGAATTCAAGAAATGATATATTATTAAGTTCTGATTATGTTGAATTAAATTGTTTAGAGGTGCGCTAAATATTCAGTGTATACACGATTAGACGGATACGCATTGTGCACAACAGTAAACGCCCCAAAAATATTTAATCGTTTATCCTCCATTTAATAACTCTTCCCCACATGAAGAAGGGTATCCTATATTAATCAACAAGGACAGCGGTCCACCAATGGGATAAGAGCTACACTCCAAACTTTCCTGCCTAATGATGGCTTAATGAAAATGTCTCCGACAAAATGGAACGATGACAGTTAATCACCATCGCCAGAAAATATCGGTTTAAACTAGTTTAAACCGCGCGCGTGTTAAGCGGAGTGGCTAGGAGTGGGTTGTGGTGTAAGTTAATGTGTGGTTCGTGGTTTTGTGGCGACATTTCGAAATAATGATGTACCTAATGATAACTTATAGGCTCTGGTAAAATTGTCACGTGTTGTCCAACGCGGTGTAAGAAGCAGTCGATTTAATTACTAGTCCGAATAGAAAACAATCAGGTAGATAGACTTCAATTTACAACCGTCTAGCAAAACACTGAACATATTATATTTAACAGCATACAGCAGGGATGGCAAACCTCTATACATCTACGTGCCATTTTTCCAAAAAAATAATGAATGTGGCCATGACGTGCCATTAAGCAATCTTACTGGACTACTAGAAAAAAATTATAGAAGGTTTATCTATTTATACACGAAATGTCTTAAGAAGTGATTGTACTCAATATTATGAATAACTTTTACTATAGGACCAAACATGACATCGCGAAAAAAAATCTGCAGCTTTTGAGGGAACAGCTGATTCTTTTTTCGCGATTTCAGGTTTGGTCCCATAGTAATAGTTGTTCATAATCATGAGTACAATGACTCCTTATGAGATTTTGTGCATGAGATACCCATACCTTATATTGTTCACAATAATACCCAGTTTATATTTATTTAAATGAAGGAACAAATTAGCTCGACTTCTGCTGTTAAACTAGATGAAAAAGTAGTAAGTACCTAAATTTTTGAAATTATTTTGCCACCAATATGGCACACGTGCCATTGGTTCACGATCCCTGGTATAGAGTAAAATAATCGTACAAAACTGTAATGACGCATAACATCACTTCAAGCATTAAAAAGGCCATATTGTCTTCAAGTTCAGAACTTCCAAGTTACATGCTAAGGGATTTCCTGAAACCTTCGGTTTAATGATAAAACCGAACTTTGTCTAAGTACATCCTACTGTAGCCACGCCCCCCGGCTTTGGTCGACATTCTTGTTAACTTTCAAGTTTCGGCCCAATAGTTGGGAACATCTTGAACTAATGAGTCAGTGGTTCAGCCTTTTATTATCCGAATAGAGGATGAAACGTTACGTTTGTCCATCCCTGGGACGAGCTCACTGTCTTATACTTGTACTAATAGTTCTTCAAAGGATATTACTCAATTCAGTGAAGTGAAAGAGACCAGTGATTCAGAACGTTTTGACCAAAAATGGGACCCCGCAAAGATATTATGAGGATAAGTAACTATTTTTAGAGCGATGCGGGGAGCATCTTGCGCGTGTAAAGGGTGACTTTGAAAATATTTTATGCTACATAGATACAAGCGTTAAAATGAAATGCGGGAAGCACAGAACCAGTTGAAATGGCGGTGCTTGGGGAGTGCTATCTCCAGCTGGGGACGCTATGATGATGGGGACAATATACAAGCTTCTGCTTGAATACATTTTTTATTTTTTATTTGTGATGGGTTTGCTCTTGAATCTAGTCTAGGTCAGAGGTGACAGAGACCAAGTCGACGATGGAGTGAGCTAACCCAGAAGAAGCCTGTTCACTCTAACTTTGAAAAGATTAGGGTTGTATTGCTTTCGGAAACACAGACGCAGGTAGTGAGTTCCACTCCTTTGCTGTGCGCATTATAAAAGACATTTGGAAGCGCTTAGTGCGAATTGGTGGAATAGCAACCAGGTGAGATGGTAACTGGCAGTGCGTCTAGATGTCTGACGGTAGAAGGGGGCCGGTGGAATGAGGTCGTGGAGTTCTCGGGCACACTCTCACACACATTTGTCATAATTATGATAGTTGGACCTAGTTATGCAGAAAGCAGCCATATGGCACTTTTCCAAAAAATGAGTTATAAACACAGTCATACTAATTTCGACATACACGATTTTTTGCAAAAAACAGCCATGTCGATATCTCTATTTATCACGGAGATAACAGCCGTCAAATGCAGCCTTGTTCATACATCCATAATGCAAGCCTCGATAGAAAAATGCTTATAACTCTGTTTGTACTTTTAACACGGTGCAGTTAACCATCTTCACTAACCATTAGAAGGACGGCAAGGCATCAGCTACAGCAGCCTTTGCAAATATTCGAAAACGTACTACTGAACGGTCGATCCAGGAATAGCCAAAGAGTTATGGTCCTGTTTCCTTTCACTAACCAAAATTTACATCATAATCCAATATACAATTTTTACCACAGCCCAGCATCCTGACGTAAACACTATCGACGCAATTTATTAACATGACGGCCGTCAAATGTCGGAAACAGGCATGCGGTGGTTAAGTTTAATAGTC
Organism: Dicycla oo; assembly: GCA_948252095.1. Classification (NCBI taxonomy): domain Eukaryota; kingdom Metazoa; phylum Arthropoda; class Insecta; order Lepidoptera; family Noctuidae; genus Dicycla; species Dicycla oo. The sequence goes on along the minus strand of OX411713.1, from coordinate 30,648,059 downwards.
ATAATTGGTGGTGTCCGCTTTCCGCCAGTTTCCACCGGTTTGATCTGGTCGAGCCAAATTGAGCCAATGCAATTAATTTCATGCGAAATGGTACGTTTTACTGTAGGGTTTGTTTGTACCTGTGGTTACTGCCAAAAATGTGGTTGGAAGTTATGGTTTACAAATTATTGATTATATTATTTATGGGAAACTATTTAAGCTATGCTTGCCCGGGTTGGTCCGTGGATGGGTGACCATCTTTTCATACCGAGACTCCTCCGTGCCTCAGAAAGCATGTTAAGCCGTTGGTCCCGGCTGTCATTCGAGATTCTTTGACAGTCGTTACGGGTCGTCAGAAGCCCGAAAGTCTGACAACCAGTCTTACCAAGGGGTATTACCCAGTAACTGGGTTGTGGAGGTCAGATAGGCAGTCGCTCCATGTAAAATACTGGTATTCAGCTGCATCCGGTTAGACTGGAAGCCGACTCCCACATAGTTGGGAAAAGGCTAGGCAGAATGAACAATGATTATTTATGGGAGATTAGGCTAGATTAGAAGGTAGTTTTCTATAGGTTATTATTTTCGAAAAAAGGTGTAGATTCAGCACTGTTGAACAAGTCTAGATTAGGCTGCACACGTTACATTTCAAATTATTGAAATCATTGAAAATGAAACACATGAATCTCTGACCGCATGAAGGATATATAGAGATAACCTGCATTTAAATCACTACATATTTTAAAACAAAGTCCGCGGCCGCATCTATCTGTATGATCGCGATATCTCAAAAACTACTGAACTGATTTTAATGCGGTTTTCATCAATAGATAGAGTGATTCAAGAGGAAGTTTTATACGCATAGTTTTCCGTCATTCACGCGGTCGAAGCCGCGGGCAAAAGCTAGTAGTAAAATGTACTGACTCCAGCCTGCATAATATCAAATATTACATAGTTTATAACTGAAATAACTCAAAACCACACCATCTACATATATATAAATAAAAACAAAACTTTACACGAGCCGTGTTAACTTAAAACCTCTAATGAGCCACCTTTTTGTAGTTATTATAAAGCGATTTTCGTCACCGCTTATCAGATTAGTGGCTCGAGCCACTTTCGAGCCACACTCCAGCGACGCTTACTTCAGGCTGGAGATGGGACGGTAATGCGGTTTATGATACAGGATAATTTTAATTATGATTTAGTTTTTGTTGGGCCTGTGGAGCCGTGGTTTTAGGTGTATGAATATTGTTAGTGGTTTTAGTAGTGATATGATGGTACACCATAGGTACATAGATACAGTGTGTACCAGAAAGTTGTGGTCAAAATTGAGGGTGTGGTACAGATCATCAAACTGAAGAACTTTTTCCTTGGGACCAACATCGTAATCGAAAAAAAATAATCAGCCGTCCCATACATTTGGGTCAAGTATGAAGTTTTGTATGAAACAGTTGACAATTTTTTCGCGATTTCGATGTTGGTCCCATGGAGAAAGATTTCAGTTTGATGGTCTATACCACACCCTTAAATTTGATCACATCTTTCCGATACAGCTTGTATAGTGATATGATACACCTTAATCAATCTGCCTAGCCTTTTCCCAACTATGTTGGGGTCGGCTTCCAGTCTAATCAGATGCAACTGAATACCAGGGTTTTACATGGAGCGACTGCCTATCTAACCTCCACAAGCCAGTTACTGGGTAATACGATACCCCTTGGCAAGACTGGTTGTCAGACTTTTGGGCTTCTGACGACCCGTAACGACTGTCAAAGATCAACGAATGACAGCCGGGACCATCGACTTAATGTGCTTTCCGAAGCACGAAGGAGTCTCCGTATCTAAAGATGGTCACCCATCCATGGACCAACCTCGGCAAGTGTAGCTTAACCTGATAGATCGACCCATGCGGCTGTTATTACTTAGTCACGAACACCTCCGTGCCTCAGAAAGCATGTTAAGCCGTTGGTCCTGGCTATCAGTAATAGTGCTAGGACTCGCCCATCAATGAGCGCTGTCCCATATTAGACGCATTATTTATTTATTATACATAAAACCAAAGGTATTATATTAAAACACGTATACTAAAAGATAAATAATTAAATCGTCTATAATAATGGTAACGTTTCATAAAAATGCGCTTGATAGTTTTTGTTTGATTCTCAGTTTTTTATCCGCATTAGATATAAATTTACAAATTAATTACACTACGTAATATAAACATAATCTAAAATATTCACTTATTAAATTATCAAGAAAATGCTCTAATTTAATAAAATTTTTTTTCAAATCATTAACACTACTCGTTCAGACGTGATCTTCAGTTTAAAATCCTTAAAAGTCGTTTATCGTCGTCGCCTTAAAATCTAAACTAATCTATATCTATAATATATACTCGTAGGTATATATAAAAATGAATCGCCGAAATGTATGTACGCGCATAACTTCCGAACGACTGCACCAAGTTGGATAATTCTTCTTTTGTTGTGTTTGTAATTGTCAGGACAAGGTTTGTATGAAATAAAATATTTGAAAAATTGCCGGGAAAATTCGAAAAACTGAAAGTGCATTTTCTATGGGAACTTTGTATGAATTATTGAAATTTTAACAGGACAACGTTTGTCGGGTCAGCTAGTTGACAATAAATTGTCCCAATTTTGTTGCATCACAGTTGTGACATTTATAAATGCTGACGTGATGCTGCTAACAGCATACTTACGTGACGCGTTACAATAGGTTTAGACCTACCAACCTGTTACATTATAAATATAACAAAACCTACACTAAGCTCTCCGTCCTTTACCAAGGTCTCCTGCCTCCGTTTGTATTATCCATGTCTATGACGCTACTGCATCGAACACGTCTGTGCATGACACTGCAGGCGCGCCCCCGTCTCCTAGCCGACCAGTTTGTTCCGATTAACGCTGCCATTCACTGTATTTATATTGCGTTTGAGAGTTTAAATGATTTAACAACTTCGTTAGAATTATAAATTATAAGCTTGAAGAATTTTAACCAAAGCCCTTATAAATGTAGGTATAATATAAAATAACTTCTTGCCTGTTTCCCCGAAAGCGTATTGGGTGACAGGGTTTAAAATCTTGATATTAAGGATTATACAAAATTAAGGAGTTGTATTACTGATTTTAATTATATTAAATTTTGTAAATCCATTTACGTTACGGTCGTGAATCATGCTTTAATCAACTTACAACCCCATACTGACTTGCAAATTGCAAAAACGTAAAAAAAAAATTCTTGGGCCACCTGGAGGGGGTCAACCTCTAAGGGGGAAACCCCTTAAAGCATACTTTGTTTGGATTTACATAAACAAAGGTCATTAATATAATATAACATTCATGGAACTTATTTTCGTTTTTGGTAGAAAGAGATGGATTAACGGTATTTCAATACGCGCAAACGAATGAGCATGACACTCACTCACTCACTCACTGTCACTGTCACTGTGGCACTAAAAAGTGAAAATTGAAATTCTTAGTTGTTTTGAGTAAGATAAGAGATCAAATACTTTTTTTCTTATGTTATTTGGAACTTGCCTTTTAAAGTCATAACAAGTTTTCAAAATTATTTTTATGATAACGAATAAGACAATGTCGCTAGGTCTAAGTCCAGCACAAGATCATAGTATTTATAATTGATAGAGCATGTGTTTCAACAAATTATGCATAATAGTACAATAGATAATAAACTTACAGCCAAAAATTCAACCACTTCTCAAGTTTTAACAACTCGAAAGATGAGTTAGCTCATAGCTGTCATGCCGGTGCCTGTGCTAACCCAGATAGCCTCAAGTGTAGTGTTTTAGCACGTAGTTACTGCACGCTGGTGGCGCCCCCCGCAGTAAACAAGCTATATAAATTTCACATAAACTAAATAGAATCAAACTCCGGGAATTCGTCACACTAAAATTGGTGTTAAGTTGTAAGGTTCAAGCGAGTTTCTTTGCTTTTTGTTTCTTTCTTTATATTTATTTTGGATTATGTCAAGCAATTCTCGTTTGTTTTATCTGTATTTTGGAGTATTTAGCTTTACAGGTTCTGATTTAAGGCATGCTTATTTATTATTTTCTTCTCTTCGTTTAGCGAAAGCTTAGACTCGTATCGGTTAAACACCTTACGTGTTTGAAGTTTTCTAGTAAACAAATTGGAACCCCATTTTAATTCATTCATGCTTATTACTCAGAACTTTGAGTGGCCCATAAAGGCTGTATGTAAAGCAAGTGGTTAGAGATAACTAACCAAACGACTGAAACTAAATGTTGCCAGAACATAACCTCACTGGGTCGTGTGATGAATACATTTTCTCTCCCTCGTCCATCTTCTCACTTGGACCCCACCGCCGTCTTTGTCGTGAAGACACCTGCGAGACCTCCAATTATCAATGTAATTGGCTATTCAACTTGGCTCCTCGATGGGAGAGCACAGCATGCCTAATTAATGGAATCAACTGAACATTCAAATTTTCGCTTCAAAGGTTTTAAGCTACCTACAGGCAATTTAGAAACGAATTTATATGAAAATGAAAGTAAAGGATCCGTCTTAATTGCTATATTACATGAAGAGTTCGATCCAAACGGAATACAGATATATTATAAAATGAAGGATTTTTTGTAGACTTCCAATAGGTTTGGTTGATAAAATATTTTATGGCACATAAAGTTTTTGATGGTCGTAAAAACTGAGTGGTTTGGTTCGTCACCTGAAATTTAGTAGTTTTAATTTAGTAGCTTTCAGAAATAATATATAATATATATAAAATAATAAAATATTTAAAGCTATCTTTCAGCAACGGATCAAATGCATGCAGGCAGACTCATTCTACAGTATTCTAGACTATTTCTATGGGCACAAAACACATGGTTAAGTAATTTCAGAAGATTGAAAACCGGCCAAGTGCGTGTCGGACCACGCACAATGAAGGGTTCCGTAGTTGGGATGAAGTTATCCCAAGAACAAACTTAACATTGTAGTTGAAAAACATGTTCTCCCATACATTAACTGCAAATGTAAGTTTGTACGCACAATATTGAGAGATTTACCATGTTATTAAAAGACCACAGACTTCTGATAGGTTTTTCTGTAATCTATAGATAGATAACTATTTTCTGTATTTTTTTCAAAATTTTATGCTCAGTAGTTCCGGAGATAAAGGGGGGGTTGGTAAATTTTCGTCTATTTTCTGAAATAACTTTAAAACAATTTATTTTAAAATAATACTAAAAATATATTTGAGACCCTCACAATAAGCATTTGATATGTCACATGGTACAGTTTACAAAACTTTTTGTAAATTTTCTTATTTGCCCCCCAAAATTGACCAAAATTAATTTATTTATTTGTCTTTGGGTCACAGAAATTCATACGTTGACTAAATTTCAACTAAATAGATCCATTAAATTCAGAGCAAATTGGCTGTGACAGACGGACAGACAGAACCACGAGTGCTCCTATAAGGGTTCCGTTTTTTTTCCTTTTGAGGTACGGAACCCTAATGATGTGTAATAAAACAGACTGCTACACCAACGTAAACACCAAAGAGCACCTCGAATTCCCACTTCAAAACACCTTGAATCTCCTTATTTTAAGCAACCCCGATCAATTTCCATACCTCCAAAAATAAAACAGGAGCGGCTACCAATCAAGCCGCTAATGTTGCATGAAACCTATCAATAATATTGCTACCCCTCATAAATCCACGTTAGAACGGAAACGTTATCCCTTGCAAGCAAACAATATGTTGTTATGATTGATTGGGGATGAGGCATTACGCAGAAAAGGTGCGAGGCAAGAGGCAACGAGAGTTTTTATGTACAAGCTAAGAGTGTAGTTACCAAATTAGATTTGTACAATTTAGGTAAAATGTAGGAGGAGGTACGGACTGTTGGGATTGGTGTGGGTCAGGATTTTTTGGTTTATTCAACAGATTATTTTAGTCTTGTATCCGATATAACTACTTCCTGCTTACTTAGAAAGCCATAGTTGCAATACCATAACTAGATAGAAGAGATAGAAGATATTTTATCTGCTCAATTGCTTGCTTATCCAAAAAATTCTCAGATCTCGTGCTCTACATGACCTTCGGGTACATTGAAAATGCACTAAGGCAGGCTTTTCACTTTGTATGATGCCTAATCTAATAGATTTAGACCTAATAGATTTTGTATCGTCTTTGAAGTAATAGAGCTCAAATGCACGTAGTAAAAAATCCGTAAGGTAAAAATTACGTGATTCAAATTTGAACTTTAATTAAATATTCTTAAGACTATTTTTGAAAGAATATAATTTTTTGTTTAACACAACAACAATAAAGCGATATAAAATAGTTATGAACATAGAAATAATAATAAAATTTTAGTCTCAAATATAAAGATCTAATTATTAATTTGAAGTATTTTCAAGGAATCGCAAAACAAAATTTGGGATTCAAATAATGAATATAAATTAACATAATTATAAAATTAAATTAAAATACGTATTTACAAAGAAATACAAATAACATTTCACGATTAAACTCTTACACACTCCCATAACAACTCGGCGACGCGACGCGCATCTAAGGAGCGCGCTCCCCGAAATTACGCCACACAAAGGGCACCCCCCTGCTTAGATTATTAGTTATACAGAGGTCCGGTTTTTTATAAATGTAGCCCAACTCAATACCCCGACGGCTTTTTTTCATATTTTCGATATCGCATTGTTTCTGAGATATAGTTGATTATATTACAAAAGATCCTAAAAAATTGATCGAATTTTTCACATTTTTGCGATTTTCAAGAAAAGTTATAACTTTTTCAATTTTTTTTTCCACCATATTGTAGCCCTTGTTGATACGCGTCTTTTGAGACCTCAACTTTTCATGTAGCCCTAAACTCACGACATCAAGGCGATGTTAGACTCTGAGCGAAAATGGAGGCTATCGAAAAAATATTTTCAATGTTAAAATAGGGACCGCCGCCAGAAATGAAAACTTAAAACATAAAATAACAGTGGTGAGTGCCATGAAGGAGCTTGTGGCAACATAGCAAGTCGGTGACGCAAACTCATAAGATTTTCCCCTACCTAAAATCGCTCAACGCGCCTAAAGAACTTTTCATTAAAAATCATTATTTTATAATTATAGAAGATCAAGACCAAACATTTCCAGGACGCGACTTTACCAATAGTCCCTAAGTCAGATTCAGAGACTTCGAGAATTCCAGGAATGTTTTGGTCCAATAACTTATAGACTTCAAGAATTTGTCAATAAACCCAGCGTCTTGTCTCTTGACCTTAATTTTAGTATCCTTGTGACAAATTTGGTGACTGTTTTATCATAAGATTGCTGTGTTACTCACTTCCAAGTTTGCGTTAATTGTACAGCCTGGGAATTTAATATGGTTTCTTTTATTTCATTATTCAATTCAATCATTTATTATCTAAGTAGTTTGTGTCTAGACTGTTGACCGTTGAGGACTTCCCTCGTCTGAAGCGAATCCTGTGTGCATCAGCCAGGTCATGGTGGACTTTAGAACAGAATATCATAATTAAAGCCTATATAAAATTTCGGGTCTGTACTATTGAGGAGTTCCTTCATCTCGAGCCAATCCTGGCTGTAGATTTAGGACATGCTTATCATAAAATGCATTGTCTTCGAAACAGAATCAATTTGTAAAATTTTAACTTAAACCCCAAAATTTAACCCCCCAAAATTAAACGCCATATTAAAAAAATCATTAATTTACATTACACGTCCGCCTTTGGGTCACAGAAATACATAGGTACGTGTACCAAAGTTCAACTTAATCTGTCCATAAGATTCGGAGCAAATTGGCTGTGACAGATGGAGAGGCAGATAGACAGACACACGAGTGATCCTATAAGGGTTCCGTTTTTTTTCCTTTTGAGGTACGGAACCCTAAAAAACAGTCATCCCATACAAAACTTTAATATCTACTTGACCAAATTTACGGGACGACTGATTTTTTTTTTTTCACTATTAATATGTTGGTCCCTGGGATAAAGTTGTTCAGCTTGATGATCTGTCCCTTAATTTGGCGACACTCTTTCTCAGACAACCTGTATTTACAAAAGCCACAAATTCAAAAGTACGTAACATCCTTAAATAAAAACCACACACATAAATAGGTAGGTATATAATAACCAATCAAATCCCAGTACACATTGGTGGCCATTGAGCGTATAATTAGTTTATTTACTGCGGCGTTAAGGGCCTCAGCTATAATGCAGCATTAGTGCTTGATGAGGCTACGGCTAACATGACGAGCTAGGGCTAAAGTAGCTTTACGAATGAAAAAGCGGCACGACCAGTGAGGATTTTTTTAATGGCACTGCAAGTTTTTTTTTTCCTTCGTCGACAATCTAAGATTTTGTCCGACTTAGTATCTTACTCTGGAATGTATTCCAGCAAGTTTTTTTTCCTCCTTCGTCGACAATCTAAGATTTTGTCCGACTTAGTATCTTACTCTGGAATGTATTCCAGAGTAAGGTACTAAGTCGGACAAAATCTTAGATTGTCGACGAAGGAGAAAAAAAAAACTTGCATTGCCATTAAAAAAATCCTCACAATAGCTTAGCTTCTTCACTGGTCGTGCCGCTTTTTCATTCGTAAAGCTACTTTAGCCCTAGCTCGTCATGTTAGCCGTAGCCTGAAGCTGTAGTTTCAGATTTAAACAATTTTCCCTGTAATCTTACTGCTGAAAATATTACAAGACATTTTGTTCAAATACTCGCTTTACCATATCTCGCTTAATAAAATCTACTAAAATAACAAACAAAAATACTTATTTCCTTTATTGTTTAGCTCCCAATACACATACAGGCTAACAGTTAAATGCTTTGAAGTTTGGCCCCAAAGCTTGCAAAGGCTACTCGCAACAGATTTACAGAATTCTCTGTCAAATTAGCTCGCTCAAGTAGCAACAGTCTTGCTCATAAATTTAACAAAATACAAAACAACAAAATTCAAAAGCTATTTGCACCAAAAATACCTATTGAAGTATGATGTTAAGAACGTTTCCAAACGTATATCAATTTAAAATACAGTCACATTAAACCTCCTTCTTTTTTAATTGTTAATAAATGGTCATTTATCAAAGTAGCAAGCATAATTTCAAGAGAAAGAAAATCATTTTCGAAAACTATATATTCATTTTTGTTCGTGACTGTTCATATATACCATTAAATACCACATTTAGTACCGCACTCACACGTATGGCAAGGGAATATAACTAAAGGTCCAACTCGACGGATTACCCTATTGATATTTTCTCCATGAGCTTTGCTTCGTACAGACGTTCCCTATGTAAACAGTGCGAAGAGTGCACGTCAATATAGCTCAAATTGGTACGTTTTTTAGTGTTCTGGTAGACACTTTTTATTGTTCTCCGTTGTCTCTAATATTTAATAAGTGAAAGTCATGCGCGCCTGTTATTTGCATGGGTACTAAAATGCCATCATTTTTATGTTATTCAATTTGAATTGTAAGTGACTGTGCTGTTGGTGAGCTTATTATGAATAAATACGTGGTTCAGGTGATTTAAATGAAAGCTAAACATTATACGGATTCTGATTTTCCTTTTGAGGTACGGAACCCTAAAAAATAAATAAAAATAAAAAAGATAGCAATCGTTCAAAGATATTAAGTCCAAATTTTTGTCTTTGTGAATTTTTGTTCATAATTTTAATAAAAAACCTAACGAAAACCAAATTCAATCTAAACCCTTTTGTAATAATTTATTTGAGGAGCAGGTAGGGGCTGAATATCTAATACTTTTGACCTGTGTTTAAGAATCTCTGCTAACTTAATCCTTAGAGACATATGAATATGTTTCCAAATTAATTCGGGGATTATGTTTGAGAGATTTATACCGAGGGTCATTTTAGTCTCTTAAGTCTTTGGGTTTAAAGGTGGTATGTATACCATGAGCTTATTTGAAGGGTTATTAATTTGTGCGACGGTAAGATTTTTTATGTGGAATAGTTGTGAGGTAAAAGTATCAAAATTCAACTTAGTTTTGTAAATGATTTTGGATTAAGTAATTAATATTTTTGAGAAATAATTATGTAAAATATAGCAATTGGTCACGTGATATTGAACGCGAATCAGAGCGTAGGACGTCAATACTCAAGTCTTGTCACTTTGACAAAATAACAATGTTTCAGGATTCCCAACTCAGGATATTTTCCCCAGAATTTAAGGGATCTTTTAGAAAAAGTAAATACAGAATTCGCATGTTCATTTAAGGAATAGGTAGAAAAAATACGATCACCAAAATTACCTATTGAGTATATCAATTTAAAATACAGTCGAATTATACCCCCTTCATTTTATAACTGTTAATAAATGGTCATATATCAAAGTAGCAAGCATAATTTCAAGAGAAAGAAAATCATTTTCAAAAGTGAAGTGGGGTTACTTTTGACCTTGAAACCAATGTGCAACAAAAAATCTGCCTAGCCTTTTCCCAACTATGTTGGGGTCGGCTTCCAGTCTAACCGGATGCAGCTTAATACCAGTATTTAACATGGAGCGACTGCCTATCTAACCACCACAACTCAGTAACTGGGTAATACGATACCCCTTGGTAAGACTGGTAGCCAGACTGTCAAATATCCATGAAGTGGCTTAGCGTGCTTTCCGAGGCACGGAGGGGTCTTGGTATGTAAAGATGGTCACCCATCCACGGACCAACCGCGGCAAGCGCAGCTTAATCTGATCGGTCGACCCGTGCGGCTGTTGTTACTTAGCCACAAGCCCCTCAACTGTCAATAAGCCTATTAAATACTGGTAAAGGTGCTCTTGAATTAGTGTAGAAGTGTGGATCAACGTTTTGTGAGCCGGGCAGATATACTGGACTATTTTTAAATCACTAGCTAAATTTTCACAGGGTGTTCTACCCATGGATATGAACAACTTTCACTATGGGACCAACTCTGAAATCACGAAAAAAAAAATCTAGTAGTAGGTATAGAACTTTCGTATGAAACAGCTGATTTTTTTTTCGTGATTAACAATCGAGGAAGAGGGCTTTTATTTCACTACTGAGTTGAATGTAATGTACTATTTATATGAGAAGCTCGTGGCTAAGTAATAACAGCCGCACGGGTCGATCCATCAGGTTAAGCTACGCTTGCCGGGGTTGGTCTATGGATGGGTGACCATCTTTTCATACCGAGACTCCTCCGTGCCTCGGAAAGCACGTTAAGCCGTTGGTCCTGGCTACCATTCGAGGATCTTTGAGAGTCGTTACGGGTCGTCAGAAGCCCGATAGTCTGGCAACCCGTCTTACCAATAGTAATCCCAGTAACTGGGTTGTGGAGGTCAGATAGGCAGTCGCTCCGTGTAAAATACTGGTATTCAGCTGCATCCGGTTAGACTGGAAGCCATCCCCAACATAATTGGCAAAAGGCTAGGCAGATTGATTGAATGTACTATTTGTATAATGTAATTATTTTATAAAAACATGTAACTAATTTAAAATTTATCATTCAAATATTCGTTGACACTATAATAGCATTTAGGTATTAGACATTATTTTAATTTTTTTATGAATATATTATTTTTTTGTTGTTCTTTAATTAATTCTGGTAATTTATTATATGTTTTAATTGATATGACTTGTGTACTTGATCAGCTGAATCAGCTGTACCCTACATTTATGTTCGCACAACTCGTCAAAATGTTGGGAGCAGCTGCTTTTTTTTATTAAAAGTACACCCTGAAGAATTACCTACCCACACTTATCTAGTAAATTTAATTAGAACAATTTTATCTCACTGTAAAACGGACTAGAAATAAAATAAAAATTATCAAAAGTATCCGTTCTAAAAAAAGCCATGCACCTCATACATAATCCATTCTAATCTTCCCTCCGCCACATACCTCACCAAGTGCGTATGTCCGCAGCCTTATTATCAAGTCCACTGTGAAATTATCTCAATTTACGTGGTCATTAGCAGCGTCGCACGGGAGAGATATCCGGCTGGGCGCTTATAAATCTGAATTTAATGACCGTTCCCCACCGACTCTAATATTCCGAACAATGTTTAGGGGCAGACGGCCACGACTGTACGTGTAACTGTGCATTGTTTGGAAACTCCGTGAGTCCTTGCCCTTTAGTTTTGTACCTGGTTGTTAGGCTAAACATAGGTAATTGTTGTTGTGTTGTTGTTGTTGTTGTTGTTGCACGGAAGTGTGGAATAATTGTATTTAAGGACGGATGCGGTAATAAAGTGCAGAATTATTACACACACAGCAGGGCAATTGCCTCTTCTTATACAAAATAAAACTAGCCACCACGTATCTAATTTAGTCATTAATCTCTTGACTTATCAGTCAAGAGATTAATGACACATGCGATACGATACTCCGCAGAATTTAGAGCTACCAATATCTAAGCACGATAAAACAAAACAAAAAAAAACAGATTTTTCAACTCATACTTCAAGTAACAACACTACAAGAGGTCGTTGACCCCAAAAAATATCAAATCTTTATTATTTTGTCGTGTTTAGATATAGATACCCATTACGTGTGCGGAGTTTCGCTAGCTAATTTAATTTGACCCCGTGTGAGTGGTGAGGCCAAAAGAGCGTTTTTGAGCTGTGGGTCACGTAAAATGAATCGTGGAATTTACGCTGCATTCGGTTTCATACTAAAGTCCTGTTTGTACCACAAGACGACGCAAAATGGGTTGTCTGCTGACTCACGCGTATTATTTCAATTACGCTCGGTAGGGAGGGGAGCGAGGCAAGCGTCTGTTAGGTACAGAATGCGCGAGAGTCGACATAAGCACCCCGTACAAACGTTGGATAACAACTGAAGTTACGTCTCCTCCCCCCCGTCCCTTGCTCGGGTATGAAGTGCCAGCTGGTGGCGTAGCTGAGCCAGTAGCCTTAAACTCCCATGATAATAATAATCACTCCAATTTGATCCAGCCTGTCCCATCTTGCTGTCCTCCCCCCAGCGACGCCCTAAGTCGAGGTTCGTTCCCCACAGGGGGAGCCCTTAGCGTGTAGTCGCTTAGTCTGTAAGTTTTATGCCCCTGGCAGGAGGCTTTGAGTTCGCTTAAGGCAGGATAGTCCGGTTAAGTAGTCACGGCCTCTCTAGGCCAACTACGAGATGCCATACAAAAAAAAAAAAAGTTACGTCCGTCCATCTGGCAGCCGAACCGGATTTCACTTGAACGTTAATAGCGGTACTCAAAATTGCGGTGCTCACGTCTCACAAAATAATGCTCGTTTGTCCTCGCCCTTACAATCAAGCAACAGCAGTATTGCAGGGCATTGAAATTAAATATCATCCTGTGAGCGCTACTTTTGCACTACTGAGCTATTGCTCTAAAATGTTAGATATTATAGAAAAACGTATAAATTACTGAAACAATTAAGTACCTACCTCGTTTTCCTTACAACAATTTCTAGCCACCTTTAAAGCCACGTTTAATTTTGTCTAAAAAAGCTGTTTTAACTAGAAAAAGAGCTCAATAGTGTTCAAACTATTGGATTTCGGTCCGAATTAAAATGCTGTGTTTCCGGAGCGTTTTTTAAAAGTGCATTTACGAGTAGTTTAGTTTCTATTCTAAAAGGGAAATAAAAGTTTGAATGAAAGTAAAATATAATTTTACGGTGGTTCTAAGAACTTATTGATACAAATTTGCGGGTTGGTGTATCAACACATAAGTAAATTAAGACACTTTATAGTTATCAACCTATTAACATAACTTTTAAGTAGTTTTGTAACTAACACTATGGATCATCGTTGTCTGAGATTAAACATTTTTTTTTTATTGTAAAACAGGTCTGCCAGTTGTTACGAGCAGTCAGAAGCGCGAAATCCTGACAACCAGGCTCACCAAGAGTCTTATTACCTAGTTACTAGGTTGTGGAGGCCAGATAAGCAGTCGCTCCATGTAAAATACTAGTATTCAGCTACATCCGGTTATACTGGAAGATAACCCCAAGGGAAAGGCTTTGGCAGTTAATGATAATTTTAAAAGCAAAACAACTTGTCTAAACATGACTATCCTATGATGCCAGCTTGATGTATTTTGTTTGCTGTTTAGTAGTTACTGAGTAAACTGCTTGTTCCGCACGAAACAGCACGCGTGATTGTTTTTTGTGTATTTGTTTGTTGTATTTTTCATAGATCATGTGTGTGCCATGTTAAGTTGTTTTGCTATAAGATAATATTTGGAGACGTCATGCCGTTTTACTCTCATCTTTAAGGCACAACTTTATTGTATTTTAAAAGTAAGACAAATACAATTAAGTTTAACATTATTTCTCTATTGTATCCTATCAACTGTTATCGGATGTCATACTGCTACAATATTTTGAAAAAAAAAAAAAAATTGTAATATTTTCACTGTACATTTTGTTCATGATGTTTAAGACGCTACAAAATATACTGAATACGTTTTACGTTTAAGCTTGCAAGCGGCACAGCATTGAGCTGTTAAGACATAGGTACTGTAATGTCCACCCTTACAAAATATAATTACTGTCAAGATGTTTTTAAAATTAAGTATTATTAATCTGTACCTACATAAGCCCTGGTTATCTATAAACTGTGGAATACATTAGACAGGATATCGTTTTCATATTGTATAGCAAGAATACCGATGTCGACAACTTTATTGAATTGGTTACTCGTACTCCTCACAAATACAATGAGTTGTGGAGCGGTGGAGTAAGCGTGTGTAGCATGTTCTTGTGTTCCAGGGGGCGAGGGGAGACGGCGCGCATAGGCGGACACAGGTAGCGTTTGTTGTGCGTGCCCTAGGCTGTACTGTTGTCACTGTCTGTCAAATAGCGCGCGCAGTGAGCGAATGTCCACGTCTAACCTTGCCGAGTACGCCTTGCTTACTCTATTCTATTCCATTCGTAGCCTCATGTTTCTGATCCGACACTTTTCAAAAATGGAATGTTATTTTTTTATGTAAACGTTTGTAGTAAAAACTTTTTGCGCTCGGATAATTGGTTTCTTGTCAAGGCAAACTCGACTGTTAACTAAAAGATTAGACGTGGAACGCAAACCCTCACTCTGCACCATTAGTTATCGTCGTGCTGTAAAAACTATTTTATTTTTTTCTGTTTTCGTATTCATTTCGATGCGTAATTAGTGTGGATTTATGTTATTATGTCATTAATTTTTTTATTAAAAAGTTCTATTATATGGAACTCCGATTTCTGTAAAGAGCCTAAATGACGCCCAAAATTGATGCCGCTCGTTTAAAAAATGAAGAAAATAATTGGGTGACGCGAACTTCTATGCTCACACAGAAGTCTTAAAGTAACTAAGCCCCAGAGGGTTCCGTAGCCCTAATCGATGTGTGACCCCTAATAATCTACGGGACCCTCGTCGATTTACCATTGCAACGTTTTAGTGTAATGTGCTAATTTTTGTGTTGACCTGAATTTGAATTTTGTTCGTTGTATTTCATTAACTAAAACTGTGTGTTATGTGTTATCATAGAGCTGTTGTTGTTCCATCACATGTGATAGGGTATGGTGAGGTGTGATGACGTCACATGTGACGGCACATGGGGATGCAGGTGATGGGAGCGGGCGCGTGTAGTGGCGGCTCACTCGTCCCCTGTGATAGGGCGCTGATTTGGAAGGGAAACTGGAAAACCTTTACTATGTGCATCCAGAAATTAATTTAATATTCATTTTTAAATTACATCAAGAGTAAGTGATGTGTAAGTCATATTAGAGCTATTAGAGTTGATACCACAAAATGTTGCCATTTTCTCACACAAATGTCTTTGCTTGTGTCCTATAATCAGATTCAGTTATATCATAATTTTGTGTCTCATAAATAGTAGAGATTTTATATATTTCGGTTATTATTAGACTTTCGATTTGAAAATATTGGCACCAAAATGTGTCTGAGACTATAATACATAAAAAAATTAGTATTCAACCCTTGAAAGAACACTTCTTTTAGTAATTATCTCAATCAATTTCTCGATGCACCTCAAAATTGTAAACTATCTCTAGGCTGTCTCTTCCTTGACTAAACATTGACAACAGTAGCAACTTAGTGCGCGCGCACACGGCGCTACAATCAGCCACGTAAATGCACATACATTCATTACAAGTTCAAATTAAATCATTTCTAAAACAATAATATTTTTATACACAATTTAACAGTTTTTTAAAATGTTACTAAATATATGTTTTTCTTTTTTATTGTCTCTGTTGGCTGCAATCAAAGTATGCGCATTTACGTCCCATACACATCGATTTGAAATGCATTGTAATCAAACCGAAAAACAACTTATTCTAACTTTGAATTGTGCAAAACCAAGTATTAACCAAAATTAATAAGCTGTTTTTCTACACAAAATTAATAGGTACCGTGGTGCTAGCGGGAAACTGTCGCGCGACTGCGGTGCCACTATGTGTGGCGTCGTGTACGCGCGCCATTATCCGAATGTAACGCGCTTCAGCGCCCTGTCTGAGGCCGTCTGCACTCGCCCGGTCGCTACTTGAGAACCTGGTCCATTGGCACCGAAGTCCAGTTTAAGCCCGCCGCTCCACGCACCACCGCTAGGCTTACTGTGGTGTGCCTCTTTGTTTGACTGCGTTCTGTTGCTAGTTATGACTTCCACAAACAAAGTTGCTAAGTCTAATCTGAATCAACTGTTTGAGTTTGAGCGTCGAGAGTTGTAGCAAAGCGTAAGCCCGGTGTAGCGGCACGCCTACGCCGTAGCGCTGCGTAGACCGGCGTAGCAAAAATGTTTGAATCATTCAATCACGTCAGTTTTGACTGTGTTATCGTAAATTGTACTGCGTAGTGTTTTCGACAACTCTGAATGATTGTTTGATATGAACTGTAAAACAAAAATAAAAATGTTTTGGTAAACAAAATGCAATCGACTTTCAACACTCAAAACTCAAACACGATCGACATTACTTCTACAAATACACTAGCAACGGAGCGCCACTTAGTAGTACAATATCAAGGCTCTAACCGTGTGTTTCTCGTCACAGATCGGAAGCTGTTCGTGGGCATGCTCAGCAAACAGCAGACTGAGGAGGATGTTCGCCAACTCTTCACGCCATTTGGCACAATAGAAGAGTGTTCCATACTTCGAGGGCCCGACGGTGCGAGTAAAGGTCAGTCATTCATGTAGAAAACCTATTTTCAGACGTAGGGACAGGGGCTTTAGGAGTATTATAGTTTGAACGAGCTTGAAAATAGAACGTTTTGGAAAATCTTAATTATGTGGACAATCCATTTTCAGTCATATTGACAGGGAGTTAAGCGTATTATAGTTTAAACGAGGGTTACTTCTTAAAGAATGAACAGTACAAGAGTCTTCAATACTTTGCGGGCCAGACGATGCGAGTAAACTTCAGTTATTTACGTATCAAAACCATTTGCAGTCGTATTGACCGGGAAATTAGGTGTATTTTAGTTCGAATACGTAGGGCAACTGAACATTATTAAAAAGTTTACGTTAGCACATTTTTTGGTAGGACTTCAGTGTAAGCTTAGCAAAGGGTGTGTACTCGTATTAATTAAATTATCAAAGTAACATTCGATTTTTAAAATTATACACATAAAATGTACCTGAGGCATTTTTTCAATAATAAAAGTTAAATTCGAAACCACTGTACAACTCATTTTACTTGACTTCTATTCTGATTTAAATGGAACATTCTACAAAACCTCTCGAATGTCTTATGTTACACAGTTCGACATAAGAAAAAATGCTCCAAGTGTCTTAAGTCGGACAGTTACACTAAATTGACAAGTGAAAATATTAAAATGACCTTTATGATAATGTAATCCTAATACAGCTAGACAAGCTTGACAATTTCAGTCAAGTCAATTTAGTCTCCGACATTCGAGAGGTTAAGTTTATAATTAAAAAAGTTCTTACATTCTAATTTTAACTTTTTGAACGTCGATCCATAGTACAAAAAAAAACTATTTTATAATTAAAACAAATACAGAAAGTACCGAACCAGCTATTAATACCACTATTATGTCTGCCTCTCGTAGGTAGCCGATATACGCACTCACTATCATCATAACAAATGCGGGTAGTCAATGAATTATTTACGTGCAGCCTACCCTCCTTCCACGGTTTAGTGAACCACCCATATAAATAGCCCCGTGGAACTGCTAAGTAGGGGACTCGGAAAACTTTACTTGTCCTTGTTAGTGGTCTATCTTTTTGATGAATTACTTCTATCTTTTTTTGTGTCTCATTTATTATTTGTTTTGGATTGAATTAAATAGTATGTTCTTGTGTAGTTCGTTATGAGGTAAGACGGTTACATGTTTGCCTCACATAAACAAGAATGATCGGTTTATTTTCGGCAGGCCAGTTGGCGTGGTTGGTTAAGATACCGCCTATCATGCCGCAGGTCGTGGGTTCGATTCCCATCCAGGACAAACATTTGTGTGCATGAACATGTCTGTTTGTCCTGAGTTTGGGTGTAATTATCTATATAAGTATGTATTTATTTATTTATTATTTATTTATTTTACCATTTATGTACACACAGAAAAATACATAATAAAATACATAATTATAATTAGGAGTACAAAGGTACGTATGTATTTACAAAACAAAAAGTAGATTATGTAGTATATCAGTTATCTGGTTTCCATAGTACAAGCTCTGCTTAGTTTGGGATCAGATGACCATGTGTGAATAATGTTTCAGAATATTATTATTATTTTCTTTTATTCCTTTTAAATACACATTACTTACATTTTTACATATTTTTATAAAAACACAAAATAAAAAAATATTTATTATTATTATTATTGGAATGTAGCGTGTAAGTAAAGGTTGTCAATACAGGTCTTTATGTAAACACTTTAAAGCAGCTACAAGAAAATTTAATCCCCCCGAATCAACAAACCCAAAAGCAATATAAACCAAATTATTTATCGTCAACATTGAAATCGTAGTATTAGTCTACAAACATCCCGTTATATATCATATTGGGACGGGCGACAGACCGGCTCGATGTTACTCCAATTTAATTTCGTCCCGACCAACAAAATTGCCGAATTTTAATTGAGTTCCAACAGTAAACTTGCGTACGACGCAGCGGTTTGTTAGCCACCTAAACAGCGCCATCTTTATATACACATTAAGGCTTTTTACTCCCGAAGAACGTTATTGTTCAACGATAAAGTTATTAACTACAGAGTACAGATGTACGGAATAGCGCTGCAAATTGTTAATTCGAGTTAATAACGAACGCCTCAGAGAAGCGATAAAGTAATTTTTTACGAGCATCGTCCGAACATTATCGTTAATGTTTTGCTGTTATAAATTAAGTGGTGTTTCGACCTCAATCTTTGGAGATTACTGAGTTTAGGAGTAATGGAATAGTCGACGATCGGCAGGTTTTAACTTTAAGTGCCTGTAATTTTCTATTGAGGAGGGGGGGACTTAGTTTACTTTCTCACCAAAAAAAAAACTTATTGGTATGAAATTCTTTAACGCGGCTTGCGGTAGGAGTAAGCTAATAGAAATCGTCACGTAACGAAAAAGCGTTATGCCTTTCAAAGTCAGTTCCAAGGTCTCAAGTTTCAAGAGTCAAAAGATTTTGTTTTTATTTTTTAATACAGAGCCATCTAGTATAATTTTTTACCTTCTAAAAACTTAAAAATCAAATCAAAATCAAAAGTCATTTATTCAAACTAGGCTGAGAATCAGCACTTTTTGAACGTCGAAATTACATAAGACAGTCCCCCAAAGCGCCCGCCCTTCACCACTTCCTAGTGCTTTAGCTGGGGAGAAGAAGTGGCGCAACAAACTCCCCAGCAGCAAATACTAGATGGCTCTGTTTTAATCCTAGCTAATGTTATAAATGCGAAAGTGAGTTTGTTTGTTTATTTTTTTTATTTTTTTTTTTGTTACGCTTTCACGCTAAAACTGCTCAACGGTTTTGAATTAAATTTGGCACATGGGTAAACAATGACCTGGATGGACATGAGATACTTTTTATACCGTTCCCGTGGGGTAATTTCCATTCCGACCTCTACGCGAGCAAAAGCTAGCCCATAATATACAGCGAAAGGAACTTCGTTCCAACCAGGTCTCCCGCGCGTACTCCCGACGTTTTCTTCCTATGTGTTACGTGCTGTTTACGTCAGTCCATCTAACCTATAGTGTTCGTCTGTATACGAGTAACACTAAATACAATTTAATGTTATGTACAAATATTAAGTTGTAACTCTGCAATAAATAAAGTTTCTATCTGGTTTTAAAACAGCGTCTCTGCCCACCCTTTCAAAAAACACATGCTTTATAATACTGCATTTTTATGGAAAAAAGATATTCATATTTTCAATAAAAAGAAAAACAAAATGTTATTTATTTATATTATAATGTATATTTATTTAATATTTGCATCTATATTTCGATAGTTCAAACTGTAATCCACACTTTCGCAGTACAAAGTTACAATTGATGATGTTTTCCTTCGTACAGCGAATTTTGTATTTTAAGAAGGACAAAATATTTTTTTCTCCATTTCAATATTTTTGTAGAAACGCCCTTTGTCCTTACAGTGCGGCGGCAGAATATTCGTGATGTATCCACATACAAGGCAGCGCACACGTAAAGCTATACCTACATATACGTACATACATAAACTCACGCGTTCTTCCCATGGGGGTAGGCAGAAACTACAGAACACCACCTGCTACGATCCTTACATACTCCTTTTGCCTCATTTACATCAACATCTGGTCATACATGCACGCTAGTTGTGAGTACTACGTCTGACCTTTCTGAAGAACATTACCAATAAGGACGTCACTATATAGATATATCTTCCTAGCCGCTCCAGGCGTTTCCACTCACCACTGCCTTGTTAGTCGCCTTTCATTCATCCTCTCAACATAACCAAACCATCTTAGCATACTCTTTTAAATATTGGTCACTACATCTTCCTTTAAACCGCAACGTTGCCTTATCACATCATTCCTCAACCTATCATCCTTTGTCACACCACACATGCTTCGCAAAGAACGCATTTCCACAGCATTAAAGGTGCGTTTCCACTGACGCGGAGCTGGGCGGAGCGGAGAAGAGCAGTTAAAAGTGACAAGTGTTTCCACTGAAGCGGCGAGGAGCGGTCCGGCTCGGCGCCACGTGTTCATATATTGTATTTGAAAGTCCACTCCGCGGAGGGGAGATTTCGAGCACTGTGATGGGTCAATTCACGGTCTGCTCCACTCTACTCCGCTCAGCTCTGCGCCAGTGGAAACTCACCCTTATTCTACTTTCATGCTCTTTTTGCCACACCCAAAATTCACTTCCATACATAAGCTATATGCGAAGCTACGATGCTGTTCTATTAATGAATCAAGATACCATTACGTAGCGGAGACCCATAAAAATGTTATTAATTACACATCTCTTCTTGTTCTCATTTAGAAGTATAATTTGGGCATAATTTTGTTATGAATGAGGAGCTCGTGGCTAAGTAATAACAGCCGCACGGGTCGATCCATCAGGTTAAGCTACGCTTGCCGAGGTTTGTCCGTGAATGGGTCCAGCACTCGACTTGTAATCTATAAATATTGTGTGCGCTAGGAGGAACATTAATGAAGTTCCTTCTCACATATGATTTAAAACGAAAACAAAATTTTTGCAGCCGCCATCTTGGATTTTCGTTTTGACTTTATTATGGCTTTAGCACCCTTGAAAACCACGAAAACGATACACATATTGAAAAATTGGAAAATTTTCGCAGCCGCCATCTAGTATTTTAATTTCGACTAAATTCAGTGTGAATTTGGTCTCCCAAACTCACTCACTTTCTCAGATTTTTTTTAGACTTTCTCAGAGAAAAGTCGCATAAAAGGGCTTTTTCGTTACGTGTCGATTTCTACCAGTAAACTCCTACTACAAGCTGCGTTAAAGAACTTCGTTCGAACAAAACACAGTGTAGTAGACCAAAATAGATCTAATTTCAAACTCAATAAGTAAAATAATTATTCTGGACACTTTATACAAGTCCTAGTAAGTAGTTTTTGTTTACATAATTTTGTAGATGTAGGTTGTCTGTCTGCAAAGACTATAAAGAGCCTAAATCCTTGGCTAATTACGAGACTTAATTACTTGCCTTCGTTTTTGTATACAGTAATTAAGTGGAGCACGGCCGTGGAAAATCTCGCTCGTATAACTATGATGTTAAATTATGATCGTAAAAGAAAAAATATGGCGTTAAAACATTATGTATGTATTTGAATAAATAATAAACAAGTACACTATATTTGTGGCCTACTTAAATTCATGCCTTCTTGCCATTTTGAGGCATTATAAAACTCAACGCTACCTTTAAAAATTTCTTTGATTTCTTCCATGGGCACTCTAGAGACGCATAATGTACAAAACCACAGTTTTAGATCAGTACCTACTTTAAGCTTAGTTTAAAAATAAACTAAGAAAGACATGCCAACAAAATTAAAGATTCAGAGCAAAGCACCGAGATGCCAAATTAAGGCCACTCGAAGTACAGAAAAGGCTCATCTGTATCAAAGAAAACAAAACTTAATATTAACTGCCTCAACTTTTTAACTCTCATTCCTCATCCACCGCACCAAAGAAACAATCTGTGCCTAATAAGGCCACGCTCTCTCTACCTCGTTTATGAAATTTCCCGTCCCTTAAGTGACATAAAGCGTTTGCGCTACAAGAACGCAACTAAAAATCTAATTTTGCGAACAAAAAACACAATTTTCGTGTTCACCAGTTAAATAGGGAATCAAATCATTCTAGGTGAAGCAACAAAATCTACTAACGGTCAATAAATGTCATTTTAATTTGCAATTGGTGGCGTTATCTTCTCCGCTCACGTCAGGCGGTGTCGGGGGCCGTATTACGTGAAGCCATTATCGATAGCCAATGTCGAATAACGTTAGCGACCGCTTACGATCGCGTATTGGGACGCTAGAGAATTTTTAGTGGGCGATTTTATGTTACTCTAGAAGATGGTTGTGTTAAATTTTTGTAGCGGTAAGCAGTTTTGGTGTCCTATCATTTTTAAGGGTTCTTCTGATTTCTTGAAGCAAGCGAGAGTAGTTAAATTGTATCTGCAAACAAAAAGTATCTGAACTCTTATTTATTATATTATATATTCACGATTTACTGAAAACCGACTCCTATCAATTTAAAATGAAACATATAAAATAAAAAAAATGCCCAGTGTTCAGCCCCCTGAAAATGCTGAGATGATAGCATTTTCGACAATTTGTAGTAGTCAAACAATAGTCCTGTTTTTTTGTGTAATGTCGAAATTATTACTGAAAACATAAATAATCTGTCTGACAAGAAAAAAAACTACCCATCAATAACAGTACCACAATTAAAGACCACCAAACTCCTTATTCGTCTCAATCCTCCAATACGTTCGGTCAGCCACCTCTGAACTGAATCGGATATTCGTCATAACTTTGGACGATCTCGTTACTCTCCATCGTTTAGCCTTGTCGTAATAAGGTCGCCGGGTCACGGGAATTCCGTCGTAAACCCGGGAACATCCCGACTCTTTACAGTCCCGGTAATGACTGACTCGTAAAATATCACCAATTTACTTCACACTTAGATACACCGGAGGTATACAGGGATTTTTATTTTGGACGTTAAAGTGAACTGAAATGTGTACTGTGAGTGTGCTGAGATTTTTGTCTGTAAATGTTGCTAGAGATTCAGGAAACTTTGTAAAGATATGGACCGCAACAATTTACGAAGACTTGTTGTCATTATAGGATAACTTAAATCTTTTCTTACATTATCAATCTAATCATCTATTCTAGAGTCATTCCCCATCCACTGTATAAGCCTTTTCCTTCCTCTTTTATGCCAGTCATATGCGGTAACAACTTTGAAGCCCAAGGAAAGAAATAAACATCATCTGTCTGGCCTTTTCCCAACGATGTTGGGGTCGGCTTCCAGTCTAACCGGATGCAGCTGAATACCAGTATTTAACATGGAGCGACTGCCTGTCTGATCTCCACAACCCAGTTATTGGGTAATACGATACCTCTTGGTAAGATTTGTTGCCAGACTTTCGGGCTTCTGACGATCCGTAACGACTATCAAAGATCCTCGAATGACAGCCGGGACCCACGGCTTAACGTGCTTTCCGAGGCACGGAGGAGTCTTGGTATGTAAAGATCGACCCGTGCGGCTGAAATTACTTAGCCACAAGCCCCTCAAGGAAATAAATAAACAACCTTACAAATGTTGAAAAGTACTTGCTGCTTGTTTATTTGTAAATACGAGTCATTGATTAATGTTAAAGTAAAATAATTTAGTTGAATGTTTGGTTACAAAACAAAAAAAATGTTAACATAATAAACATACACAATCAGAAAATAGGATAGCATCATACATAACCCAAAATTGTTATCAACAATCTGTCTAAAAGTTTCAAGCTAAATAAGGATGTAGAAAAGCATGCAGTTTTAAAAACCTGCAAGCTTCACAGAACAGAAGTTTATTACATTACATCACATAGGAATAGAAAATGAGTAACACATGAGCTGTTCGCGAAACGAAAAATGGCGCGCAGTCACTTGTTATTTTTAACATCATTCTCTAAACACTGTTTTTTGAATAATTTATATGAAATGGTGCTACATTCTAGTTGGTATATATCATCGTTATACATAGTTAAATATATAACATACAGCCATAATCACTTGAAATACAATTTATAGTTAGTAAGAAACGATATTCAAATTAATTAAAACCGTTTAAGTGGGTACATATTTAACAACCTCAAGGTTATTTCTTTTATAGCTGAAATTACAATCAGCACCCTAATTGCGTAACACAATCGATTGGAATCTGAATCATTTTGAAGCAATTTGCTAATCCATTGCTTCACATGTTCGAAATTTTTGCCAGCTCAAATTAATGTTGTTGAACTGTCAAAATGAAACGGATTCTGGTAGATAGTGTGTTACGCAATTAGGGTACAGATTCGCTAGGTAATTAAAAAACCAAGTTATTTTTTAACCGACTTCCAAAAGGAGGAGGTTCACAATTTGGATGTTTATTTTTTTTAATGTATTTTCGTCATATATAAACGGATTATTAACAAGATTATTTTTTTGTTTGAAAGTGTATACTCTCAAGATGGTCCCTTCCACCAAATCAGAATCTGATGAGGGAATCCTATGGAAATTAAGGGAAACCCTTAAATTTTATAGGCACATAGCAATTTGGGTATTTATATAGTAACTAGTGCATTTTCTCTCGGAAAGTACCATTTTGTGAAGTGGAATTTTATGATGAAGACCACAGATGGCCATCGGAATTACTCAATTATACCTAACTATTTCTCGGGTTGCGATTCGATTACTTTCATATGTGACTTCATATCAGCTCCAGTTGTCCTGGTTCATACTAGGAGAACTCTTCAACAATTAAAGTCCCTGCATCGGAAAATCAATATTATTTTAGTAAAAGGTGTATATAAAAGGAGCAGTTGACATTAGGCGTTTTAATAGCCTTAGATAAATTACAAACTGACCCAATAAAAAGTGAAAAATTAAAACTTTTTTACAAAAAAAAACCGACTTCCAAAAAAAAAACACTACAAATTGAAAAATAACTTTAATTTCGGAAGTTGGTGGCAAAAAACTAAAGTACAGATACAAACACACCGACTTCCGAAATTAAAGTTATTTTTCACTTTGTAGTGTTCTTTTTTTGGAAGTCAGTTTTTTTTTTTTGTAAAAACCTTGAATATTTACTTTTATCTTTAACCTTTATTTTAATTACTGGTATGCACAGTTCAGTTACAATATGTAAAGTTTTATTAACGTACCTAACGGTTGGCGGTTGTATCTAGTCTTGGGATTCACGACTTATTTTCAGCAATTAATTTACATAAACTACTGCCTTGTAATACTTTATGAAACTCATTTTTTTTATTAAATTATCTGCTCACAACTCGCAACTCATGTGATACTAAAGTTGTGAGGGTTTGTAATGTAATTTTCGACTTGTCCGTTGACAACCGCGGCGGCAAGTTTTACGTGATTCTGTCAGCCAAAACCAAGTATGTGTTCATTTGTTCCTATATTATTAATGTCTAATATGTAAATCTTTATTTTTGCTGCCAAGCAGTATTGCTATATTTGAGTTTAGAACATATCGTACATCCTCTAAAAAACTGTCGTCACACAAAAAAAATATAAGAACACAGATAAAAACAGACATAATTGTGTTTTTACCTGTGTTCCTATTTCTTTTTTTTTAATAGAGAAAAACTTAAAATCTGTAACCTGAAAGTGACATTAATATTAGTTTATTGGAAAATAATCAAAATCGGCTTTTGCTCAAAACTGGTTTAGCGCGTGTTACGATAGTTTTTTAAAGTATTTGCGCTTGGCGCTGTAGTAGCCACACTCCATCCACATTGTCCGTCTACCGAGTTGCCAACCCAAAAAAAAAAAACAAAGTAATAGGTACCAGTTAAGATAGTAACACAACAATTTACATCAACAACAAAATAAAATAAACAACAATAACAACCAACGAAATACACATCCCAAACATTAGAAAACCCGTTCTTTTTTATTCGCAGACAAGTTTATAACGAAACAAAATGTAACTATTCAAATGTAGATCTTTCGAACGATTTCCTTAATATTGCGCGGCTTATAGAGGTCGCCAGAGCATTACGCGAAAAATTTGCGCCTAGACTGTAAAGATGTAATAAAAACGGTCCGTAAGAAAAAGCAAGCCATTCTCGTCATTGCAAACGACCGCATTACGATCGTATATGAGTCGAATAACCCGTCGACTGCCACCCAGAGATCAATACGCATGTACAAAAGGAAGATATTCTCGTCGGTAGCACACACATATTATCATACGTATTTTGGAAGAATTGTTTGGTTATACTGGTGTACGTAAATCGATGGTTTGTTGTTTATAAATAAGTTGGAAAAGTAGGGGTTTGTTTAGTTGATTAAATAATGGGAGCAAGGGTACGCATTTTTAATGTTAGTTAGGAGTAGGATTGGTGGTAAACATGCATACAGCCCTTTTTAACGTGCAATTTATAAACATTCTGCAATCTATTCATCTTAAGAAACATCTACTAAATTGACACCAGAAATGTAAATAACAACATTGAAAAAATGTTTATGTATTTGATGTATAGAATGTTTAAAAGTGACATGTTAAACAGGGCCGTTTGCAAAATTACCACCAATAAAAATAGTAGTTCTGCGAACAGTAGACCTTGCGAGCACAAACTTTTTTGCAACAATTAATAACTAAAACTAAACTAACTAAAGTTACTTCAAGCGGGATATTTATCATGTTTTTTTTTTCATCAGATCTTCATCAAATTTTAAAAAAAGAACCATCTAAATCGGATCTCGTAAGGCGGGGATAGCCAGTAGCCCCCTTTTTTTCCCTTTTTAGAGGAAGTACCCCTCCAATCAAAAATCTTCGACGACAAAATAGTTATTTATGCAACTGTTGTCTAATAAAGCGTATTAAAACACGAATTATGGTTTATCACACTATGCTTTATAACATGAGTGGTTTAAATACCTAATTATGTACAGTTGTAGATAAGACGTTATCGACACCCACGATATGAATCCTCTACAGGGTTATTGGTAAAATATCAACAACCTCTTAAGGGGTCATTGTACTCATCATTATGAACAACTTTTACTATGGGACCAAACCTGAAATCGCGAAAAAAATCAGCTGTTCAGTGCGTTCGCATAATTCGTCAAAATGTACTGAACAGCAGATTTTTTTTTTGCGATTTCAGGGATGGTCCCATAGTAAAAGTTATTCATAGTAACCTTATTGGTGTTTTACCAATAACCCTATATAAAAGGTTCTGAAACCATAGGGTGTTGTACACGTACAGTGCTGTAAGAACTCTATGTAAATTCATAGAAAGTTTAATTGCTGAGTAATTGATACTCAGTAATTGAACTTTCTATGTATAAGTATTTTTTATTTTTATTACGGCGCTGTGGTAGCGAAACGCGTGTCCATGAGAATGTTCTTTTTTTGAAATTCATAAAGATACCACGAATTGAGTAGTGAGAATGTGGCTGTTTGATGAGTAAGGAAGAGATCGAAAAAGCAAAGGAGTTGCATAATGAAATTTAGTACAACATTATAACGCTCGTTTGGATGATATAATGGTTACTATGACACTGGTTGTTTTAATGTTGGAAATAAGCTAACTGTTTCAGAAACTTTTATAGGGGATTTATAGCATGGGTGTAGATAAAATGATATAAAGTCGTAAAACCTGTATACCAAGTTTCGTCCAGATCAGTTGTAAAATACGACCTGTAGAGGGGTACCAACAAACTGACAGAGGAAAGCAAATTTTGCCAGACTTGAAGCAGAGACGCTTCGCTCGCTCGGTCAGTAATAAAAACTGTTTTTATTCTGTATTTCTTAATAATAATATTAGCACCTCATTTCATTAAAAGCGTCTAACGGGCCTCTGCGAGATGGCCTCGGCCCCTCGTACACGTTCCGAAGGTCCTCGGGACCCCAGGTTCCCGAGACATCATTATATCAAATACATTTTTTATAATAGTTATCGTTAAAATATTTATACTTTTCACTTAATCTAGTTAAGTTCATCATCACGCAATAATTCCAGCTTTTCAATAACCTGCTGCGACCACGACCGAGCCCCCACTTCCCGATCCAACGTCTCCTTTATATACCGATCAATCTCTTCGACACAAAACAAACTTAACTAAGTACTTACAAAAACATTTGCAATTTAAGCCGCTTGGGGCTTACTTTGTAAGATTTTTATTATCAAAGCGAGTAATCCTTCTTCGTCATCGAACGAATTCATTATTAACAATGAATACAACATAATCTGATAAAGCCCAACCTTGACTAATATAATTGTCTGCAAACGAATAAGCCTATTGGGGCCAGTTAGGAGCAAATTCAATGTATACGTACTTACCTAGGTTACGATGGATACTAGAATTAAAAGTCCAGTACACGTCGGTAGATTTCTTTGAAAAAGAAGTAGTAAACTGGTACTGGTAGGTACAGAATATTATCATTCTGGTCATCTATCCCGCAATGTTTGAAGTTCTAAGGTTTTCAACCAGTGCGTCCTGCCCGTTATGACATACGGTGCCTAAACGTGGACACTGACAGTCGGCCTGGTCCACAAATTCAAGGTCGCTCAGTGCTCTACGGAGTGGGCTATGCTCGAAGTTTCTTTGAAGGATAAAATCAGGAGTGACGCTATCCGGAAATTACCGGAGTAACCGACTATACATAATACTAATGATTGAAATACTATGGTGAAGTCATGCAAGCCTAGTACTTTTTGTTAGGGTTACTTCTCCGTAATTGTGCACTAATGATTGTAATATTTATGATCTAAGTATCTTGAATTCATGCAAGCCTAGTACTTTTTGTTAGGGTTACTTCTCAGTAATTGTGCACTAATGATTGTAATATTTATGTTCTAAGTATCTTGAATTCATGCAAGCCTAGTACTTTTTGTTAGGGTAACTTCTCAGTAATTGTGCACTAATGATTATAATAATATTTATGTACTATCTTGAATTCATGCAAGCCTAGTACTTTTTATTCGGTTACTGCACAGAAATTGTGCAAACGTTTTGTGAACTGAATACCGTATTTTATGCATGCAACGTACCACCAGAAAAAAGTATTTTATGTGTTAATCCAGTTTATAAACTAACTGTATGCCAAATTTCATCAAAATCCATTCAGTAGTTTTTGCACGAAAGAGTTACAAACATACAAACACACTCACGTTCGCCTTTATAATTTTTTTTTTCAGTTCCAAATCACATGCACATATATGAAGTTTTACTTAAAGACGACTGCATAATTTTATTTTTAAATTACATAAAGAAACTTGAATAAAATTGGAGTAATTTGAAGTTTTCCCTGAATTTGAAAGTTATTGACGATAACTGCGAAAGTTGGTTGACCTTATCTTTTATTAGTTCCTTCCCCTTAGCTTACTTCGCTAGATCAACTTGCCTGAATTTACGTTTTTAGAACCACGAATCTATATTATAAACATTGATTTCCGCGATCAGTATTTTTACACCAAAAATAATAATATTGCTTTAAATAAAATATTCAGTCTACGCAACGATTCTCACATGTTCCAAAAATGGAATAAATCAACTCCACACTGAATTAACCTTGAAAAGTACCATAAAAGGCCCTTCATCCCTAATGTCTATATGACATAAAATATGCGTAGGAGCACAGTACAGCGTTAGTGGAGGCACGGCTATTTTTTATCGCGCCGGAGAGGCCTTCCCTTAGTGCGAAACACTGTAGTGGCTCACCAGACTCGTCTAGTTCATATCCAAAGTGAAATATGAGCATTTCAAAATATTCCGCGCGAAAATATGTTTAGGGAAAATGCCGCTTGGATAGACATTGATATTTTTTGTAGAGATTTTTGTGTACCTAAGTAAAAATGGGTGCGTAATATGTAAAAAAACTTAAAGTTTTACTCATGAACAATAGATTTAAATTAATGTATTTTCTTACGATTCACAAAAGAAAGTGAAAGATACCTAATATAAGTTCATTTTCTTTTATTTCAATAGAGATGGAAATCTTGTCAACATAACAATGATATGACTTCTTCGAAATACTTCAATAAGACCTCACGCATTTTCTCTGAACCCGCTCAACACACGCTTAAAACAAAAACTCCACGTCATGCAAATCCAGAAAGCCAAAAAGCGACTAGAAGAATTTAAATCTCATTGGTCACGGGTCCGTGACGCAACGGATCGCCGTATTTACTACTGACATCTTATCTCCCATACTTTACGAGTCCATATTTTAGAAGGCCCAAGTCAGGGGGGGCCACCAACTCGCGATTTTCGACAACCCTACTATAAAATGACGGTTTAAGTGTTGCGAATGCGGGCACTGACTTAGTTTTTATTAGACCGTAATGTTTGAACATTTGTTACTGCAAAAGAAATTAGAACTGTAATTAGCTGTCGAAAAGGCTTTTCTTAAAGTTGGAGGAAGAAAATGAAACTATTTCTGTGTTACTGAAACCTCCAATGAAAATACATCTCGCAAAGTGAAAGAGCAACATAGCATTATCTTGCATCTTCCTCATGTGACGTCATATCTATTGCAAAATGTGCTGACCATGGCAGTACACATCCATCGTCCATGGATCTCATAATAAACATTTCCCTCAATCGCTTCCTTTTATTTGCGAGCCGGAATAAGCAGCCAAAATATTATATTCTTGCGAATATCAGATCAGAGAAATATTTCCTTGCCTTTCAATAGATAAATGATAGCTATTTTTTATTTAATAAAGTAACACTTTGCAACAGATCAAACAATTCTATTCTCTTTACTCGTAAATATTTATTATCAGTTTAATCATAAATATTTACTACCAATTTCCAGAATCTATAAAAAGTCTACAGATTTACTATCAAAACTTCAGGCGTAAAATCTTTACGCGTAGCCATCAAACGAATTAAGAAAAAGGTTTGAAATAAAAGTAAAAAAGAACTAAATAGATTCAAAATTAACGTTCGTATTTTAAAATGAAAATGTTTTCTTTTTTTAAATCACTTGACTGTTGTTCTCACTTTTTGAAAAAGGTTCAGTAGGCGCGGGGCGGCCGAGCACGGCGCACCGCATGTTATTTCGGTGCGGTCGATCTGCGGTGGGCGGCCGCAGCGCAAACGTCACGCGGCGTGACGGGCACGTGTTGCGGCCGTGTCACGTGACAGCGACGGAATTGCGTCCTGCAACTAATGAGCGCTTTGACGTCTTTCTGCGGCGGACCTTCGTTATGAGAAATGGGTCATGGTTTCTGTTAATATAATTTTGTGATGGAAATGTTATTCTGCTTTGTTGGCGATATTGTGTTTGGGTCGTGAATTATTACAAAATTTGACCCTTTTCTGATTTATACTACCAAAGTAAAATAAAAATGTATTGTAAAGAATGTTTTCTACAAACCAATATTCTTTTACCATATTTTTATCCATCCCTGATCAAAGTAAGCCAACGATTCACTGACACAGGCCTTAAAATATCGCCGCCTATCTATCTTCATAAGCATCTCATCTTAGGTCCAGTCTGTAAGCTACGCCTCTTAGGTAAATCTTCCTTTCCATTAGCTTTAAGAGAACGACGATAATATTGACTATCAATCAATAATTCAGTAACTCATTTTCGCAATCACTTTTCTTTTAGAAAATAATATTAGGAATTTCTTCCAAAAAAACGTTGTAAATATCAATTCCATGTAAAAGATAGGAAGAAATTATTAAATTTTCCCTGGGCCTATATCATTCCCCTGGCCGTATTTGCTATGGGTATCTCAGCTCCGCTTGTAACATGAAACATGTTGCCCGAGGCAGGGGATGCTCAACTATGTGGAAAAAAAGAATTCCTGTGCTTTGTGCCCCCAGATCCTTAGATATGAAATACGTATTTAATTAAGCTTATTGTAGGGAAACGAAATTGAATGATAAAATTAGTGAAAGGCTACCAGGGGATTCGGAATACTTTGTTGGTTTGATACTTTGCGGTCAATTTGCTGACTGAGATTGGACGAGAAAATTAAATGTAGAAAGGATTTTTATAACAAAATAGTTTTTTTTTTCTGATAGGTACCAAGTTAACTGCCTAGTTGAATGTCTGGTTGGTCTAGTGGTCGCATGCGCTACTGCTGAGCATGAGGTCCTGGGTTCGATTCCCATGTCGGATAAAGTTTTATTGGGTTTTACATCTGGAATTTCTCAGTAGCAGCTCGGAGTCTAGATGTGTGCCCGGTTTATAGCAATAGGCTCGCCCCCTATTACATAGAACTTAAACATAACGAAATTGCGAAATGTGGGGGTACATCTCTGCCAAACCCTTTGCAGAAACAAGGCGTGATGTTATTTTATGTACCAAGTTCTTTTCCTTAGATTTAGTGATTGTATGTTTCCAGAAAACACTTTCATCTACTTAACTACAGCTTACAAAAACTGTCACCAAAAGGAAAAAATCTCGAACTTCGACCCAATAGCCCTCTTCCTACAATCTATGATAAATGGCTTAATTAGGCACTTAATAGAAAAAGCCTCCGTTAGAACAATAGGCCAACGCGAATGAACTGGACAATGATATAGCCTCCTGGCAGTAATTGTACCGTTTAAATTAAGCGTAGTTTTCAGAATTAATTACTCAAAGTTGTCTTTAGACTACAAGAGATGAATAGTTAGAAAAGTGATGGAGTATTTGAAAGAGATTAAACAGGCTCAAGCAGAATTATTAGAAATTTTGCTTTGAATATTACAGGAATGTATTTCAAATCTAAATTACCTGACTAATTGCTCAAGCGATTTGCGTTTGATGAATAAAATGAGAAGTCCGATAAATGATATCATCATTTATTCCTAAAAATTATAACTTATCGTCTTACAAATGCAATAAAGACATACCTTACACCCATTCGACCATTATGGCACAACATATTGAAGTAATACTAAATAAATCTTACAACCTTTAAAAAATAAGTTACTAAAACAAAATAATATCTTAATTACCTGGTCTACACTTAAACATAAACAAACAAAAGCACGACACGTGTAAGCAAACATCTTAAACATCGAACAACAATTTCATTAAACCCCGTGACCCAATGGATAGGCGAAAGCGATTTATTATCTGTCATTACTAGCAATATCGTGGTAATGATGACCCTGTAAGCTAGTACGACCGTAATAGACTTACAGGGGCGAGCCAGGGGAATGAGGTGGGACGAGAATAGAATGGCCTTTAACACCAATCTTGGACTTGAGAAAAAATACACGAGATTTATTTTTAAAGTCTTGAGCGAGTCGTCTAAATAAGTATGTTTGAAAAGGGTTCGGGGAAAACGATCGCATGTATGATCTAGTATTCTGTCTGACATACAAGTAGCTATTAATCGGAGACCTTAAGCGTAATAAACATTGTTAGGGTTCCGTACCTCAAAAGGAAAAAACGGAACCCTTATAGGATCACTCGTGTGTCTGTCTGTCCGTCTGTCACAGCCAATTTGCTCCGAATCTAATGAACCGATTAAGTTGAAATTTGGTGCACGTATATCAAACATAGACGTGTAACGTAAATAAATTAATTTTGAATATGTGGGTAAATTTTGGGGGACAAATAAGTAAATTAAAAAAAAAAAGGTTTTCAAACTGTTCCGTGTGACACATCAAATGAAAAGGTTTACTATGAGGGTCTCAAATATATACTTTTTATAATTTTAAAATAAATAATTTTAAAGTTATTTAAGAAAATAGACGAAAATTGACCACCCCATCTCGGAAAGTATTGAGCCTAAAATTTTGAAAACTTATAAAAAAGTCTATGATCTTAAAACAACATGGTAAATCTCTCAATAATGTGCATACAAACTTACATTTGTAGTTGGAATGTATGGGAGAACATGTTTTTCAACTACAATGTTAAGTTTGTTCTTGAGATTCATCCCAACTACGGAACCCTTCATTGTGCGTAGTCCGACACGCACTTGGCCGGTTTTTAATTTTTTATTACAATTCCGAAAGTGCAGTCTTTTCGCTGAATGCGATTGTTCCAAAAAGTAAACTTTGTCCCTACCATAAAGCTGCAAACAAAAAGCAAATGTTTTCCTTATTTCGTCATAAAGTGCAACGTCTTTGTTCTCAAAGGCGAATACACTTGATGTACATCCTCAATCAACATCCAATTGCCTCCCCAATGTCTGGAGTACACTCGAAGACAATTATACACTTCATTTAAAAAGAAACGCCAACAATGAGCGCGTCAAAGAAATGCTTCACATTAATCGTACCCTCTTTAAAACACAAAACAACGCAACTGCCGGTCCTTAAGCCTCTTTCACGCGAAAAACGTCTGCCGATTAATTCACGTCAGCGCGTGTTCGGCGTAAACGGCCGAGAACGCCCGAGCGCGCCTGATTCCGCTGTGTCACAGTGACGCGAATAAACGTCACGGTATAAGCCAAGTCACGGCCTATTTGAATTGATGGACGCAAAATACCGATATATTGGTGTTATTGAATTATTATTATTTATTGATGATGTTTACATAATTTGATTGTCGTTTGGTAGTAGCGTGAAATGAATAAGTCAATTTTATTTGCTTCTTGCAAGACGTTATTTTCAGAATGAAGATTATTTAAATCATGTTTCTTATTTTTATTAGCCTACGGCATTCCCGGGAAGACCTAGGCGTCCTCTGCCAATTTCACAATTAAGAATTATCATTTATCACAGTCAAAATTACATTTAACGCCTGGCAAATATATCATTTCACGCTTACAAGTTACATTACTATCATATTTCAAGCTCATAAAACGCACAACGTACAATTTACCAGCAATAACTTCATCGTGACTATGTTCCACGGTGAGACGCTCTTATGACGTCACAAGGCGTCGTGACGCTAACCATGTATTGTAATTATTTCACCCGAGGATGCTCGCCTTTAAATTTAATGAGAGCCTTTATTAAACAACGTTGCATTTAACGAAAAATTCACGCTTGTTTGGAGGTTGTTAGAGTCGAATTGCTCTGCATTGTTTTAAGTAGGTGATGATTTAAATAATTGCAGTAGGAAAAGAGAATATTGTGAAACACGTTTAAGAAGGAACATTGCTTGTATTAATTTCGTAGATTTATTTTCTTAGCAGCCTCATTTGATTTAAAAAAAAAACTTATGCCCGTTTTCACAATCCCAAGTGACACTTAAATTAATCCCTAAATATTATTGCACTGTTGGATTTTCAACTCTCGGCGCTGTTAAGCCTAGCGTTGAAAATCCAACAGTTCATTTTTATTTAGTGATTCATTTAAATGTCATTTTGGGTTGGTGAAAACGGGCATTAGTGTCTTATACAGGGCGTATCAGAAATGTGTATATTAAGGGTGTATTAAACTAAACAGCTTTCTCTACAGGACGAACATTGTAATCGCGAAAAAATAATCTGCTGTCCCATACATTTGGGTTGACTAGGAATTGAAGTTTTGTATGGGACAGCTGATTATTTTTTTCACGATTACGATGTTGGTCCTATGGGGTAAAAGTTGTTCAGTTAACTTTCTGATACATGCTACATGTGTGCATAGAAAATAAAGTAATCCACTTAAACAAACCTGTTTATGCCATTGTCTTTTAATTCAGAATACACAGAAACTTCGCTCCTCGATATCTGCCGATATCGAATACAGTAACAATTTTGAACTTAGTTCACAATTGAGTAACTTTGTGGACAAACTTAACTCATCGCCAGCCGGTGCGATTGAAAATCTTACAACTAATAAACTCCAAACTATTACTGTATCGGCGTCACTATTATTATCCTGGTTCCAAGCAATAAGGGGTTAGCTTGTAATCTAACAAGATGTGGTTATGGGATTCAGCTCAATCCAGCTTTTGTCCATAGAAAAAAAAATCGGCCAAGTGCGTGTCGGACTACGCACAATGAAGGGTTCCGCAGTCGGGATAAATCTCAAGAAAGTTAACATTGTAGTTGAAAAACATGTTCTCCCACAAATGTAAGTTTGTATGCACGATATTGAAAGATTTACCATGCTGTTTTAAGACCATAGACTTCTTATAGGTTTTCCTGTAATCTATAGGTATTGAACTATTTTTTGTATTTCTTTTTCAAAATTTTAGGTTCAGTACTTTCGGAAATATGGGGGGGATTGTCAATTTTTTAGTATTTTCTTAAACTACTTTAAAATTATTTATTTTAAAACTATAAAAAATATATTTGTAACCCTCACAGTAAGACCTTTCATTTGATATGTCACACGGTACAGTTTGCAAAACTTTCTTTTAATTTTCTATTTGCCCCCCTAAATTGACCCCCATATTCAAAATTCATTTATTTACGTTACACGTCCGTGTTTGGGTCACAGAAATACATACGTGTACCAAATTTTAACTTAATCGGTCCATTAGATTCGGAGCAAATTGGCTGTGCCAGACGGGCAGACAGACAGACAGACACACGAGTGATCCTATAAGGGTTCCGTTTTTTCCTTTTGAGGTACGGAACCCTAAAAACAGTTATGTATGGAGATGCGCAACCAGCTTTCCACGTCGTTCCATACAGTACCTACAGCTTTTTTTTTCAAATTTTAAATACCGTCAAGTTATAGTAAAAAGTTTACTCTTATATAAGTATATAAAACAAAACCCATAAAGTTATTTTAACACCT
Organism: Dicycla oo; assembly: GCA_948252095.1. NCBI lineage: Eukaryota > Metazoa > Arthropoda > Insecta > Lepidoptera > Noctuidae > Dicycla > Dicycla oo. Next base: position 30,610,787 of record OX411713.1, on the reverse strand, counting down.
ATAATTGAAAAAATAAAGTTTTGGACTTATCATAAGTAGGACTTAGGGGTTTTTCAAATTGGAGCACCCAATTGAGCTAAGGGTGAGCCTATACTGCCGTATCATCTATTACTCAAAATTATAAATTAAAGCCACTTTTCGTATCTGTCTGTGTGACAGCGTTATTCTTCTAAACAATGCAACAGATTTTGATGCAGTTTCTACTATCATATAGAGAATTTATTTCGGAAGGTTTATGTTTGTAATACATTGATAAAAAACTAACATATAATTAAAGAAATCTCGATATTTTGACAAGTTCAAGCAAGGAGTTGTTTAATATAGTATTAACTGTTCCGATTGTTGAATAGTTTGTTAAATTTTTTTACGGAATTGCTTGCCATCGACTCAGACCAGCATCCTAATTTTGTAACACACTACCAATCGGAATCTGAACCATTTTGAAGCAAATTGCTAATCCATTGCTACATTTGTTCAAAAAATTTGTCTGCTCGACAACGTAAATAACGCAATGAATGTTGTTGAACTGTCAAAATTTAACCGATTCTGCGCGCAGACTATTTACTTCTAATTGCAAAACGGTTCAGCCGTTTAATCATAAAACAAGCTTATCTTACAGAAAATAAATGCACTATGTCAAATTTTATTCATAAACAAAAATCAACTTCATAACTAAAAGTACACTTGTAAACAAAACGGTTTAACTCGTGATAATCGCAAGGAATAGCGAACGAACGTTTAAAAACGTCGTCTCGCCGTCAGCGATCCGTCACGGCGCGCCTCGTTCACTTGATCACCTCTCAGTTTACCGCCTTATTACGCTCCTGTGCAGGGTTGATCCGAAATGTAATCAACAATTTAAAATACCTCATTTTTTCATGCCAGTCATGACTCTTAGATTCGTCAAAAAACCATATCTTCATCTTTTCATAAAAGGAAAAGAACTGGTCAGCAAAACAAATACAATAACTAAGCTCTAATTATCTTTAAAATTTAACCTAATTTCTTAATAATTCCTTTCAAATAGTTTTTGTTTAATGACAACACAAACAAAAATCCTTGTATAAAGTAATGAAGGAAATGTCAAACTAGACATCCAAAAAATACTCCTACATTAATTTTGTGCATGCGGTAAATCGCAACCCTACAGCATCATACGCCTCGCAATACGGCATTTCTGCTCATTAAGTCGACGACGAGACGAAATCATGACGTGTCGTGCACGAACAATTTGCGAGTTCCAAACGAGTGTCACGCTTAATTATTGAAAGCCATTCAGTAATGTTTTACACGAGGAACACGTGTTCTACGTTACGTTGATGGACATAGGTAATAAGAGCCAGGATGTCCGTTGTAATGAGAGGATCGGATGTCATAAATGATTTAAATCATATTTTTGGCTTTGTAATGTAAAATTAAATGAATATTGCATTTAATACAAATGTAGTTATTTATTTCGATACGGTATGGTTCAGATAGATTTTGCAATATGTCATCCGAAAAATATCTACTAAACTTAAAATTCTGGATTGCTTTTAAATCTGTTCATAATATGATATTCTTTATACAGAAACCTAAATATTGAAACAGATAACCAAATATAAAACAGTTCAGATCCTTACTAAAATCCTTTTATTAAAAATCCTTTATTTGATTTTATTACGACTCTATTATACCCAATATTGATGTAATGATTTTATTTGTCTTCTCTTTCGTCTATCTCTGAATATACCAAACCTAACTAATAAAATTTTCATTCGATCGTTATTACAACCAAAGCCCAAACACAACCAGATGGCAAATAAGACGTCCAAATAAAATCAAAAACCCCTGACCGAAACGGCGGCCGCATCATAAACGCAGGTTAAGAAATATACCCTCAAAAAGTAAATTCAATACACTTGTTTGACTAAGAATATTGAATGAACGACCCCAGTGAACCGTAGTGGAAATTAATTAAGTTCCCCATAGCTGTGTCGATAAAGAAAAGTCGGAAGAACGAGATTGGAGCCAAGAATTTTAATAAAGCAGGGTCACGTAAACATCGATGGTTTGTCCCTCTTCGTAACTAAATTAATGGAACACGATGCTTGGTACTCTTCGTGACGAAATGGAACACTATAGTTGGTCCTCTTCGTGACGAAATGGAACACTGTGGGCTTGCTATTGGTAGACCTTATTATCTTTCAGTTTACCTACATAATAAAAGTTTCTGGTGTCAGATATTTTTAGAGAAGCTACTTTATAGAGAACTAGCTTTTGCCCGCGGCTTCGCCCGTGTGGAGGTTGGAAATAATCCCACGGGAACGTACTACCGGGATAAAAACTATCCTATGTTCTAATCCAAGTCATGGTTTACCCACGTGCCAAATGCCATCCAAATCCGTAGAGCCGTTTTAGCGTGAAAGTGTAACAGACTAACAAACGCATTTATAATATAAGATAGGATAACTTTAACGCTGTGGATGGCTTGATACACAGCGCGTAAATTATGAAAAAAATAACTTCTATCAAACATTACTGAAACAATTTTTCAACTAAACTCATAGATGAACATGAAGAAAACAATTGGTATGTTTGTAATAAAATCAGTCTTATTAAATGTTAAAATTAAAATCAACACATTACTAGTATTTTTAGGCAGCTAAATTACGTTAACACTATTATTTATTCTGTACCTAAATATATTAATTTTAGTCAAATAATTTAAACAAAATTATTACCAAACGCAGAATCAACTATGGCTCCGTGCAGCGTTTAGTTTCACGTCCAAAGCACGCCGTCTTTAAGAAAATACTTGTATTATTAAAACATAAACATTGTATAAAGGTGAACTAAAGTTCTGAAATAATAACCTGCCTTTGAGTTCAGCTCAGGCTAGCAGTCAACGATGCTCTACTGTTTTTATATTACGGTGTTCGTATCTCTAACATTATAACTTTTAACTTTAAGTAATTGTACTCTTTGTGGGTCTTTCGTTTCAGCTAATCAAGAAGTAAGATTGAACGTGGATGATTGCTTTTCAGGGGACGCTGAATTCTTAATTATAGGCCCGTTGGCAATACAAATCACAAAACGCGTTTAGCTTTAAACGAATTAAGAAAATCGTTCCATTTCTGTCAATCGCTTGAAGATGACAGAGAAAAAAATTGATGTTTTAAGTACGTTTAGCGTTAAATGCATTTACTGATTTGTGGTTCAAGTGGCCTTTACAACCAGTTTCAGATTGGCTGTTGATAAATCATTCAATCACAGCAGTTGACGCGCGCTTGGCAATTTGTCACGTTAATTTTGCGATAATGTTTGTTGGAGAAACTGGCCCTTAGTCTGTTTGTAGCAATCGCTTAGTGTGTCTAGTAGAATATATCCAGAATAGTTAGTTTCACTACCAACCCCACTGACTAGCGTATTTTTGGGATTCCGTGCGCCAAAAGGAAAAAACGAAACCCTTAGTTATAGGATCACTTCATTGTCCGTCTGTCAGCCTGTAAAGACCCTTTTTCTCAGGAACATGAGGAGGTATCGCGGTAAAATTAATATAAAATACGTAGGTATACGTTTCCTTAGAGTTCTAAAAAAAGCAAGCTTCTAAGTCAACGCCTTAAAAAATACGGCCATTTATGCGACATATTTTGACTCTCGCAAACAAATCAAAACCTATAGGGTACTTCCCGTTGACCTAGATTCATTAAATTTGACAAGAAGCAAGGTCTTACAGCATAAGTAAAGGAAAATTACCGAAAGTCGTTAATGTGTAGTTTTATCACATTTTTTTTTGCAATTACAAACTTACGTTTGCAGTTGGAGAATTAACCGTGACGTATAACTATGGGAGAACATGTTTTTCAACTACATACAATCTTTAGTTTGTTTTTGGGATAAATTCATCCCAACTATGAAACCCTTCATCGTGATCCGACATGCACTTGGCCGGTTTTCACCATGGAGCTATTCTCATACACAGGGATCTTAACCTAAAATCTTCCTCGCTGAAGCCAACGGTTATTGTGTTCTTGGGTCCAGCAATGGAGATTTTGGATTGAGATCCTCTCACCTCAAAAACTAGGCCTCCTTGCTTGAAGTCACCCTGTTTTTGATATTCCCGAAGTACCTACACGTCAGTAGTAACAAAATCAGAATAAGCTGGAGTATTATTCTACTGAAAGTCCGTACCACGCACCGTAAGATCAAATTGTTAGCACTTACGTGGTCGACAGTACCGATAATCTCAAAAAAATAATCCTGCTTGCCTAAAAATCGCATATATTTGGTAACCTTGGAGTTTTTTTTGTCCTTTAAAAAATATACAGATATTGTTTAAAAGTAAATTAAAACATTCACAGTGTGTGGACCATATTACCTTCATCTAAAACACTTGACAGGCCAGATAGCGTGGTTGGTTAAGATACCACCTGCCATGCCGCTGGTCGTGGGTTCGATTCCCATCCAGGACAAACATTTGTGTGCATGAACATGTCTGTTTGTCCTGAGTCTGGGTGTAATTATCTATATAAGTATGTATTTACAAAAAAAAAAGTAGTGTATGTAGTATATCAGTTATCTGGTTTCCATAGTACAAGCTCTGCTTAGTTTGGGATCAGATGACCGTGTGTGAACAATGTCCTAGGATATTATTATTATCTAAAACACTTACCAATAAACTAATTACTATTCTGGTCGAAGAATGCAGTGAGAGGGATGATATTAATTGGGTCGCCTATTATTAACCCCACGGGCTATGGTATTGTTTCCCATGGCCAGTGATTAACTATAGCCTTTTTGTGTAGCCGGCCTATTGTTGCGGACGCGTGTGGCCTTTTGATAAACGTGCAATAGGTGTTGTGTGTTTTTACGCACTTGCATGTGTGTTTATTTATATGTTCTATGTTTATTTACGTGTTTAATGGACCTGTTTATTAATACACAAAATAATGGTATTTTTGATAATAATATCTTAGTTAGTATTGGTATAGGTATGGATGTATGGAAGTAGTCAACTATCGATAGAAGGTAGGTAAATAAATAAAATTAAATATTATATGCTGTGCATTTCGAAAAGCTAGGCGAGAAAGGTTATTCTATTTCGTTATGTTTAAAATCCACTAAATTTCTCCTACAAAAATGTTAGTCGAAAAGAAAAAAAAACATTTCCGATCACTCAATCATCTCCACTTCCATATAATTGAGTCATGAAAAGCTGTTTAATAAAACACCGTTCAGTCACTAGTGATGTGCCGACCGATACAATGACGCGCACAACACTAATTAATATGGCGGTGACAGGCGATGGAGTATTCACTTCGATGCAGTTGGTTTGAATAAAAATGGATTTTTCAATACGAAAAATATAGTGTGGACTATTTTTTTATGGCTTACAAAAGGATACCCGATACATGACGAGAGTGTTATTATTTTTAAATGTAAATAAAATCTCGAAAAACGTCTAATGTTTCTCTGTTTATTTTAGCCGTGACTAAATGAGAAATTATAAATAATATAATGAAGGGTAAGCTACAGCTGTTGCGGCCATCTATTACATGGAGACCCCTCCGTGCCTCGGAAAGCATGTTAACCCGTTGGTCCCGGCGGTCATTCGTAGATATTTTACAGTCGTTACCGACAACCAGTCTTCCCATTTCCCATCTCGTAGTTGGCCTAGAGAGGCCGTGACTACTTAACCGGCCAATCCTGTGGCTGGTTTAAGCTAGCTCAAAGCCTCCAGCCAGGGCATAAAACTTATAAGTCTTGCTAAGATGTATCGTTTTATTTTATACCCAGTAACTAGTGGCGGAGGTCAGTTAGAAATCTGCTCACTCCATGTAAAATAATGGAATTCAACTGCATCTGGTTAGAGTGGAAAGCAGATAAGGAGGTCAATAAAATCTCGAATGAAGGCTAGTGTACTATTGCCCTGTTTATTTCAAGCATAGGTACTACATATCCACCCTGTATCCACTCTACATAACACTACAACGTCTCAGGTTTGAGGTCTACGATGACACATATAGCACAAACATAAAATCAATCTGCCTAGTTTTTCCCAACGATGTTGGGGTCGGCTTCCAGTCTAACCGGATGCAGCTGAATACCAATATTTTATATGGAGCGACTGCGTATCTGACCTCCACAACCACACAGACTTTCAGGCTTCTGACGACCCGTAACGACTGTCAAAGATTGACGAATGACAGCCGGGACCAACGGCTTAACGTGCTTTCCGTGGCACGGAGGAGTCTCGGTATGTAAAGATGGTCACCCATCTATGGACCGACCCCTGCAAGAGTAGCTTAACCTAAAGGATCAACCCGTGCGGCCGTTATTACTTAGCCACGAGCTCCTCCTCATATAGCACAAACATAAATTGCCGATAGTGTTCCCACAGCTCAGATGTCACATCCTTCGAAATTTTGGTTCTAGAACCGGTTTCCTCACGATGTTTTCACCGTTTTGAGAGCAGTAGTGATGAAATTTTTTACACAAAGTAAAGCTCCTGCCTGGGTTCAAACTTATGACCTCAACTCGTAAGTTGGGGCCGTTACGACTGAGTCACCGCTTCTCTCACCAATGCTCTCGCATATATATTTAGCACAAACTACCCCTCAATCAAATCTCTCCTTACACCACTCCTCACATTAATAGTGTCATAACCGCTCCGTCACAGGTACATCCGATACCGCTATAGCGCTCCATCACAGGTCCATTTGATACCGCTATACCGCTGCTAACGTGTGCAGCCGTAATTAATAACGGATGATAACAAATGATCTTTGATGGACGGTCGTCGGTAGCTTTGAGGATATCTCTTTCAAGTTAGAGAGTAATATCTTAGGGGCCTATGAACTTTGGGTTATTAGTGGTTGAGTGAAAATTTTCTGTAGATTAAGCTCAATAAACTGTTATATTTTACTCGTGCTGGCTACTATAGCTTACTGATAATGTCAACTATGAAGAGGTACATAAAGTATCCCTTGCACATTTGGTTTCTAAGAAATAACTCATTTTCTAGTACTTATATAATTTCTTAAATGATCAACTTAAAGTAAGTCTTATCTATTGTTTTAATTGCTCAATTTTGTGGTTTAACTCTCATGAGTCATCCCAGACGGTCTGATGTTTAACCCTTTCTTACTTTACAAAATAAACACAATAACATATTCTCTACCTAATATTACAAACTAGCGTGTGAGTATGCAGTACATAACTAATGATCTGTAACAGACTCAGATCGAGTGACGCGTCTCCCAGGACTCGATGTGTCATCGTCGCTGCGTCTTTACGATGACGCATATTTGTGTATCATACTATAATATAATATAGGTTGTGTTGAATATGTTACTAGTATGACCGAAACTATATATATAAAATTAAATATTAAAGCAATAATCAAAAAGATGGAAATGGTGGCTGTCTTATATGAAAAACTAAAGATAATTGTCGATTTTTAACTACAACTCCATTAAAACATTAATAAAAACATAAATTTAATCATTAAATCACTAATAGTCAATAAATAAATCCTTTCTTCCTAACCCCTCAAGCAGTACATTAAGACATCATCCAAATATAACAAAAGTACAAGACTAACAGAAAAAAAGGTGCTTTATAATTTGAAACTCGACGTTACCTCCACAGTATCTCGTCACAGAACATTTAAAAGCAACAAAGCTTCCGTAATTATCATATTGTTGTATAAAATAGTCGTTAAAAGTCAAAAAGTCGATAACATTCAACTTGGGCCATTGTAAAAACAAGCCTCTTGAGAAAGTAAATAAAGTCGGGGTTACACGAGCCGCCTAGCATCGTGCCTCGTTTACATTGTTACATTTAGTATAGTAGCTTTTGATAAAATTATTCACTGGGATGAAGTGCGCTTTATGCGCCTGGAAACACTTCTTCTTCTTTTAATTGGCCTAGGCCAATACTACAAGAATACAACCACTTTCAAAGATGGCTACAATTATATTTAAGAGGATTGACGGTAGCTTATGTCAATCCAATACATGTTTAACTTTTCCGTCATTGTTATCGCTGGTAGCAAGTCACTTTGTCTCGGCCCTCAGGCCAGGTTCAAATTTTACGTTGTTTTATAATTACCGCGACTTCATCCGCGTGAACTTTCTTGTCCCTCCGACCCAACCCGTCGCATCGCATCGCATGCTGTTACTTCGTTTTCGCTTAGCATTCTGTCTGATTTTTTGTTTTAGCCTTTCTAAAGAATTGGGCTATCAAATGCAAAAAGAATTTTTCAAATCCGACTGGTAGTTCCAGAGATTAGCGCGTTGAAACATATAAAGAAACATACATACATGAGCTTTATTTTTTTGATTACACTTATTTTATCAGTTTTTCAGTTGAAAAAAAAATTTTACAGAGTATAACAGGTACTTAATGCCTCGGGTATTATATATACCTTGCAGATACTATACATTTTTTAATATCTAGAAAATAATTTCTTCATTAAAATTCAATGAAAACAAATGCATCAATCGAATCACTCGCGAAAATTCCAGCGCTGGAACGCAGCATAATATTTCATCACGACAAAAAATCTTCAGTTAGGTCACGTTGGTTCACTAATTCGCTCCCGGAGGCCGCTCCTGAAATCATGCTCGGAATTCACTATACGGACACTCATTTTACTAAATGAGGAGCTCTGAGCATATTTGTTGGTGGATGTTATGAGTGTATGATGTTTGAAGATGGGAATTTAATTAGATTAGCGAAGATTCCTTGCTTCAAACATTAGCGAAGATTCCTTGCTTCAAACATTAGCGAAGATTCCTTGCTTCAAACATTAGCGAAGATTCCTTGCTTCAAACATTAGCGAAGATTCCTTGCTTCAAACTTTAGCGAAGATTCCTTGCTTCAAACATTAGCGAAGATTCCTTGCTTCAAACATTAGCGAAGATTCCTTGCTTCAAACATTAGCGAAGATTCCTTGCTTCAAACATCACCAAATAAATGAATGTAACAGTATAAGCAGGTAAGCAAACATACTACAGTCCATTAGGTACGTATTTTCAAACTCGTAAATTAAATATTCTTACCAAATTTATCTTCGACTGATCTATCGTCAGGTGACCTGACGATAGATCAGTCGAAGATAAATATAGATAAAGGTAGCTACCTACTGTCACGATTTTCCTCCGATCACAGCCGCGACATGTACGTACCCAAAAAGTACGAACAACAAAACGGTACACAAAGCTTCTTATCTGCTTATCTCCTGATCCCTACAGGATAAGTTATTGTGAATGTGGTACAATGATAGTTGAAGGAGATCGCTCTATTTTCTCCTTACCTTTACTGGCTTAGAAATAGGGTTAAGCATTTTACTTTGATTTGCTATTTGACATTTTTTTCTTTGATTTGCACCTTTACAAAAAAAAATTGCAGAGATACCTAACCGTCAATGTGAAAATTATTCCATTTTGTAACGCATTGTGAAACTTTACAATCATAGGATCCATTCATCTCTCATTACTCGTTCGTAATATCAATAATATTGACATTATCATAAACAGGTTTGCAATAAAATGAACACGCGTTGTTATTATATAAAATGTTCAGCACATTCACAACCATTTTATAAACCTACAAATAAACCTTCAACAGTCCGACACAATCGCGAAATAACTGTCAAACAATCGGAACTGACAATAATTGAAAGTTAACAATAATTGCGTGTCATAAACACGTGTCACTTTAATACGTAATACGCAATGAACACCCCAATACCACCATAACGCCGAAATTTTACATCCATTACATTTCGCGCCATTATTTTTAACGGCACATCTGATTTACGTAAACGACACGCGGCGAGTGTACGGCACAGGCGCCCAAATAAAAACAAAGGCCGTACGAAATAAAAGAGAACAGACATCGTGACGTTTATAAACAAAACTCAGTTTTAAAATGATGGTCCGGTGCTTCGTATCACGCATGGCGGGGCGGGCGAGCGCGCGGAACGTTTTAATGTTCCCGAGCCCGCCGAGCCAACCCGCTCATGCGCCGGTAAGCGTCTATGCTCGACGCCTAACTCCTTTCAAACGGCTCACGAATAGCCCGCTTTATCCAAAGTCGTCCTCGCGCATTCCCCATTGTTACGGATTGCTGCAGAAAACCACTCGGACATTTTTGCTTTCTAATTTGTGTAGTATAAAACTGTCACGCGGGGACAGTGAGGACGGTTATTAGTGTCGTCGCTAATAAGAAGTAACAGCGCTCCCTTTATTGCCGGCTTTAATTCTTACGAATGCAAGGAATTTTCGGGGCTGACGCGACGGGCGAAATTAAAGATACGCGATTTCAACCGGTGTGATGACAGGGGGGAGTGATAATTATGAAAAGTAGGGGAGGGCTCACCCACCGCTCGCGGTCAAAGATGAGTTTGCCAGTAAAAAATATTTTAATATAATATGGTGCTGCCATGCTAAACGCTATCGGAACTGATAATCGCCGCGGAGCCTCTTTGAGCACCTTAATGAAGTGTTCCGTAGAGGGAGATTATTATATTTTTATTAAAAGAGCCTGCGAGTTGATGAGAAAATTTATATTGTACTATCTCTTCGAGAGGAGCCCTCGCTTTTATAGGGAAGTGTTCTCGAAGAAGAGAAACAATTAAGGGCCGTTACGTGAACAAAGCTAGTAACAACAATAAAAACGTTGGGAACTCAATCTTGCCCGACCGTTTCCGGAGTTAAACGACCGATGCCGATTTCCGAACATCCGTTACAAAATTTCAATACGAGTCATTAACATAAAAAGGAAACAATAACCGTTTAAAATTTCGATTCGGTATTGCTTTTTTTTTATTGGTGGAAAAATCGCAATTTACAAGAGTAGAACGTACGAAATTTAAATTTGAATTTCCGCCGGCGGTCGGCGGCGCTCGGCTCGGACCCCGTAATTACAGGCTAATGAGAGCAACTGTACGTCTTTCTGTCCCGCTGTGACGCTCATTTTTCTGAGCATATTTTGTACCGTTCCGCTTTTATTACGTGACGACTGCTCGTCATAATGTTCGCGAGTTTTTATACTTGTGTAGCTATAAAAAAACTCATTAACTTTTTGATCGTAACCATGAGGGAATGTACTAATACTCGTACATATTTGTTTTTGTGCTACATATAACGATGTTATGTACGAACTTCTTCTTTGACTGTCGAGTACTTCATAATTTACTGGTGTGTTGACCTGAATATTTTTTCCATTACTGGGTTCTAACGATTGACTGTAATAGTCACTTTGAACTTTGATTATAACGTTTCTCTTCAAAGACTTGCCAATAAATGGTAAACAGACTTGGATCTACTTTCTGCGAGCTCGTTGTGTTTGATCAGGTGAATTTATATAGGTACCCGAGCGCCCTACATTCTTTACACATTCTCAATTGCTTTTTTCCCTTGTCAATTTCCAGTATGTGTAGTGTGCCTACATACGGACTTTGTGGTAAGATTTTATCGGGCTTATTTTCCCGAATTTTCACACTTACCTTACCTTACACAAGTACTGACACTGGCAGTAACATCGATGAAGCGTAATTTCCTTGGCAACGAAACACATTAACTATTATTCCAACAGTGGCAGCTAGCACGGATACCTCGCGGGAATTTTTGACTAATTACACCTCTCGGCGTCTCCCGCTCCTGTGATCGTTCACTCGTTCATCCGTTCATTCAGAGGCGCTCTCCCCCAGTTTTTCGTCGACAAGAAACTTTTGCCAATTAAGAGGCTGGCACAGCGGCGCAACTTCTCAGGGACTTTTGTTCGTCAACTAATTGTGACGTGTATATAAGACAAATTTTGGCTGCCTATACATTATCTCTTTTGCGTTTGTAACGTATTTCTGTATGTGTTGCGCACTTTCTTATTAGGAAGTGAAACTTTAGGTACACAGGCATTCGTGGAACCCTTTTTAGAAATAACATTGTGAGTTTCAAGGGCATGTATATTTATTTTTTTTACATATCTCGGGACCATGCGGTTCCGAACTTTTGGAAGGCGTAAGAGGGGCCGAAGCCAACTCGCAGAGGCCCCTTAGACAATTCGAAATGATTAGGAGGCACCAACCGACGGTTATCCCTATATGCGCTATGCAAGTGCACCCAAAGACAACCCCCGGTTGGTGCATGACTATTACAGAACGTGGAAACAAAACATATTGGGTCTGGGTGCCTAAAGTGGATTGGGTAACTTGAACTATGCAAGAACTATGTCCGCTGCCTGACCATGTTCTATAATTAAACACGGATAAAATGGCAGCGGGTAACTTGCACACTCAATAATGGGCCCCCGGAAACGATCACTAGCACATAGTGACGTAGCGACAAGGGAGCAACACTTCCTGAGTTGCTTGAGGAGTGGAGAGGTATTCCACGGCTATCAGGACAATCCCAGAAGTACGGTCAAGATCCCTACCAGCACCTTACTTAAGGGCATATTATTATTAGCTACAGTGATCTGTGAACCAACCTACATAAGACTGCTTGCCAGATATTTAGTAGGCATTGTTTAAGGAATACCTACTACATGGATATGTTGTTTTCACAGAGCCTCTGCTTTTAACTAACAGTTTCATAACTGGCCCTCCGGGTGGAAACTAAAGAGACTCTGATAAATAGACAATTGCTTTTTCATAGAAGAGTCTCATACACCTGCCTACGTTGTTATCTTTACCTAGAGTTAGTTATTCCAACAGCAACTTTCCACAACGTGACGTGGCCTTACAATAGCTAAGTACCTACTTAAGTTGCGACCTCCGGGCTCCGAGGAAAACAAATTAGACGTTGTTGTATTTTGTAATAACATTCGAGTCGAGATTATATTTTTATTAAAAACGTAGAGAATGTCTTGTGATAAGATTTGTCAATCTCTCACTACTGTGTAGGTACTCGAGTTGGCTCGACTAAAGTGTCAATTAGGGTGGGTATTATGTTTACCACTAGGTATCGCTAGTGTCTCTGCGTGAATAGTTTTTAAAATTTTAAAAAGGAGTGTCAGTATTCGTCCCGTATGTTCGTTTGTATGTTCGCAATTTTCTCAAAAACTGATTTACCAATTTTGATGATTCTTTCAATAACATGATCTACATACTTTCAGAAAGGTTTAAGTATATAAAACATTAGGTAATTTTTGTTACGTACGAAGTTATATGCATAAATGTACTGTATCTCTGGCATTTCTAAGCGGATATTGATGAATCTTCTTTTCGTTCTTCTTGGGCGTATGTAAGTAATTCTAAATTCAACTAAAATGAAAAATAAATTTACTTTCAATAAGTAAAAAGTGAATTCAAAACCTAAAACGAATACAATAACGTGTCTTCAATTCTTCAATGCACTTTAGCTTGGCACCGACTTCAAAAGTTGTTAAGTTTTCTAAGAAAACAAAATAAAGTTATTTTATTCGTTTTAGGTTTTTGAAGTCGGTTTTCACTTTTTTAATTCAGTGTAGGTTCTAAGTTTCACCTCTCTCAAATTTAATGATAATGAAAAAGGCAAATTGACAGAAACAATCAAACACGGTTCTGTTAGACACTGCTGAATTAATTATGTATTTATTTAATTTTGCCCAAGAAATTATGATGATTGACAAAAGCATTACTTGTTGCTTTTTTATAAATAAAATTAGTAGACATCTAAAAATACTGAGACCCCTCCGTGCCTCGGAAAGCACGTTGAGCCTTTGGTCCCGGCTGACAATCGTGGTTCTTTGACAGTCGTTACGGGTCGCCAGAAGCCCGAAAGACAACCAGTCTTACCAAGGGTATCGTATTACCCAGTTACTGATTTGTGAAGTTCAGATAGGCAGTCGCTCCTTGTAAAATTTTTCATCTGCATCCGGTTAGACTGGAAGCCGACACCAACAAGGGAAAAGGCTAGGCAGATGAGGATAGTAGACATCTAAAAGTAATTAATATTAAAATCTTTTTCCAACTTAATAAAATACAAGTTAGTAGATTATGATTACTTCCCCTCCCTTTATATACTTCTACATATTATTATTATACTGAGACTGTTAGCTTTTAAATTATGTACTTAAATAAAATACCTTAACTTCACTCAGAAACTTCTAAGCATAAACTGAATATCAAACACCCACATAAGAAACTCAAAAATGTTTAATTTGTATTGTGAAAAACTAAAATATGAATTGCGTAAATTAGTAAAGTTTAGACAGCTGTCATAAATCTCTGAGTAATGAAACAGCATCGCAGGAACACTGAAATTCAATTAATGTAATTTTAACTTTCGCTCCGAAGGGAATCCGTTCGTCTTCGTTTCTAAGTTATTTCAACTTGACATGTTACTTCCTGCTTTATTTGGGCCACAATATGTTACCAGAGCATGTCTCTGAAATAATAAAATGTAGGTACTTGTTACGTAGATATACCTGAGGATGTCTGCAAGGTACTTTGTTGAATGATAAATACGATAGGCACAAGTCAACAATATAAATCGTATAAAAACAAATGTAATTAAAACTGATAAAAATTCTGTAATAATAATAATAATATTCAGGGACATTTCACACACGGTCATCTGATCCCAAACTAAGCAGAGCTTGTACTATGGAATGGTTTCCATAGTACAAGCTGATATATAACTGATATACTACATATACTACTTTTTTTTTTGTAAATACATACTTATATAGATAATAACACCCAGACTCAAGACAAACAGACATGTTCATGCACACAAATGTTTGTCCTGGATGGGAATCGAACCCACGATCTGCGACATGATAGGCGGTATTTTAACCAACCACGCCAGCTGGCAATCAAATCTGTGTTATTTGTGTCATCGACCCAGATACAGCAAAGCATCAGTAGCTCAACACAAACAACTGCACTCAGACCACCACAACCTAATTTACGACTCATCTCCTCTTCCTACGTTGTAATGACAGTAAGATCATGTTTAAAGTGCTCTCGTTATAAATAACTTTTTAGTGAATAAACTGTCTGAAAGTGAGAACTTTTTGTGTGACTAGACAAATCAAGTGGCTGGTGAACTGTGGCAATATTAGTTGCATCGTTATTGCTGTGATTAGTGTGATAAATCATCCAAAACAATTGACCCAGTGAACGGAATTTACCCAAGATTATTACACCTACCTCCAATTAATCGTACATACATCAACAACGCCTGAAGGAGTTGTGTCGGCAATTGTTGTGGTCTGTATTGCTTGTAATACCTGTCAGGCGCTATATGATACTCATTGGTGCAACTTATTGCTACATCATTATTGAAAGGAATCCTAGCATCTCAGTCAACTCGGCCAAACAAACAATAATACTCTAGTACTTGCAATGGATCATTTAGGGAATAGATCTTTATCTGACTCAAGCATCTCCGTTGGTATGGATACTCAACATACTCCACCCAACTTTGCCCCCCAACGTTCCAAGCGGTCACGAGGAGAACCAGACTACGACTTAGACTTCTCAAACTTCAAAGAGGAAGTCAAAACACTTATATCTATGTTGATCACAACCCAGAATGAAGAAATAAAGAAAATGTCTTCCACATTAAAGGAGATTAGGGATACGAACACTAATATAGAAAGTGCCATGGCCTCGCTCGCAGCCCAAAACGAAGAACTTAAAAAGAAAATAGAGCAACTTGAAGTCAGGGCAAAAAAGGATGAGAACTACATTACTTTGCTAGAGGATAAAATCGAAGACCTGCAAAGGGGGAGCCGGAAAACAAATTTAGAGATAAAAAATGCACCGAAACTAAGTAAAGAAACCAAAGACGACTTGATAACAATGGTTAAGCATCTGTCAAAAGAAGTTAATTGTCCTATCCAACAAAGCGACATAAAAGATATTTTCCGGGTTCCCAATAAGCGGGGCGACACGAAAACAGGGCCAGTCATCATCGAACTGGCATCGGCAATCTTAAAAACCGACTTTTTGAAATCGGCGCGAAACTTCAATCAAACAAGCAAAGAAAAACTATGTGCAAAACACTTAGGATTCAAGACTAATGAATACACCCCCATTTACATATCGGAGCAGCTAACCACCAAGGGGGCTCGCTTGCATTTTCTCGCCCGCGATCTGGCTAAGTCTAAGGCATATAAATACTGCTGGACAGCCTTCGGCCAGGTATGCGTCAAAAAAGATGACAACTCGCCTAAAATAATTATTAAGAGTGAAATGCACGTTAATAAACTTATGCAAGAAATATGACTAGTCCTTATTAATTCTGCTTCATGTATATCGTTTAAGCATAATAATCTATGTAAAGTTCAGAGCTCAAATTCATTTTATATAAGTGCTTTGTATAGGGACTTTTTGTATAAGTTTAAAATAACTAGATTAGCGAGTATGAAATGTGTTATTCTAATGCGCACACACACACTAAGAACACACACTACTGAACCTACCCTGCAAGTTATACCTTTTCACACAAATAATACACACACAGACACCAACACGTACACCAAAACTAACAGAATTCTGTTTAATTCTTGTAGCTACATACATAAATTACAATTATGGATGGCACCTTAGAGACTATAATAGAAATTGACAACACTGAAATAGCCCAAGTATCAAATTTCACTCTTCGCAATTTTAACACTGCAATGAAGATTAAAAGTACTGACTTTACGATTATATCACAGAATATCAGAAGTATCTATTCTAATTTTAACGACCTACAACTTAATTTATCTAATTTCAGCTTCGCTACTGACCTTATTGTTCTGAGTGAATGCAGGCTGAACCCAAATAAAAATATCCCTCAATTAAATAATTATTCGGCAGCCCGCACTACTAAACATTTAAATAAAGCTGACGGTGTAGTCGTCTTCGCTAATAATAAACATAAAGTTCAAATAAAAGAAGTCAAATTAACTCATGCTTCTTGCCTGCAAGTAAACATTAAGCCCGATCTCATAGTCTTAGGTATATATCGCTCTCCGTCAAAGACAAACGCGGACGACTTCATTAGCTCTTTATCTCTGCATTTGGCTACACTGGCGTCAAATAAGAACGTAATAATTACTGGAGACATCAATATAAACTTAATTCATAGGCAAGAAGAGCAATCATATGAACGCTCAAATAGACTAAATTATTTAAATATGTTGGCAACGCATGGCCTGCTCCCCGGACACACACTTGCAACTAGAGACAAAAGCTGCTTAGATCACTTTATTCTAAAACTTAGACCAAACAAAAGATCTGCATGTATTGGAATTATCGACACCACTATTACTGACCACTTTATGATTTTTCTAAAACTATCTGGTCCGACGAAAAAACATGAAATAAGTAAAACAAAAACAATAATAAACGTTGATAATGCAATCGAACTCTTAAAAACCAACAACCCTCAAGACCTTTTAAGTTTAACTAACCCTAATGTTTTAACAGATAAACTAATAAGTTTGCTACAAAGAACACTTATTGCCAACACTCTTGTAATAAGAATCCCCCTAAAACATAGACTGATTAAACCTTGGATGACTATAGGTCTATTGCGCTGCATACATAACCGTAACTACATGCAAAAAAAATTGAAATTAGACCCTTGCAATGAAATTCTGAAAATCACTTATAAGAGATACCGGAATTACTGTTGCTGCATAATAAAAAAACAAAAACGTAAATTTGATCGTGAACAGTTATATAAGACAAACAAAAACCCTAAAAAATTATGGCACGCGATTAACACTATTACTCAACGAAAGCCACCGAAAACGCAAAACACTGAATTATTGGAGTCAGCCGATACTCCTTTGGAAGCAGTAAACAAAGTTAACAAATTCTTCTCTACTATAGGCAAGAACCTGGCTGATGACATATTAAAAAACCCTGAAAGACTAGCTAACAGCGACCATCACGACCGACTTAGTGTACCTTTAAGAGATCCAAATCCGCCAGTTTCGTCTTTCGTTTTACTCAACTCGGACGCTGATGAAGTCGCTGCCGTGATTCGAGGCCTAAAATCTGACAGTGCCACCGGCTGGGACAAAATCCCCGTAAGTTTCATAAAGGCTGCACAGCTAATTATTTCGCCAATCATCTCTCACCTGGTTAACCTTTGTTTTGAACAAGGAACGTTTCCCACCGCCCTGAAACATGCTGTAATAACACCTGTGTACAAGAGTGGGAACAGAGCTGACCCATCGAACTACAGACCGATATCGGTCCTCCCGTCCTTATCTAAAATAATCGAAAGATTAATAAACCAACGCTTGGTTAAATTTCTCGAGAAAAATAAAATTATCTCTCCCTCGCAGTTTGGCTTCCGACAAGGCAAGTCTACAGAAGATGCAGTCATGGCGCTTGCCTCCATTGTCACTGAAAAAGTGGACAATGGAAGTAAGTGCCTGGCAGTGTTTCTAGACCTCAAAAAAGCCTTCGATACAGTCTCTGTTCCCACACTACTACACAGGTTAGAAGATATTGGAGTTAGAGGGCTACCACTTAAGCTGTTTCAGGAATACCTGAGCGAGCGAAGATATGTGGTAAAAATAGGATTGGTAACTAGTTCTGACGAAATTGTCACATATGGTGTAGGGCAAGGTAGTGTGCTAGGCCCAACGTTGTTCCTTGTTTATATAAACACATTGTGCAATATGACCATAGAAGGTGCTCACATATTCTCTTACGCCGACGATACAGCAATAGTTTTTTCGGGAGAATCATGGGATAGCGTTGCCCGCACTACCGAACGTGGCCTGTTTACGATAGCTGCCTGGCTCGATCGCAATCTTCTAACATTAAATGTGTCAAAGACTAATTACTTCTGTTTCTCCATTTACAATCGTTCACAACCATCACAAGACCTCCAGATTAAAATCCACACATGCTCCGACTCCTCAAACAACACTTGCACTTGCCTAAAAATAACAAAAGTGAATAGCACTAAATACCTTGGTGTTATGCTCGACCAAAGACTATCATGGCACTTGCACTTGGAACTAATAATGGGTAGAGTTAGGAAACTAATATGGACCTTCAAGTTACTTCGTCATGTGGCTACAAAGGATCTAATCAGGCAAATCTACCTCTCCCTGGGTCAATCAGTAATAAAGTACTGTTTGCCAATCTGGGGCGGTGCAACTAAAACAAAATTTTTAGAAATGGAGCGGGCGCAGAGAGCTCTACTGAAGGTCATGTTCTTCAAACCGCGGAGATTCCCCACGGAAAGTCTATACTTAACCTCGAATCTTTTGTCGGTAAGAAAATTATACATTCTTCAAATTGCCTTAAAAAAAACATAAATCCCTGGCGTTCATCTCATCCAGGGCACAATCTAGGAGAAAGAATAATGTCGCTCCAGAAACTCCAGTTAAAACTGCATTTGCTACGAGACAATATACAAAACAATCATCACACATATACAATATTCTGAATAAAAAACTAAACATATATTCTATGACGCACCACAACTGCAAAAAAACACTCACTCAATGGCTGACAAACAAAAGTTATGAAGAAATCGAGTCAATCTTACATACGATCACATAATTCGTGAGATACATTAACTAACATAATCACACACACATACAGACACACGCACACACACAAACACACACCCTATGCGCATACTATACTTTACTTTTTTTTTTATAATTGTTAACTTTATTAATTTAATTTTAGTATTAGTTATAATTATTTTATTTTAATTTCGTTTTTGATTTGGTCTTTGATTCTAATTTTGGATAAAATTTACAATATTGATTGTGATTTTAATGCTAATTTTTATTTTTATTTTGGATTATGATTTTGAATTCTGATTTGAATAGAAATATTTTTCATTATTATTTTTACTGAATTTTTTTTTCTATTTAACTGAAATTGTATTGTTTCAAAATGTATCACATTATGTAAATGTAAATGTAATTGTAAACCGGAAGAGCGGAAGTACCTAACACAAGCAAATGTTTGCTTAAAAGGTACTTCCTATCTATATAATGTTTTTCTTACATAAGTGAATGAAATAAAAATCTTTTTTTTTTTTTTTTTTTTTCTCCTGTAACAGCACAGAAATTACGCGGTGATCCATTTTCAGCCTAACCACAGCACATCTACCATACACAATCAGCGAATAACAATCATTACAGTTTGTAAATTGCAGATAAAACACGAATCTGCGGTCCACCTCATATTTAAACCAGCTGCCTGCCTGCCTAGCCTTTTCCCAACTATGTTGGGGTCGGCTTCTAGTCTAACCGGTTGCAGCTGAATACCAGTATTTAAATGGAGCTACTGCCTATCTGACCTCCACAACCCAGTTATTGGGTAATACGATACCCCTTGGTAAGACTGGTTGTCAGACTTTCGGGCTTCTGACGACCCGTAACGACTGTTAAAGATCCACGAATGACAGCTGGGACCAACGGCTTAACGTGCTATCCGAGGCACGGAGGAGTCTCGGTATGTACAGATTGTCACCCATCTACGGACTAACCCCGGCAAGCGTAGCTTAACCTGATGGATCAACCCTTGCGGCTGTTATTATTTAGCCACGAGCTCCTATATTTAAACCAGCTATCATCAATAATAAAGGCCAAACATAAAACATTGCCTATTTTAAAGCTTTTTGTTAAAGTGCTCATTAAAAGGCGAAAATAAAACGAAGCTATTAAGCCATATCAGTCGACGCGACAATACACAAAGTGCTTTTCACTAATGATGTAGGATAGGTGTATAATGATTACATGGGTGTCACCGAATATGCTGGAAGCGCTACTTTGAAGGTACCGAGAATAATTGGCGGAAAAGTCTGGATAAATTCGGTCACATTTTTCACTACTACAGCAAATTTTGCGAGTTTTCTACTTGAATAGTGAAAAAACTTTTTAGCCAAAAAATAAAACCGACTTCCAAAACAAAACACTACAAAGTGAAAAATAACTTTAATTTCGGTAGTCGGTGTCTTGGGTTTTGTATTTTCGTTTTTTGCCACCGACTTCCGAAATTAAAGTTATTTTTCACTTTGTAGTGTTTTGTTTTGGAAGTCGGTTTTATTTTTTGGCTAAAAAGTTTTTATTTTTCACTTTTTACTTGTGGAACCTACCCCACACTAATTCGAATACATAATTGAGCACAATAATTGTAGATATAGCCATGTAAATAACAGTGATAGGAAGTTATTAAAACACCATCACATCATCCACATAAAATAAGTGGGAAATATACGCATTATTGAAGCTAACTCAAAAACTCCCCAAGCAAAGTTAATAAAATTTATATGAGACCACCTCGGAAGTATACCCTATCAAACAAAAAAAGAATTTTCTAAATCGGTCCATCCGTTTTTGAGTAATCGCGTAACAAACATACAAAAAAAAAAAAACATACAGACGAATTGTGAACCTCCTCCTTTTGGAAGTCGGTTAAAAACTGGAATGAAGTGGAAGTGGAAACATCACCGTAACACTACAGTTTTAATTCCATCGCGCTAATGGCTCATTTTCAAAAGTCGACGCCAATAATGTAATTAACTTTTAATTTCTTTCAATGGTGTCGATTCTCTTGTGCACAAACTTAATTAGCTATTGCTAACTTTTTCTCTCTAATAAAACAAGAAAGAGACGGACGTAAATAAGAGCTGTCAAATTTAGCAGAACTAATATTTCCATACAAATTTAGACGACACGTAAAAAAATTCCGACTAAAAAACAAAACACGGTGAAGTGCATGGCGTAAACTAGTTCGACACCTGTAACTTATTTCATAGCTATAGCCGCTCTTTTCTCGCGCTGCCTGTTACTAAAAGATAGCAATTCTCTCATTTTAGTCTAGTTATTGAACAAAAGAATCGGCGCCAATATCTATCAGAACATAATTATATTAATTATGTTTAATTATTATTTCTTCTTGCAAAAAATTTTATTGTATTTTTTTTAATTACTGGACAATTTCAAATCACGTTTATGCAAATTAATCATAAGTAATGCGGCATACCGCTAATAGAATAGAATTAACACCTAACAAAACTTACCAAACGCAGACACAGACCAACATAAAAAATCCATCAATCTCGCGTGACATATCGGACAATGCAACACTGGAAACCGACCACAGAACATCAATTTTGTCCAATTTTCGCGTGTCGTTCCATCCAGATGCACTATATCTATTGTGCGCGATGGCCACCGCTAATCCATTAGCAATACGACTTTTACACAATGGGCCACTGAAGCCGGGCGAAACCCGAAAACTCGCTTTGTTAGTGCATCGGTAATATCAACTGTAGTTTAGGCCTATTGTGGATATCATGTGCCTATCGGAGTAATCTGATTAGAGGACATAAAGGTGAAAGGGGGATCGGTACTCGTTTTAATGGTAATCAGCTAATTACGGCTTTGGAAGTGTTATTGTCCACTGAAAATCAAAATAAAAGTTGAAGGCATTTTCGGTCTCTTGCTTATCACTTTTTCGAGTGATATTTTTCAGAGGATAGCTCAATAACTGCTACTAATACAATCCAATTGATGTATCTTCTTAGTCTAGAAAACATCAAAATCAATCTGCCTAGCCTTATTCCAACTATGTTGGGGTCGGCTTCCAGTCTAACTGGATGCAGCTGAATACCAGTATTTTACATGGAGCGGCTGCCTATCTGACCACCACAACCCAGTACCTGGGTAATACGATACCCTTGGTAAGACTGTTTGTTAGACGTTCGGGCTTCTGACGATCCGTGACGCCTGTCAAAGATCCACGAATGATAGCCGGGACCAACGGCTTAAAGTGCTTTCCGAGGCATGGAGGAGTCTCCGTGCGTAAAGATGGTCACCCATCCAGCGTTGCTTAACCTGATGGATTGACCTGTGCGGCTGCTATTACTTAGGCACGAGCTCCTCAACTTAGTCTAGAAAACATATCTGATTTAAATCTTCAAAGACTTATTTTAGACGTCTTAAAATCTTGCAACTTTATAAGAGTTGGTATAATATCGAGATATAGACATTTAAAATAATGCTAATATTCTCTGTTGTGTGCAGAAAATTGGCAACGTGACATAAAATAACTAAAATGTCTTCTCTATATACTTTCTAGTATGTCTAACAATATAAATATATAGCTAATATTGCCGTTACCTTTTAATATCGCCACTGTATGGCGGTGGGACTAATTAAATTTTTATATAAAACGCTTTTTGCGGCGTCGAAATTAATTTATGCTTCATCAGCTAGACTTTAAGTTTTTGACTTCCATTTGTATCACTTAAATCTGATTCATAAACATTAATATTACATTTGAGTAATACTGTAATAATAGTTTTTTTCGTAGCTGAAGGATAGTTTGACATTGCAAACTGATTAACTTAATCATTCTTATCAATAAATTTCAAGAAGTACCTTGATATTCCGTAGAGATTCCAATCACATTTAATTTCGCTTAAAACATGATCGTATTCAAATTCAACAAACAACATGAAAACAATACTTTTTTCATCCAAAATTCATTAGTACAGAAGAAACCCGACGTTCTTAAGCAAACACTCGATGTTCGTGTGAACCCAGTCTAAACAAGTCGAACGTATTAGACGGCGTATCGGGTTCCTTGCACCTCATTATACGGCATGCATAGGTGCATATGGAGAGAAAAACATAGTTTAGCGTACTCAATGAGGATCGGGTTTAAGATTGTTTTGTTTATCGGTAGTAGGGATAGATTTTCTTTTGTTTTGTGTGTGGTTTCTCTACATATATGTATATTTTGTAAACGTTTTGAAATAATCTGTTACGGTTGCTGATTATGCCAAAGCAGTTGCAGTATTATATCAACAGTTTGTAAGTGTTTAAGTTGTAATCTATGGAAACTGTAGTGGTTTGTAACAGTTTATTTTTAATATACTACTTATTATTTTCCTTTACCAAGTGAAATAAAAATAAAGCATTTGCAAGCTTATAGCAAAATGGTAGCTGTGCTACCACTAAAAACAACCATAATGCCATTTCACTAATAAGTATGCGCTTTCATTAATTCTTTACTAGACTCCCGCGTACTGTTTATAACTGCCGAGTTGTAAGAAGTTTACCCAAGCTAGTGTGTTTTGTCTTATTTAAAGAACTCATTAAAATGATAAACTTAATACTGCACCAAACATTCAAGCTCAACGTAAACATTCAAACGTCAAAACAAGAAAAGAACAACAAAAATCGTAAACCGCTTTTGAAAATGACGCAGCCCAACAGAAATGCAACCGACTCGTCTCAAGACGAAAGAGAAAAAATATACTTCGAGGCAAAAAGTTCATATATACTTTCAAGACACAGTAATCAGCGCAAAATATAGTCGGTCTCACGTACGAATCAGCGCGGGGGAACGCGAAATAAAGTTTTGATGTAAAAAGTTCTTTTTATTTGCCATGTTGAGAACAAAGTTGGGTGGTGTGCTGTATATGCTATACGTATGAAAGTGTAATGATTTCTTTAACATAATTTTCGCGGATTTCGTGAGCGTTTTCTCTAAATTTTAAATGGTGAGCTTAGATGTTTGTTTTGGTTGTTTTCGCTTTTATTGATGTGTTTTCTTTTGAGTTTACCGTTACACGTGCCAGGATAAAGCAAGAAGGGCGTTTACAAAACAGGATTCTTCTACAGTAAAACAAAATTTTCTAGAACATCTTATACATCGTTAGCTAAAACTCAAAGACGAAAGAACGATAAAAAAACCCATACACTAAATCCGCTATATATCACAACCGACAAAAGGACATTATTTTTATTAAAATTAAAAAAAAACCGTTTTCATCCATAAATTATAATTTTATGTCGCCGTCGAATATCAGAGAACCCTCATTGGGCCATAAAACATCGATACGCTAATAGAATCTCCCGGTATTTAGGACCCGTTCGCGATGGAAACTTTTACCGGGCGGCACGGACGGGTTACCTCGCGTTCGAAGGCGCGCGCTGAATACAAACGAGCGAATCTTAACCCTCAATCTGCCGGATGCATGCGAACGGCGATAAACGCCTCACGTGAACATTGATTTTTTTAAATAAAAATTTAAAGGTCGCCTTTTTGTCAAGGTTTTTTTTTTGTTGAAAAACGGAAAGCAAAAGAAAAATAATTAACCACCGTTAATTACTTTTCTTTTGTTTCAAAAGGAAAATAATTAACCACCGTTAATTATTTTTCTTTTGTTTTCCGTTTGAAACTATCTCGTTTTCTATTAACATGTCTTATTTTAATGCTCAGGAATAAATAATTTCTTTGTAATCTATAACAAAAACTTGGGTGAAAAATCACATCGAAGTAAACAGTGCAATGAAATGAAAGAAACAAAATCAATCAATCTGCCTAGCCTTTTCCCAACTATTTTGGGTTCCGCTCTCAGTCCAACCGGATGCAGCTGAATACCAGTATTTTACATGGAGCAACTGCCTATCTGACCTCGACAACCCAGTTACTGGGTACTTCGATACCCCTTGGTAAGACTTGTTATCAGCCTTTCGGTCTTCTAACGACCCCAAACGACGGTTAAAGATTCACAAATCACATGCGGGACCAAATGCTTAACGTACTTTCCGAGCCACGGAGGGGTCTCGATATGAAAAGATGGTCACCCATCCACGGACCAACCGCGGCAAGCGTAGCTTAACCTGATCTACTGACCCATGCAGCTGTTATTACTTAGCCACGAACTCCTCATAAAATGCCTCACACGTCTACTAAAATAATCACAAGCGACCCAACCAACATCAAGAGAGGATTACTCACCTAAACACAAAAAAAAAAAACAAAATAATTAACTACTTCAACTCAAAACACTCAACCTCATAAGAACTAAGAGTACTCTCCAAAGCATTGTTCTTTAAAAGGGGGACGTTAGAGGCAGTCGTGAGTGGAATCCCCAACACGTCGGAGACACATGTCAGCTCTCGATCCGATCTCGATCTGTGCGAGGACTTAATAAAATGACACTCTTAAAACTTTGACGGTTTTAAGGGATGAGCGGGTAGCGGGTTATCCGAAAAACCATCCGACGTCTGGTACTGGATCCGAGAAACTGTAAATTTAGAATAATGTTTAATTAGTTAAATAGTGGCCAGGATAGTGTAGTCCAAATGAAAGCTTATAGGCTGATCTTTCAGGAGCCCATCCCATATAACTTTTATATGAGAAATAAATATTACGGTTTGACAGTCAAACTGTCATATTTATTCTCAAGATGAAATTTATCGGACTACTGATAAATCAGCCCTAAACTACTATTAAAATCTTTAAAATACATATGTATGATTTGAACTAAAATCGATCCTTTTAAAATTAACACAGTAATACGCAAAAAACGATGAGTACATATATGATATCGTCTTAACTGAATTATATGACTGCTGAGTAATAATACCTATTCATATTTAAAAAAACCAATGAATTACGAAACTTAAGCATTAACAGAACTGCTAAAATGAGTACAACGTCAGTCATTAGGAATCACCCCGCTACCGCCTATGACTCAAGCCACTTATGAACCGTTAACATGTGCCACCGAGTCTGTCTTGTGATCCCCCAGATCTTTGTTACCCGAACATCCACAGTCTATGCTTTTTTTTCAACTTTATTGAGAATTCATCGGAATTCCGTGTTAACTCCTTTATGTATTTGTTTATCGGCCGATCGCTTTGTCATTCATTGTTTTCCTTCCCTTCGTATTTTTATTAAGGAAAATGATAAAAGTGTTATATGTTAATTTTGTCTCATAAGACAAGTTGTTTCAATTCATTCAATTATTTCGTAGCTAAACCTACGTGTGGGTAGCGATCACCGACTTAGATGTATCGTAGCACTTTCGTAGCGCTTTCGTAGCGTGCTACGAAATTACGTAGACCGTTCGTAGACCGTTGTCTTGCCAGTAAATAAATTTCTAATGTGCTCGTTGGCGGTGCATTATTGAAGATAAACTGAGCAGTTTAACATTATGTAAGGTTATATTAAGGTTTATAATGCGCTGAAGTTAGTTATGTAACATTATAGGTAAGGTAAATTATCTACAAGGACTACTAGTTTAACATTTATTATTTATTTAAACTGTATGCAAAAGTAAGAAAAACTGTACTGTGCTTGTTCGACGCGTGAACTTTCTCGTTAGCATATTATCACTTTATCGTCAGGCAATCCCCCGAAACATCAATTAAACATGTGCTGGAACAGCAAATTAAACTATTCACTCCTCTTAACGTTCAAATGTTCAGCGAATGCATTCCGAACATAATACCGTACTACCTAATTCCATGGCACACTACACAATGTAATTTCAATAAAACGTATTGAAGCTAATCAGAATTCAACGCGAACGGTTTGAAATGCCTACAAAATTGAGTGAACTAAATTTATATCAGAGAGCCTAGACAAAGTAACATTCGATTAGCGACGAAAACATTCGAAACATTCGAAAGCGAAAAAAGGCATAAGGCGCGTCGTTCACTGGTAAGTCGAGGTGAGGTCGCGGTAGCATGGAAAATGCCAAACAAAAAAATTGTGCGTTTTTCTTTTTTTTGCGCATGTTACATTGAAAAATTAACGAAAGAATCCTTCAGAAAGAAACAGGTTTCTTTCCAGTTTTTCGCTTGATGTTTTTCAAAACAATTTGAAGAAAACTATTTGTTTTTTTTATTTTTCATGAAAACAACAAATTTCGACCCCTTTACAAAAACCCCCGCACCCCCGATTCTACGACGAGCGACGCGCCTGAGCTATCGAAATATCACGTGATCAAGTTGATGTCACTTTGAAGCTATAACGATTGTAGAAATAGAATTACTCCGAAGCGAATGCCATTTGTCTAGGCTCTCAGTGCTATAAGAAGTGAACGACTTTTGACCAACTTAACGCATGGTGCGGTTAAGAACGGTATTGTTAGTTTTAATTGGGAAACTAAATTGATTTAGAATTTGGGAGTCTGTCATAAAATTATATACCATGATGCCATAAAAATCTTTAAAATGAAAATACTAAAGTCCCGAAAAACGCAACCTGATTAATTATGTTAGTATATTCTAAAAACATTTAATTTTGTATTGTAACCCAACTTTTTACTCAAAATAATTTATTACTTATGGTAGAAACAAGGAGAAGAAGCAAGCTCATGAATGAAAAGGATAAAATATATATTTCGTCCTTTTCAGTCATGAGCTTGCTTGCATTAATTACCTCGTTTCTACCTCTTTTTTAGGGTTCCGTACTTCTGACAAGGAACCCTTATAGTTTCGTCATGTCTGTCTGTCTGTCTGTCCGAGGTTTTGGTAAGAGACCGTTAGTACTAGAAAGCTGTAATTTTGTACGAATTTTTTTTATTTCAAAATATGAAATAAAAAAAACCATAATAAATTATCAAAAGTTTCACAATACTGCTGCTAGATGGCGGTGTACCAACGGGTTACGTTTTCATTCGACTACCTATAGAAGTCACAAACCAACTTTGTTTATATTTCGAATTACATTTTTGTGAATTGAAATAATAACTTGGCAGCAATCGTACTCTTATTTTTAGCTTTAGCAGGAAGAAAGTGGTTATTATTAGTTAATGTCTAATCTGTTTAAAAAAATATGTTCGAAAATCAACATTTTGTTATTAGTTTAGTATCGCTATTCGATAACAGATGGCGTTGTGCCGTGACGTTACTTTTGTAGATCGCGGTGCTAAGATTTTCTTGCAAGGTATGTATGACCTCCGTGGTTATGTTATGTGTTAAAGTTTTGTTTTACTCTGGATACACTTGTCATATATTTTTGTTGTTATTATAAACATTAACTCCTGATATCATTACCATTACTTATATTCAGAATAAAGAACAAAATAATAGTACTATATTGTGATAACGGGCTACTACGGAACCCTACACTGTGCGTGGCCCGACAACCACTTGGCTGGTTTTATGAGTGGGCAGTTACTTTAGCGTGGCCAATTACTATAGCAGTCACCCTAGTTATACTTTTTTTTGATGAGATCAATTTTTTATTACATTTTATTTTGTTTATGTCTTAGTTTTGAGTAGTTGGTCAAAAATTACATTACTGTCTAAATAGTTTTGTTCTTAATTTCATCCCACGCGGGCCGGCTACGTCGCATTTCTAAGGTTTTTCGTTATTATTTTAATAAATTTAAATCAAATTACTATTTATTTTCAGCCATACATGCATTGGTATTCATAAATATGTATGCTGATCGATCGACCCACGCGGCTGTTATTACTTAGCCACGAACCACCACCAACCCTGTAATAAAGTAATCGTGCAACAATTTTTCGGACATTTAAATTAGACATACGTATTTAATTTCCCAGATATAGCAATGGGGATTTAAGTTTGCGAGCTTAGGATGCTATCTTTCACTACCTTTACCCTTCAAAAAGTATTGATTTTAAAATTAATTTAAATAAATTATTTCAAGTCACGTGTTAGTAACGTTTCCAACAAAATATACAAGAGAAATCGACACAAAACACAATCTAGCCACACCAGTAAACCGGAAAAAACAAGTTCACATGTCTACCCCAGAACGCATAGTTTAAAATAGTTTAAAGCATGCCATGTAAAGAAAATAGCAGTTGTGTTATTGTTTAAACAAGTTTGTTCGCGCGATGACGGCTATAACATATTTCAAACAATTTCAAAGTGTAATGTGCGAAAAATAAGGTGCTCATATCGTCTGTGCCGGTTCAGGCAACCCGGACGCGGAGATATAGATGCTGGATGTGATATCAATCATTGAATGTTGTATGTTTTGAAACGGACTTAGGTCCTTGTTGATTGAGTTGTTAGTAAACATTCGATTTATATTAATCGGAGTATTTTGAGTGTTTTACAACTGGATTTTAAAATATCTAAAAATCTGGTGAACAGACTTTTCTATCATTTAGTAGCGATGCTTTCAGCATACAAGCAAGTAGAGAAACACATTGATAATTTATTATTTTCTAGTACTATATGCAATGCAAAGTATACTATATGCAAAGCAACAGATATATACATAACTGCGTTCATCTTTTCAAGTAAGCCATACTCTTCGAATTTTTCCTGCTCCATACAAAATTTTGAATAAAATTCATCCACCGTATCTAGGTAATCTGCATCTGCGTCCATCTGAGCCCCCCACATCTCTGTGAGAGCTAGATACAAGCTGATCCGTTTTGTTTCCTCAATGTACACTCCTGTACCCCATCCCCTTATCCCGGGCACAACTCTCCCCCCCCCCTCCCCCCTATCGAGCTCACAGAAAACTTTGTAAAAATATCCTTTATTTATATACGATATTATATTGGAAAGTTTATCGGGAACTTTTGACTAGGTTTTAATTTTTAATACTTTAAGATCTAGTTTCTGTTTGGGAGTTTGATTTTCTTGGAACTTTTGTGAACGAAGTTTTGATTTTGGTGCTAAGCGTTAAATAAAGATCGTTTAAAAACCGTTTTACTATAACCATGTTTTGATAGCGTGACTTGTCTTTTCAATAAGGTGACATTTAAAAGGCATACTTCGATTGGACTAACGCAGTTGAATAATTAATAAACCATTAAGGAAGAAATAGATCGGTGGGCTCTGTCATTATTTCCTTTCAATACGTAGCCTACCTACTAAAAGCTATCAAATTTACTATGAGATGCAAAATACAGTTTCTAAGCAGACACTACATAACTCTTACAAGCCATAATTTGCAACAAAAAAACCGGCCAAGTGCGTGTCGGACCACGCACAACGAAGGGTTCTTTAGTCGGGATGAATTAATCCCAAGAACAAACTTTTATAACGTTATAAGTATAGTTGAAAAACATGTTCTCCCATAAATTCTAACTGCAAATGTAAATTTGTACGCACAATATTCAGAGATTTACCATGTTATTTTAAGACCATAAGTTTCCCTGTAATCTATAAGTATAGAACTATATTCTGTTTTTGTTTTTTTTCAAAATTTCAGGCTCAGTAGTTTCAGAGATAAGGAGGGAATGGTCAATTTTCGTATATTTTCTTAAATAACTTTAAAACAATTTATTTTAAATTTATATTAAAAAAAATATATATTTGAGACCCTCACAGTAAGCCCTTTCATTTGATAGGTCCATAAGGTACACTTTGTAAAACTTCCCCCCAAAATTGACGCCCTTATTCAAAATTCAGTTATTTACGTTACACGTCCGTGTTTGGATCACAGAAATTCATGACACACGAGTGATCCTATAAGAGTTTCGTTTTTTCTTTTTGAGGTACGGAACCCTAAAAATAACATTTCCAAAAGCACTATTTAAATCTAAACGCCCTCAGCGCAGCACTCGGTAAAGCAGCGCCACTTTATAATCGCGTACGTTGCAAGAACTAATTTAGTTATAAATGAGATCTCACTGGCTTTCTCCACAAAATAAACAGGCACAGAAGGCCAGTTTTGCACAACAAGCGACAACCTACACACACATAGACACGCGTCTACATACAGCAAAGTGCGAGCGCACGCGTGACCGCCTTTTGTTTGAGATCTCCGCCACCGCGCCGTACGTATGCGTCTATGTTTGCGTGCGCCTATTTTCGCTCGTTATATGGAGCTGGCTTTCTGTACCTAACTGTTTTGTGGCACAGGTTTTCACGACGCACGCCTGTGCGAGCCCACAAAGCGTAGCGATATGCCTCAAACAAACTATTACTGTTCTCACGTAATTATAATAGTATGCTCGTTTGCTCTTTCTCAGATTTGTTAGGTTGCTCAGGGAGTGTCAGAGCCTGCGTTTTGATAAATATATTCTAATATGTTTCATCTTCATGTATCCTACAACTTGTATATTTATCAAAAAAAATATAAGCTAGCTCATGATTTTCAAGTTCTTTATAATTTTGCTCAGGTATAAATTCCGAAAATGTTCTGTTAAGTTACTTTACTTAAATCGCTTCAGATAGACACTTTATAAGATACTGTAGCTGTCTTGTACCTCGCCAAAATTATGCGCACATAAACATAAAGTTCGAGAAATATTTTTCCCATGCGGAAAATAAAGCTCTTATCACAAAGAGCCAAACACTAGGCCACAAAGTCAATAAGGTAGCCAAAGACTCATAGCTTGTCAAATGTGCGTTCTTCAATATGTGTAGAAACATATTGTGCGTAAAAGATACCTTTACCTAGGGTATATTATGTATGTACTACGACCTAAACTAAATCAATCGGATCCCTCTACATGTTCTTCCCAATCATAAAAATAATATCACCCCCACGTTACCCTGCTACCGTAGTACTCGGCTTGTCAAACACCTAATTCGTATGACACATCACCCGGGGGTTTCGGCGAGATTTTACGATCCCCACAAATTGAACTTGTTCAGGTATGACTGATTAATATTTGTGTCGAGGGACCAGGGTACGATGGTCGTGAGGAGGTTTGTAGAACTGGATTAGTAGGAATGTTGAACGTATGAACGGAGATCGACCTTTTAAACTATAGTATGTGATTACTTAATTATACAGTATGTTAACCAACAGAGGGCGTTCCCGTTAACCCGCAATAGTATAGCATCCATACATGCTAAAAAAAATATTACCATTCGAAAACAAAATGGTTTTTATTTTTTTTTAATATTAAAATATTCACTAAAAATGTTAAATTGATACGTAAAAGAAACACTCTGTACACGCGTACTTGAAGGACGGAAACATCGCAATTTAGTTTTTATTTTTAGTGAATATTTTAATATTAAAAAAAAATAAAAACCATTTTGTTTTCGAATGGTAATATTTTTTTTAGCATGTATGGATGCTATACTATTGCGGGTTAACGGGAACGCCCTCTGTTGGTTAACATACTGTATTTTAAACAACGTGCCCTGTTTTTAAAGCCAAATAAACAAAACCTTAGAATGGAAACATACAATGTAATCGAGCACAAATTCTTGCTCTCGACAGCCGTTATTCCATTTCTTTTGTCAATGTTTGTTAATCAAGCCAGTCTCTTGACCTGTAACGGGAACCCCGTAGATTTCCTTTCAAGTACATATATAGGTGACGATATACCTATTAATTATAAGAAATGATTTAACCTTTAACCTTCATTTTACTTCTATCTTAAATAAAGACAAAGGTCTAATACAGAAATAAAACGCCAGTATTCCCTCCCTTAAAGCAAACCTTAACAATAGGTTGAGAAAAAGAGCACGTCGAAATCAGCTTCCCACGCCTTTCAAGTTCTATTTTTAACCTGCAAACTTCCAGCAATATATTAACCGTGTAAAACAGTCGGTAGTACGGAAGTGTTGCCAGTTCATTTAATTCGGAGTAATGCCCCGCCATGTTTATCGGCCCCATATTAAGCGGTGATAAGTATCCCTGAAAACTTTTCGGTGTGACCTTTCCGTTGATATTTATTGGTATTGATGTACTTACATGTAGTATTTGTTTATTGAGTATGTAGCCATTTTTAGTGTTTTTATAGAGAGAAAAATATTGCAGTTGTCATTCTAAATGTAGAGGCTCAATTTCATTGGTCAATAGGACTCGTATGCGGGGTGGTGGAGAATTCTGTCAAGCATGCCATAGGGCCCGTATTCGGGGAACGTTTTTATTTGTCGATTGGGAAAAATTGCGGTATACGGAGACCCTGTACCGCAAGTTTGGCAGTTGTTTTTAAGGCTCATTTTCATTTTTACTGAGTGTGAATCTCCGCACGCTTTTTACCGATCGACGAATTTCATTGGACGCTACGCCCGCTACGGGGATTCCCCGCAGACGGTGTACCGACCGCGTTATCGACATAAGACCTTCATAAGTCATTACGCCACCTGCGGGGACTCCCCGCATTCTATATATCGACCGAGTTATCGACTAATGAAAATGAGCCATAATAGCTGTTGACTTTTTAGCTGACAAGGAGAATGAACAAATCAGATTTAGACCTGAGCCAGCCAATGCTTCATAGATAACCTACCAAAGGTTTTTGTAAATATGTATACTTCCATATGATTTTTTTAATTTCAAGAATACAGGTTGGCAAGCACCTTGTTATAGATAAATCATTTTAAAAATGAACGCCTCTCCACCAAACGTGATTAGTTCAATGTGTGAGAGGAAATACTTATTGCAACACTTTACTTCAGCGCGTGCGGCGACTTTACTGTAAACATGGACTCATCGCCGCACTTAGAGCTCAACTAATCGTGCGATCCGTCCGGGTACTAGCATTGTAAGGCGGGGAGCGTGTGCTTTGTATGGAAGGACACGTTCGCTATGTAGCCCGTTCGTGTCATTTATACACTAGTTGGCCAACAAATCCGGCTGTTCGGCGTTTGGGCAATTCGGGTAGGTACCGTTTAGATAAAGAAAAAATCTGTGATTTTTTGTAATTTGATACAAAAAAATATTTACTTGACTGAGAAGATGCTTTTTCGTTGACGTTTTTGACCGTACTTTTGCGGTGAAATCAACGCGTGGTCCCACTTTCATGTAACGCCGGTGACTGAGCAACCAATGACAAAGACCAATTGTGTGTATTGCGTCTATACACCTTCTTTACATTTGAGCGTAACCGCTGTGGAGGGGCGTTCATTTTTAGAATGGTTTATCTATACCATGGATTCAGTACACGATACTGGACCCCCAGCGTTGAAATTTTTCGTCGGTTATTAAAAAATAATCAGCTGTTTCCTACAAAAGTGCAATGGTCAAAATGTATGGAACAGCAGTTTTTATTTTATTTATTTTTTTTTTTGTTTAAATAACCGACAAAAGATTTTAACGCAGGGGTCCAGAATCATGTACTGAATCCATGGTAAGTCTATTACCATGTATAGTCTATACTGTAAAGATAGAAAACAGTTTATGTTACCTGCATGCAGCTAGGTTACAAATTATTATTTTCCAGTGAGCCCCAAACAAACCAGACAAGACATCCTAGGGCTTAAACGTAGACGCAAAAATCTTGAACTTGACTCACTTATGATATCACTAACTTATCTGTGAATAAAAATCCATTAACAGTTCATAATTGGAATCGACAAACTGTAAACAACCCGAAACCCTTCGAGTATCAGTCATGATTACTTTATTAAACCTTGTCTCCATACAGAGACTTCAAAGTGCGAATCTCGAGGCGTACACGTTGCCTGACTCACATCTCTAAATAAAATAGTCGGCAACATTATTCGCTCTAACGATGTGGAAGATAAATTTCGGGGATCCCTTTACAGTTTACGAGGTGTAACGTGAAAGAGTGAGTGTGTGGTTTGCGCACCTTAGAATATACGAGTAGGTGAGGGTAGCAGCGCTGTGGGAATGAACCGCGTCGCGACGTCGACGGCGGTTGGTGGGATAGTTTTTTATGGGCCACACGTGGATTAAAAGAGATCTGGAGTTTAAGTGCTGTTTGATAGACGTCGTGGGAAAATTAAATACGAAAAGTAGAAAAATTCATACGTATAAATTTTTATTGTGAATCAGAAACTTTACAAGTTGGTAACAATACTTTAATATTTAATACCCAATACTTTATACTTTAATATTTAATACTTTTACAAGCTTATCATACAGTTAAATTTGTGGTAGGTAGTTAAAATCGTTATTAATATGTTGAAGTAGCGAGTAAACACGACAATTCTAAGCAAATGTGCACCGTGGTAGATCTCATTTTCGCTCACAATCAAAAGCTTGTCTAATCAAAGTACAAAAAAGAACTCGGAGCGTTAAATCAAAACACATCACCATTAGAAAAGTAAACACCAAGATTACAGTCAGATCAAATCCAGGTCTGTTCTTCCGTTCATTGCGCGTCTTAACTTAAAGATAGCATAGTGTACCGACTGTACCGCGGCCCCTCGGCGACACACGACTGCTACGTAATATAATAACATCACTGAATATTGACGAATGAGCCACGATTTTTTGTTTTCCGAATAAAGGGTATTCGAAATATGATATTTACTGTATTGTATAGCTTTTATTTTAGCATTTCAGCCATGTTGAAATATGAAATAACCCTATGTAGGTGTCATGTTTCTGAGGATTTGTATGAGTTTTATCTGACTGTGCTTTTCATTAATTAATTTTGTGTTCTATTTTTATTTGGATATCGTGTTTCGTAAAGTATATGCTTTACAAAATATTTTTTTTTTATAAAATATGACTTCATGTTTATATTTCGTAAGTTTTTTTGCCGTTTTTGTCAACTGTCCTTTTGCGCTACCAATTTGTTAACATTTAACATTTAAATATACATAATACATATAATATACATTTTCCACTGCATAATGACGTTGTATCCAGACCTATCCGCAAAGTACACATGCTTCGTGTACAGACGCCAGCACATCAAGCTACTACAATCTGTCAGATTTCTTTAATAGATTTTTGACTTTATTGCTAAGGCATTAGGTTCAAAGTTGATTGGGAAAATCTGACAGTTTCGGGTAGGTTGACCTGCTGGCGTCTGTACCTAGACGAAATAATAAACTATTTTCAAATAATGTATTTTGTATGGCGACCAAAGTTTATAATAAACTACCAGATTGTTTTAAAACATTTAACTTTAGGACATTTACATGCAAATTATTCAATTATCTCTTAGGTAAATGCTACTACTCGACTAATGATTTTATGAATGAAAAGTTGACGTAAATATTAGGAAATAATTATATTCTCTTCTATCTCTTTGACTTAATTTAATCTTTTTGACATCTCCACAATTTATATTTAATTTTGACTAATTTGCAATTTGAATGATATACAAATTTATTTAATTCAATGTTATACCTGCTTATTACACTAACCACAACCCTGATAATGTATTTGTACGCCGGAAACGGCAGAATATTATGAACTTTTAAAATTATTTAACAACTCTGTAACAGTATTCTTACAAATAAATGGACTATTACTATTACTATAAAAATACGAATATCTATCATATATCTGACCGCATCACGTTACTTTCCAATTTGACTTCATTATCACATCATTAAATTAAAATACACGAACATTTTACGAAGCCCGTTTACCAAACACTGATAGATGTGTGACTACTTCATTGCCACCATAAACGACAGTTCACCCAGTATTCAGAACTATAATATTTCCTGTAACTACCGCCGTACATTCAGCAGGCATATGATTCAAACTTTAACTTTTATACATTTTTACGTCCACACAAAACATTTATGAGTCACTAGTAATGGCTTGACATAAAACGTTGTCCGGTAATTATTGCCGGTGTAGTTATAGTCACGTGAGGCTCGGCAGACGAACATGGATTTAGTTTTTGTGAATATGCTTAAGGAATATAGAATAGAATAATATCCGAGATATGTATGATGAGACGTATGGTGAGGCGAACTTATATTCTAGTTGCGGAAATCTTGAAGGTTAAAGTTCCAACTTATCAGGTTGGCGGAAAAATATTGCACAAGAAATTGTAAATTACTAGAATTTTCCGGAATATTTAGTATTGATCTGGGATACATAAGAATATTGTAGAAGGTTCTCGAAGCTATCACATCAAGGGTATATAAAGGCGCACTAGTGAGGTTTTGGTTAGTTTGTGAAAATGATTACTTCGAACGATCATCTTTTACGAGTGGCGTCAGGGACACAACGTGAGTGTGGCTACCGCTAACATCAGCAAAGCGTTCAGTGAAGGAGTTGTATCGCAATGGAAGATAAGCTGCTGGTTTGCTCGCTTTGCATCGGGAGATATAACTCTTGAAGATCACGAGCGATCTGGGCGACCATCCACCTTCGACGATGAGGAATTACTCCGCTGTTTAAAGGCTAATCCAGAAATAAATACGCGTGATTTGACAGAGACTCTTGGCTGTCACCATTCGACCGTCGAGGCTCATTTACACAATCTCGGCTATCGTAAAGTAATGGCACGATGCATTCCACATCAACTAACTGACAGTCATCGTCAAGTCAGAGTTAGTGTTTGTGAATCGCTTCTTTTTCAGCCACATCGGAAAGAGTTTCTTGATGATGGTAACCGGCGATGAGAGCTGGATTCTCTATGATAACAACACACGGCACGCCGTCTGGCTTCCTTAGGACGCAGAGCCACCAACGCAGCTAAAGCCGAACCGTCACTCACGCAAGCATCTTCTCTCCGTTTGGTGGGATGCGAAGGGCCCACTCTATTACGAGCTTCTCCCTGCGAGAAGGACGATTATGACTTCCATTTATACTGAACAGCTTCAGAAACTGGCCGACGCAATAAGAAAAAAACGACCGAGACGTGTAAATGTTCACTTACTCCATGATAATGCGCGACCTCATGTCGCTTCGGAGACTCGACAAAAAATCGTAGAGCTTGGATGGCACCCGGTCGCCCACCCACCGTACTCACCGGATCTCGCGCCATCCGACTATCACTTGTTCCGACCACTAAAGCTTTACTTGCGTGAGAAAAATTTTCAAAACTACGAAGACCTCAAAATGGCAGTAGACAATTTCTTTTCTGCACAGCCTCCGGAATTCTGGGCGCAGCACATCAACAATCTACCAACTAGATGGGCCAGATTAATAGAGTTATTTGGGGATTACATTACTGATTAATTATTGTAAGTAACAAAGTTATCAATAAATTCATTAATTCTTATATCTTGGTGCAAGACTTTTCCGCCAACCTGATATATTTTTTAATATTTTTCTCGAAACCGAGCTTTAAACAAAATCTCTGCACCGTCGCATGCCTCCATAAACACAATTTTTTGAGTACGTTACATTGGCCGCTGCCGTAAACAGCGATTATTCACTCCAAAAATAAAAGTTGTTTCCCGGCAATCATTTTTGCTCAATGTTACTTTGTTTGATGTACAGAATGCGTAGATAACTTAACTTTTTACACTCCGTATTAATTCAGTACTGGACATCAGCACAGCAAAAATAGGACAGAGGAAAATTACATACATAAAACAAACCAGGAAACAACGGCTAGAGATGTTTTGAAATAGTATAAAAATAATTTCGTTTTGGTTCGAGTTTCTAACTGCTTCCCCCACAGCCCCAATGACGTAGTCGTATAACTTCTCCGAACAAGTTTCTGCACTACGGATTGTAGGTTCGATACCCGAGTGACACAATTATAGGCCATTTATACAATACAAAGTTTGTGCCTCGAATCGCAGCAATGCAGAATAATTCCTAATGTATGGCCATCTTTCCGCGAATACAAAAACCGAGAAAGTATAATATACAAGACTGAATTTCGACCATGGCGAGCAATCTCAGCGGAGACCAGACTTCGGCGCGGACTGCCCCGTTGGTCTCGTGGTCGCAAGAGTGACTGCTGACCATGAGATCCTGGATTCGATTCCCGGGTCGGGCAAAATAATATTGGAAGTAGTACGCTTATGAAGGTGGACACTATTCCAAAGCCGACTGACCTTTCCCAGATGCATGTGAAGTAGTCAACTTTAGCAGACAGACAGTGATTCCCAAGTTACAGTAAACCATTTCCTAAGTCCTAATCAGTTAGTCTGGCACTATTGCTAGGGCACATTTACGAGTCACTTAACGCCTAATGGCTGGACATAAAAACCGGTGTTCGCTAATCAACGGCTGACGTCACGGCATGTCGACACGCTACAATCGCACATCATACTTTAATTAGTTTCCACTATACGGCTTTAGGGTTAACGGTTATAGAAATACATTTCGAATTCTTTATTAGTGTTCGATGGTATGGAAAAGTCACGAAATACGTATATGAGAAGGTTATTTAAGGCCCGGATATATGCCAATGGCCTTGAGTGGTTAGCTTGCGTGTTCTGTGCTGAGCTCACGCAACGCGTCGTATGTCCACCCAGTAAGAGGACTCGCCTCAAGGAGCGCTGTCCCAAGTTACACGCATTATTAATTTATTATACATAAAATAAAAGATATTATATAAAAAAACGTATACTAAAAGATAAATAATTAAATCATCTTTAAAATGGAGATGTTTCATAAAAATATGCTTGATAGTTATTGCGTGATTCTCTTTGATTGAATTTACAAATGAATCACACTGAGTAACATAAACATAATGTAAAATATTCCCACAACAAATTATTAAGAAAATGCTCTAATTTAACATATATTTATCCAAATCACTAACACTACCCGTTTAGACGTGATCTTTAGTTTAAAATCATTAAAAATCGGTTATCGTCGCCTTAACATAAATTTGTACGATTTTAAAATTTAATATACTTGTTTCGCACATAATATTTATTTCGTTTTAAGATTTTATTCATATCTATGGGTGATACTTATGGTGCTGTTCGCAATTAAAATCAATATGCTATAGCTTTTCTTACCTGTCTTCAAAACTAAATAAAATCGACCTCATTCCAATGGCCCTCTTCTACCATCGGACATCTAGACGCGCTGCCAGTTACCATCCCTACCTGGTTTATATTCCACCAATTCGCACTAAGCGCTTCCAAATGTCTTTTATAATGCGCACAGCAAAAGAGTGGAACTCACTACCTGCGTCTGTGTTTCCGAACGTATACAACCCTAATCTCTTCAAAGTGAGAGTGAACAGGCTTCTTCTGGGTAACCTCACTCCATCGTCGACTCTGTCTCTGTCACCTCTGACCTAGACTAGAGTCAACAGCAAACCCATCACAAATAAAAATAAAAATAAATGAAATATTTCAAATACTGTTCTAAGGTAAATAGTCTCTAAATACCTTTGTCGTGTACGAGATGGTGTTAAGCATAAGTTCCTACTGTTCTATTATACAAGGTGGAGGCAAAAATACGGCAGTAAATGAAAACACCGTAACACTATTTTGAAATTATCATATAAATCCTTACACCGAAATGAAAAAATGTGATTTTTTTCCAAACAAATCAAATAGTAGTGATGGGCTGACTATAGGTTTTGCCGATCAGTCAACTAGCTTAGTGAGTAAACGCTTGGATATATTTGAATGTATTTTTGTATACAGACCGGAGACGTCATTGGATATATGAAGATTAATTTATTGGTGTATTGTCGTCTCTAACTTGTATAATGAACTACAAAAATGGAATCTCACTATTTCAATTGTACGTTATTAAAACGTACAATTGAATCGACATGATATTAATTATACTATTATTAAACTACATGGCTGCTTTAATTTATGTATTATATGCATCACTATCACTACATATTATAAAACAAAGTCCCCCGCCGCGTCTGCCTGTCTGTATGTTCGAACGATCTCAAAAATTACTGGACGGATTTAATGCGGTTTTCATCAATAGATATAGTGATTCAAGAGGAAGTTTTATACGCATAGTTTTCCGTCATCCACGCGGTCGAAGCTGCGGGCAAAAGCTTCATAAATTATAGCAGCCATATAATTTACAAATAATATTCATCAAATGAAAGTCACATAAAAAATTCACGTAATTATATTTACGTTCGGGTCATTCACTAATAACCCAAACACATAAAATTTCTAACTAATTACT
Organism: Dicycla oo; assembly: GCA_948252095.1. Classification (NCBI taxonomy): domain Eukaryota; kingdom Metazoa; phylum Arthropoda; class Insecta; order Lepidoptera; family Noctuidae; genus Dicycla; species Dicycla oo. The sequence continues at coordinate 30,569,388 of OX411713.1, read as the reverse complement.
TAAAAACATAAACACAACACCATATTATTTTCACAAACATATTTACATGAACGAACGTCGTTGCACTTAGCAATAAAATTAAAACTACCAGCGGACCTATAAATATATCATTAAATTGAGTGACAACCCTGCTCATAAAGCACGTTGGACTAAACATGGACATAGCACGCCAACAAAAAGTTAATTAAAATAAATATTCGAGTGGTTTCTAATGTAACACATGTGACACCGGCCGCTAGGGCTGTGTCGGCTGTCCCGATAGTATTAAAACGCCAATTACAATAATTGCCAGCAATGCACGCGCACTTTGTGGCCCACTCGCCCCTGCACGTTATTGCACGATTTCTATTGTATATGTTTATGTTTTATTTTAACGTTTTGTTTGTGTAGTTTGAATGGTTGAGCCTAAATACTACACGCGGTGCATGTTCAAAGCACGATATAAAGTTAACTTTAATATTGTAATCCAATCGATCGGGTTAGACAACATTGCCATGATTACCACGGTCAGCCAGCTGATCGGTCACCAGAATTATACTACTACTTATTCGTAATACCTAATCATTATTCTAATCGTTCTCTTGCCCTTATCCTAATTTATTTGGGGTCGGCCCAACTTGTAGTTGTCTATCACTCGGTAGTTTTTTTTTTTTTAATATTATCGAGTAATCACAAAAACATGAGCTACTCGTATAACGTATCAACAAATATTGGGATAAACAATTGGGCCACTATTAATAATGTGGTGGCACAACACGACGGCTGAAATACATCGGTAGCACAACACTGATGAACACTGTTCAATGCAGCGGACATGTTGGTTTTGTGCAATGCGCTTGATATTATGTTCGTCATTTAGTCCTTCAGGTCATGAAATGTGCGATCAAAATTAGGCCAATAAACAACTTATTGTATATAATAATAATAATCATTTAATTTAAGTAACAATACACTTACAAACTATGTTAGTAAAACATAATAGCACAGGAACACTTTATGCCATCACTATTGCAAGGTGACAGGCCCAGCCGATACCCTGCAGCAGTGGCTCACACACGCACAATCTAGCCTGCTTGCTACCATAGACAGGATGCTGTTGGTGCTGCCCGCACCTTACTAACCAGGGATGCGCACCTGCTTCCACATCACAACGTAGAAGCAGTCAACGCGAGCTTCAGCAAACATCCCTGATGCGCTGCAGTATCGGGGCAATCCCATCAGCACCCTGAATGCGTTATTGCATTGAATGTGAATTGAATGTAATAATACAGATATTTGTTAACAAGCGATATTGCAGTGAGACAAAGGTTTTCTAAAAGTATGTGGTTGCATTACAATAATCTCAAACACAAAGACTTTTATTGCTTATTACCAATTATAGGCACTTTTAAATTATCAAGGATCCGGACAATCAGAAAGACGAAGCTATGGAGAGGAAAGGGCAATAAACTCCATGTTTTAAATCAAAATATTGGTTACATCATTCATGTTGATTATTACATGTGAAACCTAAAGAAATCGACATAAAGCAATCCATTGCTAGACCTTTATAAGCCTCTCTAATAGCAAATCACTAAGTACGAATAGATCTTTCCTGAACGAAACAATGATATTTAATCTGTTTATTTTCGAACAAGGAAGATGTAATTATGTTTATGCTCTACTCAGACTTAGCCCAAGGTATTCAGAAATTATTTAATATTGGATAAGCTAAAGTGTTCTTCCTATACGATTACAAATAACAGAATAAGTTTGTATCAAAGGACCAAATTGTAACTTCATCTTCTGCCTAGCCGTTTCCCAACTATGTTGCGGTCGGCTTCCAGTCTAACCGAATGCAGCTAAATACCAGTATTTTTCAAGGAGAGACTGCCTGTCTGACCTCCACAACCCAGTTACTGGGTAATACTATACCCCTTGGTTTAGACTGGTTATCAGACTTTCAGGCTTCTGACGACCCATGCGACTGTCAAAGATTTACGAATGACAGCCGGGACCAACGGCTTAACGTGCTTTCCGAGGTACAGAGGTATCTTGGTATGTAAGGCACCTACCACACCTGTATCTATCCACAGACCAACCGCGGCAAGCGTAACTTAACCTGGTCGACCGACCCGTCTGCTATTATTACTTAGCCACAAGCCAAATTGTAACTTAATGTTCTTTAAAAAAGCAATAAGTGGACTTGTTTTAATTAAAGTTGGGCCCAACACATACAAGGCTAGTGATACACAGGCGAGGCTTAATACAGCCAGGGGTGGGCAGGACAAACACAATTTAATGACTATTGGAGCCGATCACCCCTCACATTGTTTTTTTCACCCATAAGAGTGTACATTTGTTTTTTTGTCGTATTTTTGCTATACATCAGGAAGTGTGTGTTCGGGAATGTTATGAGGGTAATAATCTTATATTATGGAGATGGTGGATTTATTATAAATTATTCCTTTCCTTAGCATTTTTCTGGACATAACTATAATCCGCATAAAAAGGGAATTATTATTCTTTTTCCGTGAGGTCTGCCAAACATTGTAATAACAGCATATACATTCAACAGTGGTTTACAAAAGTATTGAGGAAAGGTATTATTGCTAATGTATACACAAATTATACCTGTACATAACTTTTAAATAAAAATAGACATTGGACAGAAGCTGCTTATAAATTAAAAGTCAATCAAAGTAATTTAACTTTAATTGTATTCTATTGTATTTTATTGATGAAGGGCTTGAACATTACACCTAGTAATTATTCAGATACATAATTTTACTAGAACATAAATTACTAAGGACTAAATGATAATTGTCAAGTTTTTTTTTTTTTTGGAATAATACCCAAGGAGTCATGACATATGTCCAGGTTTGAATTTAATTTTATTGAGTATATTGTAATGGTTAAAAGTTCTTTTTAAAAACCCAAAACTTATAAAGCGACCTGACATGACTCACAAATTAGAAAGAAAGAAAAATAAAATGTTTAAACGGCAAAAAAAAACGCACATTACAAAAAAAAACAAAAATAACAAGCAGTCTATAAATTGACAATTTTGTCCATTACTTAATGTCAGGGTCAGAGACCAAAGACAATTTACATAGCCTCTGTGTTGCGCTACTGGCAAATGACAACAAACAATCAAAACAAAAACAAAAATCCGAATTACAGAGTCGAAAAATAACAATTTTTATTACAAATAAACAACAATAACAAGAACAAATTAGCTGTGCGTCGCATCTGTGCAAGAACAGGTCTACTAACGGAATTATTACTACTTATTATTTTTACTATAAATCCATATTTTAAGTCCGAGGTACGTTAGAGGCAGAAGTAATAAACATTAACATCATCATCACTAAACACGCTCAACAAACCAATTCCACCTTAACCTCTGTAGTTAGTTAATTTTGTGCAGCGAAGGGAAAATAAAAAGTAATTATAAGTTGGTCATCTCCGACGATATTATCTCTGTTCCCTGGGGCGACGCTTCTCAAATATTTGCTCTTATATTAATTTTTATTTGGTAGCTTCATCAGAATTGAAGAGGAGGGGACACTTGGAATAATGGGAATGAAAAGCTACTGTGATGGCCGTTATATGTTCATCTTTACACGTCATGCTTTTCAAAAATAGGTTATATTCATATTATCTCTATTTCGTAAATGGACAATATCTTACGATTCTACATGAAAATAATACCAAAATATATACATAACCAGTTGACAACTGCATTGTATCGAAGCAACAGGTCTCGCCGAAGCAAAGCGAAATAAATTATGATGATCACCAATTTATATTCATTATTACGTTATGTTTTGTGTGCCGAGTAAATATAGAAAATGATAGCGTGTCGTACACAGCTTATGAATATTGTGAAGACAAACTTTGTTTACTTATAAGGGGAATTGTGTCTTAGATTATCTTTTTTGTTTTCGTTTAATCTTAGAAAGTTCTTAGGAGGAAAGGACCGATAGTTCGTACACATTTAGTGAAGTGATAATTAAGTGACTAGGCCTTTCTGTTCTTTCAGTTCTTAACAAGGTTAGTATCGGGAAAAAAAATATGAAAAGTATCCTATGTGTTTATCCCGATTATAAACTATATTTGTGCCAAATTGCATTAAAATCCCTTAAGTAGTTTTTGCGTGAAAGAGTAACAAGAAAGTATCCATCATAACAAACTGTCGCGTTTACAATATTACTAGCTTTTACCAGCGGCTACGCCCGCGTGGATGTTGGAAAAATCCTACGGGAACCGTACATTATTCCCAGATAAAAAGTATCCTATGTGCTATTCCAGACTATAATCTATCTCTGTGCCAAATTTCATCCAGATCCGTTCAGCGGTTCTGGCGTGATTGAGTAACAAACATCCATCCATCCACCCAAACTTTAGCATTCATAATAATATTAGTAGGATTAGAAAAATACCAGTTAACACCATTTTTTTATTTCAATATATAATTAGTTTCGTTATTTCTCGATAAATACAAAGCAATGTTATTTACCATTTACATAAAAAAATAACACGTGAATTCAAGTGAAATGAGAAGTCATTTCAAAAATATTACACAATAATTGGCGTTATTTTCCCGTTATTTTTCTAATGCAAAAAGTAAGCAAGCACATGATAAAGAAGAAAATACAAACTCTACATATCTAAGCTTTCATATTCCGAAAGTACCCATCAAGGCAAACCGATGTGTACACAAATCTCTCAAGCAGAACTCCTGCGCTACTGGTCCCACCACCACACCACAACATTCCCTTACTAAAAACAACATTTAACCAGCCCCACAAAACAATTTAAACTGAAAATAATAAATCCCAGTTACCAAAGATTCATTAAAACAGTCCAATTAAGCGATATTTACATTTACGCTTAACGCGTTTGATGAAACTCTTTTGAAACAACAGGCGTAAACATTGGAGCGGTTCCGACTCATTGGGGGCAAGTGTTTGTGTGGCCAGCCAACCGGACGGACGCTGCAATGTATTTGGTGCTGTGTGCTGGATGAGGCGCCATCATTAGCCTGTGCTAATTTTGCTTGCTGATGTCGAAAACTTTGGCCCTTTGGGTTTATGCAGAAATGTCACAGAGTTCAATAATTTCTTTAAAGCGGTCTAATAATAGGTCTTTACCCATGAAATTGCCGGTTTTATGATACCGGCTAGTGCGAAAATCAATATCTTTCATTTTATTTAGAATTCCAAATTTAAATTAATTTTATAATATACGAGTAACAAGACATTTAAAAAAAAATCTGTTGTTCGTTTGTTTTCCGGCCGTTCGATTTTTCTTTGATATCGATGTTTCTGTATCCATGGAAAAATCGAAATTGCGCACTATTTTCGAATACGAGTCCCGTCGTGGCACCAAGGCAACATAGACAGCACACAATATTAATGACGTGTATGGACAAAGTACCGCAAGTGAACCCACGGTGGGTTTTTGGTTTGATCGGTTCCGTTCTGGAAATTTTGATCTCAACCATGGGCCCCGGGGAAAAATTTCAAATCCAACGAGGCGGTGAAAAACGCCTTTAAAGAATTTATCAATTCCCGTTCCCAGGATATCTAAAGCAGAGGCATCAACGAACTTTCATTAAAATGGTAAAAGTGCATCAACAATATTTCTTTTACAAAATTGTTTGATTTTTTTACTATGCAAATCGGCAATTTCATAGGTAAAGACCTAATATATTCCTTTCATGTGTGAACATAAAGTTATTGGAAGTCAAAAAGTTTTCACTCTTATCACACCTGCCAAAATAAACACAGCAACTGACAATGACACTATCCGGCTCGAAGGACCAAAAACGACAACACCATCCATCATCCACCGACGCATCCAGCATACTAACATTCATTCATTCGTGATCGCGAATTAAAGCCGTGTTTTTGTACAGTCCCCGGATAAGTTAATGAATAGCGAACGTACGTGTTCGCTGGACGGGCAATATTTGCCCAACACGCCCTGTTTGCCCGACCCCAATAATTTAAGGAGTATATTTTGTCGTCCAATTCGCGCTGGACATCGATACGTCTGTTTGTGTACGTTATTGCGTGATTAAATGCGTTATTGTTGTTTTTCGGTTGATTCTGTGGTTCGATCATCGTGTAACAAATTGTAACGTTAGAAACTGGCTATTGATCAATTTGAATTTTGGAACTTTTTGTTTTATAATTTAACATGAACTTCTGTTGTCACTACAACATTACATTATGTTTAACAGGTTTCAGTAGTGTTTATTTATAATAGAAATAAGTACAATACGCCAAACGCTGATTCCTAGTAAGTCGTAAATTCAAGAACTAGTCCATATATCCAGTCACAATGTCACAATGTCAAAGGTCCTTAACCGTAGGACGTTACTACAAAAGAAATTCCCTTATACTCGCATTCTTTATGAAAGTAGGTTTTGATTAGGCATTGCTTACCTTAGACCCGCATGCCAAACTTTCATTTGACGTAAAAGAATTGGTACGACGATCTTGTCCCTTTCTGATAAGAGAATCTAAAGGGCCTAGATGTCTGAAGCGGAAAATACTTCAAGACTTCTTTTTCATAAATTCTTTTGAAACCTAGATGAGAAATGATAATTAATTTAAGGTAAATCTAAACGTATGTTTATTTTTGTAGTTTCCAAATTGAGGCCCACGGAAACAATAGCAATAGTTCTAAACTTCAATTTAAAACTATTAAACTTAGCTGTATTTCAAAACAAGAATGAAAGTAAAGTCAAGGAATTTCATAAAACGAGTCTCAAATAAAATTTCGCTCTGTTATTTACAGACTGTAAATTGAAACTACTATTAATAACTGAAGTAAAACAGAAACCTCGTGTTCGTATTTATTGTGCGACGAAGGAGAGAGGCAAGTCGCTCGGAGCGACTCGTGGATCCCAACTTGAGTTTGGGGGATCAAATATCAATCTGCGGGTTCGATCCCCCATGCGGATATGATTGGGGTATACATTCCGCTCGCCTCGCTGAATACTGAACGATGAGAAAAACTTATAACGTGTCCCCGAGACGGTACCATGAAATTTGGATTTTTTGGAGGATATATTAAACGTATTACTGAAATTGAATAATTTTTATGTCTTAGTACTTAATTATTAAAATTTTATTGTTGAAGGATGCCGTGAGCCTTTTCATAAGCAAATTGTAAAACACCAAGTGTCCAAGTCGCAATGAAAAAAAAACTGTAATTCAGTCTCAAAAGCCTAGTCTACCGTTATTTAAAAGTAAAAATTATGTAAACGTGTAAATTAAATGCTTTTATAAAACAACTAGCTTCTGCCCGCGACTTCTTTCACGTGTAAGTCGATAAAATACAGCCCATGTTACTCGCTGATAATGTAATCTCAATCTACAGGTGAAATCATTTTTAAGATCGGATAAATATTTTTTGAGTTTATCCTCTACAAAAATACAAAAAACCAAATCTTTTCTCTTTATAATATTAGTTTATAGTATCTAAAGATAAAAACACGAATAAAGTTATAAGTCATAGAATGTTTTTTAGACAAATAACATAGGCCATTATTTAAATTAACAACAATAACTTAAGCAAGAATAATCAAAACTGTATATAAACACAGCGTGTTTTTCTTACATCCTCAAAACATAGAATTCTCGGTGATGTAATGAGGTCCCTGAATCGTGATGTTTTTGTTCGTAAAACATTCGAGATACGTCTTTGGAACTCATTACTTTGTTTAAATTTGCATACTTTGTTTTGTTATGTCTGCCATTTTAATTTTATGGCAACATGTGGCCTTTTTGCGTTTAGAATATTTTATGAAAAACGTCAAAAACAGACTATTTCTCTTTTTGTAAGGATAAAATATTTCGAAACTTGCAAACAAATCATTTTTCTGTGCAGTTGTAATCACCAATTCTGCTTACCTACTTATATTTACCTATTGGTCCTTCGAGTCGGATATTAATGGCAAAGATAAACACTGTCCGTAATTTCTAAGTTGACATAAAAGTACAACTTTCAGTATTATAATGTACAAACTGACCTTTGTTACTTTTCATAGTAACACACCTCAACGACTCCTTTCCTCCAGACTTAGATTACATCGCCACTCACACTCGGTATGTCCACACACAGACATTAGAGCTCGACCAAAGTAAGAACTATGTACCTACTCTACTGAACTACACTCGCGACCAGTACTGAACTCATACCAACTTTATCGAAGTAACACGATCAATCTTACTTTCGCTTAAGGAATAGATTTTATTTCTGGTTCGTGAAATTTCGCCTTTACCATTATTACTTTCGTACCTTACGTTAGTTGATTTATTGATGCTCTAGTGATGTCCATTCGACTTTCAGAGAGTTTTCTAGAATTTAACGGTATCTTGCAGACACATGACTGAGTTCTTCTTACCGATAATCGTATTGCTGTGTTCTTCGTAACGTTTTTTACAACTCGATTCTTAAAAGTTTTGAAGATAAGACCCCAGTGTACCTTTTTTGAGAAACAAGTTCGCGTTATTTATGTCTAGACCATTGACCCGATGATGAAGGCACATCTTCAATAAACTACTTCAGTATGATCTCACAAACTCAATAATACCAAGAACAGTACCAAGAACAAAATGATTATAGAAAACGAGAAATTTTGATGATGGGCACCTACGTACGCATATATGTTGAACACAGTCTTGTCAAAACCGTAACCATCCCCCCGGCCCGTACCAACATTTCTTGCTACAAAAGTAGTTTGCTTTGAACGAGAGTCGAGGGGTCGTTTCACCTAGCCTCGGACTATGCATCTTTAAACCAAGCTTTGTAATAAGTAAGCTCTTCATTAACATCAGCACTTAAAACTGATAGCTACTGCCTCGCAATCTAGTTTGCAGCCTCAAAACCGACGTAACCCTACATATTTGATCCAAGTCCCCACATCATCCCCCATTCACACCTGCATACTCCACGTAAAATATTGAACACAGGTCCCCAAAGGTCGGCTCTCCCGCCGCGATGCAAATTGGCTCAGGGGGCCGCCGTGCACTCCATATTATGTGACGAACGAATAGAGTATTGTATTTTATTACACATTGTGAGAAGAATACAAGTCTCTTGCAAATTCTCTGCTTAGAGTTGAGAGGTTTTGGGATGAGGTTGAAAGGATTTAAAGTAAAATAGCTGTGATAAACCTACCTACAGGGTAGTTTTTACTATTCATTGAGTTGGTAAATCTAGACAAAAATTTTGGGAAATCACATTCAGTTATGTGCAGTTTTGACCGTAACTTCTTTGAGTTTTCAAATAAGTCCTTTTCAGCAAATCATATAAATAAAGTAATTCAACTATCGAAAATGCTTCATACTACGTAAATGCTAAACACTACCGGATCAATAGTACATGCCAACATTCCTTCCCAAATACTAGCTATCAAGTCAACCAAAAAACACGACAAAACCTCTAAATCCATTCTCAAACGTACGTCCAAGGCCCAGTGATTCGTGCACGTTCCTACATCTTGTCAGATGAAAGTCGTCAATGCGTTATCGAAATCTATTTATAAGGTTGTGTCGCATCGCACTGGTCTTCATAATGTGTTCGGGGTACATCGGAACCTTTTCACGCTCGGCTTGAGACCCAACAAGCTCGGATAAAAGGGGTAGGGGAGGGGATTAAATATAGTCGCCGAAACTCAGGTGATGGCTCCGACGTATAGTGATTGACAATATGTTCAGTGGAATACACTTTTGATGTCAAAGGGAGGCTGGCTATTGGGGATAGTGTGGTGCGCTTTAGGTGGTGAGCGGATTGGATGGTTTTGTAACAGTTTCTGTTGAATTGTGTGTACCATGATAGGAACATCACAATTTAGACCCGGTTCCCGTGACGACGTACGCTTTGAAAACTAGGCAGTGTCCCAATTCAGTTCACATGCCGCGCGGTAACGCTCACGCGTCCGGATTTCGACCTAGGTCTTATTTACGTAATGTTTCAATAAGTTTGAGAAGCGAATGTGAACATTATTAAACCTAATGCCTCTTAAAATATTGAAATGCTCGTATATTGCCTCAGTATAGCATATAATTGATTAACCGGTATGGCCAGTAATTACATAAACAAAAAGGCATTGTGTCTCACGTTAAAAGAAGACTCCCATTTATCTCTTGCCATTAACAGTTAATTATTAAAAACTTTTCTAAAACCACGTTCTCATCTGACCGCAACTAACGAACCTTACACCACAGAAATTACTATAACAATAATACAGGCCACTCGTCAAACGTCTCGCGTGGCGCGCGTCATTATCGGCCTTTGACACCCGATGCATCACGTAATTATATGCGACATATTATTTGCAACTAATTATGTCATGTGTAATGATGGGGATGAATGGATGTCTGTGATTATGCGTAGGTAGGATTGTGGCGCTGTTTGGTCACGGTATTTCGGAAGGATCAACAGTGTTAAAAATGCTTGACCCCGGCAGGTCGCGAATGGGTAAGAATTCTTAACATATTGAGAGTTTGAGTTTGACCCAGCTATAGCGCATAATTGTAATTTTTAACTTAAACATTCGAGGTATTATCAAACGTATTTAGTGCAAAACTATAGTATTTATTTATTTAAGTAACCAACGGCAATACATATAATATGTTACAGAATAATGTATTACAATATTGTATGGCTAATAATATGTTCCCCTATTTAACTAGAATGAGTATAAAACATACGAACGGACTACTAGGAAATATTAAAGTTAATTAATTATTAGTAAATAAAGACGTTACCTTAAGTATCTAAAGTTAAGTATAAAACATCTCTCATACGTCACATGTTACGCCAATCTAAGCAAAAACCGACAAAAACAGCAGGGTTGATAAAGTAAGTTTACAAAACCGACCAAGTTCGAGTCCCGTACCGAGTTCCGTACCATTATCTATAAAAACGGCAAAAAAATCATGTTTGTTGTATGGGAGCCCACTTAAATATTTTTATTTTATTCTGTTTTTTAGTATTTGTTGTTATAGCGGCAAAAATTTTAAATTGTGGCTGTGAAAATTTCAACTGTCTAACTAACACGGTTCATGAGATACAGACTGGTGACAGACGGACAGCGGAGTCTTAGTAATAGAGTCCCGCTGTACCCTTTGGGTACGGAACCCTTAAAAAACTACTTAAAATCTCTTATTTTAAACCGACCGTAGGTCTGCACAACCTTTTCTAAGCCAAAAGATATTTGAATTCAATACCCTACTAGTACATCAAGACCTCATAAACCCTTATAAACGGTAACAAATTGTTAAGCTGTTCCACCAGTAGGCCAATGTGCTATCTTGTGTTACACTGTGGTGACAAGTCATTAGCGTCCTTTGACACCGGAGCCGCAGTTACGACAATATTCGCGCCATATTTTGAATTAACAACAACTAATGAGGTTTATAATGGCAAGTTGAACTTAGTGTTCAGGTGTTTTGTGGTCGAGGGATGAGGGTTTGTTTGTTGAAAGGTAGTTTAATTATGCTGAGAATTTTTGGTAAAACTGAGTAACAAAGAGTAATAAAAACTTTTTTACAAAAAAAAAAATAATCGACTTACAAAAAAAAAAACAGTACAAAGTAAAAAATAACTTTAATTTCGGAAGTCTTTGGTATCTTTTTGTTAGCTTTTTTTTTGCCACCGACTTCCGAAATAAAGTTATTTTTCACTTTGTAGTGTTTTTTTTTTTGTATAAAGTTTAAAAACTTTATTTTGTTTTTGTTTTTGTCTTTTTAGTTATGGTACCACTCCACGCCAATTCATATACCACTATTTGCTATGTAAACAACAGTGACTGTGTGAATACTTCCTGTATTATAACATCATCAAGATACACAAAGTGGATTAAATACCGAATACCGAATATTAATGTAATGACTATGAAAAAAACAATGTCATATAACCTGAGAAATAGATATAAAAATAAACTTGAAGTCGTCTTGAATATGGATTCAGAATGGAATGAATGTTCCATGCAAAAAAGTGCTTAACAGGTAATTATAATAATATAATATCCTGGGACATTCCACACACGGTCATTTGATCCCAAACTAAGCAGAGCTTGTACTATGGAAACCAGATAACTGATATACTACATACACTACTTTTTTTTGTAAATATATACTTATATATATAATTACACCCAGACTCAAGACAAACAGACATGTTCATGCACACTAATGTTTGTCCTGAATGGGAATCGAACCCACGACCTGCGACGTGATAGGCGGTACCTTAACCAACCACGCCAGCTGGCCTGTCATATAGAAATTGAAATAATTGAAATAGTTTAGATTCAATTAAGATTCAGTTATACCCTGAGTCTCTAATTCAGATATTTTTTGTAAACAAAGGTGATAAAAGACCAGAAAAATATCTTCTTAATGGTTATTTCCAAAAAATGGCGGAATAAAGGTTAGATTTTCTTTTAAGTACTGATTTTAGAAATAATAATTTTAAAATTATCACACCGTAATTATTTTTAGAAATTTTCCGTTTTTATAAGTGGAGATTTTCTGGTATGAAATATTTATGATACTGGTAACACTGCAGGAGTTCCTAACATTTTCAAATTTCGTTTGACAGTACGTCTAAGTTGCGTCTTTCCCGTGTTATTTTCAATTCATTCGTTTTCTTTTCCCCGATCAAGTTTCTCGCTGCATGTTTGTTAATTTTGTTGAGTTGTTGTGTTATTATCATCGTGTTACTTGTTCATCTTGTAGTTTGCTTGTTCTTGTTGTGTTAAATATTATGATAAAATGTTGTGTACCACTGTCCTGTCATTTTGACAGTGACATTTCTTGATGTTTCTTTGTTTACAAAAATTATCTGAATTAGAGACTCTGGGTATAATTGATACTTATAAAAAAATAAGGTAAAAATAAACAGTACAGGACAAAAAATTATTCGGGATGTATTTAGACGTTGAGTTAATGTGGTGAGTGTAGGGTGAATGAGTGTGAATGAGGTGTGCGAGGGGTATTTGTGTTATAAACTCATCCTTTTTTTAAGTCGGTTAAAAAGGTAGGTAAGTACTACCTAAAAATGTAGTCATGTGATAAGGATATAGATGAAATATTATTAAATTGCACTGTTCTCACCAACACATCACACCGATGAAAAATGGCGCAGCAAAAACCCGTAGCCATAAAGCGTAAGTAACTCGCCGATTCCCATCAAACGCGTTCAACCACGTATATTGCAGTGCAGCCATTTCAAAAAGACTGCTCAACTAACCCCAGTATATTACACTGCCAAACATAAAGTATCATGTTCAATTTGCAAACATCAAAGTGTCGTTTAAAAACACAAGCGGGTAGACAGCAATAAACTGCGCGACAGTATTCGCGGGGCGCGCAATGAATTCTAACTATTTGTGTACGCACGCAACGCCCGCGTCGCGTGGCGCGCGTCTCGTCTGTGCTCGCACTATATTCACACTTGACACACGCGAGCTTGCTATTGTATTGTATAGGATAGGGATAACATATACAGATTTTTTAAGAGACCTGTATCTGTTTTCTCAAAAGGAAAAACGGAACCCTTATAGGATTACTCGTGTGTCTGTCTGTCTGTCAGTCTGTCACAGCCAATTTGCTCCGAATCTAATAGACCGGTTAAGTTGAAATTTTGGTACACGTATGTATTTCTGTGACCCAAACACGGACGTGTAACGTAAATAAATGAATTTTGAATATGGGGTCAATTTTGGGGGCAAATAAGAAAATAAAAAAAATAAAGTTTTGCAAACTGTACTTTGTGACATATCAAATGAAAGGGCTTACTGTGAGGGTCTCAAATATATTTTTTTTGATAATTTTAAAATAAATCATTTTAAAGTTATTTAAGAAAATAGACGAAAATTGACCATTCCCCATCTTTATCTCCGAAAGTTCTGAACCGAAATTAAAAAAAAATACAAAATAGTTCAATACCTATAGATATACAGAAAAACCTTTAAGAAGTCTATGGTCTTAAAACAACATGGTAAATCTCTCAATATTGTGCATACAAACTTACATTTGCAGTTGGAATGTATGGGAGCACATGTTTTTCAACTACAATGTTAAGTTTGTTCTTAAGATTCATCCCAACTACGGAACCCTTAATTGTGCGTAGTCCGACACACACTCGGCCGGTTTTTATTGGTCCAAGACAAAAATCGCGTAGGAACGGTTCTGGATACCGAAACGAATCTTTAAGTGAAGAAGTTGGTGCTTACTTTCTAATATTCCAATAAAGATATTTTGAATAGTTCTGAACGTACAGTGTCTTCATGTCGTGTCGACAACATTCCTGTTTCAAATCTACCACTTACTCTCTCCGTATCAGTAATCCGGATCAGTGCACAAATCGTTAGAAGCTCTGTGCACGTGTATAAAGTAGCTGGCACCCTCAGTCCAATAACTTGCTCGCTGCGACCTACATTTCTTTCACTGGAACACAAAACATGCACAACATAGAACTGCTATATTGCTCTCTAACTCTGAAAACGGACAAACACTTTTGTCTATGCGTACAATACCTTTTGCTCTTTGACCGTTGCTCAGTACGCTTGAAGCTCGCACCGCCGCGCCATCCAATAGCCACGCGTGGTATCATCGCGTTGTTTTATTCCACGCCGAATAAAAACCAGTGACCGTAAACCGAAGAGGTCGTGATATGGAGGTTACAGTCACCTCGTAAATTTTGTCCTACCGCGGCACACTCCTTCACACTCGCGCTGATGTCACATTTTCAGACCAGCGGAGCGCGAAATAAGTACATTTTTGCCCACACGACGTAATATAAAAAAATATAATGACATATTTTAAAAGTAAATCCTGGATGTGCGGTATTGACAGATGATGGAGAAAACTTCCCTTCGCACGCACTCCTTCCTTAGGAAATTAATTTTTTGTCAATATTTCCACGTGTGCTCGAGTTTTGTTGGACAAATATTTTTATCCGTAAACGTTTCTGGATATGTTTGATATGTCGTGCATACTTGTGTTTTCTCTTCGGGAAATTCGTGACAGGATATTGATGATGGAGCATCAAACGTGGTTTAATAGGTTTACATTGAGCTATCCAGTTTGTGACTTGAATGTACTGAAATAATACAGCATTATTGGTCTAGTGGTCGCATGCGCTACTGCTGAGCATGAGGTCCTGGGTTCGATCCCCGGGACGCGCGAAGTGTTATTGGGTTTTCTCATCTGGAATTTCTAAGTAGCAGCCCGGAGTCTGGATTTGTGCCCGGTTGATGGCAAAAGGCGAAATGTGGATGTACTATAGGTACCACTCTGCCTAACCCTTCAGGCATTACATGTGCGATATTATGAAATAAGACTCCTGTCCCCAATTTAGTGCGTGAAAAAATAGAGACCAGTTATCCATGCATACTTGTTGTGTAAGGTAACGATACTCTTTGAACTTTCACCTTCTGAAATCCTCGTCCCATTTATTCGTGGTACGATCAGTACATACACATCTTCTTTGCCGCTGCACTGTCAATTAACATAAACAATAGTACTGTAGAGGTTCCATTCAAGCCCCAATCTAAAAAGATCTGGCTGACGGTATTTTGACATTCGTACGATCACTTTTAGAAGAAGGCTTTTAGAGATTGATTGGGGAGACGTCAGCGAGACGGTCCGCCCGGCAAATGCAGGAGCGTTGATTTTAAAAGATATAATATTGAAAAAATACATAACACTTATACGCGATCAGTTCTATTTATTTTTAGTATACATCCCGAAGTAAAGTGACAATCCATTCGGGAATCGTCACAGTACCTTGCTATTCAACTCTTCTAAAACGTTGTTAGACAAACTTTCTGACAAAATTACATTCATTAAAGGACTCAAATAACCAAACCCGCTTAAACATCATTTAAAACAAAAGACGAAAAAACGTCGTTATTTACTTACAAACCAATCTACCGCCGACTGTCATATAAATTGGACAGAATTCCTTCACAGGACAGTTTTAATGAGACCTTTACGGGCGCCGAGACTTTGATGCGATAACTTTTTTCGATATTTTTCGTCTCCCCATAGAAAAATAAGTACTATCCTTTTCTTGTGTATACATTTCTCAATAGCTCCGTTCCTTTCGCTCGCAGTAACTGCAAACGAAGACCGCTCGAGGCATCTGCAATCAATGGAGCGTACAAATGGAAATAAGATAGCAAGATGTGCCATAGCTCATAATAAGAGGCTTCGCTTCATACTGCCTTTCATCCTAAAAGATTTGCTCTGTATGTAAAACTCGCTCCCGTTAGATCCTTACGCGACTTATGAAAGTCATTCCTTGCCGTCATATGGGGATGATTGGGTCGCAAAGTAAATCAAAAGACGTTTACTAACTGCGAGGCTTTGGGGATACACGCGCCGTACAAAAAATCTTTGTGTGTTTACAATTTATTATTCGTACCTAGGTAGGTATTGACTGTAATCGTTTTCAAAGTGTAGTCACTTATATTTAGAACTCGAAGTAGCAAAGTTGTTAAGTTGGTCTCCCAATAGAAGCTCTCATAGTATCACGAAACTTTACTTAATTAGTTCATTGATTATTTTGGGGTTGAGGAGCTCGTGGCTAAATAATAACAGCCGCACGGGTCGATCCATCAAGTTAAGCTACGCTTGCCGGGGTTGGTCTGTGGATAGGTGACCATCATTACATACCGAAACTCCTCCGTGCCTCGGAAAACACGTTACGCCGTTGGTCCCGGCTGTCATTCGTGGATCTTTCGACAGTCGTTACGGGTCGTCAGAAATCCGAAATTCTGACAACCAGTCTTACCAATATTACCTAGTTACTAGGTTGCGGAGGTTAGACAGACAGTCGCTCTATGTAAAATACTGGTATTTAGCTACATCCGGTTAGACTGGAAGCCGACCCCAAAATATTTGGGAAAAGGCTAGATAAGATAAGATAAGATTTATTTATTTGTATAAACATGGTAAATACATACAGAAGCATGCAAGATGATAATAAATTACATTATAGTCCAGTCATGTTTAGCCTTATAATATATTGGCGTACTTACAAATATTTTATTCACATTAATTATAAAAAGAAATTAACCAAACTGCTATTTCAAACTTACAACTATATTAAAATAAAATTAATGTCAGACAAATTTTTCGACTAAAAATTCAGACACACTATAATATGCTTTTTGCAACAAAAACTTTATCAACTGACATTTGAACGCATTGTCATTTAGCTCCTTCCAATGTTTAGGTAGCTTGTTAAATATAGTTGGAGCCATGCAGATGATACTTTTGCGCATGAGTGCAGTTTTATCAGGATATACGCGAGTTATGCTCATATCCCGTCTATTACGTGGGACAGCGTCCTGTAAGCGTGGATCCCTAGGCAGATCCCTAGGCAGATTGATTTTTTTGATTATTTTGGGGTTCAAGTGCAATACAACAAATTCTTTGTAACAACAGTAATTGAACATAATCTTTGTTTTTTCGCAGGTATGTCCCAGTACAACCACAATCCGAGCTCACCTGATTACACCAGAAAGCAGTTCAGAAGTCGTGGTAAGTGTTTCATTTCCCACCGATCTCTATCGATAGGCTAGTTAGTGAAGGAGTAATTAAAAATGTAATGCAACAAGTCCTAGCACGAATGATTCTGACGTCAGACATTCAGTAAATTGACGCGAACGGAAACAATTTGCCTGCAAGAACATTGAAGTCGTATTGGTTTGGCGCAAACTTTAGGTGGCAAGCGGTTGTAAAGTTCTGTCTTTGTCGTCATATAAACCTTGAATTTATGACTCACTTTATTACTTGGTAGTTTTCATCGGGAAAACTAAAGTAGCAGTAGGAAGTGGAGTTTTAAACACCTAGTTATCAATTATGTTTTAATTAATTCACTATGCTGACATTGCAAATTGCCTGTATATATATCATTGCATTTTGGATGTCTGCAGAAACAAATCAAATCTTTCCAGTGATACTCTTTGGGAATCAATCAATTAAATCATTGATTTTCAACGAATGTAGGTTACATTAAAATACAAGTGGAGTTGATATGGGTGAGCCATGAGCATTCTGCCTGGAAAGAGGCACGCAAAATTTATAAAAAATTCTAAGAAGTTATCTAAAAATAAAATTACATATTAAAATGTCACAGATTTATACAATTATTACAAATATAAATGTTACTTTAAACAATATTAAAAAATAAATGTGTAGGTCCGTAAGTTTAAAATAATATTAATTATATTTATTATACTCATTGCTGAATAAAAAGTTTTGTCCATTAAAAAATCATTAAGCGAATAATAACATTTTTATATTACAAAGGCGACTAATTTCTTATTAAAGTTTTTAATTGTATCATTGGAACAATTACGAATCTATGTACTTAGACTATGACACCCAACTGTGTTAGGAGCTACGTCGTAGCACTTGTAAGTGCTACGACATAGCGCTACGAATGCTACGAAATTCGTAGCACTACGCACTAAAATAATTACCAGAAATCTCTATTTTTATGGAGATGAGACTTTGTAAACTTATGATTTTAATACTGAATAATTTACAAAACAAAAACATCTGACAAAACAAACAAGATATAACAAAAAAAACTATTTTCTCTTTAAACCCGCTACCGTTCATGCCTCCCACCACACCGCACGAAGTTAGCGCTACCGCGGGAGACAAGTAAGTTTCTCAGGGGTTTAATTAGCCTTTAACTTAATGGTGATTGTGTCCTCAAAGCGCATCGGCGTGCCTGGACTTGTACATGCAATGCATGGACTTGTACAGTCGAACACAGAGATATGTACACAGGCAGCCAACTTGCAACTAGGTAGGGCCGTTTTACGATTGACGTAAAAAATAACAACACGGACGGGAAGACTCCTCTTTATGGATGCTTCCTTGATTTATCGAAAGCTTTCGATTAGCTGTCCTATGAACATCTTTGGGTTAAACTGAGGGCCACCTTTTCCTGAGGAGATCATTAATGTTCTTTATTACTGGTTTAACAAACAAGTCAATGTTATAAGGTGGGTGAAAATTGTGTCCGATGAGTACAGGTTGGAGTGTGGTGTTAGACAGGGTGGTTTAACATGCCCTCGACTCTTCAACCTGTTTTTAATTTATAGGTTGAAGACTCGAGGGCATGTCGCGTGTGTCAGTCGGGTGCACTATTTTGATGGCACCACTGTTAACTAATATACTATTTGGATGATATAGTGTTTCCGAGTCCTTCAATTAGCGGTTTAAGGAGACTTGTTAGGAGATATGAGGAGTACGCCGTGACTCATCGGCTCAGGTACAATGCGAACAAAAGCGAGTTGTTTGTATTCCTACCGCGGAATTTTAAATTTGACACCGTCCCACTTGTTACACTAAATACTCGCAGTGTACCGCTTAACAGAGCGACGCAGGTTAAGTAATTGGGTCAGTAGGTCACGGAGGACCTCGCTGATGACGTGGACGTTGAGAGGGAACGAAAGGCGTTGGCTGTCCGTGGGAACATGCTGGCTCGCAGGTTTAATCAGTGCCCGAATGTGGTAAAGTGCACAATGTTCAGGACATGCTGCAAATTGTTTTATTCGTGCACCCTGTGGGTGAGCTGTACTAAGCGGACAAATATAATAACGCTTTTAGGATGCTGTTAGGGCTGCCGAGATGCTGTAGTGCGTCTGGCCATGTTTATGACGGCTCAGATTGATGGCTTTCAAGCCATCAGGAGAAAGAGAGCGGCCTCCATATTGAACCGTATCCGATCAAGCTGCAACAGCATCTGGAAAGCAGTAGCGGCAGCGGCGGTCCTTTTCCTTTTCTTAGACACTGGATCTCACACCATGTGTCTATTTGATTTAGTTTGTTTTATTTTTATGGTTTACTAACATAGTTCTTAAGTACTGTGAAGGCCTGAGAGAGCTGCACTTCCTTGGGATCTTCAATGATACGCATTTATGGAATAACTTTAATATATTTTATATTACTTTTCAATACATCCTTTAAAAAATAGCTTTTCGGCTTGCGGCCGTCTAACTGACATATCAAATTATATCCTTTGTTTGTTCATTCAATGTTTGTCTCCTAATCTAATCTTTAACCCACGAAGGGTGCATGCTACAGCGCTTGTGGCTAAGGTCTAACACAAATATGGATGTTCTGTAATGAATAGTCAAAAATAAAGTTTTTTTTGACATGTTGAGGGACTCTGGGGTCCCGGACCTTTGGAAGAAGCGTATGAGGGGCCGAAGCTAACTCGCAGAGGCCTCTTAGACAATTTTAAATGATGACGCGACACCAACCGACGATTATCCCTGTATGCACTATGCAAGTGCACCCAAGGACAACCCCCGGTTGGTGCAGGACTATTGTTGTACGTGAAAACAAAACATATTGGGCTATGGGTTATTATTATTATAATTGAGTAATTATTGTCAAGTCCAAGTTTCGTTGTGTCAGCTGTGACCGAGTATTATGAAAAAATCATCGATACAGCATAAATTAATGTTGACAAATATTGTATATCATATGTTTAAGTGCCAATTTTGCATTTTAATGTTTTTCTTTGTCATCAATATGTTCGGAATGGGAATTCTAATATTATAATCAATGTAATACTAAGTACTGTGAGACCTCGAATCGAGAGAATTATATTGAAATATTGATACAAAGAACATGTGGTGTTTGCCTATAATTTGTTGTGCAGATCTAAGACAAATACTTGATTTTTTCTATCTGTAGTATATCTGTAACAACTGTTGGTGAACCTTAATTAAATAAAAAATAAATAAAACACGTACTCCCTAAGCCGATCGTCTCTTGAAATGACTTTTCCTTTGCACAAAAGCTAGAACTACTTTTTATTCAAAAGTAGTTCGATATTTGCTTGAGCGACAGAATGTCAGCCAGTAACATATAAGGTTGCCCATTGTATGAAAGCTTCACAGTACCTATGACTGCCACGTTGGTCTAGTGGTTGCAACCGCTACTGTTGAGCATGAGGTCCTAGGTTCGATTCCCAAAGCCGGGCAAAGTGTCATTGGGTTTTCTCGTCTGGAATTTCTCAGCAGCACCCCGGAGTCTGTAATTTGTGCCCGATGGTGACAATAAGCTCGCCCCCTATTACATGGGACTTACACATAACTGGCAAAATGTGGGTGTACTATGGGTACACCTCTGACCAACCCCTTCGGGGGATACAAGGCGTGATGTCATAAAAATTAATATTGGCAGTGTTGTGGGAAGATGAATATTTTTGTCTGTATACTAAACTCTTCTGCTGACTGTACTCTAGACCCCGGACATGGTCATGTATGTGTCGGACCGTTGGACTAAGTTGCCGAAGTCACGGTCAAGTCGGTTTAGTGCTCTTGAGATCTTCTAATGTGAGGTTGTTTTGTTTTTTCTTTTTGTGGTTTCTTCGAAGACTTCTTCGTTTGTGTTTTATTTTCTGCAATTAGACAAGTACCTACTAAGAACGGGAACTGTGGGCGTTCGGTTGGAAAAAATCTGTCCCAATTTATACCTGTTCAAGTCAAAGCATTATTTTTTATTCAAGTCAAAGCATTATTTTTTATTCAAGTCAAAGCATTATTTTTTACTAGCTTACTCTGTCTCACTTTCCAGCTTTGACGGAGCCTATCCAGCTCGTCCCGACATCTCCTACTTGGCCTGCCGCGACCCCCTCTCACTGTCTCAGGGCACCAGTTCTGTGCTATTTGGGCCTACAGTTTGTCCCAGCATACTATTCAATAATCAACTAGGTCTATTCCAATCCACAGCTGGACAGAGATCTCTCCCAATATTAATACAATGTATAAATTACCGAGCGAGCACTGTCATGAATACATCATCACAAACTAAAAACTTCAGCATAATATTAACACAACATCATAATACGAAAGTGGTATTTACATATTATAATGTAAACAATAAAGATGAATATTGTAAAATGTAAACAAATATTAGCACGTTCAAAAACACCAAACTGTAATAATTTGCAAATATGAGACAATCGGTGTGCGGCGAATCGTAAAATTGATGTAGTTGAACATAAATATTTTATAAATGCTATGCAAACGAATTAGCTGCAAATTATTCACAGCTTTTAAACGGTACGTACTTCAATTTCATTATAGTTAGATTTAATCAGAGGATAAGCTCAAAAATTTATATAATTACATTATTTTAGATTATCCATTAATACTGGAAACGGCCCGCAAATTATCGGTCATAAAATTGCTAAAATTAGAATTGGTGTTATTTTATACTAATTGATGATGTATTGATGACTCTAAAAGTTTTAACTATAGTTATGTTGGATTATTCCGATCTGTCACCCTGCTTTGTCCCCTTAGGGAGACAGATCGGAAATAAAAATGATGTGAGCTACTGTTAGCAACTTTATTCACTTCTATCTGTCTCAGATAGGAGTAAAAAACGTTCGTACTGTCCTCTCGTTGCTAACAGGGGGATAGATTTTTTTTTTCGATCTGTCCCTCTAAGGGGACAAAGCAGGATGACAGATGCGGTATGTTGATATTTGCCTAATTCTCTTGGCGTTTAAAATACTTTTATTAAAACCTAAATAGTTCTGATACTGAATAGCTGAATATTATTTCGAAACAGCTACCTTAAATTTCGCTACAACAGCTACAAACAGTTACTAATTTCAACACTAAAAGAGATAAGACAGCTTTTATTAAACTGAGTTTTCACAAAATTAAGCTCATTTTTCAGTTCATAGCTTAAAACTGCACACGTTTACAAGAACCGTTGCTGAAAACATAAAGTTCAGACAAAACAACTGAAAAAATTCTATTTTCAAATGTAAAGTAAAAAAGAAAGTAATATTTAAAAACTATTTAGTAATAAACCTTTTTGTTGAATGCGTTTCTTTTTTCAACTTTTAGTGTATCTAAATTGGTTTAGAGAAAAGTTTTTTATTACATCTTAAGAATTTAAGCAATTGCAAATACACATTTATCTACCTATACTAATAATAATGCTGAAGAGTTTTTTTTTTTTGTTTGTTTGTCTTAACGCGCTAATCTCAGGAACTACCAGTCGGATTTGCAAAATCCTTTTTGCATTTGATAGTCCAATTCTTGAGGAAGGCTATTTAACATCTCGCTAGGACCCTTAGCTCGAGCAAAAAGAAAAAAAGTCAGAAAGAACGTTAGTCGAAAACGAAATAATAGCGCCAGCAGACGATGCAATGCGACGGGGTAGATCGGCATGAAATTTTACGTGGACGAAGTCGCGGGCAGAAGCTTTACATATAAAGTTTTTATAGATTGTCTGAATTTGTTACTCAAATAATCCGCTTATTTTATAGTATTTTTCTTCTCTGAAAGAACTTTGACAATAAGTGAAATTGTGCATAAATAAGAATGATTGAATTTGTTAGACTTTTAAATAAACTTTCTTGACGTTGGCGTTGTGCCTTTTAAAATAAAGTTGAAAGATACATTGGCACTATATTCTTATGTACTCATGTGCACTTTCTTTTTATAAAAGGTCTTTGTTTTTGCAATACTAGCATGCTTCTCGAATAAAACCGAATTACTCTACTAGAGTCAAAATCACACACTTCAAAGTAATCACAGCTCCATGCCTTTATTAGAATCTCAGCCACGTATGTTTCTGATGTCTTCTGACACAAATGGATACACTGTGACGTCAGAATGACTGTCTTACTGCAAACGATGACCGTCTGCCTCGAATAACGCATAAACAGCACTCGATTGACCCGAGCTTGCTAAGAATATACTCGCTATATAGGCTAAAGTGTTGGGGAAATAAAAATAAATAAAATAGCCTTTATTGCTGTTTCTATCTTACAATTATTACGAGTAACAAATGCCTACTTACTAGAACTAATTGATTGAATCATTTGTAACTTGCATTTGAATGATCGGCAACTGGATGATTGTGTGGAACAGCTTGTCTGTCGACAAAGGCCTCCTCTGAAGATTTCCACGTATTCCTGTCTCTTACTAAACGGGAAAAGTGGAAAAGTCATTTTAATTTAGGCATGGGTTAAACTTATGCCTCTGTGTGACTTTTGAGTCATAGGACCTTTTTAATTTGGGAGTCACAAGGCCACGTTCTAATGAAAGTTTTTTTTTTAAACTTTCATGTTGTTGTCATGTGCAGGAAAAATATCTAGTATTATGCGATTTAAAACATAAAAATCTAGATTTTCAATAATACTAGTAGTTCTACGAACAGTAGAGCCCGCGAGCACAAACTTTTTTGAAACAATTAATATACCACTAAAGTTATACAAAACGGGATATTTACCATGTCTTTTGTTTTTAAAATAATAATAATATCTTAGGATATTGTTCACACACGGTCATCTGATCCCAAACTAAGCAGAGCTTGTACTATGGAAACCAGATAACTGATAAACTACATATACTACTTTTTTTTGTAAATACATACTTATATAGATAATAACACCCAGACTCAGGACAAACAGACATGTTCATGCAAACAAATGTTTGTCCTGGATGGGAAACGAACCAACGACCAGCGGCATGGCAGGTGGTACCTTAACCAACCACGTCATTTGGCCTGCATACATGCTATATATCCCGTTTTAAATAACTTTAGTAGTGAAAATAACCATATCACTTTAAAATACTATATTTAATATACCTATTTCTAACTTAGAAAAGAGAGAAGAAGAGAGTAGAATCGGTCATATTGACTGGTTTTAGATAATTCCGATAATTATTTTCAGAATTCTCTATTTTTGCAATGAGAAGTAGTAGTTAAAGGGTCATTTACTGCATTTTGCGGAGCTATCCTGCTCATCACGTCGAAGATCCTCATTAGACCTTTACCAATTTTTGTATGAGACCAACTTAAAGTTACGAGTTTTCAAATAAAAAGAAATTGAATTCGAATCTCATAAGGCGAAGACATCCAGTAGCCTCCTTTTTGTCCCTTTTTGGAGGAAATACCCCTCCAATCAAAAATCCCTGACGACAAATAATCTATAAAGTCGTAAAACCTGTATACCACGTTTTTTCCAAGTAGTAGAGGAGTAGCAACAAACTGACAGACGAAAGCAAATTTTGCCAGACTTGAATTGTTGCTTTGGGTATACACTTTGAAACACACACACACTACGCTTTGATAAATATCAGAATACATTTGCAATTTTCTATTTTGTTTATGCGACCCTTAAAAATAATCTCCGATTCACAATAATGTGTAGCAGTAGTATGGAGAGCAACAAGGCGCTGCACATCCCACATTCCGAGACAATCACACAACTAAATTGCTCCCATAATCCTTCATGTTGGTGACCGGCTCCTTTACGGCGCTTCGGCCAGATTACATTCCACCAACGTTATACCCACCATATGAAACTTTTTATCGCTACATTAACTTCTATTTTAGGTCGTATGCGGCTGTTATTAAAGTTCTAATTCGGGTACCCTGCTGTGTTTGGTCCTAATTATGGGTTCCGACGTGTCATATTAGACGTTTATTTCTATAGTCTGGGTGTTAAGTTAGCTGAGATACGCCACATGCGGCTTTTATGGTTTAGATAGTGTTGTAGCCAACTTTGCCTTATACTGAGGCCATTTTTTGTTGGTTGGAAACAAAGGGAGTCGGTGGTCGAATCCAACTAATATTATAAATGTGAAAGATTGTATGTTTGTTACTCAATCACGCAAAAGTGGCTGAACGCATTTGAATGAAATTTGGCACACAGGTAGACCATGCCCTCGGTGAGGAGACATGGGATAATTTTTGCCGACCTCCATGCGGCCGAAGACACAGGCGAAAACTAAATAATAATTTTACGATTTACTCTGTCTGTTATGCGACTTTAGTTCGAAATTTGAAAAATAAATCCGTTACAAACAAACACCAAATTATGTAAAGTCAATATTTAAATAAACATTGTTTAATTAACATTATAATAACCTAGACTCAAAACCAACACAGTCTAGATTTGGTAAATGAAAATTAGTTGTAACATATCCTGAGGCTGCATATTCACGCAAAGCTAACAAAACAAATCTAATATATCTGTGTGTACGCATATATTAAGGAGATATATTTCGAGTAGGGAGTTCTTAGAGCAATGAAAACTAGCAAATACTTCGCAATTTCTGCTTAAGATTCTGAATATCGCAAAATCTGATAAAAATACTGGCCCAATGTATTTTATAATTCCCAAATAGGCCAACAGCTTTCCAAACGAAGAAAACAACGCTCTTAGACATGCTTATTTGAAGCTGCGAGTTCAAGCAACAACAATATCTACGTATAGCTAGTATGGCAAGCACCTTCCCCTCCGGTTAGGAAAATGAGCTTCAAACAAAATAATAAAGGTTTATTTAACCACGGAACAAAGTTTAACCGAAAACGTATAAAACGGGAGACTCGGGGGCAAATAAAGAATCCGTTTTATATTTGACGGGAAGCGCCAGAGTGCGGGGAACAGTAATTTGTCTACACTCCAAAACATAATATTTCATCAGGTTTTTTTTTGTTTATTCATTTGTTTGGCCAGCAGCTCGGCGCGCAATCACGCTTCGATAGAAATTTGGTTACAGGAATGTATGTTCCGCGAATATGTCTCTCTGCGCGTATCATAAAAACGTCAAGTTGTCTACATTTTTATTTTCAACTGTTGTACATAGATAAAGGTTTTTGAGTTCCCTTTGACAGGTTGGTTTTCGATGGATTGTGGACGTAGTTTATGTGACAAGAAATGCAACCATTTGATGTTGCTTTTTCTCCTTTCGTAGATACATTTTTCATCAACTCTTTGCAGGAATGTAGGCAATAAAGAGACTGCAAGAAAAAATGCATAAAAGTTTCTCAAAATAATTACGTTCTATTCCCTAAACACTATTTATAAAAAGGGAATGATTTACACCAATCAATCTGCCTAGCCTTTTCCCAACTATGTTGGGGTCGGCTTCCAGTCTAACCGGATGCAGCTAAATACTTATAGTACTTTCACATGCAGCTTAATACTAAGCTTTACTGCTTATTTACTGTAACTAGAGGTGTTCCGCAGGGTTCAGTGTTGGGCCCCATTTTCTTTATAATATTTCTTAACGATCTATCTGAATACATTAAAAATATTTTACCAGATGCTGACTTGATAATATTTGCTGACGATACGAGTGCTGTTATAGCTGCGGACAATATGGAGACCTTAAAGTGTAAATTAAATGTTTTAATAGCTGCTTGTGAAAGTTGGTTTTCTATGAATAATCTTAAATTAAATGTAAGTAAGACAAAATGTATGATATTTAAATCTACAGTTAGGAACAAAGCTTTAGTAAACGTAGACTTCTTAGGCGGAAAAATTGACATAGTAGAAAGTTTGAAATTTTTGGGGGTACATATTGATTCTTTACTTAATTGGAAGCCAGAACTAGTTTCAATTACAAATACAATAAGTAGTGCGTGTTATGCTATCAGATCTCTGAGGGATATTTTGTCTATTGCCCAACTTCGTACCGTCTATTTTGCTCTAGTTGAATCTAAACTTAGATATAGCATTAAATTTTGGGGAAACAGCTATAAATATAATATTAAGGCAGCCTTTACTATACAAAAGCGAGCATTAAGAACCATGCTTCGGTTTAACCAGACGGAATCATGTAGAGAGTAATTTGTAAAACTTAGAATTTTAACGGTACCGTGTCTTTATATTATAGTTCTCCTTACTCATTTATACAAAAACTTAAACGAGTTTGAAACAGACGATGAAAGAAAAAATAGAGTAGATACTCGCAGAAAAGATCTTCCTACTATTCTGCAGGCAAAGCTTAATGTTGTCAAACACTCGTCACGCGTGCAGTCTGTCAATCTGTTTAACAAATTACCAGCAGAATTAAAGAGTATTCAGAATATGAACATATTTAAAAATAAACTAAGGGCTCTGTTAATCAATAAAGCTTATTACAGCATTGACGAATTTTGTAATGACAAAAAATCTTAAAAACTAGTACTTAAATTAAATAAGTGTACCTACCCATTGCTCTTTGACTTTGTTATAAATGTTGCATTTTTTTTTTTTTTAATACCTACTTAATATTTCGACATTAAATGTATGCTTTTTTTATACAAAATATTTTGACATTAAATGTATTTTTGTAGTTTTTGCTAGGGACTTTGTTCTGTATTAATAAGACTATTAATGTTTGTAAAGTTAGTATTTTGAATTTGGATAGACATTCTAACTTTGACGATAGATGAGGAATGTGGTTACTTATTGTTTTTTATTTTTTTTATTTTGCTTCTTTTTGTGTACCTACTGTGAAAATATTTCCACACAAATGTATTTTTGTTATGAAATAAATAACTTGAACTTGAACTTGAACTTCTTGGCTAACCGGATGCAGCTAAATACCAGTATTTTACATGGAGCGACTGCCTATCTGACTTCCACAACCCAGTAACTGGGTAATACGATACCCCTTACTAACTGGTGACAACCAATTAGTAAGGGGTATCGTATTACTGACTTTCGGGCTTCTGACGACCCGTAACGACTGTCATAGATCCACGAATGACAGCCGGGACCGACGGCTTAACGTGCTTTCCGAGGCACGGAGGAGTCTCGGTATGAAATGATGGTTGCCCATCCACAGACCAACTCCGGCAAGCGTAGCTTAACCTGATGGATCGACCCGTGCGGCTGGTATTACTTAGCCACGAGCTCCTCTGACTGATGGGAATGATTTACACCATGGACATACAAGTTGACAGGCCAGTTGGCGTGGTTGGTTAAGATACCACCTGCCATGCCGCTGGTCGTGGGTTCGATTCCCATCCAGGACAAACATTTGTGTGCATGAACATGTCTGTTTGTCCTGAGTCTGGGTGTAATTATCTATATTTATAAGTATGTATTTACAAAAAAAAAGTAGTGTATGTAGTATATCAGTTATCTGGTTTCCATAGTACAAGCTCTGCTTAGTTTGGGATCAAATGACCGTGTGTGAATAATGTCCCAGGATATTATATTATTATAAGTGTGTGCCCATATTCTATGAAAACAAATATTTAGTTCCACCTGAATTACAAAACCAACAAAGTAGCCTTATAAACAAACTACACCGTAAACTACTGATTTACTCGCACTAGTCACGTTTCTACCACCCATTGATTCAGTACTTAAGGCGTTTATGCAAATGTTCGTTATCACTCTTATCAGCACTATCGCGGCGGTACTACCCACAAACAAGTCAGCGGTGGTCACTCGTCGTGACATTTTTATCACCGCTTGATATCACTTCTACAATTTAAATATCAATTGCGATAACGCAAACGTAGTCCCTGAAATAGAAACACGTAAGCTGTAGACTATTTTTAGAAATGCGTTATACAGTATGTTAACCAACAGAGGGCGTTCCCGTTAACCCGCAATAGTATAGCATCCATACATGCTAAAAAAATATTACCATTCGAAAACAAAATGGTTTTTATTTTTTTTTAATATTAAAATATTCACTAAAAGTGCTAAAAATATTCAAAAAAATATAAAAATATTCACTAAAAATAAAAACTAAATTGCGATGTTTCCGTCCTTCAAGTACGCGTGTACAGTGTTTCTTTTACGTATCAATTTAACATTTTTAGTGAATATTTTAATATTAAAAAAAATAAAAACCATTTTGTTTTCGAATGGTAATATTTTTTTTAGCATGTATGGATGCTATACTATTGCGGGTTAACGGGAACGCCCTCTGTTGGTTAACATACTGTATGTTAATTTTATTTAAAAAAATACAGCAAAGTATTGAGGAATAGCAATTAATGATGTTTGAATGAGAATTGTGCACTTAACGCAGAAGAATTTTACATTTTTTTTGTCGCTGAAAGTCAACAAGATGTAATCAGAATGCTCACCACCACAGCCAAAACAAAAGAAAGTAGAAATAATAACTATTTCCCTTTCATTCGAAAATTAAACTCCTCTAACTTTCTTAAGGAAGAGAGCAACAAAAAATTATCACCGGCCATTCCAATAATTATAAAAGGCTGTAACATTATCTGAATATCGCATCTTCTATAGAGATACAATCTCTACAAACTCGGCTCGTTCAGAACAGAACAATTAGACAATATTTATGAAGTTCCTAACTTCGCAAAATATGAACACTTTTCATTACGAAACCTCCCTATAAAACCTAATGATAACTACCCTACGAATATAAAAATTATATTCTAAAAATCATTTACGTTCTCCTACCCTTTGGTAGGAGAAAGTTTTTGATAACAATGTCGAGGGTAGTTTTAAGGCAACGTCAGGCAAATGTTGAAAGATTTGTTAAAAGTTTTATGACCTTAAAAAGTTTGCCTACATTATTTTTGTCACTCAAAATTATTTGTATGGACTTCAGTAAATTAAACTACTGTGTAGGCGTGAGATTGGGCGAAAATAAACCATTTAATATGTTTTATAAACTTGGTCGATCTTTTTTGGCCTCATTGTGTTCTGAAATACTTTAGCACGGGGAACTCTAGAAGCAGTCACAAAAACTCAACACCTAAAAAACTACAAAATATTCGATACCCAAAAATTCCGTCACACGTAACAAACAGCATTCTCACACCCTCACACGTCTACCACAAACATTTTTCTAAACATCACTCAGCGCAACCAATAACCCAGTTTACAACTCCGCCTTGTTATCTGAAACAATCGTATGTCCTGAGGCGTCCGCAATCACGGCCAACACTGAACCCTTACATTTAGATCATCGCCGGAGATAACGACTGTTTTGTACCGTCACGAGGGCGGCGGAAGGGTTGGGGCGAGGGGACCGCGGGACGCGACAAGGGACTGA
This sequence comes from Dicycla oo, assembly GCA_948252095.1. Lineage (NCBI taxonomy): Eukaryota > Metazoa > Arthropoda > Insecta > Lepidoptera > Noctuidae > Dicycla > Dicycla oo. Next base: position 30,538,553 of record OX411713.1, on the reverse strand, counting down.
GTCACAACTTCATTACCATAGCAAGTTGGAGTCAGCAACTGAAGCTAGCTGAGTAGGCAACCCACCTTTTATTTGGAGATTTAACTCAGTTAACATTCTGTCGAAAACGAATTTTGTACGTCCCTTTCGCTCTAAGAGCGCCAGCTCAACAAGCAGCCGGAATCTGAACCTTATTCACGATAGTGCAGTTTTTAACACAGACTTTGTGTCCGGGGCTTCCTTTTAAGTTTTGTGTAAATTGAATGGAGGCAACTCTATCTCTGAAGGTTTATTATTTGCCAGTAAGATAATGGGTGGAAGGTTTTTAAATGTTTAAATTAAAGTCTTCAGCTTTGCTAAAGCAAAAGGAAAATAGCAGGGCATTCTCTGCATTCAAGTGTCGTAAAAAAATTTAACACTCCTCAAATATAACTTCCATACAATAATCATTTAACAAATTATATCCGTCAACCTCGTTACAGCACAGTCCTATTATGACTAAGTATAAAAAATTACAGAATTACGCTACCGAGTCCCATAAGCATAAAAAATACAATACCATGTAATAGTCACCAAGCGACATCTAGCGTACAAAACGCTCGTAAAATTCAAACATCTGCGTTTCGGGTGCGTCGTGTCGTACAGTGAACAAGCGTCCTTATAATGAGCGATGCCATCTCTCATGTAATTTCCTCATACATTCATCATGTACGCTGTATAATTTGATGGAAAGCTGCGCGGTCCACGTCGTAGCGGCCATTTTAGTTCGTAATGAGCAACGATAGATATATTCTGTATTTTCTAATAGTCAAAGTTGTTTTTAACTGACGAAAAAAGGAGGAGGTTCTCAATTCGACACGTATATATATATTTATATTTATTTATATATATATTTTTTTTTTATGTATAACTTTTTATAGAGTGGTTCGATTTGAAAGATTTTTGTTTTTATTCGGGAGAGTATACCTCGAAGTTGGCTCATATAAAATTTATTAACATTGCTTAGGTAGTTTTTGAGTTAGCTTCAATAATACGTATTTTTCCCACTTAGTTTATGTGGATGATGTTCTTATCTATTTTGCAGGTAGTATCTAGTATTCGAATTTGTGTTGGGTTAGGTACCACCACCTAAAACGAGAAAATAATAACTTTTACAAAAAAAAAAAAAAATAACTGACTTTCAAAAAGGTTATTATTTTTAAAAATTAAACCGATGAAAAAAAGACTAAAAAATGAAAAATAAAAGTCCTTTTAGTCTAAATAACCTCCTAAATTAATTTAAGTTACAAATTTTGAGTCGGCGCGCGGCACCAAACAAACAAATTTATTGCAGTATTATAGCTTGATAGATCTTCGCTGAATGTTTGTTTAGCGCCACCTCAAAATTTGTAACTTAAATTAATTTAGGAGTTTATTTAGACTAAAATTTTTATTTTTTCACTTTTCAGTTTTTTCATCGGTTTAATTTTTTGTAAAAAAAAAGTGTTTTACTCCTACCTTTCTCTTTTTCCTCTAATATATTTTAAGTGCTGCTTTTTTTACTCACGTTATTTCGAAACGTTGTCAACCACAGAATGCAAAGCTATATTCCGCACACATTATTATAATTTACAATCTATTAAATTTCTTTTCACACGAAGCATGTCTATAAAATTTTAATGACCAGCAGGAACCTTTACATCCACATTCACCAGCCAAAGTGATTACAGAAACGTTTGTAAACAAAATTTTACGTACCGGAGGACCAATATTTCTATTGGTGTCGAGTTATTTTTGCGTTTTATGTCTTTATACGGCTCCGAACAATGGTGCTCGGTAATTTCGCGCAGGAATGAGGGCGATGTCGTAAACGACGCGAATCGCGTTCACTTGTAAGTAAACAGAACATTTATATTTTTAAGTTTACTGTCGGTTGAAGCTCGTCTGTCTCCTTTGGCAACTCATTCTGACATTCATTGCGTTGCTTTTCCTGTCCTGAGTAAAGCCATTTCGAGGTTGGTGTTTACTTTTTCCCGCGATATTATGATGTGTTGTAGATATAATGTTTATTCGGAATTTGTGTAGTATTTAAATACAAACTTAACTTACTTATTCTACATGTTAATTGACGCGAAATTAAATGCCAATCTTATTATAACGCAGAATACTTAGTATGTAGGTAATCTGAATCCTATCAGTCTGCTTAGCCTTTTCCCAACTAAGTTGAAGTCGGCTTCCAGTCTAACCGGATGCAGCTGAATACCAGTATTTTACATGGAGCGTCTGCCTATCTGACCTCCACAACCCAGTTACTGGGTAATACGATACCCCTTGGAAAGACTGGTTATCAGACTTTCGGGCTTCTGATGACCCGTAACGACTGTCAAAGATGCACGAATGACAGCCGGGACCAACAGCTTAACGTGCTTTTTGAGGCACGGAGGAGTCTCGGTATGTAATAATGGTCACCCATCTAAGGACAATCCCGGCAAGCGTAGCTTAACCTGATGGATCGACCCGTGCGGCTGTTATTACTTAGCCATGAGCTCTGATCGAATCTGAAACCTATATAAACCTAAAAATAATAAATTTCTAAAAAAGCTATATAACGGTAGAGATGTGCCCATAGGCACATCTCTACCACAAAACCGCAAAACAGCGAAACTGCTTGATGTTTCGCTACTCGAGTAGCGGAGCATAATGCGGGTCACTAGAATTAAACAACTTTTTCACTGCCATGGTATCGCGGTGAAGGTGTGCTAATGGCCTATAAATCTGCAATGGAACTCCCCACAAAAATAAATTGAAAATAACCGACATAATAATTCAACATCCCACATATGTTTACAACACAAGCAAACTATCACATAACCTCGCCGTCCCGCACTAATTCATTGAAACGCTCCGTCGTAAACAAACAAACTCTTGCGAGAGCAGTGTCATACGCAAACACGTAACCTATTATTTTGTGCGTATTGTCTCTAGGCCACGTACCCCGCGTACCGCGTACCGAAAGACCACGCAGAGATACGCCAGGTGACATAATAAACATAACGTGAACGCGTGCGTTTTATCGTCTAGTTTATAATAAGCCGATCTTATGCTATTACATAGTTAGGTGAAATGTGAGAACGTTCTTGGTATTGTAAATGAGTCTTAGTAGTTAAGTGCAATGTGTTGTGTAGACTAGGGCTAGCTTTTTCCATGTCCAGAGAAGGTATGATTTTTAGATGACACCAACTACGCAGTTGCCCCTTGTCTATGTTCTATAAAGGTGAACGCACACCTAGACGCGCCGCAGGAGCCGCACGCACCACGGTCAACGCATTTTATAAATCCACGCCGCATGACCCGCATTTCAGTAAAATGCTGTAGGTATACAGACTACACGAGCGCGTGCGGATGATGTCATCAAACTTAGCGCGTTCTATTCGATGCTTGCGGCGAGTTATTCGTATCGTATTCTGTCCGAGATCTTACAATATAATAAGATGTACAGAAGTGGATACGATTCCGATAGCACTGTGCGTGTGCTGTGTTTGGTGCGTGCGGCACGTTCGGCGCGTCCGACGCGTACAATGTGGATTGCGCGAGACCATGAGAAAATGCGATGACTGCGGCGCGTTTGGCTCCTGCGGTGCGCGTTCACCTTTAGAAATGACTGTCTTACTATAAACCATAGATAGAATGCTTTTCTCTATAGATTGACTTGATTTTGGAAAAGATTTATTGCTGAATTCTATAAAAGTTTGTAATAGTATATGTGAGCATCCTTAAATCTGCCTCTGCTCTTGTTTCGCACTTACACGTGTTTGTACATCACCCTATAAGGCTCTTTTGTACAGTTGTAGATAACATCGGGCTGTGATGTAAAATTTAAGAACTTTGCACCCCTTTATGTACCCAGTACTTATTATTCTCTTCAGAAAGATAACCAGTTACTTCAATTACGTCTCATGAAAAAATAACGGCATCGTACTCCATTCATATAGAACGGAATATTGTCCTATATTAGGTACTAATAACAAAAAGAAAGTCACAATGAACCGAAGATGGCGGTTGTGATGTTCTTATAATAGGACAAGTGAGACGGTACTACTTGTAACTTGTGTTGTAATAAAATATTACGAGCGCAGTCGCATTCAAACGACATTTTATTTTCACGTTCTTATTAAAGTACATGTTTTGTTTAATAATTTTATTTTTTAAATCAAGACTTTTCCAGCTTTAATGTGTTATTAAAGCTCTATGTATGTAAACTTAAAAAATTACTGGTATAGGAGTTGACTGGTAGAAATTTTCACGTAAGGAATAAGCGTTTTACCTCCTCCATGCGACTTTCTCTCTCTCTCGCTGCCTGTCTGTCTCTTGCTGCAGGTTGTCATACACGTTTTTTTAATAAATTATCGCATAACACTTTTCATAAGTGGTTTATTTTCGAGGCAACTGCAGACATCGTTTCATTCTCTCATATTTCATTATTTCACATGAACATCCATGTAAAATTATGAAATCAGAGCAATGCATAACCCATAAAACTCCCAAAATAGCTACTTCACTAAGCCCATTAAACATAACAAACACCATACATCACATTCCCTAATTACAAGTTATCAAAACAGCTCCTAAACTCGTAAGAGAGCGGGCACACGGGCGGCGCGTTAAGCGAGCGTATCAGATTATAATGTAATCCTTAATATCACGTTAGAGGTAAATAGCTCGCGATAACAGCGCACACGTCGGTGTGAACCTTGTACTACGGGCATCACGTAGCTAATAATGCCTGTAAGTTCTGTGAGACATACGGACGGACGGATTGGTAGCTCGGTGGCGAGCGTTTAGGTAGAAAAAATTAAACGATTTTTAATTAAATGAGATATTATCTTCTATACTTTATAATAATAAAGCTGAAGAGTTTGTTTGTTTGTATGTGCTAATCTCTGGAACTACCAGTCGTAATTGAAAAATTATTTTTGCATTTCATAGCCCATTTCTTGAGGAAGGTTATATATTATTTAACATCACACTACAACCCTTAGGAGTCAAGCTAAAAGAAAAAAAGTCAGAAAACGCTAAGTAAAAACCAAGTTATACCGCGGTGGGCGATGCAATACGATGCGGTGGGTCGGGGTCTGAAATTTCACGTGGACGAAGTCGCCGGTAGAAGCTCGTAGGTACCTATATAAAATTGACGATAAAATATCTTGAAAATCAGTCTATTGGTGGCTTTTTATATAGTAATCACATTTTCGTTTATTTGTGCCATTTAAATGAGTACGCACTGCTCTAAACTATCCGATATTAAGTATCGAAAACAGTGGAGCGCAAAAATCCTTAAGCTCTAAAAGCCTTTAAGTACCAAAGCTATAATTTTAAACAAATTCAAATAAATAATTGAAAATCGTCAAAACCTCTACAGCCTTTGCCTTACGCCTGAAAACTCGAAAGGCACAAACACTTTCAGCTAATCGGCCTTAATATTTCCACAACCGTATGTAGGCCTCACTCCGCTAAGCTAAACTGGGTAACTTTAGACACCATAAAACAGTTCCAAGTACCAGATAAAGATACATAGTGGGTATACGTGAAATTTATAAAGGCATGGAGCCACGTGGTGGCTTGATGAAGCGAACCCACTGCTAAGATTGTTCTTAGTTTGTCTTTGAATTAGTTTCAACTCCGGACTCCGTCACCCCGATGAGTTCAAGGAATCACGTTATAGATATATGTTTGAATGTAAGCTTGGACTTGTAAATTATGTGTAGGATTATGAAGCTCAAATTAAAAAGAGGTTCTAATGAAGCCTCTTTACTATAAACCTACAACCGGATCGAGTATGTTCTTTAAGGTTATGAGAATCTTTGGGACCGAAAAATGGTGAACTTACGATGTGGTCGATTGTCTGTCTACGGAAGCGGCCGTAACGGCTGTCATGACAATATGTCATTATCACCAGTATTTGACACTACGATTTGACATTAAGACAAACCCCGCCCTCCAAATATATAAATCGCTAGTTTTGCCTTCACCGTACTGAGTCACAAGTAAACGTGTCAATACTGAGAAGAGTGAGCTCACACGTTATTAAACAGCGTTTCCATGATAATCAAGTGACGTCACTGCGTCATTGTGTGTCAGAAATGTACAAAACGAAACAGAAATGTGTCTATCTTTTGAGGCGGTTGGGCGAATCTAACGATTTAAATCTTTGCCGCTGTCATCATTTTCATGACAGCCGTCACTGCGGCCATTAGTGGCGGCCACCACTCTTCTAGGAAACCGTAGGAATACGAGTGAAAATTGTTTATTATAAAGCCAGAGTTTACAGCAGAAATATACGATCCGCCAAATAAAATCACATAATCTTATTTCAAAAAAGTATAAACCGCACATTCTAAATAACCCTCTAAAATTCAATGCGGCGTACGGAACCTGAAAAGGGGAATAATTCGAAAGCGATTGCGTCGCGACCAAAAATCATAGGAATAAATTATCTTTATTCGGTTTATTCGAAAGTCACCGCATTCTGTGGAGCTGTGGTGCTGGCGGCCCGCCAAACAGTGAAAGTTTAGAAGACATTGGCCTACCGAATTTGTTTTGTACACGAACGTAGCAAGGGGGCTCGAGCCAAGATTCCGTGGCTGAAGAAATCGAAAGTAGAATCTACTGTAAACATTCAAAAATTTTATGGCAGGATTTTGGAGATGAGCCAAAACGTATAGCACTTTTTCCTGATATCTTTGTTATCGAAAACCGTCAGAGATTTACGCAGTGAAATCTGATAATATGTGTTTGTAACTTTTGATGCAATACAATTTCTCACGATTTTATGGTGTGGTTTTTCTATTTTCATATCTAAAGAAACGTTAAAGCTAAGAGAGTTTACACTAAGAAACTCTATTTCTTATAATTTAAACAAGAAACACCAACATCAAGTAATGTTGTTACAACTTAATAACCCATATCATATGCAAGGCACAAACATTTTTACTCCTCGTATTACGGGGTTCATTTAACCTAAATTACATAGATCAACTAAGTAGGGCAGTACCACAATAGCTCAGTATACTGATGCCCCAGGGAGACTGTGGAATGAGACGTCCATAGAACTAAACTGACACCCATGAATTTGCCGACAATGTAGGCGGAGGCGCGGCTCTAAACAGAAGTTACGGTGTTAAGTGGGTAACAGCGGCCTTATACCTCCGCATTATAGGGTTATACACGCCTTTCTGCGACGCTTTATGTTCGTCGTAAAGTCGCTTGTCTGCTCGCATATGCCCACCTTAGCAATGAGATATTGGTCTATAAAAGCATTTTTATTTTAGCCGCGTAATTATAAAGGGCAGGTCGGTGTAGGCTTGGTTTAGTGTGGTGCCGCCTTAATACTGTGAATGGAATCAATCTACTATAGTCGAATTGATGTGTGTATTTTTTTATAGATAATTACTAGATACATAAATATATTATGTTTTATTTGGCTGGCATACATACGAAGGCCTTAGCTAATTAGCGGTCAAAACTATTAAGAATAATTTTAGAATATCAACTATTATAAATAATTCAAGGTCACTTCGGAATAGATTAACCCTTCTGACCTTATCAGAAGCTATTTTAGTTATATTAAGTGAATATTCTCTAAATAGTAGAATCGATCTCTTCTATTTTAATCCTTCGAGTGCTATAAAGGCTGTAGGCGCTACAAAGGTATTCATTAATAACAATTTATTTATTAATAATCAGGCTGTACAAGAAGATCGACTCCCAAGATACAGGCATATGTCTAGTTTGTTTTCCAATCTTCTTGTATAAACTAAATTGAACTAAACTAAACTAAAATCAGTGAAGATAAAAATAATAAGTCAAAATAAAACACTTAAGTATACATTGCACAATAAAATCATCAGTGTGAGATCAATAAAATAAAATAATAATTAACTAATAATATCGAATAATACGTAATAAATCAACAAAAATTTAAGTGTAAAGTGTAGGTATGAGTGTGTGATAGAGAGTGTGTGTGTGTGATGTGAACGTGAGCTTAGGAGTATACTTAGTTAGTATGATGTTGCTTATAATATTAATACCTATGTATAAATAATATTTTCTGTTTCATCGTAGGATTGTGTAAGAATGCTAGAAACAAAAACAATGCTAGAAACAAAAATTGCATAATTTATAGTCAGCCTATAATGTTCCCATTGCTGGTACACAGGTCTCCTCTCTGTGAGTGAGAGTGGGCCGTAATCCACCACGCGTGCGCAGTGTAGGTTGGCGAGTTTTCGGGATTAAGACATGCCGCGGGCGTTCTCACGATGTTTTCTTTCATCGTTTTGAGAGTAGTAGTGATGAAGTAAATTACACAAAGTAAAACGCCTGGGTTCGAACCCACGATCAAGTCGTGGCTGGTACCACTGCGCCACGATTGCTCAATAAAAAGTAATTTTCATTAAACATTTTTTGAATTCCGAACTCACGCTTTTCAACTTCCCGACATTCCGACATAACATGATTAAGTTGAAAGTACACTTAAGTGTAAAGTTAATTACTTCCGAGTCAGTCCTGCCTTGTAACGGACAAAACAAACAGACGGATTTGAGAGGCTCCTATGTAAATGACGCGGCCGACCGGTGGGGCTTGAGAGATCTACAGACTACCGTAAGAGGAGCAACTCCTTTGGAGATGTGTGCCTATCTGTGACGTACACAGCGACCAACTTTGACTTGCGTTTGTGTATCACGGAAGTGATTGCGTAGGACAACGTTTCAGGGTAGGATAGTTTGTAATTCATTTTGTAAATAACTGTGCCTTGCAGGGTCCTTATTATGAACTACTAATGACATCATGATTCCGTTGCGAGAGAGAGAGAGTTTTTTATTTGCTTAAACATATGTGTGTACATACATAGAAAGTGCATACAAGATGATATAGTAAATTAAGTGCAAACATGTTTGTCACTACGTGATTCATAAAATAAAATAAAAAATAACAAAATATTAAAAGTTGTCATACTTATTATTAATAGGTTATTAAAATTATAGAATAAATTAACATTATTATAGAAGTAGCTCCAAATTAATTGAATTACTTATGTCAAGACGAATTCCTTTTCATTAAGGAACTCAGTAACGCTATAATATGCTCTGGCGGTCAAAAAAGAACGAATTTTATTTTTAAACATACCATTGAGGTAGTTAGATAGATATAGTTAGATGCGAAAAAGGAATGGTTCTTATAGGTCATGTATAGCTCCGTCTCTCTCTAGCACTGGAAAAATTATGGCATTAATAGTTCATAATACGGCCCCTGATATAGCTATTTCAGGGGTCCGTACATAATCAGCGTATACTGTTCCTACTGCTGGGACACAGGCCTCCTCTTTCTGTGAGAGGGAGTAAACAAGAAAGAAAGAAAAATTGTTTATTCTGTCGCAAGCCGCAAGGTTGCCTGCTTGTCTACTTATACTTCGGTGAGTGTGCCCGAGAACTCCACGACCTGATTCCACTGGCCCCCTTCTACCATCGGACATCTAGACGCACTGCCAGTTACCATGCGAATTGGTGGAATAGCAACTAGGTAGTTGCTATTCCACCAATTCGCACTAAGCGTTTCCAAATGTCTTTTATAATGCGCACAGCAAAAGAATGGAACTCACTACCTGCGTCAGTGTTTCCGAGCGCATACAACCCTAATCTCTTGAAAGTTAGAGTGAACAGGCTTCTTCTGGGTAAGCTCACTCCATCGTCGACTCTGTCAGATACAGAGTTGACGATGGAGTGAGCCTCCGACCTAGACTAGAGTCAAGAGCAAACCCATCTTAAATAAAAAAAATAAATTAAAAAACGCACAATCATTACATAAAATACACACATATAAAGTAACCAAAAGCCTCGTATTCAAGCAGTATAAAGTTGACAATTTTGTCCATTGCTCGCTGTCAGGGCCAGGGACCAAAGACAATTTACATTGCCTCTGTGTTGCGACACTGACAAATGACAACAAACAATCAAAACAAAAACAAAATGCCGAATTGCAGAGTGGAAAATAACTACTTTTGTAACAAACAAAAAACAATAACAAGAACAATTAATCCGTGCGTCGCATCTGTGCAAGAACAGGTCGTTGCTCAGCAAAATACTGTGACTTCCGAAGTCACACCCGACCCTATCATCAACAGCGCTGAATTTCAGCAACTACCTCTTGAATGACATAATGACGTCCCCCTTGTGTGGCTTATTAAATCGGGTATGTAAAACATTCCACAGAAGTAAGTGTTTTTAGCTTTTATGTAGTTACAAATAAAAAAATACATAAAATAAGGCCAGAATACAATGAAAATAAAACATAAATACTAAATAATTACTATAGACGTTGTGTACAGTGTGGTGTGTTTCCTATTACAATATTATTTTAGTCAATAAAATTTCGATAGCTACAATAACAATAGGTACTCCAAATTAGGACTTCAATTGATACACCATAAATGTCATAGATATGCCGCAGCCAAATTGTATAACGTGGCGTAATACAAAACGTCTAGCCGACTTACATAAAGGCGCTGTTTTCTATTACGGCTCATTGACGTTCAGCCAAAATGTCGTATCCGGCTAACCTTTAGCCCTATTGCAGACAGATCAAAGTATAGGGTAACCAAGCCAAGTAACTGCGACTAACTTGGAAATAGCACTCGCTCATGTGCATAACTCCAGCTTCCTCACAGCTGCACAAGGAAGGAAAAAACTGAGTGATAATACTTAAAAAGTGTTGAAATTACGATCAAAAATCGTGTGAGTAGCTGGAGTAACGTCACCCCAGCTGCTCATGTCATATCATCAGAACGAAAGAAGATATTATTTTGTATTATAGCTCAAAAATTAAGGCATACTAGCTGCCATAGGCAAAAATTTTAAATCTCTGGTCAAAATACTCTATGAGTTATTAAACCTTTAGATATGTGCAAGCTGGAGTGACGCCACCCCAACTGCTCATGTCTTATCTTCCGAATGAAAGAAGATAAGATTATGTTTTACGGCTCAAAACTTAAGGCATAATAGCTGCCATAGGCAGCAAAATTTTCAAATCTCTAGGTCCCGTAGTTTCTACGTAATAAACAAAAAATGGTTTCCGCGCCAAAAAATTCAAATTATTGCCTCGGAGCAGGTAAGGAGCGGCGTTGCCGTTCCGTGCGCTACATTATCAGTTTGTTGGAATTTGAACTAGATTATAGACTGGGAGCCGACAACATACTTTAATATCAGTCTTAGTACTGGCCACAGTTATAAAAAAAATTGAATTTAAAATTTTCTTGTAATCTTGTTTCGATTTTTCTTTAAGTTTTGTTTCGATAAGCCGCTTGATATTCTGAAAATTATCATAACTTTGTGTAGTTATGTTGTCTTGCAGTAAAAAGTACGTATCTACAGAATATATTGAAATGAAGAAAAAAAATATTTTGTCCTGTTTAAAATACTCAATATATTTATTGCTTCCACATGTGAAATTAGGTGGTAGGTTTACAAAAAATGTGATCATTGTGGACCCTGTTGGGCACTGCAAAAGTAGGAGAGAGGAAGAGGGCTTTTATTTGACTATTTAGTTGAATCTAATGTACTATTTATATTGTAATTATTTTATAAAAACATGTACCTAATTTAAAGTTTATCATTCAAATATTCGTTGACACTATAATAGCATTTAGATAAAAGATACTGGTTTAATTTATTTATGAATATAATTATAATATATTCGTAAATAAATTAAAACAATATCAAAATTTTTGTTGTTCTTTAATTAATTCTGGTAATACAAGATACAATGCGTCTTTTAATAGAAACAATTTTTAGGTTTTCGTTAAGTTTACGCCAGTATAAAAATACTGGTAGTTGCGTCTTTTTTTGCTGATCCGAATATGTAAATAACTATATGTCGAAAAAATATTCTGATTCGTCTTTTATCCTTATGACGGCAGAAAATGCCACACAAACGAAGATATATGGACACAACTACTCCAACCAGAGTCGTTACAATGATCCAAGAAGGTAATCCACAGGTTCGGGTAGAGTTCGCATTACAACTGCTCACGAGGATCGGTACATCCGGCTAAGTGCCCACCGAGAACGCACAGTGACGTCACGTAATTTACAAAATTGCTTACCATTGGCAACGGGTAGTCATATCAGTGACCAACCTATCCGGAATCGATTGCACGAAGCCCAGCAAACTTCAAAACGACAAGTCGTTCGAATTCTTTTGTCCAGGACACAACGTGGCACATGCCAATCGTTCCACCACTGCTTCGGTCATGCTCTGACTCATATACCTAATTAATTTGAATCAACACAATAGGACAGTACAATATTATACAGATTCACGATTGTCTTTTTTATTTTCTTCAAAGAAAAAGTTTCCCGTTTATCCAGATAACTGCTATTGTAGCCCAATTCTACAATATTTTCGTAACTGAGTCGTTGTTCGTCCAGATTATGTTATCCCGATTCTCCCAATATTATCGTAACACACCCGACAATATCCCTCCGATTTCTTATCACAACAAACGTCACATAATTCGAGTATCGCTGTGCGCAACACGCGTTTTTGTCACACGAGGAAATAAAATTTTCTGTAACACCGCAAACACATTACACCGTCGAAATGTGTGTATTTGTGCGCCAGAGATTGTGTACCTATTTATTTTTCGTCCGAGGATCCCCTCTCCCCCCGCAGCCTCGTGCCTCAGCTCCTGAAGCCTCAGCTCTCCTCCCCCTCCCCACCTCTCATCCCCGCGCCCCTCACGTGACACTCGCATTATTTGTGCGACCCCCGGCTGTTTGCGCACGTGTGTGAGGACGCCAAAACGTACTACAATATTTATGTGTTCGGTAGCCACAATCGAAATTATTTATGCTTTTTATATATGGAAATCTCGGCCTTTGTCCCGCCCGTGGTCGCTCGTATTTTTAGCCCTAAATTGCTTTTATTCGACGACTGACTTAATAATATTTCTGTAATTAAAATCTCGTCCCGAACATTTTCAACGCGGCGGGGGTGTTATGAGCAATTTATGCGATTTTTTTTTTGCCAAATGAGTATTTTTAAAAGCGGCAATTAATCGCCTTGATATTGCGGCAGGTTACCATGTTTTCGGACTTCCGTAGATTAATTTAGGGGTAAAAAAAGCGTTGTTTATTTGTCAAGTTGTGAAGTAATCTGGCTCATATATATTGCCAGACAAAGAAAAACGTACGCAGACAAAGTTGTGACCGTTCGTTCATTTTAAATTTGTCAAATACGAAATATTGTGTTTTTATTAACAAAGGGTCAACCCTAAAGTATTTCACTGGAAACAAAAAAAAATACAATTTTGTTTACCTTTCAAATTTTAGGACCCAATAGATATTCCTATTTTCCCTAAATATTCTCCTTATAAAGCCCCCTCATATTAATTACATACGTCTGCAGATCGATGGGCGTGCGGGGCACATACCCCGGCCGGCGGCTCTCACGTCTCATTGATAGCGGATTATCCTCTAAGATTAGACCACCGCTTGGAGTTGCGACCTCCAACTATCCGTATGAGACTCCTTTATTATACGCATATGTATAAGTCGTATGTAAGCTTTTGATTGGTTTTATGTAAGAGGAATATTTTGTAAGGAGAAGGATTAATATGCGTGGGCAAATGGATTATGTTTTTACAGTTTAGGTTAGGTAACTATTTCTCGACCTCATCTAGTTTTAAAATATTATTATTTCTTTTGACGTGTACAATTTATATAAAAATAAAAATATAATTTACTTAATCTGTTTCAATTTGTCTAAAATTTGCAAACATACTTGAATAAAAATCAACCTGCCACATCAAAAAGCCACAACACGTCAACGTTTCAAAACAGAAGAAAAAAATAACATTATATTCGTGTCCTACCTACCTACTCCTTCAAAAATCGATTCGCCCATTACCCACCACTCTCAAAACACTCAAAACCAAAAGAAATTAAGGAGGAAAAAAACCATGCAATACAAACAAAAGAGAGAGAATTCCTCATCCGTAATCTCTTTAACTGGCATTTGAACGAAACGTTTCAACCGCACTCAATACTGGGCTTTTGAAAAGGTCTTTACAAGAACAGGAAACATGCGCTTGAGGCCCAAACACGGACAAACACGGCTTCTTATTATTGAGCTGAGGACCATCAAAAGCTAAGCAAAGAGGTTGAGATTAGCGGGGACGCCTGCAGGCGTTTTGAGAAATTATAAAGGTGTTTTTTTTTTAATTAGGTGACTTTTTGGAGTTTACTCCCTAAGAATCGATTTTCATGTATAAGGTGGAATGGAAACAATATAAGGAGTGAAATACAAGCAAAACGTTGTCACGTTTCATGTTTTGTTTATTTTCGGCTAGTCTTCATTGTAGCGGTCAGTCTATCCACTATATTCAAAGACAATCGTACATAAGAGTAAACTCCACTCGTGCGTCGGAGCTAATACACACTTGTTAGGCTTCCGTACCTCAAAAGGTAAAAAGAAAGAAAAGGTAAAAAGAGAGACACACGAGTGATCCTGTAATGGTTCCGCCATTACAGGATCACTCGTGTGTCTCTCTATCGGTCTGGCTGTCTGTCTGTCTGTCTGTCCGTCTGTCACAGCCAATTTGCTCCGAATCGAATGGACCGATTAAGTTGAAATTTGGTATATTTATGAATTTCTGTGACCCAAACACGGACGTGTAATTTAAATAAATGAATTTTGAATATGGGGGTCAATTTTGGGGCAAATAAAATAAAACAAATCATTTTTGTAAACTGTACCGTATGACATATCAAATGAAAGGGCTTACGGTGAGGGTCTCAAATATTATTATTTTTTAATTTTAATATTTTTTTTTTAAGTTTTGTAAGAAAATAAACGAAAATTGACCATTCCTCGCCTTATCTCCGAAACTACTGAGCCTAAAATTAAAAAAAAAACAGCAAATAATTCTATACCTATAGATTACAGGAAAACTTATAAGAAGTCTATGTCTTAAAATAACATGGTAAAGCTCTCAATATTGTGCGTGCAAACATACATTTGCAGTTGGAATGTATGGGAGAAACTGTTTTTCAACTACAATGTTAGGTTTGTTCTTGGAATAAATTCATCCAACTACGGAACCCTTCATTGTGCGTGGTGCGACACGCACTTGGCCTGTTTTTTTTTTATAGAGTTGACACATCAACATCACAGAGTTTAGTTACAGAATAATCCTTTAACTCTACAAAAAAATATTAAAACAAGCATAAATGCCTTTGGCACCTAACTTCATAATTCATGCTATTTTCAATCCAATAATAATTTTCTGAGTAAACTATGCGCCGTCGAGACTAGGCCAATTTTTCGCGTTGACAACTTAAACGTGACTTATCTCCGCTTAATCCAACGTTGCAAGTGCTTTAAGTGCTTAAACCTTAGAAGATTTGCCAGAATTAGTTAGTCAATGTGACCTTTTACGCCAATAGTATATAATCTTCTTCCAAAACTCTCGCCCTTCTTGAGAAACTGCAAAGTCATCTTACCAATCTTTTACGGTTGCTGTCAGATGGATAAAATCTCAATCGGGAACTCAATCACTTCATCAATTCTTTCTTGTCTTTCTGCTTTATTTAGCAGTCTCAATTCTCTTTTAACCGACTTCAAATAAAGGAGGAGGTTCTTAGTTCGCCAGAATCTTTTTTGTTTTCTTTTTTTATGTATGTTCCCTGATTACTCGAAGACGGCTGGACCAATTTGGAAATTATTTTTTGTCTCATTGTCCATCATCAGTTCAGCGGAAAGCTCCATTTGGTGAAGTGGAACTGATGATGAAGATCACAGATGGCCGCCGCAACTCAATAATAAGTCTTGCAGGGGTTGCGATTCGATTAGATACTTTACTAAGCAATTAATGCTCGTCACAATGCATATGGCGAAGTGGAGCTGATGGTGACTTCACCATCAGCATCAGCATCAGCCGAAATTAAGGTTATTTTTCGCTTGAATTAGTGTTTTCTTTTTTGGAAGTCGGTTGTTTTTTTTTTGGAAAAAGCTGTTTATAGAATTCACAACCAAAAACGTAGACCAACACTGAAATACAGCCAATTCAGCAAAGAACTTTGACAAAATAAAAGCCACCGTACATAAAGACTATCTAAATTAATAAACCGTGATTTTAATTTTCGCAGTACAAAGTTAATCGAGGAAATATACCTCGCCTTCAAAGAAACATTCGTCAGGTTATAAAACCGGTGACGTCAGAATTCCCTTGCAATTGAACTCAACCCGGAACTGACAGAATAGATAGCCACAGAAGGCCAGCTCTATACAAAGAGCGAAAACAGGGATAAATACGTTACGTGTGACGATCTCTAATGGCTAGTTTACACAGTGTGAACTAACGTGCGAGTCGGCCTACCGAGCAGCTGCAGTGTAGCAACTCGCACCGTGTGGACGTATCATACGAGTTACTCGCACTTGCGAGTTGGGTTGCTACCAGCCGAGTTACTTCAACATTTTTTGTTTTCACTCGCCTGCTCATCTCGCTCGCCATGAGAGTGATGGGGTCCATCACTCTCATCGTTTGGACGCTTTCGGCAGTAGCTCGTCAGTCTGCCGCAAAAGGATCCTGTATAATCTTTCCAACCACACAACTCACAAGAGACTAGGCAGCTACTCTCACAATGAAAAAGTACAAGGTAAGCCGAGCTACTGACATGAGAGTACACAGTGCGAGCAGCTGTCTACTATCTAGTCAGCAGCTCGCACTGTATAAACAGCCAAGGCAAGCCGAGCTACTGACATGCGAGTACACAGTGCGAGCAGCTGTCTACTGTCTAGTCAGCAGCTCGCACTGTGTAAACAGACAAGGCAATCCAAGCTACTGACATGCGAGTACACAGTGCGAGCAGCTGTCTAGTTAGCAGCTCGCACTGTATAAACAGACAAGGCAAGCCGAGCTACTGACATGCGAGTACACAGTGCGAGCAGCTGTCTACTGTCTAGTCAGCAGCTCGCACTGTGTAAACAGACAAGGCAATCCAAGCTACTGACATGCGAGTACACAGTGCGAGCAGCTGTCTAGTTAGCAGCTCGCACTGTGTAAACAGCCAAGGTAAACTGAGCTACTAACATGCGAGTACACAGCGCGAGTCGCTGTATACTGTCTAGTCAGCAGCTCGCACTGTATAAACAGCCAAGGCAAGCTGAGCTACTGACCACAGCTCGCACTATGTAAACCAGCCATAACAAACGCCAGTCGCAAGTGCACTTACATTCGCTGTACATAGACGCGTATTTGTGTGCAAGCGTTTTCGCTTGTTGTATGGAGCCGACTTTCTGTACCTATCTATTTCGTGCCCCGGAACTGACTGAGTAACCCTTGTCAATGGGCAGTTATCACAATGGCCGACTTCGCTTTCCCCGGGAAATTACTCACAAAACGTATTCTTTATCACTGAGAAATGTTTCAGAATATTGTATGGAGTTTTCGGTTATGATTTAGGGGTTCTGTTGATGATAAGGTAACTCACAAAGTTGGATGAGTTATTTATTGTAACTAAATGGGGTAGTTGTATAAGTTGATACAACTTTTGAAACATTTTCGATATTTTCAACCGGTCCTTTTGACAGTAGAAGCAGTTTACCCAAGTGTTTGCAAATAAAATATAAAACACAATTTAAATCTTTTGCGGTAACAATATCCTTGCAATCGGTCCAGTAAATTTATTTTACGCACGCACAAACAAACAAAAACACTTTCTTCCCCTATAACATTTAGTAAAATATTTCACACTTTCCGCCTCAAAACGGCAACTTTGTATCATTTGCATTTTCCACAAATTAGAAGAAGGACAAAATAAAATACAAAAAAAAAACCAACAACAAAAACAAAAAAAATTGTATATATTTCTCAAAAGACTATTATGGGAAAACATCTCTTCATTCAAATGGGGTCAGAGAACAAGGTCGTAGATAATTTTGTATACTTAAATCCTTGACAAAAATAAATAACTACATTATATATATTGCCCCAATTGCAAAGAGTTTGTACTCCAAGTGAACCTCATTCTCCTTGCAATTAACCCAAAATGTAGTTTTTACCGCAACTCAGACGAAGGTAGCAGGCATCCTGCCAAGCTCTCAACAATGTATCCGTCGACACTTTACTAATGGAGAAATATTGTACCTAATTGACATTCTAAATCTGTAATAAGATGGAGTTAAAGTGGTTGTAGAATTATTTGAAACAGAAGTTGAGTAAGAAAGTGGTAGTTGGAAACTTGGCAAGGTAGTTGTAATAAGTGCATATGAGAATATAATTGAGGAAAAGTTTTCTTGGCAGCGAATAATCTGTGCAAATTCTTGCACTTACGAGTGTTCCTTTAAACTAATGAGCTTATTTGCCATTTATATATTTAAGGCGACGATAACCACTCAATCTGCCTAGCCTTTTCCCAACTATGTTGGGTAGGCTTCCAGTCTAACCGGATGCAGCTGAATACCTATTTTACACGGAGCGACTGCCTATCTGACCTCCACAACCCAGTTACTGGTACAATACCCCTTGGTAAGACAGGTTGTCAGACTTTCGGGCTTCTGTCGACTGTTAAAGATCCACGAATGACAGCCGGGACCAATGGCTTAACGTGCTTTGCGAAGCACGGAGGAGTTTTGGTATGTAAAGTTGGTTACCCATCTACGAACCAACCCCGGCAAGCGTAGCTTAGCCTGATGGATCGACCCGTGTGGCGGTTATTACTTAGCCACGAGCTCCTCATTCACATCGATCACGTTCTATCACGTCTAAACGAGTAGTGTTAATGATTTGGAAAAAATATTTTGTTAAATTTGAGCATTTTCTTATTAACTCTATATGTGAATATTTTAGGTTAGGTTAGTTAATATTTTGTTTTATGCATAATAAATTAATAATGCGTCTAATTTGGGACAGTGCTCCTTGATGGGCGAGTCCTATTACTAGCTGGACGTATACGACGCGTTGCGTGAGCTCAGCACAGAACATGCAAGCTAACCTCTCAAGGCCTTTGACATATATCTACGTCTTAAAAAAGGTTACCTAAAAGTATTAAAAACTGAAGGTTGTATTATGATTATTGCACGTAGTAAAGTATCAAAGTAAGATAAACATTATATCTCAACCTCTACTCATCTCCTTTTGCAGATACAGGAACCAGGTGTGAATTTTCTCTACAGAATAAAAAAACATTTTTACAAAAAAAAAACAGAGTTCCAAAAAAAACACTAGTGAAAAATAACTTTAATTTCGGAAGTCGGTGTCTTTGGATTTGTATTTTAATTTTTTTGCCACCGACTTAATTCCGACTACCTAGAGAACATACCCTTTCAAATAAATAAAAAAGTTTGCAGCTATGTCTATATATGACGGAGTTATGCCCAAGCATATATACAAGTATGATATATAAACATCCGAATTGAGAACTCCTCCCTTTTGGAAGTCGTTTAAAAAGGAGCATCCTGTAATGGACGGAACACAAGAACAATATCCCTCATTACGGGAAGTGTCACGATCTACCAGCACGTTATTAGCACTCCTGGCCGATTTTTAATAACGGCCGCTGGCCACGATTTGCCCTAATGGACACTTTTAAAGACCAAATGAATATTTAAAAGTGAATGCCATCAAATTTAAATGTTATAAAATTAATTCAACGGATATTCTCCGCATTTATTGGTTTTCACGATAACCCAATCGTTAAGGTAACATTATCGGTGATTATGAATAATTTTCAACAGTTTAATTTATTCTGGTAAAGTTATGGAAAGTTTATTGCAATGAATTTTCCTCTATATTGAAATTGAGAAATATGTGATTAGTCTAATTTGAAATGATGAATATAGATAGGTAGGTACTACAGAATGAAACTAAACTTATCACAAACTACGTCTACGTCATTATTTTCAGTACCTACACGTTGTTTTATAAGTAATTACTACAACAAGCAAAGCATAAAATGCCTACGTTGTTATAATTCACTTAAATCCATTACACAACTTTGATTGTGTTACCAGCACTGACGTTCGAACAGCCTTGCAACTAAATTTCTATCGAATACATAACTTTGTACTCAGTGTGGTACAGGTACGGAGAAAGTAAAGAAATTTAAACATTGCCCATTACTCCTTGGCGACTGGCCGGCCACGTCAGCAACGTCGGCCACTCATTAATAGTAAAAAGCAACCGCAGCTCAGCACGGCCGGGTAGACAGCGACTGAAATGGGTAATAAAAGTAATAAAGTGTATTGTTTGCCAGTAGATCGATAGCCAAAGACCCATTTAATTAATGACCAATCTCTCGAGACTCACCGGCACTTACACTAATTAATTAAAGTCTGCTGCAAACGGAGTAATAAAGTGAAGTCTCATGTTTGCTTTCATTGTTTTTAAAGAAAGGCCTTTTCCTTCGCTCAGTTATCGGCGAAGTGTCCAATGTTATTAGGCGCACGGATGAAATTTCCCTATATATCGGCGCTTGACGCAATCAAGGAGATTCGATTGAAGACAAGATTGAGCTGCCGCTCAGAAGATTAGATGGAGCACCTATCACTTTGCACCGGCGATCTCCTGCCCCATCCCCGAAAATGGCGACGTTTAAAAACTGGAATCCACTTTGTGATCCGAATGCGATGAGTCGTATCGATTGTGTTTACCCGATTACTTGAATCGATTGCCATTGCTTATAGCACTCGATTGAATAGCATAATCATGTTTGGAATATTATTAGGCGTTGTTTATTATTCGTACTTTAGTTTGAAACTTTTCGAATCTCATTATTAGGCAAGTTATGCTGCGATGGCGGAGTTTGTTTTTCTTCATAATTGAAATTGATTAATAGGTCAGGAATATAAACAAGCTCTGTATGTACTTATAATAAACCAACATCTAGAAGATATAGACGTAATATTTACGTCAGATGAAAGGTACATTCTGTAATTTTTATTACTAAAACCTATTTTTGAAGACCTGTTTTCGAAGTAATATAAAAAACAGAGAAAACAGTGAATAAGTACATAACATAAAATTGTTTCATTGAGTTCAATAGAAGGCAATATTTTGAGCCACCTTTGATGTTGGCTTATTTAAACAGAGGGGTTTCTATGCCTTTATTGCGTCACTCGAAAATGTTTTTCCTTTAGATGTACGTACAAATATAAGTCATGTATTAGGTAAACATATTGCGTCTTATATGTTCTTTGTATCAACAACTCTTCAATATATCTAATATGAATTTAATATCAAGTGTACTTCAACGGTTTCGTTCTACGATTTCTGCTAATGAAATCTATGAAAGGTTTCGTTTCAATCAAACCCAATAGGCCAATTAACTACGGTTCTGAAGGAATTTAGATTTAGTTTCGAATGATATTAACGTTCTGTTGTTATTTGTCGTTTGAATTATAAATATCAACTCTCAGATTTTTTTTTTGTGATGTGTTTGCTTTTGACTCTAGTCTAGGTCAGAAGTGACAGAGACAAAGTCCGACGATGGAGTGAGCTTACCCAGAAGAAGCCTGTTCACACTCACTTTGAAGAGATTGGGGTTGTTTGCTTTCGGAAACACAGACGCAGGTAGTGAGTTCCACTCCTTTGCTGTGCGCATTATAAAAGACATTTGGAAGCGCTTAGTGCGAATTGGTGGAATAGCAACCAAGTAGGGATGGTAACTGGCAGTGCGTCTAGATGTCCAATGGTAGAAGGGGGCCGGTGGAATCAGGACGTGGAGTTCTCGGGCACACTCTCCGAAGTACAATCTGTAGAAGACCGACAAGCAGGCAACCTTGCAGCGATGAGCCAAGCTATGTAGATTGGCATCCACCAGTTTTACGTCGCCAATGAGCCTCTTAGCTCTGCGTTCCACCGAGTCAAGCGCGGCTAGTTGGTACTTAGCTGCTCCATCCCAAAGGTGACTGCAATACTCCATGCAGGAGCTTAGTTTTTGTTCAAAGATTTTCGGTCGAGTCTTATAAGTAGGTAGTAACTGGTTTATTTTTAGTTCTCACTTCACTCAATCAATCAATCTGCTTAGCCTTTTTCCAACTATGTTGAGGTTGGGTTCCATTCTAACCGGATGCAGCTGAATACCAGTATTTTACATGGAGCGACTACATATCTTACCTCCACAACCCAGTAACTGAGTAATACGATACCCCTTGGTAAGACTGGCTGTCAGATTTTCGGGCTTCTGACGTTCCATAACGACTGTCAAAGATCCACGAATGACGAGGCACGGAGGAGTTTTGGCATGTAAATACGGTCACCCATCCACGGACTAACCTCGGCAAGCATAGCTTAACCTGATGGATTGACCCGTGCAGCTGTTATTACTTAGCCACGAGCTCCTCTGGTTCTCACTCCACTGTATCAGTTAAAACTGAATCCTTGCAAAACTAACATAAACACAAAATCGTGACCATGCAGAAAATAAATAAATTACTAACATGTTCTTTACTTTATTACTAAATTAGCTCATGGTTTCAATTTCTAATCCGAAAACGAATCTACGTCAGCGATAATAGCACCATGCACAATATCCATTACAAAGCTACGTGCACATACATAGTAAAAAAGTGGAGGAAATACTTCCGTGTAATTTAAAGTGCAGTTTAATCTTTTTAAACGTATCGTTCGTTTCCACAGTTCGATGTTAATAGACTTTTAAACGGTACTATTGACATGGCTACTGTTTAAAATTACATGAGCAACGTGGCTAACAGTGTAGGCAGTGTAGTCAACTTAAGGGGGAAGGGCCTAGGTAGCCCGCGAAATTAGAATTTTCTTACGTTTTTTGCAATTTGCAGTCTGTAATAAGTTGTATGTTGTGGTATCTCAACCAACCACGCCAACTGGCCAAATAGTGTTATTATATTGTTACCAGGTTTCAAAATCTAAGTGTGAAGGAGTGATATATATGAAGCCAGCGCGCGCGCCGCGCGGTCCATTACTGAGTACTAAACTAGTGTTCAAGCAAGTCAGTCGTTTCTTTTCTCTAACCCGCACTCCATACATATCAATTAGGTTCAAGGTTGATTGGGAAAATTTGACAATTTCGGGTGACCTGCTGGCGTCTGTACATATGAATTGAAAAAGTCACATTAGTACTTGCCCGAATTTGAACCCACAGTCTCGTGTATGAGGCTAGGCGTTCACCACTGGGCCATCACGACTGTTACAGAATTATAATCATTCAAATCAATAATACAACTCTGTATGTTAGTATAATCCTTAATATCAAGATTTCATGAAATAGTCATTCAATAGCATTACCTGGTCTTATAAAGTTGTACTGATGACTTTAAATATTATAATTCTGTAAATACATACTTGTTACGGTCGCGAATCATATTTTGATCAACACACAACCTAATACTGACTTGCAAATTGCAAAAAATTTAAGAAAATTTGAATTTCGAGGGCTATCCTGGTACTTTCGCCTTAAGTATAGTTAGTATATAATTCCTAGCTTCGAGGGCATCTGAAGACGAGAATGACTAATTATTCACTTGTCTACAAGCAGGTCTCATTCTCATGGGTTTGAATTACAGCGATCGCAAAGATTGTTGATTGATGGCATTTCTGACATCATGACGGTTTACAGACTGCGGTCACAGGTACTCACATGAACTGACCAAGATTATGTCAGGACTTTAAAAGAGACTGCGACCTCTGAGTTTGTTTCGGCCTTTCTTCTCAGAGTAGTCAGATAGGAAACGCCGACCTCATCTAGTTTTTAAAAATATGTTTGACGTGTAAAAGTGTTTGTATAAACATACTTACAGAAAAAAAAAAAAACATTTTCTAAGTTACAGTACGACAATGGTTTGAGTCGCCCCAAACCATTGCCCTAGCGTCACCAATCTTTGCGATCTCTGTAATTTGGCGATGGAGTGACCTTACCCAGAAGAAGCCTGTTCACTCACTTTGGAGAGATTAGGGTTGTATGCATACGGAAACACAGACGCAGGTAGAGAGTTCCACTCTTTTGCTGAGCGCAATGGCATTTGGAAACGCTTAGTGTAAATTGGTGGAATAGCAACGAGGTATGGTAACTTGCAGTGCGTCAAGATGTCCGATGGTAGAAGGTAAGGGAAGGAGAGTATTTGCGGGAAACATACCGCAAAGATATAACACTAACACAAAATAAAAGAACAAGTTGGGGGAAAATATGCGTCACGTCCACGCAAAACGGCCATCGCTCAGCATAAAGGTGCAGCCCCATGCGAGACAGAGCCCCAGCACTGGTTTTCAGCGACAGCCAGCGTTAACGTGATGACGTCGACCGGTGCAGCATGTAATGAAATATAAATAAATAAAAATAAAATAAATACACAATACTTAATTCTAAAAGATTACGTATATATAAATAAAATATTGAATATACCAACATTCTGTTCCGTCAGCACCGACTCACACATCGCCGGATGCGTTATCTGTGCGCGCAGCTGTCAGTAATATTTTGTTAAACTTTTGAGTTTGACATTGACATACTTATTGGTTAGGTACTTAATAATTTAACATGGCGCATAAGCGCGTTACGTAAGGAATGTTTTGATGAAATTATGTAACAAAGGATGTATTGGGTAATTGTGTAGGTATTGCTTAGATGCTTTTAGAAGTTTTCCGTGAGAGTTTGACGTCCACTCATTGACACATTGACAGGCCAGCTGGCGTAGTTGGTTAAGATACTACCTGCCATGCCGCTGGTCGTGGGTTCGATTCCCATCCAGGACAAACATTTGTGTGCATGAACATGTCTGTTTGTCCTGAGTCTGGGTGTAATTATCTATATAACTATGTATTTACAAAAAAAAAAAAAAGTAGTGTATGTAGTTCATCAGTTATTTGGTTTCCATAGTACAAGCTCTGCTTAGTTTGGGACCAGACGACCGTGTGTGAACAATGTCCTAAGATATTATTATTATTATTATTATTGCTCTATTGAAGAGAACCTACGCCTAGCCTAGCATTGAAGACGGAGATAATATGTAATACGCAAGACACACCTTTAAAAATGCGATCATGTTTATCTTTTCAAAGTTAGAGTAAACAGGCTTATTCTTGGTAAGCTCACTCCATCGTAGACTTTGTCTCTGTCACCTCTGATCTCGACTATAGTCAAGAGCAAACCCATCTCAAATAATTAAAAAAAAATTAAAATAGCTATTGACGTTCAATTTTTTTTTTTAGAAAAAAATATCAGATTTCTTCTCTTCACCTTTATTTTTCCTAAATATTCTTAGGCAACAAAATTGCTGACTTTCATCTAGCTTTATCAACAAACTACTACGACAGATAAGTTTAATACTTATTTTCTTTTATTCTCATCATAACAATATGGAAGGCGATCTTTATTCAGCCTCGTATTGGGAAGTAATAAATTATTCCATCAACGTAATGACATTACGTCAAGTTATTGACGTGGAGACCTCGAGGAAGCGTGCTTTACTTACGAGTAAAAGATATAGAAGAAATTACAATATTTATAGGCTTTATGTGGGAGAATAACCTACCTATGTGACTTGTTGAGTAATCTATACAAATAGTAAAGCTGAAGAGTTTGTTTCTTATTTGTTTGACCGCGCTAATCTCTGAAACTGCTAGTCGGATTTGAAAAATTCTTTCTGCATTTGATAACCCAATTCTTGAGGAAAGGCTTTGCTTGCCGTGTTGGGCGGTGCAGATTAGACTTATACCTGAATTATGTCATTAAGAGGGCTGTCGCATTTTGTCACCTCTCTCGTTCACACGTGACCAAATTTTGAAGAATGTTAAATGAAAAGATTTTTTTTTTTTTGTTAATGTGATCAATTTGCGAACTAGTAAATAATATTAATTTAAAAATAGGTGATTGGCATTTATTTAACTCATCTCAAAAACAAAT
Source organism: Dicycla oo (assembly GCA_948252095.1). Taxonomy (NCBI): domain Eukaryota; kingdom Metazoa; phylum Arthropoda; class Insecta; order Lepidoptera; family Noctuidae; genus Dicycla; species Dicycla oo. Next base: position 30,512,664 of record OX411713.1, on the reverse strand, counting down.
CATAATACTTTTTGAGTTGAGTTCATTATAGAACACAATACAAATGTGTTTTCAATAATTACCTATTAATTTAATATTATTTAACAATCTTAAAAATTTGGTCCCGTGTGAATGAAAGAGGTGACAAAATGTGACAGCCCTCTTAAGGGTCGGCACTAGGAAATCGTGTTGTGGGTTTTGGATAAGTTTATATAGAAAACTAAAAGCAATAGCCATGAAAAAGAAAACGTCTGGCTAGCTCAAGAGTTTCACCAGTCAGTTAAAAAATTGGATTGAGGACAAACATTGTAGATGATTGTTAAAAAAAAAATTAATATCACTAAAAACGTGCAAAAATACTGCCGTATTTTGATAACTTTAGCTTAAAGAAAACGTCTCCTAATTCTCTGTTTTTCCACAACATAATACGATTTCCTAATTTAGGACAGGCTAAGGTATACGACATATTCTGCATAATAAAAAATTGTACCTATAATATGTGCATGCTAAATCCATTGCCACACTTGCACCATTCTTAGTCAACTCTATACTAAAACAGCAATGTACTACAAACAATGGCACGTCATATTCTCACCGACAGATTTAAACAGAGCCCAGTAAACACGCTCGATCGCAAACCGCCCATTATTTTTACGGTCGCCGACCACCACTCATCGCGATCACGGCTGCAGCGCCCTGTTTATACAGCTTCTATAAATTAATCTTAGCTGTGCTATAAAAGTGGTTGATGGTGGTGGGGTAGAGCTTATTGTACTTTTGCTGTTTTTAGGGTTCCGTACCTCAAAGTTTTCTGTGACCCAAACACTTACGTGTAATGTAAATTAATGAATTTTGAATATGGAGGTCAATTTTGGTGGGCAAATAAGGAAATCAAAAAAAAAATTGCAATCCGTGCGATATATCACTATAAAGGACTTACTATGAGGGTCTCAAATATATATTTTTTTATAATTTTAAAATAAACTATTTTAAAGTTATTTAAGAAAATTGACAAAAATTGACCATTCCCCCCCTTTGTCTCCGAAACTACTGAGCTTAAAATAAAAAAAAAATAGAGAAAATAAGTCTATTGCTATAGATTACAGGAAAATCTATAAGAAGTCTATGGTCTTAAAATAACATGGTAAATCTCTCAATATTGTGCGTACAAACTTACATTTGTCCATAGTTAAACGAAAAGAAAATCTTTTTCGTTTAACTATTGACATTTGTAGTTGGAATGTATGGGAGAACATGTTTTTCAACTACAATGTTAAGTTTGTTCTTGGGATAAATTCATCTCAACTACGGAACCCTTCATTGTGCGTGGTCCGACACGCACTTGACCGGTTTTTGTAGGGTTCCGTACCCGGAGGATGCAAAACGGGACCTTATTACCAAGCCTCCGTTGTCGTCCGTCTGTGTATCAGCGAGCTGTATCTATCATTAATCGAAATATTTCTTTACAATGTTCAAAATTCTTGGTCCTTAACTAATTTGTAATGTGAAATACCTACGTTCTTTTTTGTTTGTCCGTTATTTTAATCGTTCTAAGAATGAATAGAAATGTAAATATGTAATGGCTTTGGACATTAGTGCACATTCATACATCCACGCTTAACATAAGATGACGTGTTTGTAATTTGGCATACATTTATACTGAAGGAGGGAGTTTAGCTTGTTCTAGGAATAACTTAGAAAATCGTGTATTTAATAGGTTAGAATTTTTTATGTTATTATTTAAGATGGGTTTGCTCTTGACTATAGTCTAGGTCGAAAGCGACAGAGACAGAGTCGACGATGGAGTGAGCTAACCCAGAAGAAGCCTGTTTACTCTCACTTTGAAGAGATTAGGGTTGTATGCGCTCGGAAACATAGACGCAGGTAGTGAGTTCCATTATTTTGCTGTGCGCATTATAAAAGGCATTTGGAAATGCAAATATGGTTAAAATAACCTTTAATAGGCAAGATTTGTTTATTTATTTATTATTATTAATTACAACGGTAATACACAGGTAACAGTAATTAATTATTTTCTTATGTATTATATAATTATAAATTACAATTTCATCTGGATAGATTTTTTTTTTCCGTTTATTTTTCAATATATTTTAGTTACATAATATACAATCTTAACACCTTGTCTAAAGACATTTAAAGGTTACAGGTACAGGTTACAGGTACAGCGTTAATAAAAGTAATAAAAACATCTATAACATTGTAAGCAATTTAACCAATTAAATGTACCATTATTTCCTGTAGCACAATTGGACCTAGTTATGCAGACAGCAGCCATATGGCACTTTTTCCAAAAATGAGTTATAAGCACAGTCATACTAATTTCGACATACACGATTTTTGCAAAAACCGCCATGTCGATATCTCTATTTATCATGGAGATATAAGCCGTCAAATGCAGCCATGTCCATGTATCCATGGTGCAACCATCGACAGAAAAATGCTTAAACTCTGTTTGTACTTTCCCGACATGGCTGCCTTCTGTATAACACGGTCCAATTATAAAATGTACCTCTATCAAAATATACAAGCTTAAATCAAATGCTGAGGATCAACACTTTTAAACGTCAAAAGACAATGCCTTCATTTTATGAAGTGGTCTCTTCAACTTATTATGTTTATAGTACCTACCAGTAACAGTGCCTAGCATTTTCCCAACTATGTTGGGGTCAGCTTCCAGTCTAACCGGATGCAGCTGAATACCAGTATTTTACATGGAACGACTGCCTATCTGGCCCCCACAACCCAGTTACTGGGTATCATAATACCCCCGCCTTGGTAAGACTGGTTGTCAGATTTCGAGCTTCTGACGACCCGTAACTTCTGTCAAAGATCTACAAATGACAGCCGGGACCAACTGCTTAACGTGCTTTCCGAGGCACGGAGGGATCTTGGTATGTAAAGATGGTCACCCATCCATGGACCAACCGCGGAAAGCGTAGCTTAACCTCATCGATCGACCCACGCGACTGTTATTACTAAGCCATAAGCCGGACCAGTAACAAGTAACAATATTTAGAAGAAAAAAAAAAGTTCAATTTTGTTAATCTCTACTAAACAGTCCTTAAACATCATCAACACGACCCCTGAGTCCAATAACATAACCAAAACAATCCCAGTAAGCGTTACGTATAAAAATTAAGAAAAATGTCGGACAATAGCACGCACATTACCACGTAACGAGTGGGCCTGTAGGTATTAGCATATTATTGAAGCAATTAATAACTCGCTGAGCGAGGTGCGAGATTATGCCGATTTTAAGATGGACGCTCACGTTTATTTGTGGGCAGTGATAGATGCATTTGTAGAAATTAAGGTCTAGATTTATGGTACTAAGATCTAATACTATGGGGTACGAATGGATTCAATTAAAATAAAAATGTTGAAATAAGTGTTGATTTCAAGAATTCATCCAATTAAATACATATTAAATGCTGTTCGTTGGTGAGCGCATCAGTTGAGAATGACTGAACCGATTTAGTTATATTTTATTAATATTTGTAAAATTTCGAATAAGGTTTTTAGGGATTTTTTTTTAATTTAAATTTCCAAGATAATATTTCATAATTTTAAAAGCTAACAGTCTAAAAATATTAATAATAATATATACAAGTAAAAAGGAGGAAAAACTTCGTGCGCATCGCTGTCAACAGGAAAAGTGCCCAAAAGGCTGGAAAGAAAAATTGGAAAAATTGCCCGGCAATTTGGAAATTTGGGAATAACTGAAAGTGCTTTTTTCTACGGGATTTGGACAGGACGTCTAGCGTCTGTCGGGCCCGCTAGTTCCAAATAAACACAAAGTTTTTATTATTTTTCAGGATGTATAATTTTTAGGACTTGGAAAGTAGGTACCTAATGTACGAAAACAAAAGACGAACGATACCACAAAGGACCAAAAAAAAATGACTGTTTAGATTTACTTAGGACTGGTAATTAGCGACCATTACTTAAACACCTGATTGTACTCGTGATAAAAAACAACTTTTACTATGGGACCAAACCAGAAATCGAGAAAAAATCAGCTGTTCCCTAAATTTCTGTTCGCAATCTCGTCAAAATGTAGGAAAGACATGATTTTTTTTTTCACTATTTCAGGTATGGTCCGATAGTAAAAGTTGTTTGTTATTATGAGTACAATAAGGTGTTTAAGTATCAGTCACTAAATTACTATTCACCCTATATATTTACTATATCTATAAAAAAGAGAACCAGTCCAAAAAGCACATGCTTATATTAGCATAGTTGGCGAGGTCAACAAGAATTCAATATACTGGTAATTTGTAAAACTCATTAGTGGCGCTTAAAAAAATAACAATATTGGAACAGAGCTTTGCAAAGTCACATAAATATTAAAACAGGTTTGATTATATTTTTATTATTCTTATTTTTATTGTTATCCAAGTAGTATTCGGTATGAAGGAGCGGAGTCTCCCTATACAGGCTAAAAGCAGGCTATATTGCTTAAAGGGAGACTCCAATCACTAATCTGTTAAGCCTAAGTTATGTTGGAGAAATAAATAATTTTTGATTTGATTTTGATTTTTTTTTTTTTTGATTAACTTACAAAACTAGAGTGGCACACTTAAACCAATACAATATTAACATCATAAATATCTCAATCAATATTCAAATCAGAAGCGAAGCAACCAAAATTAATAGCTTACAATTAATTTTAACCATAAATCTTCCAAAAAATACTGCTATTTAAATCGAGTGTCTCAACTTTCAAATATATATTTAAAGTTCGTGCCGATAGTAATTTGGGTGGCAGCCCTTTAGGGGTTTTTGCATTGTTTTAATTTTGTTATCAACATTTAAAGGAGCTAGTTGTAAATGGTGAGAGGCTAAAAAATTGTGGCATTGCGTGCGTTGAGCACGACTACAGGTTGTGGTCCAAGTGGATAAACAGGAATCATTTGAAAATGAAAATTTCTAAATTTTTAATTTTCTTTTCGAGTTTATTCAATAAAATTCTTAGTTCTTTGTTGAGTACCTTGAACATACAAATTACTCACATAGTAAGATAAAAGGAGACCGTGGCTAAGTAATAACAGCCGCACTGGTCGATCGATCAGGTTTTAACCTACGCTTACCGCGGTCGGTCCGTGGATGGATGACCATTTTTACATACTGAGGCCCCCGTGCCTCAGTATGTTGCATGCACGTTAAGCCGGTGGTCCCGGTTCAGTCCTTCTTGGATCTTTGATAGTTGTTACGGGTCGTCAGAAGTCCGAAAGTCTGACAGCCAGTCTTATCAAGAGTAAGTCTTACCAGTAAATGGGCTGTGGAGATCAAATAGGAAATCGCTCCATGTAAAATACTGGTATTCAGCTGCATCCGGTTAGACTAGAAGCCGACCCCAGCATAGTTAGAAAAAGGAGAAATTAAATGTAAAGGTAAACATTTCCACTTTAGAGAATAAAGAATCCAGAATTATCTTATTTAATCAATCCTAGTAAAAATAAAATAGTTTCACGCGCTTTCCTAAATTACTACTAAGGCTTTTGTAATTATAACCTTCCAAATATAATAAATACAAAAAAAAAATCCATAATTAGAAAAAAATATGAATCTACTTACTTAAACCGCTCACCGTCTACGTCATACTTAATCAGTAGCGCACTATTTATCGCGCGCTATTACGAGCCAGCTATACGCGCTATCACCGACGTGCTCGTTACACTATCTAAGTGATGCTCCACTATTAAACTTTCAATCTATTTCTCTGCGTACATACATATGTATACATAAACTGAGACCTTCTTCTGGGTAGGCAGAAACTACAGAACGTCACCTGCTACGATCCTTACATACTCCTTTTACCTCGTTTACTTTCAACAACTGCCCATACACGCACACCGGTTGCAAGTACTACACACCTGATCTTTCTGAAGAACATCACCAATAAGGTTACTGTATGTCTTCCTAGTTCCCTGAGTAATGTCTAATTAATTACTCTACCAGCAAAGAAAAGTATTTGACTAAATAGTTTGCCTCCTACGTTTTTGCAACTGCAACAGCATCCAGTCAGAGCTGGCTATATATTTTAGCAGGGTTCCCAAACTTTGTTACAGCAACTCCGGTAGTTGTATTAGCTAAATACGGCGTAGTTTGTAACGGAAAGTAACCTAGTTCTCTTATTGGGTCTTGCAACTAGTGCCCGAAAATTAGTAACTGATATTTTCGGTTTTTCATTAGGGCTTCCAATCCTTTTTTACTCGCGTATATACTTTTTTACCTCCCGGTAAAGTTTTTCTCGTATGCGCGTATATATAAGCGCTCCGAGGTATTTTTCGATTAGGCTTTTGAATAGTAGGTCTCCTTAAACTTTCTGCTGTTAATTAAGGGTTAAGAAGGTTCACCCTTTAAAATGTAGTATTTCATGTGTATTATTTGCGACAGATTCCTTCTGAAGTAATAAACTAGGGGAAATATTTAACTGATCCTCTAAAACCTCATTGACTTTCTAATGATGGACACTATTTGGGACGAAGTTCTTTAACACGGCTTGGGGTAGGAGTTGATTGGTACAGTCGCGACCAAAAGTCGATAAGCAAACTCACAAAGCAATAGCTTGGCGTTTAGTTTGACTTAAGACCTTCTATTTCCAAGAACATAAACATGCATAATTATTGTCGTCAACAACTGATTGTAGTTCGTAATTTCAAAGTTATAACATGTGTAAAGATGACCTAGCGGTTAATCGCGTGCAGATAGATGCGTGAATCAGTGAGCTGTGAGTTCAAATCTCACGCAGTACTTGACTTTTTGTAAGTTTTTACTTGATTGGAAGTAATGGGACAGAAATATAATATTCTTTATCTTGTTCGCTTGGTCACTCATTTCGTAAAGTTAGAAAGGTAGATCATAGAAAACTAAATAAATAATTTCGATTTCTGTGAGGTAGACAACAAAAAATTCTATGAACGGTTACCAAAAAACTTCGTTTATCTAGTAGGAATGTAACGTCACAATTCTCTTAAGATTGTTAATTTTATAAATAAGTAAATAAAACGAATAAACATTTTTGTTACCATTCAGCACGACTTTTTATTTCAACCTTCCAACACCGAAAAGATAAATTAAAAATCACAAAAATAGTTAAATAATAATACAATAACTAATATTTAACTTCTTATAAAAATAAATAATAAATGAACATAAACATCTAACAAGTTTTTGCTTAAAATAGTACAAATATATTATTTATGGTTCCAAACAAACAAAAAACAGTCCCACATTGTGATTAAGATTCGAACTCAGACTTCATTGATCGTGAAACCATTGCTTAGCCCAAACAGCTACCAGCACATGTTATGTTTATGCGAATTTTAGCAATGCAATGGTAAGAACAGGTCGCCACTATGACGAGTATTTGCGACAATTCATTAGTGTGTGTTATCTGCGGAATGTTGAGTGAGACATCGCTCATACACGCACACGTACTGGTTCGTACTCGCACAGTTCATAGCAATGTAATCCTTAGCACGCTTATAGACTTTTGACCGTTTACTGTACAAATCGTCACGAACAAACAAAAACTTTCGACAGAATCTTGTGACCATACTAGATGGCTCTGAAATACATACTACTAACAGACCATACTAGATGGCCTTTCGCTGTATATTATACATAATATTATATACAGCGAAAGGAACTTTTTTGAGATTCACAAAAAGAGGCGCAATCATTATACAGGTGTGTTTAATAATATTTTTAGGAGCGCAAAATGGGAATTATTACAGGTTCAATATAACAGCTCACCAGCATAATTTCGCAACACCAAACACAACACCATCAAAACAAAAGACACTTCTAATCGACAGTATCCCACTTCCAAAAGTTTTTCCTCCATCAATAATCAATAACTGCCTTCTTCCTACAATAGGTGTTAATAAGGGTCTGCACTGACCTATTTCGTGGTCTAAGTTCCCGCTAAGAAGGGCTGCCGCAGAAGATAAGGCGCGGGCAAGCCGTCCGGTTAATTGTCCGGAATAGATACCGGCCCTGTCGTCGGATTGAGCTACGGTTTATATCGATTTTCCTGTATCTGTGTTGGTGTTTTTTTTTTGTGTCTATGCTATGCTAATCTGGTAGTTGCTAGAAAGTTGAGTTGGTTTGGTTGGTATTGAAGCATTAATTTATGGTCAATCTTGTTTTATAATATTTAGTAAACTAAAATCTAATGTTATGAACAAGTTTCACAAACTTTTTGAGGCTGTTCTTCTATTTTTTTTAAAACAAGTCCTTTATTCAGTCGGACACCGACTACCGCTTACAAAATATCGTGAAGCCAAAAATACACACATGACCATATAAAAAGAAACACATATAAAAAGAAAAGTCATTCAGCAGACTAGTCAGGCACACACGTAGAGGTGTTCAACGTTTGCACACAAAGCCACATCCGATATCGATAAAACCCCACTGATATTATCATAAAAACACTCAATATTAAAAAGCAAACGATTCGCTATAACTCTGTCCATCGGTACGCACCATTCACACGATATTCGTATTCAGTAGGCGCGCCGTAAGTCGGCGCTATATCTTTTCACTGCCTCCATAAGGGCTGGTGTACGCCAGTGTGCTTGCAAAGTAGTTATAAACTGCTACTAAAGGCAGCACGGGCCGCTCAACGCGAAGACACTTAAAGTATACGTGTGGTGCGGCCTTTATCTTTTTATGCCTCGTTTAATATTGCGGCTCGACGCGATTAAGGTTATTGGATCGATTTTCGGGGCGTTTCTTGTTTGTTTATTTCGTATTAAGTGCTTTTATGTCTTTTACGATTTCTTATATAGGTGCGCATTTTTGACGCTTCGTTGCTCTTGGGTTTAAATGTCTGGCCCTTGACGTGCGGAGTGGAAAGAAAACTGTTCTCATTTTTAAAACTCCTTTGCCATATTTAATAAAACAATATTATTTTTAAAAAATGTTTTAAACCATTTTATTAATTTATTCCTGTTCAATATAACTTGCTCATTACGAAAAAGATACAACTTAACGCTTAAAAACTTATTAAATATTTAAAGTACTTAAAGTTACACTTAACAAAAACGAGAATTTAATTATCTAATATTACAATACGTAGAAGTAGGTACGCTGCGTTAAGTGCTTACCCTAAATTAATTTGAGTATTTATTACTTAACTTATTAAGTCGTAACAGTTAATAAATTATTAAGAGATGCTCACAACATGCGATATGTTGTGAGCTCAAACATGAGAGGCTTCTAAAAGCTTTCTCATCAATTGAACTAGTTCATGAAATATAAATGTGAATATAATACTTTAAACATTACCACTTACGAGTACTTACATTCCAGTTTTGGAAAATTCACGTGTCTCTATGAATGTACTATTTTATTAATTAAAACATGCAAGTAGGTAATATAACAATTATGAAAGTTTGCGTTATTAATTTAAGCTTTTATTGGAGACATTGGTATTACGATATAACCCAATAATTGGTGGTGTTTGATTAGAGACACGAAGTCGACCCAAACAATAGGATTTACTGTAAATCTATATCTACGTATATTAATAATAGGTACCTATGAAGCCGTTTTACTATACCATTTGAAATTTTTTAAAAGTAATTTATATATGGCTGGCTACAAATTCTAAATTCAAATGAATTTTATTTTAAAAATATGGTTTTTATTTTTAAATTCAGTCATTTGCTTATTGATTAGTGTTTTGTTTTCACTACATTTGTATATTTTTCATCAATATGGACACGATATAAATACGAGTAATTATGGAATACGACTTCCGTCGCGGTAGCAATGCTGCACAAACGGTTCGCAACATTAATTACGTGTACGGAGTGAACACTACAAACGAACGCATCACTCGTTATTGGTTTGAACGCTTCCGACATGGAAATATTGATCTAAAAATTGAACCCCGTGGCCACCCGAAAACTAAAGTCAGCAACGACGAATTAAAGGTGATAGTGGAAGCTGACGATACTCAATCTACGGCTGAGTTAGCAGCAGCTTTCAACGTTAGCATCAAAGCAATATTGGTCCATTTGCATCAAACTGGCAAGGTAAAAAATACTTGATAAGTGGGTGCCGCTCGAACTGAGCGATCGCCAACGCGACGTACTCGTTGAGGTGTACGCCTTGCGTTGCTTAATTGACACAGAAACGAAAGGATTTCGAACTGCATTGTCACTTGCGATGAAAAATGGATTCATTTTGATCATCGTAAACGCTCATCATGTTGGTTAGACCCTGGTTCAGCGCCTATGTATTGCTCCAAACAAAAACTTACCCCTAAAAAGTCATGGTCACTGTCTGGTGGTCTAGTGCTGGTATAATTCATCACAGCTTCTTACCAAATGGCACCAGCATTACTGCGGATATGTACTGTGAGGAACTAGACACAATGATGGAGAAGCTCGCAAATCTCCGGCCAGCCTTGGTTAATCGCTCGTCCCCGCTGCTCCTACACGACAACGCTCGACCTCATATGGCACAACAGACGGTCTCTAAGCTACAAGAGCTAGGGTTGGAAGTTTTGCATCATCCACCGTACTCACCAGACCTTGCGCCGACAGACTTCTACTTTTACCAAAATTGGGACAACTCCTTGGCAGGGAAAAATTTCAATACCCGAGAGGCAGTACAAAATGCCTTTGAAGAGCTTGTTGGCTCCCGTACACCTGACTTCTTCAAGAAGGGCATCGAAAAATTACCACTGCGCTGGCAGAGATGCATCGAAAGCATGGGTGCATATTTTGATTGATAGAAATAATATTTAAATAAAAATGACTTTAACTTTCTACATACTAAACAGCAATTTCGTAGGTAACGACCTAATATAACATAAATAATAATAAAGCTGAAGAGTTTGTTTTTTTGTTTGTTTGTTTGAACGCGCTGATATCTGGAACTACCCGTCGGATTTGAAAAATTCTTTTTGCTTTTGATAGCCCGATTCTTGAGATATTATTTAACATCACGCTAAAACTCTTAGGAGCCGAGCAAAACTACAAAAAGCCAGAAATATCGCGGGCAGGCGATGCGATGCGATGGGGTGAGTCGAGGGCCAAAATTTCACACGGACAAAGTCGCGGGCACGACCAAAATAAACCGGTGCTGAAATAGACAGCCTAAGTAAAAATTAAGAAACTGCATCGATATTCAAGTTTAACAAAGCCTGCAACTATCTAAACTTTTTTCTTCAAGATTAACATACAAATAAAGCTGGATTACCGGCGAGCGATCAAGACATTAGCTCGATAGTGGCGCCACACAGCGGGCGATCGCGTGCACGGTATCGCCATCGCGTTTCACTGACAGTTCTATCTACATCGCGATTCGCGCGGTAAAAACGCGAAGACGCGCGATTTGTATCGCGGTTTAATGAAATTAAAATTTGTTGAAGTGGGTGAGTTTTGTATAAAAAATGCATGTGCGTAGAAAGTTGGAATTTAATAAATAAAGGGTGGTTTTGTTTTGTATTCGTAAGCTTATGTAATTGTTATTGCAGAAATTTAAATAAACTTCTGATTTTTCTTTCAGTACTGTTTTGGTACAAAAAGAAAAATCGTTTAAAAAATTCCTTTGCCATTTTCGAGATTTGAGATTTTAGCGATCAGAACGTCTACAGTCTAGCAAGTAACGGCCCAACTCCTAATCATTCAGAACTAATGTAATTGGATGCTAACTCAATACATCAAAGTTAGTTAATTACTAACTTTTAGTTGCGAAGTGTACCTAACACAATTTTGTAACATAACTTTGGATACAATCAATAAACTATGCAATCTATACATTAATACGTGAAGCGAAAACTTTTTACAAAAATTACGAAATTTGGCACAGTTAAATTTTATATGGAGAAGGAGTGCAGAAAGCTAATATCCCATCAAAAACATAACATGTATAAAAACGCCAAGTCTCGCAACGCCATTTTTCTGCCGTAAAAAGTTGTGAAATCGAATGTAAACCAAGTCAGTTAATTCAGTACCTACCTAACAATGGGAGCAGCTATCCAACCACTTTGTCATAAATTGATACCTTGTTAGTTAGCTAACAACATTTTATAGTAACCATATCAATATTACATTTCTTTATTTCTTTAATAAGTAGAGTGACTTGGCAATTTCATACAGCAACATAATCTACTTGGTAGTTTAAATATTAGGTCCTCCGTATAGGTACTTTTAAAAAAATAAAAGCACAAAGCGCTAATATTAGATAGATTTTGTATTGTGTAGATTATGTTGCCGCACAATCACAATTCCTGCCAGTTTACTCCTACCGCAAGCCGCGTTAAAGAACTTCGTTCCAAAAATAATTTTATTAGATACCCAACTATATATTCGGTTGCTAAATCTTACTTTTTAGGGTTCCGTACCTCAAAAGGAAAAAACGGAAACCTTATAGGATGTCTCGTGTGTCTGTCTGTCTCTCCGTCTGTGACAGCCAATTTGCTCAGAATCCAATGGACCGATTATGTTGAAATTTGGTACTCTTATGAATTTCTGTGACCACCCAAACACGGATGTGCAACGTAAATAAATGAATTTTGTATATGGGGGTCAATTTTGGGAGCAAATAACATAATTTAAAAAAAGTTTTTCAAACTGTACCGTGTGACATATCAAATGTTATGTCAAATGTATGTGGCTTACTGTGTGAGTCTTAAATAATAATAATATAATAATAATAATATCCTTGGAACATTTCACACACTGTCATCTGATCCCAAACTAAGCAGAGCTTGTACTATGGAAACCAGGTAACTGATATACTACATACACTACTTTTTTTTTGTAAATACATACTTATATAGATAATTACACCCAGACTCAGAACAAACATACATGTTCATGCACACAAATGTTTGTCCTGGGTGGGAATCGAACCCACGACCTGCGACATGATAGGCGGTATCTTAACCATCCACGCCAGCTGGCCTGTCAAAATAAATATAGTTTTTTTTAATTTTAAAATAAATTGTTTTAAAGTTATTTAAGAAAATTTACGAAAATTGACCATTTCCCCCTTATCGCTGAACCTGCTGCGCTTAAAACTTAAAAAAAAAATACAGAAAATCGTTCTATTCCTATTGATTACAGGAAAATCTATAATATTAAAATAACATGGTAAATTTCTCAATATATACATTTGCAGTTGGAATGTATGGGATAACATGTTTTTCAACTATAATTATAAGTTTTGTTCTTGGGATAAATTCCTCCCAACTACGGATTCCTTCATTGTGCGTAGTCCGACACGCACTTGGCCGGTTTATTAACTGTTAGCGAGCCGCGTCAAGGGGGCGTAGCTACAAGGTGACCCACGTTACCTTATGCACAGCTATAAACCTGTGCCCAAGAAGCTTAAAAGCCGCAGAAGTTTTCTTGGGTGCGTGAGCCTAACCGATGGCAACCCCTCCACAGCAAGATGCTGCAAGCTCTGGCAATAGTGGCTTTATCAGAGGTGATAGAGGCAATGTCTACGATGGAGTGAGCTTACCCAGAAGAAACCTGCTCACTCTAACTTTGAACAGATTCGGGTTGTATGCGTTCGGGAACACAGACGCAGGTATTCCACTCTTTTGCCGTGCGCATTATGAAGGATGTTTGGAACCGCTTAGTGCGAAATGGTGGAATGGCAACTAGGTATGGACGATAACTTGCAGTGCGTCTAGATGTTTGATAATGGAAGGGGGCCAGTGGAATGAAGTTGTGGAGTTCCTAAGCACACTCACCGAAGTACAGCCTATAGAAGACCGACAAGCAGGCAAACTTGTGGCGATGAAACAAGCTGTGAAGCTTGGCATCCACCAGTTTTACGTCGCCAATGAGCCTCATAGCTCCGCGTTCCGCCGAGTCAATCGCGGCTAGTTGGTATTTAGCTGATCCAAGCCAAAGGCGGCTGCAATACTCCATGCAGGATCGGGCTTGCGGTTTAAAGAGTCAAAAGCTGTCCAGGCGTAAAGCATCGCTTCACTTCACATTTAGGATGCCTTTTTTTTTGTGGATGGGAAATCATCAAATAACTTCTCCCGCTCTGGGTGGAGCGGGAGGGCGTGTCAGACTTCTACTGACTAAAACCCACCCGTGTTCCTTCAGTTGCCTGTGCCAGGGCCACGGTAACTCTTTCGAACAACCCGCAACCCTAGCGGGCATCGGCCCTAGCGGACCCCTTGAGCTAGTGCTGACATCTCTTTGAGGCGCGCGTGGAACACAACGCGCCGTCGACCCCGGCCTGATCCTTACCGGACGGCGAGCTACCCATTGCTCGCCATCCGCAAGCCCGCGCCTACGGTGGTTGGGAATCGGCTATCGATTCCCGACGCCCTGGGCGTCTCCTGCGGCGACTAGGGGCGTGAGGGCGCAAAGATTGCCTCTCCCTCACGCGTTCAGCCTCCTCCTTCGCGAGCATTACTGCTTCGCAGAAGGAGATGACGGCTTCCCATGCACTCTCGCTCCGTACCATGGCCTGTACCAGGGCCGGACGCGAGAGATCGCCGCCGCCGATCGCCTCCGCCAGGACGCGGCGGTGCTCTGCCCAGGCCGGGCAGACCTCCACCGTATGCTCCACCGTGTCCTCCGGGCGATCCACACAATGGTAACACCCGGGCGTTTCCTCCCGCCTTATCCGGAACAGGAACCTCCCGAAGCAACCGTGTCCGGTGAGGACCTGCGTCAGGCAGAAGGTGAGGATGCCGTGAGGCCTCTCCAACCACTCCTCAAAGAGGGGACCTATCGCCGCAATTTTGGCGTGCCCAGCACTGGGTTGCGACAGTCGCACTCTCCATGTCGCCATGAGATCCCGCCGGAGCTCTGTCCGCTGTGCCATGATTTCTCGCGGCAGCGGAGTTACGCCCCGGCGTTTTGCCTCCTCGCGCCACTCCCATGTGTATGCGAGGACTTTTGCTTCCAGATCCCACGGCGGCAATCCGGCAAAGAGGCTCGCCGCCTCACCGGAGACCGTGCGGTATCCCCGAACTAGCCGGAATTTAGGATGCCTAGTTTTTTGTCCGCAGTTTGGGCTTTGTGCTCGATGGTAGATGGTAGACTGCATGTCAACTCCAGGCCTAGGAGCTCGAGCCGATCGATATTTTAAGTGTTATTTTTGCCATGAACATGCTAAGTAGAAAAACTGTTAAAAGGTTTTTTTTTATTTGTTTCATTACCTGTTTACATGGAGCATCCAAGGAAAACAAAAAAAAACAAAACATCCCGCGGTAAAATTACGCAAACTGCGCGAAACAAAGGCCTCCTCTAGAGACAAGCTCAAAACCTTTACCGTACAATTTTCGATAAGTTACGGTATTACCCATATGCGTGTAAAGGCCACGTTATGCCGTCTTCATCGGTTCATGTGCGGCCAATCGTGCGTAAATACCCTAATACCATTTCACCGTTTTAACACGCAAACTCACCTGGAGAATATTTAAAACGACTTCAACAACCCATTGTTGAAGAGTTTGCTTTGGGCCCGTTGTTCTAATGTAACTTGATTGTAAAACAAAGGACGCCATGCTAAAGTCCCTAATAAACTTTGGCAGCGCGACTGTCTTTTGTACCGAAAGAACCCGATTCGTATTCACTTTAACAAGTATTATCTATTTTTTTTTTGTGAAGCTTTTATTAATCTGGATATTATCCAGGACAGTCCTTGTCAAGACAAATCAAACGAGCCCAAACTCGATAGGGTTGCGTCGTTTTATTACCGATTTCCCATGGCCGCCTTCCAGCTCCATCATCAGATAAACTCGATGTCATAATAATATTGCATTGTCATCCGATTTACATATGCTTGTAAAATTTGAGCCCAATCCGAAACCGGGAAGTGGGTCAAATGTAACTTGCAAGATTTGATTACAGACAGACACCGGCACAGGTGAAACTAAATAAAACTTGTAATGTAAAAAGGTTTGGAAAGCTGTTTTGTTGGCAGCACTAGTCTTTATTGGGATGTGTGAAGAAGTTTCGGTCTAAGGAATCATTAATAGATTCTTTGTAAAACTTTTTACTGACGACATTTTCGCAAGGTATTGTTCACTGTTTTTGAGCTAAAAATCTTGTCGTTTATTAAAATATTATTCCTTTATCACTAAGCGCCTAAATATAATGAATATGTAAAAATGAAACTTGAAAAAGAACATCTAAACAAGACTAGCTTTCAAAAATTGTAGCTGTTAAAATCTCTAACCTTTTTTCCAAGAATACATTTACAACGTAAATACGCCTGAAGCGCAATACTACGTCCGAGACAACAAACAAGCACAAAGTAGGGTTAGCCCGTAGGCTGCAGGCGAGCGCGCACAAATCCCGAGAGAGCAGATTTTAATTAACTATCGCCTTACGTCTTACAGGTGTAACGGGCGAAAGAAATAACCCTCTCCGCGCTCCCTGAAACACGAGACCCATTTTGAGGTACTAAAAGATGGCTAATTGAAAAGCTAATATTCACGGTATAACATTAATTATCCTCTGGAGGGTTGCTGCGTAATCTCCAACGAGAAATCCTTATTATTTTAAGTGATACGCCGGCGTGGCCTTGTTAAATATGAAACGAAACTGCGCGATGCCTTTTAATAATAAGTGTAGTTTAGCTCGGCATGTGTTTTGGGAATAAAACACTGGGACCTTTGTTAATGTGTATCGTATCGAACGTTTAAGCCTCCTTAATGCATTATTAATAAGTCCCTTATTAATCATAATTGTGCAGAAGTCAGGATACCCGGATTAGCATGCTTATAATATGCTCATGATTTATTGTGATGAACCAGCTTCATATCTCTGAATGACCGACCTTTGACAATTCTAAAGTGCCTGTAAGTAAATGGTTTCATTGCAATTAATGCTTTGATTTTCAGATTGATATTTTATATTGTCAAATCTCCATTACAAAATATTTTTAGACTCCTTAACAAAAGAAAAATTTAAGTACAAAATATCGATCATAATTATTACTAATGCCTTCATTCAATACCGTCGGGAAATCGACTGATGTTTATTGCAGCGTGCTATATTTCTTTGGCCGCGAAGGGGAAATGGGCAAGTCTTAAATGGCTTGTAGTCCATTTGACAGCCAATAAGGGTCATTAAATAGTTTATAAAGGCATGCTCTGTTTCACATGATACGGTGGTTCTATTTCTGAAATACTGTGTGGTCGCATGTGTGACTGGTGGGCTTAAGGTTAACAGTGAGTTCGATAATTATCAGTTCAAATAGATTTTTCTTACTAAATTTAATTTAGGTTTGATCCTAGTAGATGACACTTTGAGGTAAGGGCTCATGAGCATGAAAATATAAAAACAGAGAAGATAATTATTCCTTCTCAGTCTTGTATACTTGCACAGTGGGTACATACTCTCTATTTAGACAGTATAATGGCGTTACTTAACACTAACGACATACAGCATACATTATTCTCTTGTTTTAGTTAAGTTTACTACTTCTAGGTATACCTATTTCAAACTCAATCTGACGTCATCATTGTCTGGAAATTAAATTCTGAATTAAAAACATGAATGTTTGTGAATGAAATTATAATTAAAACATTAGTTGCTACTTGCAATGCACTTGTATATTGGAAGGTCTGTCTAGCCTTTTCCCAACTATGTTGGGGTTGGTTTCCAGTCTAACCGGATGCAGCTGAATACCAATATTTTACATGGAGCGACTGCCTAACTGACCTCCACAATCCTGGGTAATACCCCGTGGTAAGACTGGTTGTCATACTTTCGGGCTTCTGACAACCCGTAACGACTGTCAAAGATCTACGAATGACAGCCGGGACCAACGGTTAACGTGCTTTCCGAGGCACGGAGGGGTCTTGGTATGTAAAGATAGGCACCCATCCACGGACCAACCGCGGCAAGCGTAGCTTAACCTGATCGATCGACCCGTGCGGCTGTTGTTACTTAGCCACAAGCCCCCACACATATTGCAAGGTATTAAACGAAAATTCACTTATTTATGTAAATAAATTATACAGCAATTTATTAGAATAAAAAAATACTTGCGAAATCTAATAACATTGGTCCTCAGACAGCCTACAGCAAAATCAATATTCAATTTGATTGCATAAAACATTTTTCAGGGCCTAATCGACGGCAAATTTTTCCCTATTACAGTAAGTATGATGTTTTCATTTCAAATGCCAAAAATTTCAACGATATTTCAAAGGTGGCGATAAGAGAGTCACAAAAGTTAGGGTGTGTTTCAGTGGAGTTGTTATCAGTTGAGGGCACTCGGGGCAGTTGGGGCACGCGGGGCGGCCGGAGCAGCGGGGTCAGCGGACACGATCCACTAAATCGAATGAAAAATTGTACCGACTTCATTGAACCGATGTTTAGAAGCGACGTGAATCTTCGCTGAATCAACACAGGCATTAAGCCACGAATTGGATAAAACCTGGCAGTGTGCATACCGAGAGGTATTTCTCGTGGAAACATCAGACCCTTGGGACACACGTAAAAATACACGAACCCCTTTTTAAGGTAGCACCGCCTACTTCCAATATCCGCGTAATATTTTAGACGTGGCGGAATTCTCGTAGCCGAATAAACAAGTGCGAGAACAAACGTTACCTACGAGTTATAAAGGTTTTGGTTATCGTGACTTTCATAATAACTTTAGTTGCAAAAGAGTCTGAGGAAAACGTCTGATGAAAATACTGCGTTGACTTTTTTTTATAATACCTAGACAAAAAATGTCCCTCACTAAACAAAATGAGCTTCAATAACACGAATTAGTAACTCGAAATATAAGTTATCGACACAATAACAATAAGAAGAACTCAAAACTTATCCCATTACACTATTTAAATCCAAAATTACCACATCTTCTCAGAATCTCGACCTCACAAACTTACATTTCCTACATAGATAGCAAAATTACAGCCAGCACTTCCGCTAATGTGGTTATAATAGATCGAACGTTGTTTACCCAGCTTCCCTCAGTCTTCTCCACTGTACCCCACTGTTCCCCACTATTGCCCACTATTCACCAACGGTGGAGGGGGTGGTGAACTTCATACGGACAACTTTAAAATGAAAGATTCGAACGGGCACGCCGTGTAATATTGAATTCTCAACCACGTCTACTGCGACGGGTTTTGGATGTAGTTATGTGTGATTATTACATGACGATGGAGATATGTGCTTGGCAAATATGATCTGTATTTGGGCGTCATAAAGGACTTTTTTCGCGCATCTCTATACTTACCTTTAACATAGCTTAAAAACCAACTAAATCACATATTTATTCTATTTTGTAGACACAAATTGGTAGTTTTAATCTTAGTGCGTACTTATTGTTCTTAGGCATAGAAAAATATTATTCTAAACTGCAGGTACTTCTACCTAACATATTATTATTAAAGTTAACAGAACCACCTATTTCATCACGTCTGTACAATTTTCAGAACTACTTCTAAAACTATACCACAGACCCACAAAACTGTGGCCAAGCAATCATAAAGAAAATATAATCCAGTTTATACGAATGTTAATAGGTTGAAAGTATTGCTTCCATTGCCAAAACCGAGCTCTAAAAAAAGTTGCTGTATAACGGTCGTACTTTTCGCGCCCTTTTTCAATGACGTCATCAAGTTAAGGTAGTCACCGACGATACTATTCTATTCTCTGCGTTGACGTGTAATCATTAATGGGTATATGGAAATGGTCACTCTGCTGGGCTAGGCTAACAATAAGTCACTTAGCGATACATTCTCAGGCAATCTAACACCTTTCAGACTTGTCATTTGCGACTATTTCTGAATAGAGTTATACATCTATATAAGTATATATAAAAATGAATCGCCGAAATGTATGTACGCGCATAACTTCCGAACCATTGCACCAAATTGGATAATTCTTTTTTGTTGTGTTTATAATTGTCAGGACAAGGTTTGTATAAAAGAATATGTTAGAAAACTTGCCGGGAAAATTGTAAAATTCGAGAAAACTGCATTTGCATTTCTATGGGAACTTTTTATGGATTATTGAAATTTTGACAGGACAACGTTTGTCGGGTCAGATAGTTATGTAATAAATAGACTTAAAAATTCTGTTAACATCGTAGTTTATGATAGTATTTTCTATGATTTAAAAGAATCCTACTAAATACTAATATTACGAAGACTATTAGACTAATACTAATCCTACTATCCTACTAATATTATAAATGTGAAAGTTTGTATGTTTGGATGTTTGTTACTCAATCACGCAAAAACGGCTGAACGGATTTGGATGAAATTTGGTATACAGATAGTTTATAGCCTAGATTAAGACATAGGATAATTTTCATCTCGGTAGAAGGTTCCCGTGGGATAATTTCCGACATACACGCGGGCGAAGCCGCTGGCAAAAGCTAGTAATATTATAAATGTGAAATTATATTTGCATGTTTGGATGTTTGATACTCAATCACGCAAAAACGGCTGAATGAATTTAGATAAAATTTAGCACGCAGATAGTTTATAACCTGAATGAACACATAGGATACTTTATATCCCGGTAGTACGATGCCGTGGCATAATTTTCGACATCCACGCGGATGAAGCCGCTGGCAAAAGCTAGTTATTCCGTATTTCTGACTGTTTTTCCAAGTATGTACATACCTAACATAGATGGCGATACCTACACAACAAAGTTTAGGTAGTTTTTTTCCTTCCTTTTATGCAATTACTAACTTCTGCCCGCGACTTCGTCCGCGTGAAATCATATCCTATGACACTTGGCAATACTGTAGCTTCCTACTAGTGAAAGAATTTTCGAATCGGATCAGCAGTTCTGAAGATTACCCCCTACATACAAACTTACAAACAAACAAATTTTACGTCTTTAGAATATTATTATAGATAATGTCACCTACAAATGAACTCATAATCCAGTATTCATAATTTCATATTCCCCAGTAAGTTCATACATTATTTTCAATACACAACATAGGTAGACAAACTCATACCTGCGTCGGGGGCATTGATTATGAACTTCGGGCTATAGCTAGATAGCCTAACTAGATACTCTAGGTCTAGAAACTTTGCTATCTTCGCATATTTCATGTGCTATTCCAATTGGTTGGAATTTATTATGGAAAGATATCACAGACAGAAGTTTCGGTATACCTACCATTTAATATGAACTTGTGTAATATTGATGTATCGGTGAAAGTATTATTTGTAGTGGCTTTTAGGATTCCGTACCTCAAAAGGAAAAACGGATCCCTTAAAGGATCACTCGTGTGTCTGTCTGTTCGTCTGTAACAATCAATTTGCTCCGAATCTAATGGACCGATTAAGTTTACACACATATTAATTTCTATGACTCAAACACGGACGACTAGCGTAAATAAATTAATTTTGAATATGGGGTCACTTCTGGGGGCATATACGAAAATTAAAAAATAGAAGTTTTGTAAATTGTACCGTGTGACATCAAATGAAAGAGCTTCCTATGAGGGTACAAATAGTTTTTTTTTTATATAATTTTAAAATAAACTGTTTTAAAGTTATTTAAGAAAATAGACGAAAATTGACCATTCCTTCCTTATCTCCGAAACTACTGAACTACACATAAAAACCAGCGGCGATGAAGTTCTTTGAGAGAGGCCATGGTAGAGCGGACAGACTTGACCTTAAGCCTTGTCTCCCAGTGGGGTGATGACAATCTGGTCTCTTTTAACGCCTCCAAAACACAGGCGTGTCTTTTTACCGCTAAAAGGTGTCGTTTCGACCAAACTCCTACTTTTCAGGGTACATCTGTTCCTGTAACAGATCGGCTCTATCTCTAAACTGTGGCCAAAAAACTGGGTATCCTAAACTGAGTGAAGCGATACTTTACGCCTGGACAGCTTTTAACCCTTTATAAAGAGCAAGTCCGATCCTGCATGGAGTATTGCAGCCACATTTGGGAAGGCTCAGTTATATACCAACTTGCTGCGCTTGACTCAGTGGCACGCAGAGCTAAGAGGCTCATTGGTGACGTAAAACTGGTGGATGCCAAGCTTCACAGCTTGGCTCATAGCCGCAAGTTTGCCTGCTTGTCGGTCTTCTATAGGCTGTACTTCGGTGAGTATGCTCAGGAACTCCACAACCTCATTCCACCGGCCCTCTTCTACGATCGAACATCTAGACGCACTGCAAGTTACCATCCATACCTAGTTGCCAATCCACCAATTCGCACTAAGCGCTTCCAAACATCCTTCATAATGCGCACGGAAAAAGAGTGGAACTCACTACCTGCGTCTATGTTCCTGAACGTACCTATACAACCCGAATCTCTTCAGAGTTGGAGTGGACAGGCTTCTCCTAGGTAAGCTCACTCCATCGTAGACTTTGTCTCTGTCACCTCTGACCTAGACTAAAGTCAAGAGCAAACCCATCTCAAATAAAAAAAAAAATAAAAAAAAACGAAAATAGTTCTAGCTACCTATAGATTACAGGAAAACCTATAAGAAGTCATATATGTCATATAGTCATAACATAGTAAATATCTCAATATTGTGCGTACAAACTTACGTTTGTAGGTGGAATGTATGGGAGAACATGTTTTTCAACAACAATGTTAAGTTTGTTCTTGGAACAAATTCATCGCAACTACGGAACCCTTCATTGTGCGTGGTTTGACCTGCACTTGGCCGGTTTATTGGGTCTAGGTCCACGTTTAGAGTGAATTATTAAGAAGTTGGAAAACAAAATACATACAGACATGAGTCCATAATGTATTTTATCTCTTATAGCGAGATTGATACGAACCTTTTTGACGCGATTGTCTTCGACAAAAGAAAAAGAAAAAACAAAAAGGGCCATTAGCTCTTATTACTTCTCACAATACCGACCTAGCCAGCGCTTGTTTGTAGTTACAGCCACTTTTGTATTTAGATATCTGGGTAACTTAGAATTTTTCGCAAGTGAAGTCGTCATAACAAGCGTTATAAACTGTGAATGTCATGCGAAGTCAAAGTGAAATCGTATATTACAATTAGAGCACCCCTTGAGAGTCGCATGATACCACAAAGGTTCAGGTCAACCGAACCTCATAGGTTCACAACTACTGTCAGCACGCGGTCGCCATCATCCAGATGGTATTTTACGTTTACATATATTATATATCTGTGGACTACGAAAGCATTGTCTTATGAACCTATGTGGTATCATGCAACACTCAAAGGCACTTTTGAACGCCAAAAATTGCAAGAAATAAAAAGAATCGTATGGAGAGAAATGGGCAAGAAACTACGTAGTTTCTTTTTTTACAATATTTTGTTTACATTAAATAGATATAATTATGTAAAGACGACATACTCTGGTAAACTTATTACAAGTATTACTCATACAAACAACCTCCGAAAGAATCAAAGAGTTTAGATAGAAAATATAGTCATACAAAAATAACAACCAAAAGTCAACAAAATAATTTGATGGAAAATAAATAAAACTTATCTCATCAAGATAACCTCTCCTTATCGTGAACATTACTTTCTATGGGACTTTTTATTTTAAGGAAGCTTTCTGCCCCAGCATGAGGTGCATTCAAATGTAGGAAATGGCCCGTTTTGGTGCTAGTACCGATGAGCTAGCAACGTTAATTTATTGCTATGTTTACACCAAGTTGCTCAAGTTTGCCGCAGACGCACACGTGGGCGAACTTATACTTAGATAAATATGAGAAACTTTATGGCAGGCACGTAATGTAGGTATATTTTGCCAAGCTTCGCTTGAGATGCAATTTTGAAAAAGACATGTTTCAACAACATTATTTTCATATCATCATAATAAAAATAAGTTAACAAACAACGCACAAGAGAACGCTCGCACAAAGATGTTCTTTTGAAGAGGCCACATGTCGACGTGCGCGACGCACCTGTTTACTTTACATGACGTCTGTCAAACATATAAAAGGCGCGTCTTCACGAGGCACACAAAAAATGCTGTCGTCAAAGGACCTTTGACAAATTATCCTGTTAAGTTGACGAGCAAATATTCCGCGAACGAACGCTCCCACTCCCATTGAGTCGCTAGAAACGCTACTCTTTGGATTGTCAGCTCGATAAGAAATAAAGACGTATCGCAAAATCAAGTGCCGAATGTACTGCCACATTTTACATTATCGTCAGTTTTTAAGTGTCGCCGCATCCGACGTCGAGTGCCAAAGTTTTTAGCGTGTAATGCTTCCGATACATAAAACCATCCAATAATATTTGTGTTCGACGGCGACGCGAAAACATTTTGCTCGGAGGCGCCCCCTATCGGTCGGCTATAAAGGCCTTTCGCGCGATAAAAACTGATCTGTGAGTTTGTCCGCCAACAACAGGAAAACAGATCTTTGGCGAGCCGCCAAGTTACCTGGTGGCTCCGCGCGAGGAGCCGCCTCGCCGCCTGCCACGCACTCCCCCTGCGTGCACTATCTCCACAGTCGAGTCTACACTCGCGATAACGGGTTAACAAATTGCATCCAACTTCCAAGCACACGTCGCCGAATGTGGAAGCAGTAAATAGTTCCATGTTTGCCGGCGAAGTTTTGACTTCTTTCTCACTCGCCAACTGACGTTCTCATAATGGCTTTTCCGGAGGTAGGAACGAACGTTTTCATTGTAACGCGTTGGCGTGCGGCCGCCCGCGGCGCCACCTCCCCGCGCGGTCCGACTGCGTCACTCCTCAATTTGCTCCACCAATTGTCGCCATTTAAATTGTGTTCCTCGTGCAATCCACGTTATTATCCTTTTATGCGCTCCCGCGCGTCGATCGCGACGTAGAAATTGTTTTTTTCTCTCGTCTGTATTGCGTTGTCTCCATTCGGCGGGAAGCGGGGATGTAAACATGGTGCGGAGCTTAAAAGTGCGTCCTAATTTATTTGAGGCGCCTTTTCGGAAAACGTTTCGGCTATGGTCTTTTATCCAGTTGAACAAAGGATAATACGAATAAAAGCCAGTCGAGCATAATCGTACTTTCCTCGAGAGCTCCGCGAAAGATAAAATAGTCACCACAATTTTCCCGGTAGAGTTTTTACCTTTCAGTGGTGTGGTTTTTTTTTTGCGGGATTCAAAGCTGATTCAATAAGAAGTTACGAGCGTACTTAGCGAGTATAATACTCGTGTGTACAGTTTTTATGTTTCCACCAGAGAGAGAATGTATAATATTCGTTTTGATGTAACAAAGGGGGCGAGTTTGTTGATTGTTTATATTCGATTATCTCGAAACCAGTGGACCAATTCCGACGGCGCTTTTGAGCGGCTTTTGTGAGCTCGCTTCTTAAAACATCTTAGATGATAATAACGGAGCTATCTGCATAATCAATGTGGAACTGAACGAGATGGGTTTTACCTACCAGTTTCGTTGTGTAAACAATTTGTATATTTTTTGGTGTCTGACGGTTGGCTATTTGTTGAAACGTTCATGTTTGAATCGGTCAAGTTTGCTCCATGCTCCATGCAACGCTCCATGCATTATAATGATTTATTTGGGATATTAGTTTGGAGAGACAGAGACACCTGCCACTCTCAATATATCTAAAGATCAACCCATGACCGCGTAACTGATTTAGTTGCAGAGCGAAGTTGGCGGGTTGGGGTAGTGGTAACCTCATAAAGAGCTCCATTTGTCGTCATTATGCGGATGACGATAATACGCGTCGACGAGACCCGCGCCGCGCCTACCCGGGATGGATGTACGTCTAACTTCCCGTCGCTATATTAACATCGATGCAGGTGAATCTAAATAAACAAAGCGTATTGTTTTTACCCGACTGCCCCAGAAAGAGGGTAATGTTTCTCGAGAGTATGCATGTAGGCATGCTCTGTAGCCTAAACGATGGATTGATGATGGATTTTAACATATAATGTGTCGTTAGATTCGTCTTAATTGTGGAAGTGACATTTGCTATACAATATGTATATATTGCATCGGGAAATACAAAAAAGGGAGAGGAACGTATTTTTTTTAATAAATTACAACAATATTGGTATCAAATAAAAGCTGGTAATGTGACGAGCAAATATTGCTTAGCAACCATTAGTAAAGTACCTAATCGATTCGCAACCCATGTAATACTTATTATTGAGTAGTTCCTGTGGCCATTTGTGATCTTCATCATCAATTTCACTTCACTAAATATTGCTTTCCGAGAGCAAATACACGAGTTTCTGTAAAAAATACCGAAAGCGAAATATTTTAAGAGTTCCATCCATTTCTCCAGGATTCCATCATCAGATCCTAATCCGACAGTGGGACCAACCAGAATGTATACCTTTTCAAACAAAAAAAAATAATTTTCCATATCGGTCCAGCCGTCTTCGAGTAATCAGGGAACATACTTATATATATAAAAAAAGATTCCGACGAACTGAGGACCTCCTCCATTTTTTAAAGTCAGTTAAAAACAAAAATTCGAACTGCAAAAACACATCAACTGAAAAGAGAAAAACAAGCATTATATTATAAGAATTTTGGTACTGCAGGCGGGGACAAACCAATAACTTGAAATATGGTGTAACTTTTGTTTGTCCGCCTGCGATACCAAAGTTTTGTAGATTATAATGCTTGTCTTTCTCTCTTCAGTTGTATTTTTAAATAATTATTACCCTTTAGTAACAATGATATACATATCCTTGAGAGGTACAGTCTACAATACAAGGATTCAAACAACACGTGTAATAGAACTTTTATAAAAATGGGATTTGAGAGATGTCATATAGACTTACAAAGGTATCAAATAATGTTATTGACCACTTTCTTCAACTAGATTTTAACGACAATGTTTCATTCCCCCATTATTGATATTTAAAAACCCAAAAATGGATATTCAACATCCAAAAATATTCACCTCGTATCACACAATCGTTATTTGATTACACACCTTCGCGATTACCGCGGCCCGGTCCCCTATACCTGCGGGGAGCAAGATTGATACGACCGACGCCACAGCCTCTGACAGCCTGTTATTGAAAAATTGAGCGATAATCCCGACGCGACCAGCCCTTGTTTAAGATTTCCTTTTTTCCGCAACACATTTTTAATAATTTCCCCTCGCATAATTTCGGTATTCGGTTTTTAAGATGTGATTGGATCAATGTGAAGTTTTGTGTTTTTGTCTTTCTGGTGAGTTAAACGGATCGAAGGACCTAAACTCACAAACAAGTTTGTTTTTGTTTTTAATCTTCGACTCTTTACGAAATCTCTAATGTCCTATGTTTGTATTCAGACACGATTTCAATTTAAATCAAATATAAATAAAGGATGTCGTTCATTTTGGGTTTAATTTATGCACTTTTACGTTTAGCCCAAAAATGTATGGACGATGAATGATGTCCTTTATAAAAATTTCTTTGAGTTGCTGGTTATACTGCTCATTACTATACCAACTAAACGTTACTTTAAGAACGTGCATCACAAGCTACCCTTACCATTTTTATGATAGGACAACAACATTACCGCATCATCATACATCGCTTGCTTCATTAACAAACTGTAAGGTGTACCTCTCATATAACGCTCGATCTATTGTTGCAGGTTGCGCGTTCGTAAAGTTCAGCTCCCACCAAGAGGCGCAGGCGGCCATCACGAGCCTGCACGGAAGTCAAACTATGCCGGTAAGCACGCAACCAAATTATCGGACGACAAGTCATAAGAGACCGCGGTGGACTTGACAGTTCATTAGGACCAAAACTTTGTATTCATGCATGTTTTTTTTTTTGCGAATGACATACAAGCTCATGATAATAATTTGAAGAAAGGTGATGAAACCTAACTTTTATCACCGATAACATAGACATTTATTAGAACTAAATATTCGACATCTTCTTGAAGCCTGTTTGGACTTAAAATTCAATTCTTACGCTGTTCAACACTGAGTAAATCAAAACCTACTTATGCCACCGTTCAACTGTTTTGGTTCATAGCCATTTCCCTAGCTTCCGTCCTTATCTCCAACGTCAAACTATTAATAAACATTTTTCAACGGAAATAACTTATTCGCTTTCAATAAACTACTCTGCGAATCTCCGTCAGAATTCTGCGTCACACTTTTATTTAACTTCCTACATTTTTCCGCCCTCGTCTCCGGGACAAATTGGTATAAACTACATATTTGTTCATTTACAAGCGTAAGGAAGCTTACCGCCATCAAATCAGGAATGAGTTGTTGGTATTTCGAATTCAAATCTCCGGTAACCTTCGATAAGCATATTACGAATGACGTTGAATGTTATTCAACACTATATACTACCCGCGACTTCATCCGCGTGAAAGTTCTTGTTCCTCCGACCCACCCCGTCGCATCGCAACAGCCGACTGTGCACGCCCACGAGACCTGGCGCTCTGCACAGAGCCACCCAGCTGCGTCCTTTGTGGCGAGTCCGGACACCCGGCCAGCTACCGTGGTTGCCCCAGAGCCCCACGCCCCAAGCAATCCCAACAGCGCACTAAGCTGCCGCAGTTGCCCTATTAATTCGTTTTTGCTTAACGTTCTTTCTGACTTTTTTCTTTTTGCTCGGCTCCTAAACGGTCATAGCGTGATGTTAAATAGCCTATAGCCTTCCTCAAGAATTGGGCTATCAAATGCAAAAAGATTTTGCCATATCCGACGGTAGTTTCAGAGATTAGCCCGCACAAATAAACAAAATCTTCAGCTTTTTTATTAGTATAGAAGTATGACCAACAACCTCTTAAGGGGTCATTTTACTCATCATTATGAACAACTTATACTATAGTACGAAACCTGAAATCGCGAAAAAAATCAGCTGTTCAGTTAATTTTGACGAATTATGTGAACATAAATGTACTGAACAACTGATTTTTTTTCGTGATTTCAGGTTTGGTCCCATAGTAAAAGTTGTTCATAACGATGAGTACAATGGCACCATAAGAGGTTGTTGGTGTTTTACCAATAACCCTGTAGATAACTCTATTTTTCATAGCTAAAACACTTCATGCAAACAGAAAACACAGTACTTCTAGTATCTGAATAAACCTTTGCAAATTAGTAAATAATAGGTATTTACCTATGAAGTTAACTATTCCTAGGCTATCTAAATGAGCGCGGCGCGAAATACTGAAGCAACGAATTTACGGAACGCGAGAGGTGCTTCGAGAGAAGCTGCTGACTGATGACTACTAACTGACTGATGACTGCCCGAATACAAATGCGGTCTTGCTTATAACTCTTTAAACACTAATACATTTTGACTATTAACAATCAATTGATTGTTTATGTATTGATTATGTTAGTGTGCTTATCTGCTGAGGGAGTGTTGAAAGAGTGCGGGTGATTGCGGGGTACCGCGCTATTCGGACATGCTAGACGTACAGAGGGGTGAAGAGGCACGGTATTACCTACGCAGTTGCAAACGGTATATAGCACTGTTTACTGTTTACATTCGAGAACAAAGGATTTTACTTAATATATAACATTGCTACTGGATTTCCTTATATAAAATATATATAAAGGTGGGGAATTACCTACCTAGTATTATTGTAGTATTTTAAAATACTGTATTACGTCAAAAAAAAGTTACAGAGCTTTTTAGTAAGCAAATAAAGGTATAGGCTTTTTCACATAAAATAAGGATAATTCAATGGTTACTACATCCTTTAACACGAATCGTGCCTGTTAATGAACACATCAGACTTATGTTTTTTAAGCTATTTATAACGAAAATAAGCTCGCACTACCGTGCTTCCCTTGCAATTAGATGATTTAGTCAGACCATTCCAGATATCCCGTGCTATGAATGAAGATTTCCTAATATTATCTAGTAGGAGCATCAAGACGACAATGGCGTCCCCCGCTCCCGCTGTCGCTCGTGTTTTAGACACATCACACGTCGACAAAGCATTGAGTTATTCGCCTACGTACGTACGCTGATAGAATAGTTAGTGAACTAACGCAAACAGAGTGAGCCGTGGCTTCATGCAACCCTGATACACTACAATAAAGATTGTGCTGATTTGAGGCTGATGAGGAAGGGGGTCGTGTATATAGTGGGGCATGTTGAACATAGTTTTAAGTCAAAATCTAGAAAAAAATCTAAGTGGCGGAGGAGTAGGTTTTGTTTTCCGATGAGATTTATTTTCCCAAGGTAGTAAAATAGTCCGGCCACGAAACGTAGATACTATTATTTTTTTTAACAATAACACTTTTTTCTGTCCCAATTCGTCATAATATTATAATGTAATCTAATTTACTGCTGGTCCATAGGTCTTCTTTTTTAGGGTTCCGTACCTCAAAAGGAAAAACGGAACCCTTATAGGATCACTCGTGTGTCTGTCTGTCTGTCTGTCACAGCCAATTTGCTCCAAATCTAATGGACCGATTTAAATTAAATTTGCACCCAAACACGGATGTGTAACGTAAAAAAATGAATTTAGAATATGGGATCAATTTTGGGGAGCAAATAAGAAAATTAAAAAAAAATTGCAAACTGTACCGTGCGACATATCAAATGAAAGGGCTCACTATGAGGGTCACAAATATATACTTTTTATAGTTTCACAATAAATTGTTTTAAAGTTGTTTAAGAAAATAGACGAAAATTGACCATTCCCCTTATCTCCGAAACTACCGTGTCTAAAATTTGGAAAAAATACAGAAAATAGTTCTATACTTATAGATTACAGGAAAACCTATAAGAAGTCTATGGTTTTAAAATAACATGGTAAATCTCTCAATACTGTGCGTAAAAACTTACATTTGCAGTTAGAATGTATGGGAGAACATGTTTTTCAACTACAATGTTAAATTTGTTCTTGGCATAAATTCCTCCCAACTACGGAACCCTTCATTGTGCGTATTCCGACACGCACTTGGCCGGTTTTTATTTAATTTCATTTTTGATTCTTGTAGTTACAATCATTTCAACAACAATGCCATTATCACTCCACTATATTGAATTACCAAAATTTAATAACCTTTTATTTCTATTTTGACGCCCGCACAATAGAACCTCACGAGGGTAGAGCTGAAGTATATTATGAAGCGTCTATATTTAGTCTTTAAGAAAGGAATCCGACCTTTTGATACCTCCCACATGGTCGTAAAAAGATGTCTCCGAGATGGAATTGATTCAGTGTCGTGAAGGTTACGGTGAGTCTGTGTGGAGGTCAAGTTGGGCATAATAATGATATGGGGTTATGACAGCCTGGGGTTTGGAGTAAATGATGAAGAAAATAAACTATAAGGTATACCATAGGTGCAACTTTGCCCAACCCTTCGGGAAATGACATCTAAAACTTGGATGGTGAATATATATATTTCTCCTAATGGAGGGCTTAATTAGTAGTGGATAAGTTACACGGATCGATCTATCGGATTTGTATTATTAATAAACAGTATTATTATTATCAGGTTAAGCTACGCTTGCCGCGGTTAGTCCGTGGATGGCTAAGTAATGTAGCGACAAGGGGCAACATATCCTGAGTTGCTTGAGGAGTGGAGAGGTATTCCATGACTATCAGGACAATCCCAGAGCCCGGAAGATGATCACGATCCCTACCAGCACTTACTGGAAAAACCATGTTTACATACCCGAGACTGCTCCGTGCCCCGGAAAGCACGTTATGCCGTTGGTCCTGGTTGTCATTCGTGGATCTTTGACAGTCATTACGGGTCGTCGCCAAGGGGTATCGTATTACCCAGTAACTGGGTTGTGGAGGTCAAATAGGCAGTAGCTCTATGCAAAATGCTGGTATTCAGTTGCTTCCGGTTAGACTGGAAGCTGACCCCCAACATAGGAAAAGGCGTGATGACGAGTTTAGTTCTCCTCATAGCCTTTAGGTACGATTTTCGAAATCTTAACGAGCCAGAATGTCTTTAAAATACTTACACAAGTGTAAAGACATACCTAAAGAAGGAAATTTAATAACAAAATTTTTAAAAAAGTAAATTCCTATTTGAGAAACCTTTTTTATCCGCTAATTATCGTAATCCTTCCCACGTTCACTGCTTCTCTTTCAATTAAATTCAAATTAACTAACCCTTTTCTTATCTAGTTAACTTGCCTTCGATCTTTTCATTACATGAACCAATTAAAACAAGTACAAATTCGAATGTTGAAAATAAAACCGGCCAAGTGCGTGTCGGACTACGCACAATGAAGGGTTCCGTAGGTGGGATGAATTTATCCCAAGAACAAACTTAGCATTGTAGTTGAAAACCATGTTCTACCATACATTCCAACTGCAAATGTAAGTTTGTACGCACAATATTGAGATATTTACCATATTAATTTAAGACCATAGACTTCTTATAAGTTTTTCTGTAATCTGTAGGTATAGAACTAATTCCTGTATTTTTTTCAAAATTTTAAGCTCAGTAATTTCGGAGATAAATGGAATGGTCATCTTTCGTCTATTTTCTTAAATAACTTTGAAACTATTTAATTTAACATTATAAAAAAATATATATTTGAGACCCTATTTGAGGTACGGAACCCTAAAAACGAAACAAATACTAACAAAATGCATGCAGAATTGTAAATACGTAGAGAAGTTCGGTTTTGGCAAAAAGTAGTAAAATCGACTGTCCGAACCAGCAGTTTAACTTTTTAATTAGTGGCTCTGTCGGACGCCCGCCATCGCCTACGCCGGGAATAAAACATCGATACTCATTAATTCGAATAATCGATTCGTTTTTGCTAATCTCTTGAATAATCTTTAAATTAATGTCCTTAATTGTTGTTCTCGCAGTTATATTGCTTTTACACCAACTAAAGTTGAACTTGTAAAAAAAAGCGTAGTT